>JAQMCX010000050.1:13608750-13683963 GCA_029814765.1 Acanthurus leucopareius | reverse complement strand
TATCTATCTATCTATCTATCTATCTATCTATCTATCTATCTATCTATCTATCTATCTATCTATCCGTCCGTCCGTCCGTCCGTCCGTCCGTCTGTCTGTCTGTCTGTCTGCCCTTTGAAAAGTAGTGAAATAGTAGGATGATGTAAAATGACATAAAAGTCAAGTTACTCAAAACTAAAGAACATTTTTTCGAGTAAATATACATTCCAGTGTTGTACTTAGCCATTTGACAGGTAAAAATGAATAAGTTTTTTTATAATTTTATCCAAAAACACAATTTTCTTTTATTATTTTTGACATCCAAAAAGAAATCCATTGGATTTTGTACCAACTGTCCTAATCCCCTGCTTCCTTTGCTTGATGAAAAATAGCTTGGGGCTTTCCAGGGGTTCATCTTTGAGCAGTTCAGCTCCAGATCCACCATCCAGCCCTTGAGCACCTGTTAAAGGCCACTTCTCCCCTGCATCTAATAAACAGCTCCAAGTCCTGATCCTCTCGTATGGTGTCGAGGCCACTTTTCATCCCTCACATCTGTGATTTCCCCAAGCATTTCCAAAAATCCCCTTGGCAGTTCAGTGATCTCTCTCAGCTGTTAGCGCACCCTCGGGCCAGGGCAGCTTTGCTATGTGCTCCAGCTGCAGGCTTTTGCTATGGTCATGGGGCCCCATTGAAGGGCACTATTGTCCATTCATGGGGTTCACTGTGTGAGAGGTCAGAGGAGTGAGAGCCTGTGCTGGGGCCTGGCAGGAAATGAAGGTGGAGTGGCATTTTGCACTATAGCGTGGGGCTGAAGCCTGAATAAATAAAACAGTCCAAATATCACAGTAACACAGTCACTGTCTTAAGCTTTGAAAGAGTAAAATACTAATATCTTGAGGACAGATCAATACAAAAATCTGCCTGGAAATAAACTTGTGTTAAAGCAACTTTTCTTCACTTGAAGTTTGCGTGACGTGCACTGTGTGACTGAGGAGCTGACTGAGTGCGCCTCGCAGATGTGCAGATAAATCTTCATTTCTCACCCAGTTAAGCAATTCAATTGGTTTCATAGGCAGCTCTGCTTCAAGCCAAAGGCACCTTTAAGGATCCAAAGAAACTGCAGAACAAATTGGAGAACAAACAGTCACACAGGGTCACTCACATCATCTTTTATCTGAAAAGCTGAGGACCTCGGGAGGTGGGCTGCCTGCACCCAACAATGAACAATAACACACATGTTGTGACACTTCGCTGACACTTTTTTAAAGTGGCATTTCTCACATAAATCTTTTATAAGCCCTCCATCCAGAGGCAGCTGAAATGGTTTTACGAGGGACAAAGTCATCAGCAAAGACGAGTCAAAAGGCTTTGTGTTGAGACTGAAAATTTTAGCCCAGCCTCAGTGAGAATGGAAGACATTTTCCAAATGTCTTTGGCATTTTTCACTGCAAAAAAGATGCTTTCTAGTGTTTTTCAACCCTTTTTTTCTTCAACATTCCCCTCAGCCTGATTAGATGGGATCATGTATGCCTTTGTCTTACCCCTTCAACAGATCGCCTTGATTGAATTGTTCATTACAAATTTCATCATGCTGTACCTGTGAATTCATTCTGCTTTTGTGAAATTTATTTATATTCTGCCTTTTTTTCAAAAGGTTTGATATAGGCTTGCTTTCATACGACTGAAGAAGTCTAAGCTGGAAATTTTGATCATGTATTCATTGTGTTAAAATGTAAATTTTGACTTTTCTGCTTACTTGCTAACTAGTTTCTAAGTAACTTTATTGCAACACTTGATCTTAAAGTGTTAAAACCAACTAAGACTGAAGGAGAGCTGTCCTGTGCAGTTTGCCTGTCACAGGATGAATGTTATAGGTTATTGTTAACATAAATCATTCCTATTTGTGATCCACTTAACAATTAAATCTATCCACTGGATCAACTGCAGAGCACTGCAACAGTACTTCCAAGAAATCCTGCAGGAATATATAGTAAATAGCAAATATGCAAAATTTCTTGACCAAAGCCAGTGAAATAATATTTAATAGTGTGAGTTTGCCTCACACTCTCACTGAACTCCCCCTCCATGTAAAGCCTTTTTTGCTGATGAGCTAAAGTGCAACGATAAATTGGACTTTTTTATAAAGTAAGAGGAGGATTTTCTTCTCAGGAGGGAGATGCCTGTATCTCTACACATAATACAGCTAATTATTTCTGTACAAGCGGCTCCTTTTCAGCGGGCAAACAAAAGCTGGAATTAGAAAAAAGGAGAGGAATCCCTCCATTAGGGGAAAAACACTGAGGATTCTTAAGGGAATTTTTTTAAAACCCTCATACAAATCTTAACGAGAAAGCCAGAAGTGCTTTCAGACAATGCACCATTGCCATGTCTATTTTCTTGCAGTACCAAACAAGGTCACATATTTTTAGCCAAGGATAATGAGCTACCCATGGCTCTGTTCTTTAAAAAGAGAGACGTAGACCACATACGCCGAGGTAATGCTTCGACATCAGCTGCAGTACGTCTTTGTTTTCAGTGTTCTTTCCACTGAACGACGAAGGAAAAAGAGTAACAATTAGGATTCAGACAATAACAGACAAAAGTGATGATCCAGATTGTGCCCCGCGCTCAGAGGTTTGGATGAGGGGGGGTTGACACAGATGCAGGGTGTTGAGGGATTATGGGCCCAGTGGGTGTTTGAACGGCAGACCAACTGACCTTTCTCTACACTGCACTGGCAACCCGTAATCAGGGGCAATTATAAAAGCCTCTCGGCCACAAATCACCTCATCCCGCTGTGGGAGCGGGAGCCAAATGTAATTACGCCACACTGCTAACACTGACCCAGCGCCTAGCGGAACTAAGCCCAGAAGCCAACCTGAGTGGTCCAAACTGCCAACTTTGGCTCAGTCCAGGGCAGACGACCAAAGTGCTCCCATTAGGTCAGAAAGAGAGAGAGCCACCTGTTTCCTGCAGCCTCTGCTACTTTATTTCATTGAGCTA
Source organism: Acanthurus leucopareius (assembly GCA_029814765.1). NCBI lineage: Eukaryota > Metazoa > Chordata > Actinopteri > Acanthuriformes > Acanthuridae > Acanthurus > Acanthurus leucopareius. Next base: position 13,680,981 of record JAQMCX010000050.1, on the reverse strand, counting down.
ATCAGTGTTCTGCATAATGTGTGTACATGATTATGTGACATGGATGGTGCCGTATGTTGATCCAAATCAAGATCAAGCATAATTATTTTTCGTCCATGAACGAAAAAATGTTCAGGTTTTTTGTCTGTATTGAAATTGTCCTCAAGGTTTTATAATATTTAGGAGCCAGTCACATTAACATTTACAGAAAAGCTTCAGAACATAACCAAATAATTTCAATCTCAGTGAGTTTTAGCATGCTAATTGTATCGTTAACCAGCTGCAAACTGTCTTTACAGCAGTGATCCGTGAAAAAATGTAGAGTTGGAGAGTAAAAAATTGAGGAAACTAGCTGTGTTGTACCAATTTTTTCCAATTTCGATCCTTTTAGCTGCAGTGAGGTAAGCAAGTCTACAGCCTGTGCAGCAGTTCCTCATCAGTATGTGAGTCAGGCTGCAGAGAGTCAGTCTTACAAGTCAGATGGGCAACTCCATTACCAGCCTCCCACCAATCCAACTTCAACAACAGGCTGATCACTCAGTGCAACCAACTCTGACGTTTGATAATGACTGCAGTTTTTATTTCCCCACGGACTTCCTCCAGCAGACTGTAGGTTTCTTTTTAGGCACAAGAACCAAACTGACATGTCGCAGCAGATTTTTCATTGGTTAATTGAAATTTAGTACATTTACTTTTAATGTCACAACAGTAATTGGTTTTCCAGTCTCATGTGCAAGTTCTCTTTGTATTTGATTAAAAAAACAAGTCTCATAAATGTTGAATGAATGTCTTGTCAAAAACATGCATTTCCCATATTTGGGTGCATTCAAAAGGCTGAACTCGGATCAGTTTAGAGCACCACGAGCAGCAACAGTGACACTTTGTTGGATTAGATTAGAACTAATTCCAGTATCGCACTTAACACCATTTATTTAATGCACCTTTGACTCAACAGCATAATTTATTTAACACACCATTGATTTTACCTCACAACATAATCATTTGATGGATTACTCTGCCAGTCCATCTGGAATGACCTGAGATCCTGCAACCCCACAGCAGAGGCCGTAAGTGGTAAACAGCTCTTCTGTTCCTCTGATGTATCATGCAGATGTATCATAAAAAAACACGTTTTTAGTGATTTTTAAATAGATTGTCGATGGACGTTTTCTTTGTGTGGCATTCAAGAAACTTCTCTTGATGTTTCACTCTCCCTCCAGACTGAAAATAAGACTCCTTACATAAAAGCATACCTGAAATAGAAAACAGATACGAAAAAAAAAAGAAAAAGTAGTATTTATCTTACAAGAATTTATCCATCCATTTCTATTTCCTTACTTATCAGGTGTGTTTCGTGGCCATCTGTGACAGATTCAGAGTGAGCTGAGCCCTGGGAGCAACACTAATAATTCCAATCTGTCATTTAATATAATATCAGGGTATTAAATGCCAGTCATACTATGATAATTTATAAGCAATATTCAGCACCACACACCAAGAACAGATACATCCACCCACAATTCATTTACCTGTTATATAACCTGTCTCCAAAGTGAAATATAAATGGCAGTCAGTCATTAAATAGCAGGCTGAAAGCCTCTGGGGACAGATGGGCCGAGTCTTTGAAAAGTGGAATAGATCAGGCAGTAAAGAAGAGACAGAAACCATCAACTGGACAATTGAGTTTAAGTTGTTAGTGGAACAATCAGACAGATTTATTTAACCAGATGTAAGCACGGCAACTTCTACTGTGTCTGCAATTGATTTTTCAATCTCTGAAAAGGGTTTTCAATAAGATTAAGGGTCTTGTGATTAGAATGAACAGAGGAGAGGAAATGTAAGATCAGTAACTATGTAAGTATATGAGGCAATATTGTATGAAATATGTGAAAGTTTGTTTTAGAGGGAATGTTTTGGTCACAGGGAGGAACTCAGTAAGTAAAGTGCATCTGGTCTGCTTTTTTAGGTTTAATGGTAGACTGGAAACACACATTAAGCTTTATTTGGATATTTGGATATACCACCATGTTAATTCCAAAATTCCTTCTTTAGTATGCAACCGATTATTTCTTACGTTTGACAGCATAAGTCTAATTTCCACTCCCCTCTAGTTCTGATTTGGGTCTCTGCTGAGTTCTAAGGGAAACATCTGACCGCTAATCTCTACATTGTGCATTGTGTCCTAGTTAGTTGCAAACTTTATCTGTCTGTTGTGGGCTTAAACATCTGCTTTTGCATCTGGTAGGGATGCTGATGAGAACCACGAGAGTGAAGCTGTGGGCAGAAACCAAAACAATAAGCTGAGGAGAGCTGCAGACAGTAACAAGCCTCTGTGGGTTAATCCCTAAAAGTGACACTTTACATACTTGGATAGTGATGTGATCCATTGTTTTACTATAAAATTACTAAAAATAGCTGCTTTAATAATCACCATATCATTAACTAAAATACAGACCACATCTCACTAAGCTATTACTAGAACCTCTGCAGAAGTTAGCACTTAATTTACATTTTCTTCAGAAGAAAAACATCTGTTCTGCCCATGTAAATATCTAAATGAATTTATTAAAAAGCAAGTCCAGACAAAATTAGACAAAACAGCTCACAGTTTGACACAACAAAGAGTTAAACCTTTCTTTCAGATTGCTGCTTCTCCTGTTTCCAGCAAAAGGTCTTTGAGGGGTAAAATAATGAGGGATGAAGATGCAACGGATGCATCTAGCGTTACAGAGAAGTGCTCCCCTGAGCGAGCAGGGCAAGAGGAGAGGGACCAGGACACGAACGAGTGCAGGCAGAGGGCAAACTGCCCCTGAACTCAGACTGATGACTGCAGGAAAAACCTGATGAGGCATTAAGGCGTTTACATTCATTAGGAGAATTATAGCGACATCAAGGAGCCCTCAAGAAGAAATTCAAACAATTGGAATGATGTTTTTCTTATGGTATTTTAATTTTTTAAAACATTTACTCAAATACCTATGCTAGTTATCTGAGTAAGTGATAAAGAACCAGACATTGTTTGCAGCACCGATCTATTTATCTCAATGGGAAGTCATCTAGATGTCACAGAATATACACTACTGTTATTAAGAAGCAAAAAACTGTACACAGAGTGTATTGTGTATGTGACTCCCTATAATTTAATCAGGTGTACTAATAACATTACACCTCAGGGAAATCAGGGGCTTTTTGTTCTCTCTGTCTCTATAAGAGGATTTTGAATAAACTCCTGTGAAAGGGAACGTGGAGGTTATCAGATGACTGCAGTGATTCTCCTAAGAGAATTTCCAGTCAACTGACTCCTAATGAGTTTTCTGCAGAAACAATTAGATATCAGCCATGCAAGACATAAGAAACTGGGCGTCATGCCACATTGATTCAGCGCAACAATTCCTACTCATCGCGTTCCTGATAAATATCATCATTTTGTTTCACGCTGACAAATAATGAGACAGTTTATTGGACATTATGTTGCTTTTTTTTTTTTTTACATCCGTGACACAAAGGACATTAAGGTGTTCGAATGACGGCCAGCGTGAGATCAAAGCTCCAAATCACTCAGTGTGACGCTGATTTGTCACAATTCTTGTTAAAGTAACTCTCACTCGTTGTGCTCTTGTCTTGTTTGTCTGTCTTGCTCCTCTAATGCTCATTTGAAGCCAATATCAGTCAGAAATGTACTTTTCTTGCTGTTTTTACGAGCCGTGCTAAGAGCCTAAAAGGCTCATAGGAATATTTGTGCTGCTTTAGAAGCCAGTTTCTAAAGTAGACAAGCATTTTCATCAGAGGAGCAGCATTTATGAGGCTTGCTCACAACTTGGCAGTGTTTCTGCAATTACTGTACCACCGTGGTGTTTCAGCTGCCAGTTAGATTTGGTTCTCAATGTCCTTCTGAAAAGAAAAACAGAAATTCACCAGAAATTTTAGTTTTAGATGTAATATTGATAGTTTCTAGCCGCAGCATGTATGAAGGTCAGGACTTTTCCTTTATTGCCGAAGTACAAAGGCAGCTATCTCAGTGAAGACTTTGTCACTCTGAGCCAAATCAATATTCTTTGACATTTGTAGTAAGGTGCAGGGCAGCAGGGGCGAGACTGGAGCGGAGCGTGTACAAAGGATGGGCTTTGGAGAGAACTGACAGGCCCCGGTGTGACCATTAGCTTTGTGAGAGACCCTGCGGAGCTTGAAGAGTGCGAGGTTGGCGAGGCTGTGTGAGCTTTTTATTTAGGAGACACGACAGGAGACCTAGATGAATAACTCAGCCAGGGAACAGAGGATAATGGTAGGTTTTAGTTCTTCAATGCAGAATTCAATAGGCATAAACAAAACAAGGCTTAGTGATGCATTTGAATTGAGGGCAAATAACCATATTTTCCGCACCACATTCCCCTGGCTCAGATCTCCCCGAGAAGATCCAGCAGACTGTCAAACATACATGTTGTTTGTGCTGTGATATAAGCACTGTGGGTAATGAATTCATGCCATTTTGACTTGAAATTTATCAGTTATAGAAACAATGTCTCTGAGTGACACATTTAATGAGGCCTATACAGTAAATGTCACACTGATAGAAAAACAAAGCACATTAGATGAAAAGAGCCGAGAAAAGCCCACCAATCTGTACATTGTATAAAGATTATTGTTTTAACTTTTGTGTCAAATGATGGGTTTCCTGCTTTGTTGGTGCTACAATAGGGACAGAGCTTTTGTGCTTATCTTTTCTCCCAGAAGACTCGCAGAGTATTGACAGGTTCACATTTAAAATTCATTAAAAACAATGAATCGGTGATGAGCGTTGCAACAATAGACAAAAGTGCTGTTTGCTGCAATAAAATCTGCATAATTAGATGGCATCCGATAACAAAACAAATTACAGTATTTCTATAGAGGTGACAATTGCACCGTGAAAAACGCAAGTGTGTATTTTCTTTAAATTTGCATTTAGGACAAAGATCAGCAGCATCAGATTCACCGGGATGATGCAATGACATGATATTTGGAAGAATCTTTGTACTCTGTGAGACTGATTGCACCTCAGAAAAGGACACTTTCTATCCCTAGCCTTTGTGTCTAAATCAAGTGAGAGAACTGCAAAAATGACTCATGGATTAGAATATTGATTTTAGCTCGACTGGGTTTCATCACTTTTATTATGCATGGCACGTCTCTTTGAGCCATTCTTCTGTGAAGACTCTGCCGTCGCGTCCTCGGGATCTGCCCTTTAACAGGTACTATGAAATAATGAGGGATTGGAGCAGCAGATCAATAATTGAACAGGTTTTTTTTTTTTTTTTTGCTTTTGTGTGTCATTGTCTGACTGCAAAACATTGCTGTATTAACATGTTGCAGTGATGCTGTTGTCAGTTTGCTCCTCCCTCTGTAAATCTGACCACAGGGCAGCCGCAGGGCAGCTGCACAGGGGATGACCACATTTCCATTTAATGCAGTCTCATACACCCACCTCACCTATAAGCCTGCTATTACATGCTGGTTCAGGTTCTGCCATATTTTACTGTCTACTTAATCACCAATAAATGAAAAGATTAAATCTAAACTGATATTTTGTATCACTTTGCACTAGTTATTTGTTTTCAAATGGTTCCAATTCTTTGTGTGCAAGATTGTTGAGGCTACAATATTTCACTCTCGCCAGTGAAACCCAGGAGATAATCAATATGACATGCCAAACAATAGAACACAATGATTTGAGTTTAATACCCTTGGCTCAAGAATCACTAATGTTCCTGTTGCAGAAAATCGATCTGCTCAACATCGGAGCGCCTCTAACTGAAACGCACGGCGCAGCGAGGAGTGAAAGTATATCAGACACATGCAGAGCTTACAGTGAGCCACATATACTGTGTGATGCCAGCATGCAACTGCTACACACACACACACACACACACACACACACACAGAGTGTTATTTAGTGTCTCGTAGTGTGTGTGAAAAATTGTAAAAAATACACCGAAGAAAGAATCTCTAGTAAGGTAGAATTTTGGACATTTTAGTAAGTTAAGTGTAGTGGACAAGAATAATACATTTTGGGTTTGAATCTCAGATCATGGAATAGCTTGAGATCCAGCATAGATCAGGGCTAAACATACTCAAATATGCTCATTTGCCATTTCCAACATTGTATTTTGACTAGATTAACCTAAACCTGGTCAGCAAAGTCTTAGGACCTGGATGATGCAACAAGGCTGAGAGTTCCCATCAAAGCATTAATCACTGTAAAGACGGAGGTTGTTGTAACTTGACAGTACATTTTCAAACCTTTCCCAAATCTTACAAGTTTGATCAGACTCCAAGCCTGAGAACACCTGCATGCAAATCAGGAGTTATAGACATTTGCTGGCAACAGAAAGTAAGCTTGAGGGGACGCTCAAGTTCAATGTATTTCATGGTGTGGTCCCACTTGCTATACTGAAACATAATGTTTAATGCATATAGGTGTCAAAGTGGACACAGGAAGTGATGACTGATGTCTTTAGCCATGATAGTACTATACCTGTTGGTCCAACACTTTGGTCCTGACTTAAAAAAACTTTCTTGCTCAATGACATTTTGTACAGACACCATGGTCCTCTGAAGATGAAACTTGGTGACCTTAATGACCGATGATGTTGCTAGCACCAACAGAGGCTGAAGGTTTTTTAACTACTGATACATCTCAGCATATAGTTGATGCATTGACACAAACCGTGGACATTCATAGTTCCCAGATGATGATATCTGGTGATGCTGTGCTTTTTTCTTTCCTTCTTAGTTCAGAGTAAAATGTCTCTTTCCCTTCAGGTCTAAACTGGAATATGTTCTGTACTTTAGCTTCTAAACAGATAGCTGCAACACTTAGCTTTACCTTCAGATTCAGCTGTGCTTTATTGTTTGTGTTGTTCTGTTCAGCTAATGATAGCATGCTAACACTAACCTGAGATGCTGAACATAAAAAAATATGTAAATATGAATAAATTATAAGTCTAGAAACAATAAATATTACCTGCTACACATTGGCATATAAGTATGCTGACATTAGCATTAGCTCAAAGCTCCTATGCATATAAATACAGGCTTATTGAGCCACCAGCATGACAGTGGACTCTAAGTTTTTTTCTTTGCTAAATATTATTAATTCCTTTACTGTTTCATACTTAATTTAAAAGTCCAATGAGGGGCAGGAGCTGCAAAAAGAACTGTAGCTAAATGGCCTATATTTTGTAAATTACATCTATTGCATTACTTTTTTGCTCTGTAACAATGTTGTGCCTCACTTCTAACAGTTTCTCTTGTGTCAGTGTTACCGCTGTGAATTCTTCATCATCTGATGGATTTGTTTACATTAATAATGCTGCAAAGATAGATACCGTATGCTGGCTGACACTCAAGGAAATGTTCAGGCTGCTGTGTGTCTTCTGGGCTGCATTTCATATTCTCTCAGATGAGTACATACAGTATTTACTGTGCCACACTGGTAGAGTTGAGACAAACTTGTGAAATAACGTGGAGAGGTTTGTTCAGAGACTTAAGAGTAGAGGCCAACATGTAATTAATTAACCATGTCCCAGAGGCAGAAAATGACAGCCACATTTTCAGGCTTCTATTACAGGGTGTTGAGTTGCAGGCCTCAGGGGGTTGAGGGGGAATCTCTCCCCCTCAAATCAGATACATGATAAATATTCAATGACACATGGGCTTATGGGTAACAACGGGCTCTGTTTCCCTGAACTTGATGGAAGAGGGAATGACGGAGCAACGTAATACAGATCCTCAAACCAAAGCGCAAGTCTGCATCAACACCCCCTCGGGATTCACCCTCTGATCTCCAAAACTGTAGACGCCAGTGTCAGTAAATGATCCCAGCAACACGCTCCTCTCTTTACAGGTAAAAGCATGCTACAGGACCAGCCCAAATTCACAGAGAAAAAGAGAGGAAGAGAGAGTGAGCAGACTGTGATGTTATGAAGCAAATTTAATGTTTTGGTATCATCAGTATATCTTGGCTGCTTTGTTTGTCTGCCTCCGGTGCCTAAAGGGTTAATGTCCGCTGTGTTTGCTTTTGCAGTTACTGAAGTCGCTCTCTGACAGCATGATCAATAGAGCAGATTACTTCACACTGTCAGCTATCACCTTTCTCTCAGTGCACAGTAAATGAGCTCAACACAGCAGCAATGGAGACTGCAAGGTGATTGTGAGAGTGGCTGTGTAAAATGTCATGGACGGTTTTTAGAGCAGATAAGTCACATAGTAAACCACAGAGCCAAAACATCCTATTAAATTAAATTAAATCTCAAAACAGCTTGTTTTAATACACTTTGGCTCAGTCTTAGGTGAAACTGTGGTGAAACTGATTAACTGTAAATCATTGGCTCACATCAACATATTGAACAAAGGGATATGTTAAAGAGGCAGAGGATGGGCAAACTGTGCTTTCAGCCTGTGACCTTAATTAAGTCATCAGACACAGCTACTTGACCGGCGGTCAGCATGCTCAGTCACATCGTCCTGCAGCTCTGAAAGGACAAAAATCCCCCCCAGTTTTTACTGTAGAGAATCATAAGACTCTGTATTACTTCAGTATTGTGCAAACACTGAATGTCTGCAACATGAACAACTTCCTGAAATAATCATAATAATAACATATCCCATTTTTGACTAATAGTTTAGGCTACAGAGAAAACATAATTTATGTTTATTAATTATGCTTTTTGCAGTGAAGTGATGGTGCATCATTCTTGAACTAGACATGTATATAATAAATCCCTTTTGTTACTATAGATGTCCTCATAAGAAACAGGTGACTGTCAGGGTCAGAGAAAAAATGGGAAATACTGACAATATACAACTGGGTGTTGTCATGTTGTAGCTTATTAAGCCACCAGCTTCCTCTGACAACAATAACTTGTTTTTATACATCAAGTAAACAAACTTTTCTTACTCTTAAACTTACTGTGAGAAACTTTTAACTGGTTAAACAGGCTAAATTTAATCCTGATGGGATGTTGCAAATGCGGTGATGGGGAACTTTCGTATATTGTGAATAATAAAAAATAAATTGAGGTGAAACTACATTTCTGTAATGGGTTTTACCAAAAGTTTTTTGCAAATTGGTACAAATGCAATTTCATTGAGACAGAGTTGAAATTAGATGTATAAAATGTTTACAATTACGAATACATCAGTGATCTGATTGGTTCATCAAAGCAGAGTTGGTGCACTGAATGAAAAGGGTTCAGGTCAGTGCTGCTGCACAGTCTCATGCTCAGGTGGTGTTTTTTTTCACTCCCTACCAACAAAATTAACATTTGCCGACGGCTGAGCTGAATTACAAACAAACTCAATTTAGTTTTCAATCTTCCAGAGACTGATTGGTGAAGCACAGCAGAAGAGATATGATGAAGGGAAGCAGCATTTGTAATGAAATGACTCCGAATAGTCCTGAAAGTTAATTAGTGCTGTATGATTCAATTGGCTGTCTGGCGCTGCTGTGCAGCTCATAAAGCTCAGGTTATCATGACTAGACAACATTAGCTCTTGAGCTGAAGGTTCAGACATAAAAAACTCAGTAGACATACTGTTGCTCACACATTAAGAGTCCTAGTTCTCATACAACATGCCTTAATCCGATTAAAAAGGATTGCTTACATAGTGTATAACACCAAGTCAATAGCGATAAACGTAATCTCATTGCCTCTGAAAAAGAAAGATCGCCCCAAAGATACTTAAAGTGGTATTAATTTCACTTTAGCAGTGGGGCCCAGAGACAGCAATAAGGCTGCTACTGTGTCTCTGGTGAGACATTTTGAGAAATTTGACAAAGAGAAACAGGTTACATGAATACTTCATGGCTTTTGGTTCCATACTTCCACACATTCACAACCTGTTTGTCCTGAAATAGTGTTTTTCATGTCACAAGAGCCAAGCAGTTTAAAAAAAAAGTGATGTCGAAATTGATAAAAAAGAAACTAGTTTGAGTCATGCTGTGGTTCAATATGTTCTCATTTTAAATTTAAATAAATGTTTCATGTGACATATTGACAAAACATTTAAACCCTGGAGTTTCTCCGCACCCACCTGCAGAGGGATTGACAAATCTATGAGTATCTCCATGGCAACTGGCTGCCGTCTATGGCATCCTGGTGACGGATGATCATGCAGAGGTATGAATGAGTATCAATAACTGAAATGTAAAAATGAACCAACAAGAAGCCAGGATTTGAATTCATTACACACAGACAAGTTGTCCTCATATTCAAATTGCAGCCAATGAGAGCAAAGGATTATACAGAACGTCTGAACCATCACTCATCTTCCCTCACATGATTATAGTGTGAAATAAACTCACTTTCAGTGGAGCTTGTCAGCTTAGCTGTGACCTCATTAATCACAGAGAGCAGTGCCTTGGAGAGTAATGTTGCAGCTCCTAACAATGTTAATGAGTTCAGGCTCTTCAGCTGATCCGGCGGTGGCTTCGATGACGCCTTAGAAGCTTGATTTAATTTGTGAAATGATGACAGCTTAAAACAGTCTATATCGTCATCAGCAGTTGTGACTGCAGGGGGGAAACAGCTTTACCTTAACAATGTAATAACACAGTAGAATATGAAGAATGTGAAACTGCCGCTAAAACGGAAACTACTGGTAACAGATAATAGCAGGAGGTGTCAATCATGCAGTCTTTCATTTGCTGTGTGGTGCATGTGACTCCTGTCATGATGATGAGCTGCAACTGACAGCAGGTTGAACAAGGTGATTTTACTGGAAGACACTGATGGTGAATAATAGCCTACACCTTTGCGATGTGTACATATGAAACTACACAGTAGACTGCGTGGTTTCAACATTATGTTCCCTGACTCTTTTTAACTAGGTAATTAAAAAAATGGGCTAGTAACGTGAATTATGCGGTAATACAAGACAAGTGACATTAAAAATGGCAAAGGTTCCATAACACAGAACTAATGCTTAAAAAAACTGTTTTCTGCTGGTGACATACAGTAATAGTATTACATTTATAGTTTTCTGACTCATACAGTGTTTTGCACTACTTATTATGACAAGATCATATCTTCAAAAATGTTTCTCTTTAATGTTGTTTGTAAGCTGGGAAGGCAGTGCCATTTGATTGCAACGTATATGCTGGAATCTTGCTGACTGTTTTACCGACGAGTCCTGACAATCTTTAAATGTTCTAAAATGGTTATCGAACAGTCTCAGTATAACAATGATGACTGATGCCTCTATATGACTGACATAGGTAATTGAGACCATCAGTTAGAGGAATTTTCTGAATTATTTTTGTTATGCTTGCCACTTGATTGGATTTTCCACAAAGTCAGATAAAACAGTTTACAAAAGAGAGAGCAGGAGAGCATCGCAGTAAGTAGTATATGAGCCAGTTAATATCACAGAACAACAACAACAAAACAAAACAAACAAAACAAAAAAGGGACAATGACAGAGCATGGGGAAAAACCATAGACAGCATATTGAATAGTGCACTGAACCATTGTAAAGCCACTTACTGGTTTGTGGACTGCTGTTTTAAAGCCTCTAGTTTGGCCTTATGGCCGTCGCCATCTTGGATTGTTGGACTCAGAATTGACCATATTTGGATGACTGTGTGATGCAAAGCAGAGAGCTACCAGCTACCATGCTCTTAATTATTCATAACTATAAGCCTTAATGTAATTTAAACAAGAGATGTATAATAATTCACCCTCTACACAGTTTTCATGAAACTGAAAATTAGCTGCAGGTACTAAATCATGTTTTTACCAGACTAAAGACATTTCTGCTGCAAAGCTGGGCATTTTAAGATGAAGCTAATATGAGTGTTGACTTGATTTTGGAGCCAGCCTAAAGTGGCCATTTGAGAAAATGCAGTGTTTGGCACTTGTGTTGTCTTCATTTTCCAGCCCTGCTTGATGTTTGGCAAAAACACGAGTTGACTTTCGTCCATTATTTAACAGATTCAGAGAATTGCAGGATTTAAAAGGATTCAAAATTGATTCTGGACTGTCTCTCTCCCTCTCAGATAGGTCTGTGATATGAGGAATTTTATTAACTTTAGCTTACTTAAAATAATAACTATTACAGAGCAACTAAATCTATTTGCTGTAAGCTTACATGTAACCAAGGTGTGTGAATGATAATGACACTAAAACAGAGTGAACTTTTTTCCACCTTAATCATAATATTGTTTTTTTCTTACAGACCAACAAACAGATAAAATACCTTTTCACATTGCATTCTGCAAACAGCTGTGTTCAAAAGAGAAAAATAGAATAAATGCTTTAACCAGATAAATATCTTTTAAGGGATGAAGTTAGAGCAATAATATTTTGGTTGAAAAAAAAAAAGGCACCAGAAAAAAATGTATGTTAACATCTTATTTTAGATAATATACAATTCAGTTTATCAACAGTCGCCATCTAAAGAAAATGGAAATCTGTGACTAAAGTAAAAGAATTGTTATATTTACATTGTTGGAAATTCTGAAAGTGCCTCGGTGAGATTAAGTTATCATTTCTTAGGATATGCGAGCAGTGTGATGAAGTGCAGATGTGCTGGATGTTGTTCAGGTGCCCATGAGATTGGACCAACGGCCTTTCCCATTACACCCAGCGAAGCATCAAATGGATCTCAGTGTATGATAAAATGATCCCTCAGTTGTTGTGAATGTAGATTAACTTTAACATCAGCAGAGTTTTCCGTCAACACTATTTTCTGTGCCGGCATAAACAACATGGCATCTCTTTTAATCTATTTGAAGTGCCCTTCAATCTGTGCTTGACTTTTAAGAGCGTGGCCGACAGTCAGGAACACAGAGCCGACTATTATGTGCAGCTCTGCTCCAGCAGGCAGGATGAGATGTAGCCAGAGGACCACTCGAGAGGAGAAATCAACTGGATGTGTGCCTGAATTTATGTGGCTCCTTTTGTTTGATATTAACAACGTATATGAGACAAAGTGCAAAACAAAATGACAGAAAATGACTTGTTTTTCTGCCACTTTGAAGCACAGCAGAGGATGAATCGCTTTCATCTGCAGGGGTTTGTGCTTTTGAAAATAATTGTTAATCAACCCTAAAGCCCAACACTTTCATATAACAGTGTGACAGGCAGGGAAAAGTGGGAGGAAAAGCTGCTGATATCTGTGCCAAAAAATGTAAGCGATCTGAAGTGTTTATTCATGATTTGTTGGAACATTTACAATGACACACAAAAAAACCTAAAAATAAAAATATATTTAATAAACCATGTTACAGGAAAGCAAGATACTTAATTGTTGACCTGAAGAATACTGTAATACAAATGACAGTTTTTATGCCTACATAAAACATATCTTCTATGAGCCCTTTTCCTGTATATACTACCATTGAAACAGTTGGAATTGCCTGCCACAAGTGCTTGATTTGGTGTAATTAGATGGTTGAGTGAGGACTACCAATATTTTTAAATGTTCTTTCATTCTTTGAAGATGAAAAAATCCTTTTCAAAAATAGATGTAATTAAGGTGTTATCAAAGGTTGAAAAACATTATGCTTTTTAAATGAAGAACAAAAATCTGTACAATTTTTCATCCATACTGATAATAAAATTACAGTTATCTAATAAGCTAAAGCAGTATGTGAGATGTTTGAGGACGTCTGAAAACCTAAGTGTTTGATTAATTGTAAAAGTGCATCCTATTTACAGCATTATATTGCAGTATGCAAGTACTGAATGTTGTCAGCATACTGCCATGCAATGTTATAATGAAAACAACAACACACAACAGACAATAGTAGACACTGATCATGGTAGCTGTGATGTAATGTCAATAATGCTCTTAGGAAGAGACAGTGAAAGATGCGTCGGGTCAACAGTTTGATGAGAATATTAGAAATCATCAGTAAAACAGGAATCTATTTGCAGGTCATAAAATAGTGGACTATTGGCACCTTCGGGTGTCTTTCTAGTTTCATATGGGCTGATAGTAACAGCAACACTTTTGGAGATAGCTAAAAGCCGACATTCAGTGCAGCAACAGATGTGCGAGCACATCAATCAGCATTTTATTGCTGTTTATTACTTACTGCAGTGTAATCAGTGAATTCGACGCTCTTGCTCCATCATCACTGGGGATTACAAATAATAGCAGACACAATCTAAGTCTTTCTGTGACTTCTGCTCTTTAGAGTGCAGACACAGGTAATTGCAATCAGTGGGACAAAATTGCTTTGGTAATGCCTCGCTTCGAGGGTTATTACTCTGTACACTCTTCAGGTCTATAGAAAAGTTATATAGACTCAATTTACTTTTGTCTCAGTTAGGAGAAAAAAGGGGCCACAAGAAGAAGATTGTTAGTATACCATGAAAGAAGCCAATAACGGTCACAAATACAAGAAGTATATATATGCTGGACTTATGAAATATATTTTATATAGTTTACACTGCGAATATGAACCCCAGACTTTTCACTGTGCATCTGACTTTTCCAGAAAACCGGAATGAAACAGAAGATTTATTATTCTGCTGACACTTGTACAAGACTTGCACGATTTCTCTTTGGAAAGCACTTTAAAATGTAAATGACTATCTAACACACTTCTTCCTATTGGGAGAGGTTAATGGTTTGAAGCAAAACACCACCTTATTTCCATACAGCAGCAGAAATGTAATCTCTGTAGCTCTTTTTGTATCACCCTGCTGACAGACGACTGTTTGAAAATTGCTTTCCAACTGTTTATGGAGAGCTGAGTCATGAGGACACTTAAAATTCAAATTCAATTCTATTCTGTTTAAATTCGTAGGACAACATAAAACACAGAACAGAATATCTGCTTCTATTAAAAAAAACAACAATTCAAATTCAATTCAAAAACCAGAAAAAGAAAGTAAAACATTTGTTTTGTCTGGTTTAAGTTCTTTTTAATGTTGCAATCAGAATGAGTCTGCTCTTATATAAGAAAACATACTGTGGGTTTTGTTTCATCAGTTTTGGTCACTGAACTCTGTGAAGCTCCGTTGTTGTTGATCAATCCTGCATCCTGCAGTACTGCCCTGCATTATAACTACTGTATTTACTATCCACTGCCAAACCTGCAAGATATACATATGGGGGCTGCACATTGTTATGACAGGTTATTATTTTGAAAACCCCAATAGTCTGGGAAATGTCCAAACGCACCACCCAATGCCCCTCTGACTGGCCAGTGTTTGTTGCTCGAGTCTGTCCACTGTAATATACAACATGTATCTCTTGTATTTCTGCCTATACTGTAATCTTGTGGTTGCAGTTGTACTATGCAACATGAAATTTTACCCACTTCTTTGGTCCTGCTTTGGCTTTTATGGTAATTCAGAACTTCTGTTTTGGAAAAAATGAATTACTTGATCTGTAATCATGCATCATGTTTAAATTCAAAATTCTCAGTGGGCTTTATAATTTATTCACAACTGGCTGCTTCAAGCAGGGAGCGTTTGTAAATGCACTCTGTCCGACCCACTGCGTGTTGCTTTCTTTTGTTTCTATGAACTAGCAACTTTATCTGTTAAAAGTCATGAACATTTTTATTGTGAGCATGTTAGCATTTAGCTCAAAGCTTACCTAAGTCTCACAGTATGTCCACTGTTTGTAACTAAAGTTTTCCTTTTGTAACAGTCTTGCTTCATTTGCATGTATCCTTGCAGCAGAGCCAGTGAGCCAAATTCCCTGTTCATAAAGTAAACATTAAAGTTGATTATGATTCTGTCCACTCCATATCACTTTCCCCTTTGCATGATTACAAGGAGGAAAAGATGTAGAGAGAGAGTCCTTTGGTGTGGATAGCCACCGGGAATATTCAAACCCCGTTCTGAAATAGAAAACATGCCGTCTGAAATGCAAGGCAGGATCATCAGCTTGGGTCCTTATCAGAGAAGAGGGAAAAATAGATGGGGGTATTTATCTGTGAAAGGATGCCTGCTTTGATATTCCTTTGCAACAGATCTGTCTCTAGTCCTCAAAGAGACAATAAAATCTCTTAGGAACATATTCTGTCAGTGTGATGCCTCAAAACCCTCATAAAGCCTCACCTGACTCACAAACTTAGTATCTTCAGTTGTTTCTCTAACCTTTGTGTGTTGAAGTAATTAAGATTCTTATGGCTGCATATCTTCAAGCTTTTACCAATCAACCACCCTCATTGTTGTGCTCAGGCGTTAAACTGAACAGGTACTTCAGTAATGTCAGGAACAGAGAGGAAGCAGCACTGCAAATCAATCACTTCTATTGTCTCTAAACAGATTCACTTTCCAGAGAACAAAGAAAAAGAGAGCCAATTGCACATTTGGCACACACTGTGATAAAGGGCAGATATTCAAGAAACACACATTGGCTATAAGTTAGCTAATTACTTTTCAAATTGACCCATTTATCTTAATCTGAGAGGCTTCAAGATAAGATGACTGTATTACTTAGCTATGCTGAACATCCTTTGTTACGGACGGATAATGCATGGATCCACCTACGCGCCAGGAACACGGAGGAGTGGTGAGATTAAAGCGCGATGGTCCAAATAGATTTTAGCATGTGCATGTGCTTAGCATAGCTGTCAATAATTAGCACAATAAATGAGCTATTTTAGTGAGAGTTATCATAAGAAATCACTATCATTAGGCAACTGCACCTGTTAACTCATAGTATACTCTTTTATATACAAAACCGGACTTGTTTAGCATTTATTAATCAGATAATACAAGCCTAACATGGTGTATAATGGCTTCTTTATTTTATTCATACAATTTAGTATTTTAGAAATATTTTAATAATCAGTATATAAAAATCCATACCTTAACTGAGCAGTTCAGTCAAGGTATAGATTCAAATCTAATTACTTGTTTTTTTGCTATAATACTGAGTAGGCAAACATTATTTAAAACATAACTGGCAGGGAAAGATTTGCAAAAAGACACTTAACTGGACAATATAAGACAAAATTTCTCAACATTTTTTAATTTACTAGGTTTTATTTTTATATCTGAACAATTTTTGAATACAGACCAAAAAAGAAAAAGAAAAAACCCCCCACATAATTTCTAGTGACATTTAATACTGTTTTATTCTTAAAAATCAGTTTAATTGCATGAAATACATGTTACTTTTTACAAATGCAAAAAGTTACTTATAGTTATGTTTTACATTTGAAGCCACTTTAAACGTGTAACAGAGGTAGCGCTCTGTTTTAAATCATGCTCAGTGATTCTGAAGGCGTTTCAAGATAAGTGTCCTTCAACTGGCAGAGTGTGCCGTTTTTTTTTCCTGCTTTTTGGCCTGCCAAGCTAGGCCAAAAAAAAAAAAAAAAAAGGTTCAAAATCCCAATTTAGCAACACTTCGGTGTTTTTCCTGAGTGTTAAAGTTTTACACTGATGCTAAAACTGAACTTTCAACAGCTATTGGTCACATTCAGTAAGAATAAAAATGCTTCTGGGCTAAAGCATCCAAAAATACTTGGCTTTCATCTGGATTTCACAAATGGCATGAATTAGCATAGTTCATTTTTAACATTTTTAACAGCATTTTTAAGATCGTACTGTCCTAGGCTCAACTAACTCTTATTTATTGGTGGAGAGTTTTTAGCAAGTGTTAGAGTGTGTAAAGCTTCGGTTCAGAGCAGCTTTTGAGCTTGACATGGACCGTGCCAATTGTGAAGACAGGCTCATTAAAGGCTGCCTCCCCTTGTGTGACAGCAGCCATTTGTTTAAGAGCCTATCTTCTCTCCAGCCAACCCAGATGCGATGAGTCAAAGCGTAAGAGCGCTTTCAGAGACATCTGACAAATGACAGTGCATACCTGCCTCAGATGGTAGCAGCTTCTCCTTGGAAGAGTAATGTCCGGGAGGAATCAATTTCCTGCAATGAATCTCAGCTGGGACAAAAATCTGCAAGATCTGTTTATGAGAATACGTTTACACCACGGTCTGATAAGAAGTCAGCCATAGTTGGAAAGAAAATGTAATATGTGCAACAACAGATGTGGGTCAGATTATGTCATTCAATAGCATATATCTGCAGCAACATCACTGAAGGACTTCCAGTAAAATAACAAAACTAGGGCAGCTCAGTCATTTTTATTCTCAAGCTTCAACTCACTGGCTCCATGGATAAAACCTATTTTTTGACTGTACAAAAGAATGCAAGACAGTTCTCAGTTAGCGTCACCCAAAGCTACATTTTAAACATTACTGACTTGGATTAACATGTGAGCAGACCATCAGGATTTTCAACTTGGGAGTTAAAACAGAGCATAATGCAAATTTCACCCCCCAAAAAAGGATAACTTACAAAATAACTTACTTGCTGTGATATCTTATGATATAATTGAGAGCTCTAAATTGATATAGACATGATAATGTTTTGTTTACTGCTGTAAGATCAAGAAAAAACTTTAAAGCCAACAGGGACAGGAAGTCCTTAAAGTGCTCAGAAAAAAAACAGACATTTAAACATCCACAAGTCCTGGTTCACTGTTAAAAATAAAACACAAACAAAACAAATAAAAAAGAAAAAAAAATTGCAAGTTTTGAAAAAAATTAATAAATAAGTAAAAGCTCTGCCAATGTAAAATTTCTTGAGACATTTTCTTTTCTTCTTTAGATAAATGCCAATTTGAATTTCAAAAAGCTATAAACCTCAATTAGAACACTCATTAAGGTGAATTAATGGTTGTTAGTTTAATATTTTCAATTGCTGCCAGTTAATTTTAGGCACTAAATAACAATCAGGTTGAATGTGAATACATTTCTAAAATAAAGACTTTTTTCTTTCTAAAACTTAAAGATTCAATTTTTTACAAATAAAATAAATCAATTTAAGTCAATCAAACTTAAAAATAAATTTTAAACTTAGAAATTGGAGTTTGATATAGAATGCAGTACTCTTAAAATTTGTTTTATTCTCAATTTAACTTTTTTTTAATGTAGTGTCACTAGTTTAACTTTTTTTGATAAGGACTTATTTGTGATGGGACTGAAAACTCAAGAAGCTTCAAGTGTGACTGTGACTGTCAACTAGTCAACTAGTGAAAAAAAATCTCATTTTTATCATTGGTGCATAAAAAGTAGTACTGTGAAAATTAAAAAAATATCAATATATAGTATTAAATAACATTCAGAACCCAATAAAAATGAAAAAAAAAGCTGCACATAAATGCGTAATAAGAGCCTCTTCATATTTTATATTCCACTCTCTTGAGATCCCAGCAACATGTAAACAACCTTCACCTTCCCCACTTCTTGAGACTAATATAATGCAAAGTGTTTGGCACAGAACGACAGTGTTTACCCTACACAAAAAAACAGCTTGTTAGGCTCATCAAACATCTAATAAACCTGCAGAGATTTTTCAAAAATATCACCGTCATATTCCATGTAGCATCAAAACAAGAATAAAGCTCTTCTGTTGAGAAGATAATCCATGGATGTCAGTCCTGCAGTATTTGGAGTAAGCCTTTATTCATTTTTTATTTATTATACATAGAATTCATGAGGCACCAGCAAAATAACCAATATAATTAAAAACATAAAGAAAAAAGTACAACCTTAAGTCTACATTTTTATGACCTTCACATCCTCATATGGTAGATCACATTTGTAAGACAGGGCTTTCATAACACAAAACTTACTTCCGAAATGCTTTTGCTTTTATATCACCCTTATGTCACATGTCCTTAAGCCTCGGAAGGACTGAAACCTGGAGAGATTTTGTGACAGATACATCACTTTTTCTATAGAAGGAATCACATAAATGAGGCTATTATTTCACTGCGTCTTTAAAATATCATCACATTCAGGAAAGTGAAAACCAATAATAAAGTTGATCCATATAGCTGATCTTCTCTCACTTCTTTTCTCTCTCAGCCTGTTAATCTGACATAAAACAAGTAGTCGGAGCTGTGAGGGGTTAAGCCTCTGTATCTGTGTGCTGTCTGTATTTCACTTCCATTATAGCAGTCTCCCTCTGGCTGTATCGAGTGTCTGCTGCTCAGGATGTGGTGCAACAATTAATCCTCAGATTGATTCACTTCCTATTGAATTGCCCCCAAACTCAAGCTGTAATTCAAGCTGTCCTTGTTAATCCTAGACACTGCTTTGCTCACACGACTTTAAGAAAAGGGCGAGACGCGTAGCAACTCTTTACTCATCAATTTCAGTCCTATTGAAATCACATTTGTGAAGCATCTCTGTCAATCCATGGCAGTATCTGTGTACTCAGATCAACATTTTCTTTCTGAGAGGGGAAGTTTTAAATCAATTAGACAGGAATCAAATTGAGTTAACCAGTTCAGTTCAGTTAATCATTTTACTGTGACTCGAAAGCTTCCTAAATATGATCTGGAGTTTGAGATTAAATAAAATATAGCTGTTTAATGGCTGGGAGAATGTATTTTTAGCCCATCTCTGTAACACAAAATGTCATCAATGATCAATTTAAACTTCCAAAAATCTTAAGAATAAAAGTTAATTCACTTGAAATGTTATTGTTTTTTTCAGTTTTAAGATTTAGTGATGTCTTTATTGTCAGGGAATGATTAAAAATTCTTTACTTTTAAGCCAACATGGCTGAAGAGTCATTCAAAGACTAGTTGAGAGAATATGCCTAACAGCTTGATAAGATGATTGATACCATTGTTGTGCAAGTCTGTTAAATATGAGGATACAGCCATGGGAGGGTTAGCAAACAGGAGCAGACAGCCAAGAGTCCAAAAACCTTATAAACCCTTTGTTTTTTCTTTTTCTTTTTCCTGGCATATAATAAAACGCCTGTTGTAACTGTACAAAACTCCATTACAGCGGGTGTCCAGCTGTGGACACTCAGCTATTCCTCAAAACTTTCTTTTTTTCTGAAACTAAAAGGAACCCAACAAACAACAAAAAATAATATGATGACAGTATTTGAGGTGAAAGAAACCAACAATCTCTATTGTTCTTTTGAGACAAAATAGCTGAAGCAGTTATTCACAGTAGCTGCAGGAAAGTGTGCTGCAGTCCCAGTTTGCAACTGATCACGTTTCCATTGATAAAGTGTTGGTGCAGCATTTGTCAGAGTGAGATTTCATATCACTGTTGGGAGATAATATATTTATATTAAAAGGCTCTCAGTGCAATCAATCTCCCCTCAGGGACGTGAAAAAGAAGCTTAATAAGTTTTATCTGCAGCAGCTTTTTGGGACCTATAGAAGTCCTGTTCATGATGATTATAGTGCAGCACTAAAGGGCTCAAGGGGCCACTTTGAAATCGTGAGAACAAATATTTCACAACTGGGAAATTTGTGTGGGGTTCGCTGGACCAGTTTGTTTAAAACCACTGACTTCTGGGGACAGTATGCCTCCAACGTCATTGTGCAACATGAGACGGTAACAATGCTAATCCGCTTCAAAGGCAATGTGCTTGTCACAAGTCCTTTTAAAAGCTCACTCGCCCAGTCAAAAAGTGCCAGAGGGAAAACCACAAGGCTGCACTTTGATCTTGCCAGGTCTATCACTTTTGATAAAGGCCTCTGAAGCAAATGAGGAAAACATTTTCATTCAAGGAGCAAGCTCGGCTGTATGGCATGTTAATTAATGTAAACTGCTTGAAGCTCAAACTGCATTGAAAGGGGCTGAAATTTCTTATTATCCTGTTTGGCTTTCCATTCTTTTTTGTTTTAAGATTTAATCCTTTACAAATGTGTTAACAGTTTACAAATTAACACAAATCCGAACTGTCTGAACTTAATAAACACTTCACATTTCTCAAAGAAGCTGTCAGAGGAAAGTAATTATTAGGAGGATCTGAAATGGAAAGGAACAGAATACAGATATCGGAAATATATTAAAGTATTAGATGGAAACACTGTGGATGCAATGAATAATTTTATGCCCTGTGCATCAGAGGCCAGGCATAATTAATGCACTATTCATTAACAACATTAACATTCCTCACATCCTCTCAATGTACGGTGCTAAATTAGCTGCTGCTTGTCTACAGTCCAAGAAAAGCCTTGAGAATCACGAGATGGATCCACGTATTATGTGCAATCACAAATCTTCATCACTTTTGTTCAAGCCATCGATGCAACTCCTGACCAACTACCTTTTTTTAAAATGTCGAGACAAATGTTTGAAGCCAAAGCTGCTCATTTATTCATCACTGTAGATACATAATGTCACATAAATATGTGAAACTGGATAAGCAGATAATCCTGAGTGGAGGCAGAGGTTGTATTCTTAGAATACCACCTGTGCTTTGCCGTACCTGTTAGTTAAGAGACGAGGGCTTCTATTGATTCCTTTTGGAGCTGATATGAGAAAACCGTCTTTGCAAGCTCTTTGATGTGTGAAACCATTCATGCCCTTTTTTTTTTTAGCTTCAAACCTCTTTAGCTTCTCAGCCATGCACAGCTCGCGACATTATTTAGAGTTATGGCATCTCTCTCGTAGATTGCACCCTGAAGACAAACATAATAAAACCAGTGTGTACCCTTTCATGAGGTGTCGCATAGATAGAGAGAACACTGTATATAGAGAAGCTCTGCAGAGTTTGCAAGTGTTTTACTCACTCACAAAGAAGTTTTGAAATTATTTTGGTAGAAATGCTCAATAAAGATGTTATCTTATAAAAAATATGGTAACTGTTTTTCTAATTTTGAGAGAAAACCAAAACTGGCATTAAAGTGACATTTCCCCAACCCTGGTGCTAACCTGAAAAACAAATAGGAGGGAAACTGAGAACATTTACATTTACAGCTCGTTCTCTTTGTGATAATGAGAGCCCGCTGAGTCAATCAGCAGAAAGCAGTGCTCCCCACAGAATGACAGTATCACTGTGGCAGGGTGGGGTGTGACAGCACGCATTTGTGCATGTGGTGCAGAAATACTGATCTTGCATTCATAAAACATTTGCAGATTTTATGTGCGTGGGTTTTGAAACTAATTAAACTGTTAAATATTCATCGCTGTTCACTTCAGACAAAGTTGAGAGAGAAAAAAAGAGTGAGAGCCTCAAAATTGCAAAGCTCCAAAAATAGAAAATCAAAATGTGGCAGTTTGTCACAAATGGATGGATGTATGGGATGTAACCCTGGAAAGTTATTATGCTGCTGGGCGTCTCCTGTGGAGGCACCCCGTGTCTACTGAGCCTGAAATCTTAAACACTCTGGAGTTGTTGACTTATTTAAATGAGATGAATGTTCCTTTCATGCTACATAGCAGTTCTCAGTCATTGGGAGGATGATCTGAGACACTCTTATGGGGCATTTTGTTCACATGCTCACATTTCTGGGTACAATTTGGAGTAATTTCCTGCTGCTGTTTGTACAGTGAAATGCTTCAGGCTGCACTTAGAAGGTTTTGTCGGAGAGCTTACATTATATCCATCTTATTGAGCAGGAGCTGGGTACCATTACTGCCAGAATTTTCATGTTTAATATTTAACTTGCAATCCCTGACAGCGGCAGACAGACATTTTTTTAAATCCTCCAATTTTAAGACTGTAGCATGCAGTTTTAAAGAACAGGTAAAATAATTACTATTGTGTTCAGACTTAATGTTTAAACCCTGTTTATTGGCAAAAAAACTGTAGACTGGAGTAACATCGTTTAGTGTAATAAATGAATGACAAATGAAGAACTTTAGCCATGAGCCATGAACAAATAATGAGACTACAGGCCCCTGAGCAGAGACATTAAAAAAACCCTTTAGTGGCTTCACTAAGTAGCAAGACACCATCTTTGTTGTCAATTTGAATTTCTTTGTCCTTATTCAATGTCTCTTTGTTGTCATTTTGTGTCTCTGTAGTTGTCTTTAGTTTTCTTTTAGTTGATTTTTGTATTTTTCATGCATCTTCTTCTCCTGTTCTGTGTCTTTTTGTAGTTGACTGACTGAGGGGCAGATAGATGATAGATAGATACTTTTTTAATCTCCAAGAGAAATTCCCAAGGGGAGGGGAATCATTGAGACATTTTGTCCGTCTCTTTGAACTGCTGGAATCAGATGAAAATCATCTATCTGTGCCTTCTCACAAAAACCCATAAGTACAGATATCTGAACTCCACAGTGCACTCAATAAAATAGGTCTACTGTTGTTATTGTTCCTGGAAAATCAAACATGGAGATCCTGTTTTATTTTAAAGTTCTGATGCAGCACATATCGCTGTGCAAAGCTGACATAAGAGTGATGAGGATACAGTAGGAGACAACTGTGAACATGAGACGCATCAGTCTCTGATCAATAATGAGCTTATGACAGTGATGGACTGCAGGAATTGCAGAGAAATTGGAGAGACAAATTGTCCGGAACCCAGAATACATGGCCCCACCTTGTTTCAAGGTCACAGCTCAGTGTCTTAATGTGACATGATTGCTGTCAGACATGATCTTACAAAAGTTCTTCTTCTTTATTAAAAGGTTCATTGGTGAATTTACTCATGTTTTGTGCTAAAACAGTTCATTGCTTGTTGCTAGTTGTAATAGACGTGTTCTTCTACAATTGGCAGCCATATTGATTTATGTGCAGGCTGCAGAGCAGGTAGAGACATTTGATTATAGAAAGATATGGTTACAATTAACTGACATATTATATGATTCAGTATTTTCTTGTACTGATATTCCTCTGCCTTCATTATAGGTATTGAGCTCTGCAGCTACTTAACACACTTCCAATAAAGGTTAAAGACAGAAAATTGTCTTAGAGGTGCTTTTGAATTATCAACTGGTTTCAGACCTATTTAGCATTTGATTATAATTTCTCTCTGTGTGTAAAGCTGTATTTTGTTTATTTATGCCTGCATTTTATTTATTTTATTGTCTTGGATTTGTATTTTCTTACTTAATTAATATAAAGCATGCTGAGTTTTAATTACGGTCTCAAAAGTTATTACTGGTATTATTGGTAGTATCATTATTAGTGCTAGTATCATTATCTTTAGTAGTATTGGTATTATTATTAGCATCAGGCAGCAGTATTGGCTACCTTGGTTAGCAGTGAGCTGATAAAAACAATAAACTCAACTCAGTCATTTATTAACATTTACAAAACAGCTATAATATAAAAAGCAGAATAGAACAGAGTCATAATAATGTCATCTGTGCTATGACATGTTAAAATCAGTTCCATATCATATCAGTTACATATTACATAAAGTTAATAAAAATAATATTACATTTGGCTCCACCCTGCAGATTTTTTTATTGTTCAAGGCTGGTAAGTGATTTCCTCGTTCTGCCCAAGTTTTGCATCCAGTTTCCAACCCTCAAAGTTTAATGCCAGGTGAGTAAGATGAGCGCCACAGTTCGTGTGTGTCTTGCTACTTTTAGGTTTGTTGTAACTGGCAGGTGGCGAAATTGAAACTCAGCTTGGAAAATGGGTTGAAAATTGTGCAGTGGCATTTTGTCTTTTTTTTTCATTTGGATCAAAGTTACCTGTGGTTACTAATGCTAATACACAAGAGGCACAAACCGGGTCTACATATACCCTGTAGCTTATTATGTGTCCTTAGAGCATCAAAACATAATTAATTAGTACTCTTGAAAGGATGCAGGTTTGTGTTCTTTGGGAGTTGTTCTAACCTCTTAAACCATTAAAACTGTTAAAATTCAAGGACAGACTTGCCTTAAACACATCACATCTAAGTTGAGTGATCATTTGCCTCCGCTGTGATATTGTTGGCATGAGTGTTTGACAGCAATAACACCTCATAAATCCTGTTCGTCTAAATAATTTTGTTTGGCCTGTGTTAAAAGGATAAACATTGTTTTTGCATTAGCGTTTCTATTGCTCCATCTGCCATCGTGAGAAAATCTTAGCGCTTCATTAGAGCTGAAGACAAGCATCCTTCCTCTGTTACATGTTGTAAAGCATAAAACAGATTTCCTACTACGTTCAACCAGGTGGCACATTAAGTAAAACACCAAGTAGAGGCTCCCTGCCTTGTCTGTGTCTGTTTATTGATGCTAAAATGCTACAAGTAGCTCTTTTAGACAATAATGAAAGAAATAATTTTTTAGAACACCATAATCTGTATGTAATTTGGCTTAAAGCTTTAAATAAACTCTGTTTTTGACTTGTTGCCTTGAACACTGGATAAAGTTTAATTTTCTTCAGTGCGGCAGGTTTTAAACTCGGTGTCCCAGTCTCATTACACTTTCTAGTCCCTCTAAGAAAATAGCCCCACTATTAAGGTAGCCCATTACCTCTACTGTGTTGTTGTTCCTTGCAGATGCAGAAGCCCAGAAAAACAATAACTTTGAAATACCACAGCCAACAACCTGAAGCTGGAAATCAATACCTAAGCACGGTGCCGTCACACTGCCAATTGCTATCTTGTGCTCATACTGAGTTGTTCCTTAAGTGGACTAAACCTGGAATTACAGAAATAAAAGCATGATCGATTCCTCGCTCGCCACTGAGGGACACAGGCAATGATTCTCTTAAAACGAGACGTGTGCTACTTGACCAAAGTGGCTCTCTGAATGGAGCCCATATTTGTGTTCAGGGCAAAGTGTGGTTGTAATCTGACTGCAAGCCTGAAACCAAAAGAATATATTAATCAAATTCAGGAAGCAAAGGACGCCATCACTTTAAAACACACACACACACACACTCACATGCACATGCTGAGCCTTTCATTCCCGTTTCTCTATTCCCGAGGTACAATGACAGGCTTCACATAAAAGGCGTGATTTTTCTCTGAAAGAAGAAGCAAGCAGAGTACAGTATGTGACAAAGAGAGATAGCAGCCTCCTAGAATAGCATATTTTTAGTCGGATGAGAGGGATAGTAATGATGAGCGTGTGATACTTCTGGGTCTTTTTCAGGATTTGAACTTGGGTTAATCATGAGGGATGAGACCATTTCCAGTCCAATCAAAGGGAGCAGAAGTTGTATCTAAAGTACTCTCCTGGAGAGGATTTCATCAGACAGACAAAAACAGATTTAGGTGACAAGATCATTTAATTTGGTTCTGCCTCCACCATCTCTGCACAGCTTGGTGGGTGATCTAATGCTGCAGGGATCTCATCCAGAGCTGCACCGCTAGTTTGTGGGCGATACCAAAGGACGTCAACCGCACTCCAGTGAGCCATTAATTCACATCACACAAATTAATCCAAGTGTAGGCCTCTGCCACACACAGAGCGCCGCTGCTTTCCCACTATACGCAATTTATTCCAGCACCGCTGCACACAACCACATTTTGGCACCCAGTTAAACACAAGAGTGAAAGCAAGAGAAGAAAAAAGAGAGAGAAGAAAAGTTGAAACCCTTGAAACTTGAAAAACCCCTATGTCAGAGTTTTAAATAATGCAACTCAACATAGACAGTCTAGTAGAAAAGGAGTCATAAATACCACACACATGTCAAACTTTCATAGTGTCTGTCACATCTGAACTGGAGACAAGAACACTGGATCTGCTGACACTGTTACAACCCAAACATACTGCACTATCTTCACCAGCTTCAAATCTCCTGTCCACTTTTGTCAGCAAACTTTATTGGTTGAAGAGACTAAAGATATGATAAGATAAAAAGACTTTACTGACCCTCACTGGGGAAATTCACATGTCACAGCTGTGCAAAAGTATGACTGTAGTTATAATTATACAGTGTCAAAATGACATGTAACATGTAACCTGTATATTTTAGGACTTAAAATGAATGTTTACATGTATTAATTTGCTTATATATCTATATAAATATACAAAATAGAGTAGGCTACTATATGTGTAAAATGCATAGATATTTATGAATAGAAATTACTAGAATATGTATACCGGAGATAATACAATGCAAAATTGCTTTGAAGTTGTAAGCTGTGGTTACAGTGAACACACTTATGCTGTTTCTTACAAAAAATAAGATAAAAAGGGACCACCGTCATGTCT
This sequence comes from Acanthurus leucopareius, assembly GCA_029814765.1. Taxonomy (NCBI): domain Eukaryota; kingdom Metazoa; phylum Chordata; class Actinopteri; order Acanthuriformes; family Acanthuridae; genus Acanthurus; species Acanthurus leucopareius. The sequence goes on along the minus strand of JAQMCX010000050.1, from coordinate 13,653,122 downwards.
GCACAGAAAGCTGGAGTGAACGTATTCTGAAGCTTTTGCAGGAGACTTACATGCTAAGTTAACCTACTGCCTACTGTTTTTTTTTTTTTTTAATTTAGCACTTTAATTAAAGAATGGTGTCAGTCTTCTCATCAAACTTTAAGCAAGAGTCCATGTGTCAAAAAGTTTCTAAAATGCTGTCCTTTATGTGCACAAGTAGAGTTTCAAGTTGCAGTGCAAATACACCTTTGACAATGTTTTTTTGGTTTTGTTTATTTTTCACTATCTGAGGTTTGAATGTTGTTGTTCAGATCCCTTTGTAGCTGAATAATCAAGTGGACTTCTGCTGGAACGAGAAGCCGCTGAATATTGACGCTGCCACTATCAAAAAGTGCCCATCCTTTGCACAGCCCGTTTCCTTGGAAACATGTCCTGCTCTCCGTGTCTCTGTCTCTGCTTTAATTTCCCCAAGTCTCACTCCTTTTTGGAGCTGCTGATGCTATGGTGCAAACTATTCTGAAGGAATAAACTGACACATTTCTCTTTCTTCTTTCTGTTTTTTACTTTTCTTAATTTACTAGGTTTGTAAAAAAAAAAAAAGGACATATCCCATCATACAACACTTGCTGCTTGAGCAACTTAGTATTCTCCTCATGCATGAGACTAATCACTGTATGTGTGGGTTGTCACTTAGAAATGAGAGTTAAATGTCATACTGCCCTCCAAGGACAGCTAAAACTACTGCCAAAGCACCTTAATATAACACAATTAATCACATTTATTACACTGTGAAATGAAGACTTTATCAGTAATAGTATATTTTAAGAGGAAAACATTAGACTGTAGTTTGATTTGCTGAGTAATGGAGACAGAAATCTTGCACTGCGGCACATTGTGAAATCATAAACTTTTCTCTCAGGACTTGTTGGCCATATAATCCATCCCTTTATTTTCAGCTGACGCTTGAGTTCATAAAAAGAGTTGGATAGATGTTGCATTTTCTTCACTCTTGAGCCACTAGCTCATTCGGACTCTAATGTTTTCCCTGCATGACTACAAATGACGTATGTCAAGTGAATAATTAAAAGAAAAGTAAACTGAGTGATGAAACTACAGTGACCACAGATATTCTAGATATCTTCCAGCCATGTCAGGACGTAAATGCAATATAATATGAAATCAAGGCTGCAGCAGACAGGCCTCAGGTGGAGTTTTGGTGATAAGGAGAGATGAAGAGGGGTTCAGGTGGCCGACAAGGCACACCTGGGCCTTGCTAACAGCTGCATGAAATCATGAGACCAGATGAAAGGAACTCAGCCATCAGTCCATCGAGGTAAAATTACTTCTGTGACAGATAAATTTGAAACAGAAAGAATAACAATAATAGCAATAACTAGATAAACTCTCAAGTTCCAAGTCCAATTTTTGCAAGGATATCGTTAATTTTAGCCAATACTGAAAAAATATCCTGCTAGTCAATTAAAAAAACGTAGCAATGAAATAATTTGTTTTCTCTATATAACATTTTTAAAATTTAAATGTGTTGCAACAGTTGCAGTTTAATTCACAGTAAAATTTAGTATAATTTACTGTTATTACCAAATGTAAAGCTAAAAACTGCTTAACAGCAGTAATGCATGGTAATCCTGTCTGTTAATTAGGCTATAAACTGCCAAAATATCACTCAGCGCTGGTCAGTTCATGCTTTTTTTCAGCATGTTGGTTCACACAAAACTTATATGCTGCCTTATAGTGACAGTCCCTATATTCTCCATATAACCCATATCAGAACACTTTGTATATATTCAACGCCATATCTTTGAGCATCTAATTCGATCATCCTTTGTGCTTGGTTGGATTTAATGTATGCATGATTACATGAAAACATGTACTTTTGTGCAGTGCAGTTTATGTCCCACTTAGATATTGAGGTTGAACTTCCTAAGCCTTATTTTTGTGTGTTGAGGTTGTCTGTAATACTTCACATGATAAACTGGGTCATTTTTACACAGACAGGTTCAGATGGACTCATTACACATCTGAAAATTTCTTGGACTTCCTAAATCCAGGGTTTAACTAGTCCAGAAATTATTTCTAGTGTGGCCTAGTTAAAATGTCTGATCTGCCATGTTTGTCTTTTGGTCAGTGCCAGTAGCTGACTCTGTGTCAGATTTGTTCTCATTTCCTTTTTGTTGTCCTTGTCTCAAGAAAGTCCTTGACCATTTTTTTTTAATATCAAGGAACAAAGTAAAGACATTCAATTATAGATTACACTACCCCCAAATTATTTTTTCCCTAATAAGATAAACCCTGAACGACACATCTCACATATACTAGATGGACCTTCGTATCTAAACGAGCAAAGTCTCCTTTGTTACAAGGTCATTATACGTTTCGGAGCGTGACAGAGAGACCCTGACAGCTCCAGATGATTTTTCTTACCAGCAGGCTGCCGACAAAAATAAGCAGGCAAAGTCTGCTCTGACCTTAAGAGTGCACACTGATACACAAGAAAACGCAACCAGAGACACAATGACAGGCGTGCAGATACACAAAAACCGAACACACACACCCACACACACACATTACCTGTCATTGAACCAGATAAAGAGCAAGAAAATAAGAGACACATAGAAAAGTGTAATGTGTGTTGCTGCATGGATTGCATGCATGGTCGCATGGTCAGGTGTTGTGTGATGTCAAAAGGAAAAATGTTAATATTTGCCTGTTAGCCTCTATAACAAGCCTCCAGAGAGTAAGACATGCTATTGTGTAGTTTATTGCTTTTCATCCAGTTATCTCAAACGGCCATCTGTTTTATAATATGAAACACTGTTTCATAAAGCTCACGGGTGAATCCAGGAACAATAATGTACACAGAAAACTCACAAATTAGTGGTGGAGGCACGAATTTTCAAAGAAAATCTTCAAAGACAAATTGCGTGGCATAAGAAATTGCAGTTGCATGTTTGCCCTGCTTAACTGTGAATTCTATGGATGTTTTCTTTGTTTGTTTCTGGTTGGCACCATCATTAATGACTAATACAAAAGTAAAGCTTGTCCTTTTTTCATGTCTTCTCAGGGCCTGACTGAAAAAATCCTGGCTCCCAGTAAGCTAGTTTTACGGAAGCTTAAGGCTGTTTCAGACCAAAATCTTGTGCTGTGTCAAAAACACAAGTTCTTTTGTTCATTTTAACCTGGGCAGCTGGAGTAGGCTTCAGGGGTGCTGACTAATTTATTTACAGTAAAAGTACACACTCATACACACACACACACACACACACACACACACACAAAGACCAAGTGAGAGGGAAAGAGTAAGGAACAAAGATACGGATGCTTATATTGATTTGACAGCCAGCTAATTCGAGTCTTTTGTTACCTAATGCAGTCTAATCTATCACCAATCGCATCCTAAATGCAACTTACCCAGAACATGTTGATCCTCTTTCAGTAAGACACCTGAGAGATGAAGAAGGCAGTAAGACAGAGAGGATTTATGCGAACAGTGACTCACAGTGATGAGCCAACAGTGTTATTTACTGCCAGGAATGTTAACAAAAGAGGCGATAATATGACTCAGGTTTGGTTTTATTTATATACCTGATGACCTTCAATTTTTTTATGCTTCAATGTGAAGGATTACCATTTGAAATCACAGTTGTTTACAGTTGCTTATTAAAACTCTTCAAAGCGTTTTTGCCGCCATGCAGCACAACAACTGCACACTTCACACATCATAGAATCAACCTGTGCACCTGAACATAAACACGAAATTTTCTAAATATCACTGTTTTTTTATTTATTTACTTTTTAATTTCTTTATTGCATAGGTTGTGCTACCTTACAGTATATTTACAGGTATGAATAATAAATGCTTCACTATGCTTCAAAAGGCACGCTGTACACACATAATGCAATACCAAACTATACATACTCACTATAAACCCTCTTATAAGATGGCTGCAGGTAAAGAAATTTGACAAAACAGCTCTTTTTTGGGTTTTTTTTTTTTGCATTTTGCCACAAGTTTTCATCCACATCACACCCTCTGTCCTCTTTTGTGACATGCCTGGAAATCTTCACACATATGTCCAGACACCCAGCATTAATTGTGACATCTAAATATGTTGCCGGTGATTTTACCTCAACTGCTCCCTCTCTGGCACAAGTCCTTCATACAGCTCATTTAGTAATAAAAAAAAACAGATGTTTAGTTTTGTATGATGTAATCGGGAGTTCAGTCAGACAACTCATGTTATATTTTGTTTATTATGGCAGCAAACCATAGTTACAGTTTGGTGTCTAGGCTCCATCCTCATCACACCCTGCAGATATGTTTACAGATAGATTTTGAAGAGTGATGTGCAAATATCTTAACCCCCAGCTGAAGCCTGCAGGTGGATGCTTGGTTGGTGGTGGGGCTGAAAGAACTGGCAGCTATGTTGATGCAGGGCAGCTGAGGCAAAGACAGAGCAAAGGGGAGAGATGGGAAATTTGTTGCAGGTTGAATAGACTGCTAGATTGGGAGGGTGTGTTTAGTGGGTAATTGTGAAGAGTGAGGCATGTTGTGAGTATTTCAGAGAAGCTCAAGTTGACTGCCTGAGCTAACATACTGGCATTGCTCCATTTAATGTCTTTTTAATTCTCTGCTTCTTTTTAGATGTGGAAGCAGCAGAATGTAGCTAATTAAGGTTTACTTTCCAGTCATTTTTTGTCCTTTTGTAAACTTGTAATAAGGACTGAAATATCTGCTCACTGAATGCATTTTGTGTCAAGGTGATGAAAAATTATCCGCAGTTCAGTCAACATTTGGCTTCTGTCTGACTGACTGAATGAAGAATTTTTAAAAAAGTATTGAGAAATGTCACTAATTGTTATAAAAGTAAACTGCAACTGCATTGCACTAACAGAAATAAATGAAACGGCATCAAGAACTATATCAGAGTACACAAATACACTACACTGACTGTATTAGAAAATACTGAAAAGAAATCAGTCATAACAAGACCATGGTTTCGTTCGCACTAATAGGGTCACAGCAGGATTTCAACACCGTCAGCTGTGTAGATGTTAAAGGTATTATTACAAATGTTTCTAAATCTTGCTTAAAGATTGCATTAAACTGTGTGTGTATCACAAAGCTTGTATCACAATGTGAATAACAGATTTAACCAGTCAGCTCTGTTACCAAATACCTGCATGAAGAGCCTATAAACCCATGGCATTTTAAAAGCTGCAGGAAATCTAAATCAGGTTAAATATCCAAGTGAGCGCGGTGACAATTATCGGATAATAGCAAATGCTAAAACAAAGTGTAACAGACAAGTATTAACGAGTTGTAAACTCAGTGAATTAACAGCGTTATACAAGAACATCTGTCATCAGTGCTTAAATTAGACGGCTGTATGTATTTGATTCAAAGAAGAATGATAAAGAAAGTAACACTCACTTTAAAATACTGTATTTTTCTGCGAGGTTTGGTAGCTTTTTTCTCCTGCTGGACTTCGCCCAAATCTAGATGTTGCAGATCACTTGTTATAATTACAGTGTGCTTTAAGGAGTGCTGTGCAATTTGAGGCTAAATAGTTTCTACTATATTTAATAGAACCCGGTTATCCCCTGGGCTAAGTTATAAATTTGTTCTCATATTTAAGTACTCCTCAGTGTGCATAAATTCTGAAATATGCAAGAAGCTTTTGCTCGTTATAGTGATCACACACAGTGTAAACATAGCCTTTTTATTGTATTTATTGTTTTGCAATATGGGATCTTTTTGTTTTTTTGCAAGCGACTTATAAAGGGATTATATGAACAGTTAAACAAACATTCCTTTTATAAGCTTTTTTCCCCCTAAAACAAATAAATGCTTATGATGTGCCTTTCACACTGAAAACAAATGGCTGATAAGACATCAGTCCTACATTTAACTTTGAATAATTTTAAAAGCATCAGTTGACTTTTATAAGGTATAACAGGATTTCTTTAATCCCAGTAAGTGCTCATTTGATGCAGCCAATGATAGCGATCCAGTCAAAGCCAAATCAGCCAATATGCCATAGAGCTGCAGCAGGGCATATCTGTGCAACCAGCGTTGCGTAAACTTGGCTCTGTGATTCAAATTGTTATTTTCTGCTACCTTATTTTCGACAGATGGCAGATAAAGGCAAGAACCTGTTGCTTTGCAGCCTTTCAATGGAGTGAAATAAGCACAGGGGAGATAAGTCTCACGAACAAATGTTTAATTTTCTAACATACTTGGGCAGAAAATGAAATGCTTTTGACAAGAGTCACCATTGAGCATTCTAGCTACTGAATTATACAAGACTGAAGGTCACAATCAAACTTTCAAAGATCTTTTGTTGGTAATTAAATGCTTTGTTATTCAATATGACACTTTTTTTGTGCATTTTGTGCTCTGGTCCCAAACCATCTGTTTTACAGCAATACATATTAACAGCCACTGGCAATGACATTGATATATATACTTATTTTGATTATATCTAAATGAGCCCCATGGGATGGTTTGACTTTCATCTAGTGTCAAAAACAGACTAGAATTTCCATTTATATGTAATAAAAAATGTACAAATTACAGTGTGACATTAAATTTACCCCAGAAGATGATCCCTTTTCATTTCGAGTCTTCTTGCAGCATTCCCTCAGGCCAAATTGTCAATTTATTAATGTCTGTTTTCTATGATATTCACCGAACATGTTCGTATTTTCAAAGCTATAAACCCTTTATCGTATCGTATCTTTACTTAAGCACCACTGTCTAGAGAAATATACCTTTTTGCCACCATGTTTGTTCATTTTTATTTAGATCGCAGTCTTTAGAGCCCCTCAATTATAGTACTTCTGTTTTGTGCATCTATTTAAATGACAATAGCCTTTAGGATCAGCTAATAGGAGCTCAGCAACTTTTTGAATCATTGATTAAAAGCTGTTAAGATTTGCTCGGATTCTCCTTTCTAATTACATTGTAAGTTTAATATCTTTTGGATTTTTGACTGTTAGTTGGAAAAACAAGACATCTGAAAATGTTACATTGGGATTTAGGAAAGTGTGACAAGCGTTTTTCATTGTTTTCTGCCCTCTTTTAAAAGAAATGAATCAATTTTCAACAAATTGAGGAAATAATCTATAGATGAATTGACGATGATTGTTAGCTGCAGTGCTAGTTTTGTTTTTAGTGTACACATTATGTTCAATCGTCTGCCTGTCTATCATAGTAACCTCATTAGGTATCTCAGATTTACCCTAAAGCGCTGTTCCTATTATTTACTGCTTATGAGTTAATGAGCTGTCTTCATTCAGCCTCCTGCTTGGATCAGCACCATTCAAGGTTTTTAGCTTTAACTGCAGAGCTGCAAAAATAAACAAAGTTAATATTATCAGAGGAACATCTCCATTATTCGTGTACTGTATGCATTATCACTACTGTGTTTACAGTTCACAAAATAATTAATGACTCAGTATAGAATTCGGAGACAATTGTTCTTATAGGACAATCATAATATATGTAGGTACAAGAACTGAGAAACTGAGAAGACATAAACGATATGTGTTATCGGTGTTGTTTTGTCTTCAGACTTTAGCAAAAAGACTGCAGTTATTGTGAAATAAGTATATCTTGAATATGTCCAATATTGAAGTACGGAATCTTTCTGCATGCATAGTTAATAAGAAACATGCATATAGCGAATGCTTCCAATTCTTGAAAGCTGAAAGCTGCTAACTGGTTCAGTTATATACAAGCTACGTCTTCAAGCAGTGCTGTCATAACATAAACCAGATGTCCTTTCAGGACTGCATTTTTTGACAGAGAAACACCTCTTAAGCATTCAACATTTTCTGCTCGGTTTGAATCTGCATAGATGGAGTGTGTTAAATAGCAGCATAACACCTCTTTAATGCCGAACAAGAGAGGGGAAAAAAAGTGGGCGAGCAAATCAGCTAAATAACCCATTACACGCTGAATAAAGAAATAACCCTGTTTTGAATAATACAAGTGGCTTTGCTCTGTCTGTAACCTATGCAGAGTGTGTCTGGATTGCAAGAGAATTACTTACACCCTGTTGTGGTACTTCCCCTGGCTGTTTGGGTTTGGAAGCGTCCCAGACAAAAGCCTGTCCAAATAAGATCAATGTGTTCGTGCTCTTCTCCTCTGAGTGGATACTCTCCCATTGCTCCAGAGCCCAGCAGACTGGAAGGAGGAATGAAAGACAGTTAGCACGTATGAAACTTATGCTAGAAAGCAAATATGTTGTTTATGTAAAATCACATGTACAAGCTATCAAGGAAACTCATTCAGATGCATCCCATCAATTCAATGGTAGTACCTATAAAACTCTGTGTCACTGAAATATGCATGATTCCGTGAATTCATTTTGTGCATTTTGTTCTTTTAATCTTGTTAAAGTGACATATCCAGGCCATTAGGATGGTACAAAGTATTGCCTGATACCTTTACAGCTCGGTTAAGATAGTGTGCCTAATTGTATCACAGCTAATTACAGCCATGGCAAAAGCTGTGTAATAAGAAACCAGGATAATGATCCATTACAACTGCGGAGGATCATCAGGATTTCTAGCACCTAGTGGGCTCGCTCGGTGCTGTGGTTGTAAACATATAATAGCTTAATGGCAGGACAATTTGGAAGCAGCTGGAGGCAAAGCAGCCGAGGCAGCTGTTTCAACTAAGACCAGCAGAGAAGGGGGAGAACTGCAAACCACAGCACTGCGTTAGCACAAAGCTCATCACAGGGCATGCACAGAAGTATTTATGTAAGCAAACATCACACTCAATAATGTATTAAATAGGGATGGGCATTTCAAGCCAAAATACTGGTTGATAGTCATTGGAAATCATTCAACCATTAGGGCATGAATGCACGTATATACATACACACACAATGTGAGAGGAGGAGTGGTGGAAAGCACATTTGCCAGGTTTTAAGCAGCATGCCGCATTGCTCCGCTTCACAGAACAGCACTCTGATTTTCCCAGCTGTGTATGTAGTGACAGGTGACCCGTGACATGTGATGCAGTTGTAAGTGCTGTACATGAATCTGCGCTCAGAGACTATTTTTTTCAGCACCATCAACTGAGCGTGCAGCTCATTTGCATTTTCATCATATAGTTTCCTCAGCAATTTTTTATCATTGATGGGACAACGAAGCATGTTTTAGTTATCATCTTTGAGATGTTTGTTTTGCGTGTCTATTATCAAACTTAGTTCATCTGGTGCTGATCAGCCGACGGGCCCCCCCCCCCCCTCCTGCTGGGTGCTTCGCTCTCAGAAGTCTGTGCAAAGATGTTGTTGCCTTGTGATAGGCTGGCTTCACCCAGCAGAGTTTGCACTGCACTTTGATGTAGTTTCTCACATAACTTTTTGATGGCTGTTGTAAACTCTGTATGTCTCTCCTGCTTGTATTGAAGCATCTAGCCGATCTTACAGCACTGAACCAAATGCTATACGGGTGCCACAACACCACAAAGTATTGCGTATTATGTAGTATTATGTTATTAGCAGGCGCAGATAAAAACAATGTAATAATATTTTTTTAAGACAAGACAAAAGGTGCATTAAAATTCAATTTTTTAAATCTAAATCTTTATTTAAAAATTTGAAAGTAACAACTAATCTAATAAAACTATACAAAAATGAACTTATTATATAAAAGAGACAGTCAAAAGATTCAATCTGTTTTTCTGTTTTAATACAGAAGGCTACTGAGAAGAGGAGAGGAGAGAGCTTTAGCAGTGGTGCAGACATAGTACAGCCTTCATCAGTCAAAACAAGAAAACAGAAATAAAAAACTAAAACATGGCCATCATATTGTCTGGAGTTGGGGTCACTGTCTGTTGAAACCACTGTCACTCGTCACTGATAATTAAAAACATGACAGAGGAGGTATTGCTACAGATTTATTACACCCACATGCAACAGCACAATGCGTGTCGAGCACAGATATTTCTGCAGTGTCTTTTTATTCAAGCCAGTGACAACATGCTGCATTTGTGGGCACATGAACTACATTTTTTTTTCCAAATACTGAAGGAACTACAGCACCCTCTACTGGTGGCATATGTCTTTTAGATCTGTGGTTCCTGAAAACATACCCAAGGTCCACAAGAAAAACCGTCACTCGCGTTCCCTTTCCCACAAGCTTAGAAACTATAATTTTGTGGTTTGGGCAAAGTGATTTACTTGGACAAGATGTCTGAGGTTTTCTGCTCCAGCTGATGTCAGTTCCTCACCATGAATCTGTTGTGTTTGTTGTCGGCATTTAAAAAAAAAAAAAAAAAAAAAAAAAAACTGGACATGAAAACACTCCATGTGTGAAACAAAGCGAGACATGTTTGTGTTTTTGACCCTCTTTGGAAACGCTGGCCTCGACCGATTAGAAAGCAAACCACCTTAAGACAGAAGCTGTGTTCCTGCTGCCTGTATGATCCACACTTTGTTATAGACTGTGATTATAAACAATAAAACTGACTGTGGTGCTGCTCTCTTCAAGTGGAGAACCACTCGCATTCATTCTCAGCACAAGCACATATTGTACACAGAGCTGGATTTTTTCTGGCACCTGTGCAAACATGCACACACACACTCTTACACACACACAGGAATACACAATCATAACACCTATTTTTAATATTGTAGCTCTGGAGTAGCTCAAACGTGAAGAGCGCTGTAACTGGAAAAGACAGTTTGCGATCCAGATTTTTTCTTCTTTTCATAAAAAGAAAAAAAAATTCTTCTGTGATGAAAAAAAAAGATACTTACACACCTTAAGGTGTACCGCTTGAATTATTTGATATAAATTCAGAGAAAACTGCTATGTGAAGACACTGCATGAAGTGTGGTATTTTTAAGAGAAAAAGCAGCAGTAGCTTTCATAGATTTTACTCCTACCTGAGATGCTCCAATACACACATGGTGAGGGAAGAGGGAAGAGCCACCTTTCCTGCAATGAAAACCTCATGCTGTGACATGGTAGGAAAATCCCACCGAAGCACTTGACAAGGTCTTATTTACAGTCCTCTGCTCAAATTGATAAATGACGGGTACATCCTCACAATAACAAAGTGCAGAAGATGAACAAGTAGCGGAGGTGCAGGGAGGCTAACAGCTGCACTCCTTCACCTACTGCAGTAAGTGCACATAAACAATCTTTTCCTCCTGGAGATTTGCTTCTATTTTTCGAGTGATTATGAAAAATATGATAACGCTTGACCCGTGAATGTGACAAATAAGAAGCAGGCTCTGCTTACAGCTGTGAACAATTACAAACAGTGGATGGAATGCTTCTCCACTGCTGCTCTCAGGAATGTGCATCATTGGCCTTTGTCCTCTGAACAAATTGGGGGGAAAAGCCTATTCAAGCCAGTATAATCCGTGCATTAGAGGTGGTTAGAGGTTAGAGGCAGTCATACTTTACATGCTTTTACTCATACTATTCTTGACACTTGTGAAAACACAAATTTTTTTGTTTAAAATTGTTCAATGTGAGTTAATCATGAGTTTAAAAGTTTGTCCACCTTTAGAAAATAAAATGAGTTTGATGAAGGCTAAAATTTCTGCTAAAAATGAACACATTTACTGTTGAAAATTTAACGCTCAAACACTTAAAATAGTTCAAAAGTTGAAATAATTGTAATTGCAGTGACAGCAGAAATGCAAAATTTGTAGAAAATTAAAAAATTGTTGAAAAAGGTTGGACTGTCTATTTAGGTGTGAACACTAGGTAAAGCTCAAGTGTCAATTGAATTAAAAGTGCTGGAAGAAGCAGAAATGTCAGTCCAAGCTTGGATGATATAAGTAGAAGACCTGAAAGAGATTTGTTTCAGTTCAAGTGCATAAAACGATAAAGGCGATATCAGACAAAAGTGTCAGCTTTGTTATATATATATGTGTGTGTGTGTGTGTGTGTGTGTGCTTATCAATGGTGAAAGTTGTGTGAGTGAGCTAAAGTTGCTGTGAAAAGGTAAAGACCTGAGACCAGAAAGAGTTTAGAGTGTCAGTTTGATGTAAGCAATGAAAGGAGGTAAAATGTGAGTTGAAAAGAAAGAGCTGAACGCCGTTGAAATGAAAGTGCTGTGGTGTGTGAACTGCACTGTCAGTCGGTCTGCAGTCAAGGCTGGAAATTGAAGTGTCATTGCAAAGCAGTACAAAGCAAGTACAAGAACAGACACATGGTATAGAAAAGAAAAAAAACCAGAATGGTTTATACATTGTGCGCATCTATTATATCAAAATGAAACATGGAAAAAAAGAGAAATAAAGTCAACTATAAAGACAACATAACTAGAAAATGTAGTAGATCTGTGTATTGAGTCACAGCCAAACATAATAACATAAATAATAAATAAAGTGAAGAAATTTTAAGCAACTAATTTTGGATCAGCTTGGCTATTTTACGGAGACATAACTCGGCCTTACTTAGACATTAATTTGAACTGTTCTATTTTTTAATATTCAAATCTCTTCACATTCCACTTTTAGTAGCTCCTTTTAGTTTCTGTAGCCAAGGAAGAAAAGAGAAGTAAACATCAATACTTAAAAAAACAGAGGCTTATTTAAAGAAAAGTCTTCAAAGTCTTAATTATTGATGGATCTACAGAAAAGAAAGCTAGGTTATCAGCTTTTTAAAATTTCAGATCTTTAACTGTTTGCTCTTCTAAATCACACGACAGTTTGAGAGGTAAATCTCTGTAGGTTTGCACAGTGCCTTAGCCGTGCAAATGAGGACAGATCCTTCTTAAAAATCCTCATTCCAACCTGACAAGTTTAAACAAAGCAATTTCAGGCCCAGCTGCACCTGCAGTATTGACATGCCTCGTCAGGGCGGTCTAGCAGGAAGACAATAATTTGTCTAGTAACACGATTGAAATGAGCTGGGAGTCTGGACGCCGTAGACTGGGGGCAGAGTGACAGCTCGTAACGGGCTCGCTTTATAAAGGACACCTCACATTAGGCAGCCATTAAGAGCCACCGCACAGACCAATGCATTAACCTGCACTTGTGGATTACAAAATAGAGCCTCGGGATTAATGCTGTATTGATTTTTAAATTACACTTTTAATGAACTTTTTTTTTGTTTGTTTTTACAAAATTAATAATTTAATTGACTGCAAATTGCAATGTAAAATCTGGGATAAGAAATAATTATTAATTTAGGAAACAAAGCTGGTGAAAGTTCCTGATAGTTTCCAACATTCCCAACAACTCCGGGGCCCAATTCTATTTGCCCTCACCGATGTAAAGTACAACTATATTTTTCATTTTTCGGTCGGTGATTTTCCAAAACAGCTTGATACTGTCATTTTTTATCAAAGTTAGTCAAACAGAAGTATTGGATTTGGATTTGCTGAGGACTCTTTTCAGCTGCAGATTTGGTGCACTATCAGGTATTTTCATTAACAAGAAGGTGTTTAATGGATGGATTTAGAATAAACTTCTCTACCTTGGTTCATCATAGTTAAAGAAGCTGTAAATCAGTGGCATGGCCCAGTGCTTTTAATAGATTCTCAACAATAAAAGAGATATTTGGAACAAAGGAGGCTATATCAGGCTCTTGCTATGCAGATAATTCTGGATCAATGCATTGTTTCATGCGACAACAAGAAAAATAAAAGAATATCAGCAGACTTATCCTTTGAACACAAAGACTACATGTTTATTACCTTTCAGGTTTTTGCCTGCTTGAAAAGATCCATTATTAGCACATTTTTTAAAGAGGATCAGCTTTCACTTCACTTCCCTCGGTGGGCCTGAGGGCTGAGGTTGCTAGGCGATGGTGGCTATCTCCGTGGTGACGTGATCCCCCTTGGGCCTGATCCTCACTCATCACCTCCACACACAGATACAGGGACATGTGCATTCACACGTGCACATACACAGAGCCCAATCACACACACACACACACACACACACACACATATGAGGGACTGCTGCTATCCAGAAGACTTTCTCTCACTCTGCTCTTATCTCTGGGAGGCTGTTGTCACTCACTCATTGCTGTGCTGAGAGGGGCTTCAGTGGTCTGACCTGATGAGGCTTAGTGAACACCTCGGAAACCTCCTGCTTGTCGATTAGAAACAGATGGTGACAATGAAGATGCTGCAGGAGCAGGGGTCATTCAACGCCTCTTCTGTTCGCTGAACAAGCAAAATGTTAACAGAAAGTTCTTTTTGTTCCGATTGAAAAACAAAACTGTGTCAGGAGCTCAGTTATTTACTGTTTTTTCTAGCCTGTAATGGGAGTGAACAGCACCTGTGAAAGCAGTTTTGTAGCTACCCATATTTATGTTTCTGGTTAGGTTGCAACCTTTAACAGGTATAGTGATTATGATGTGAGCAAAGACAGAAGTCAGGTGATATAAAGAGTATAAAGAGTGAGAAAGTTTGCCTATGGAGGAGGATGGGATGGATGGATGCTTTAGATAAACACAGGACCTTCACACAGGAGACCGTTATTTTGTGTACTGTGTGAAATCAAATGGAAACATCAGTATTTTAACTTACATAATGAACCCAACTTGCATCACAAAAGTAAAAGAAACATTATTTCAACCCAGACCCGCAGATGCCAATCCTGTGGTTATGCTTGAGATCATTACATCATTGGGATACATCATCTGGGAACCAAAAATGTTTTCAGAAAATTTTGTTCTAAATCATCCAGTGAATCATAGACATCTCTCTTTGTGATCATCAACCTTTCAGCCTCTAGGCGTCATTAATATCTGTACAAAATTTCATTAAAATCAGAGAGAAATTTTGATTTGGACCACAGTGCATGGATCAATCAAATGATATTGCCATCCACAGAGCCATGCCTCTAGCATTAAAAATGAGGAAGATCCCTATATAAATATAAATAAATAAATACAGCTGCCACATGTGTTTTTTTAATTTTGAAATCCAGGTCATTTAGTTCATGAAGGGAAAATTCTGCCTTTCTGATTGTTAAGTCTGACTGCCAAGTCCTTTTCAGTTCAAACTAAGCACAGAGAACTCAAACCAGGGTTCACCACAACAATTAACTTATAACAATAAAGAAATGTCATATGAAACATTATCATCTTTTCACTCACAGACTGGACTGAGTCATCAACTCGACTCGTTCTTGTGTTCATTCACTGCTCAATCTTTCACATTTACAAGGTGCCCAATCTTCATATTTTCTCAAAAACGACAGCCTCAAACACCAGTGATTACCACATGCCAGTCAGGGTTTCACTTAGTGACAGAGTCAATAACTGTCTGAATGACATGGATATAAATGCAATACAGGGCCGTGGTTACTTACCGTGGAGCTAAAAGCTAAAAGCACCTACCCACCAATATGTGAGGCGCACCATGTTTTTAAGTGTAGAACAAAATCCGACCTTTTGCATCAGGTTACAGTGTGTTAGAAGGCTTCATTGTAATCACTTGTGTACTACGTACCTCCAAGCATAGAAAGGGATCATGTTTTCCACCCCCCCCCCACTCTTACTCCATTGCAACTGTTTCCATGGGAGCACGAATCAAATAAAAAAAAAACATATAGACACAAGAATATCATATCAATTCCAGAGTGAGGAGAAAATGACTAAGTGTGATTTCATAGTGCATTCATCAGCAAGTCATCATATTACAATCAAATGAGTCAAGTGTTTCTCCATGCATCAAATCTGAAGTCATAAAAATCCGTCCTAAAAATAGACTTGAGTACAAGCATGAAGTGCAAATAAACCGCAATCAGAGTTCGTTAAACCATGCAGTATAGATTGTTCGAGGTATAATTAAAGGGTAATGGTATCTTTCAAACTGGACCCTATTTAACTCTGTTTTTGTGTCCAAGTGACTAATTTGAACAACAGTTATTGAAATTGCTCCAGCATTTAGGGGGAGTGATACAGCTATGAAACTAGCTGCAATCTTATCATTGGTGACAATTCCACACTGTCAATGCATGTCCAATAAAAAAAGTGCTTGTTGTTGCCTCTTACAAGCTGAGATTGTAAGTTCAAGTGTCTGACAATGTTGTAAAAAACATCCTCACAGAAACAGACCTTTTTGTTGAATGGTAAGATCCTTTTTGTGTGGTCAGAAACAGCGGTTATATCCCTTTTGTCCCCAGACTCCATTTACAGAACCAGTAATTTTATAATAGTAAAACTCTTCATTCAGACTCGACAGAGGTAAAAGAACACTAAATAAAACGATCTTGGTTCATCTTTCCACCTTTTTTAACAATTACCAACTCTAGTGTGGTCAAAAACACTGAGTTATATGTGAAAATATCCTGGTTGTACACAGTGTTTTCCCCCACTGCCACCTCTCGTTCCTCTCTCTCTCTCTCTCTCTCTATGCTTTCACATCCACCTCCCCCAAATACCCATTTATTGTTAATGCACTCCCTTATATTTAATAGACAATACATTTTCTCCTATCTTCCACCGCAGCCTAAATAATGATCACTGTGTGTATAGCTGCAGAGATTAGAAACCTTGTGTAAATGTGTTCTCAAAGTTCTCATATCTTCTCTAAAATATTTTGTGAGTCAAAAAAAAAAACCTTTCATTTGCGAAAAAAAGACCTGTGCATGCCTGACTCTGTTTGAATATTTAGCAGCATCTACAGAAGGAAGACAGACCTCAGAAAGCCTGGAGCTCAGCAGTCTGTGATCTTTCTCTGTGCTCAAGTCAGTGGCTGCCTGTATGTTTATCACAGAGCTGAGCGGCACAGGGAGAAGAGTGTGTTTACATTTCTCAAGGGGCATATTCCACTAATCCTGATTGCTATCATGGTGCTATTGAAGTGGTGCGCATCTACGGGCAGTGTTAAAAAGTGTTGATTAGCTAGATTTCTGAGCTAACTGATGCAGAAGTATCAATGTGAGAGCGTTTATCAGGGCTGCTTGAATGATAATGTCAAGGAAAGGTGCTTCATTACATCTTGTGTCCAGTGATTATCAGAGGGGAGAGTACTATCATCCCATAATAACTTGCTGGAGAAATGTTTGACAGTCCACACATTAGTGACCTACTTTTGGAGCTAATACATGTTACTCAGATTCTCCTGGCACATTGGTTATGTAGCAGTGAAATGGTGTTTTTGATTTTCTCTGAGTGTGTGCTTTATTTTTAGTGCTCAAGGAAAAGGTTAGTCCACCACTTTGGTCCAGACTGAAATATGTCAACAACTAAATGCCATGAAATTTTTGTCAGACATTCATAGTCCCCAGAGGATGAGTCCTACTAATTTGGGTGATGCTCTGACTTCTCATCTACTGCCACCAGCAGGATTAGAGTTTAATTTAATATCATTCACACACATTAATCAACATTTCTGTAAATGTGCCAGCATTAGCTAGTGGGGTAATTTGCAGCTACATTCCTTTGGTGAGATATTTTGAGATGACAGTTGAAAATGTAGCCTGCTGAGACAGAACAACAAAATGCCATAAAGTCAGCAGGAGCAGTAAAAAAAAAAGCATTCTCAACATTATGCACAATGCATGCAGAGGAACAGGAAACAGCAAAACAATAGCGAAATAACACATTAACAGTATGCACTTTCTGCTATACTTGTCCATGTGAGCACTACAAAATTTTTAGTGTAATGGCCAAACAGATGTTTATGGTCCAAATACCTGCAAAAATAATGACATTCCATCACACCTCACCTGTATGTTAAATTTTGTGGCAATGGATGTTGTCCTACTCAAACACCAAACTAAGATGGAGAACATGGTAACCATTATACCTGCTAAATCCTAGCATTCGATAATGTTTTTATAACCTACATTAGCATGCTAATATTAGCATTTAGCTCAATTGGACCCCATTCCTAATACAGAACAGAATCCCTAATACAGCTTGTGACTGCTTCACTTGTTCACTCATGACAAAGACATTGTAGGCTGGCAAGGAAAGGTTGTATTTTTCATATCATATTCAGCTCTGTTGTCCATGGAGAGGAGGGTCCACTTCTATTGGCTGATTTTTTTGGGCATCATGACCAGCTGTCAATCAGACCAACACAATATTCCTACTGTACCTTTGTTTAGTTCAAGTGTGAGAATAGCTGATTTGGAGATCAATATAAAACATTGATACAAAGCTCTGATTTAGACTGATAGGGAACTGACCCCCATAATGTCTCAGCTGGATCTGTCGAGCTTTTGGTAAGTGGACTGCACATCCTTGACCCCTAATTTCCCTGTTTTTGTCCCACACTCAGAGTTTTTCCAATTCACATGCAGAAGAGCGCACACAATGAACCCATTACCCTCAGTTTATACACTTGCTTTGATTTTCGTAATCTGCTGAAAGATCTGCTTGCGTCCGTAGACTGCAAGCGCAATTAATGGTCGACTGGGTACACACAAACACAGATCAGTTTACATCTCTCAAATCTGCATATTCTGGCATCAGACAGCATTTCAAAATAGGAACATTGATTCAGCGTTTGGTCGAACATTAATCCCACCACAGCCAGTTTTTGTGTGTCTCTTCAGTGCCAAATAATCTTCAAGGCTACAGTTTGGTCTTGAAGTATAAAGGGTTTGTTGCTGTGTTTTTATCTGACCTTGGATCAGGAGCCACTCGCCAAAGGGAATGGGTTGACTAGCATTCCCACATGTATGGCAGCTTTGTGAGCACTGTGATGAGAGATAGATGCTTGTTCCCTGTGTCCGTCCTCATTGTTGACCAAGTCCTCTATCATGTTTTTATTGACTTTCTTTGACCTCTCTGTTCAGCAGGGCTTCAGCCGCCAGTCACTACCTACAGCTTGGTTGTGCAGCTGCAGGATAAGATGCAGTTTTGTAATAAAGACATTGTTTGTTAATTTTTTTTGATAATTTTAAGGTCATCCATCCATTAAATTATACAAAATATAAATATATTACTCTCAATTTAGTGCTTTGAAACACAATTCTTCACAAAAATCCCATTAAAAATAACATTTCTTTGCCTTTTTTTTGCGTTCTGATACAAAGAAAGGAAATTGAGCATTACTGTTTAAAGGAACCAGAGGTTTATTTGCCACTCTGTTTGTCTCATATGGCGTTTGTGTAATCTTTGAAGTGTTTCAGACAGGAGTTTAGGTTGATTGATTTGCAAATGCCAACTTTTGCATGGACGTGTGAGCAACGGCAGACATGAGTTCCTCTTTTGCAGGCAGCAAATAACTTTTCCTTTGAAAGACTCCTCTGAGAACATCTGCATGGGAACATCTGGGAATGGCAGGAAATTCGGCATCTCTCAGCGTGACGTGCAATGAATGTTTTTCAAGTACTTCAGAGGGATGAGCAGAGTATTGAGCCCTGCAACCTCAAACCCTGACAAAATTTATGGAGTCCAGCAGCAAGTGGTTCTCATTACCCATGTCATCTTCCAAACACTTTGCTGCGTTGGGCTCACAGTTGGTGTGCTGTTTGTCTCCTGGCATAATAACTGTTACACTGTGTTTTCACAATCCGTCCACAACATTGTTCCAGCTTTTGTTAACAATACACTTGGAGCGATTGTGACTCGAATGAAGGCGACAGCGAAGGATTTTCATCTCATTAACGCTCGCTACGGCGTGTACATACTTGCATTATCCTCCTTTTTTTTATTTCACAAAAGTGCTTGTGTGGAACAAAAACCAGAGAACAAGAAATTTCTCCCAACAACAGCATTCCAGTTTCAAAAGCATCCAGGTTTAATAGTGTTCATCTGGCAGTGGGGAGCTGCGAATTATCTGCCAGGAATTATGGTATAAATTGTGCCTGAGAAATGAACAGACTGCACCTGGTCTGACACAGCTGTTTCACACACACAAACACACGCACACACACGCACGCACGCATGATGCACACACACACACACACACACACACAGCTCTGCAGTTTAGATCAAGAGGCCTGATTTTATGTGAAGGCCTTGAAAATGTCTTTAAGGCTTAAAATAGAAAGAAAATGGTCTCTTTGGCCAGTTATTTAAAACCAAAGGGTTTAAAGTGTTTTATGTGGCAGCTTGTGAGGGAGAAGAATATGAGAAAAAAATCATTTAATCCCCTCAAAGAGAAAATGAAAGTCTTAATTCAGTCATTATCTTTTCAACCAATTTACACCTGATTACCTCTCGTAATAACCTTGTAAAGAGTTTAAAATGTTTATTCTGGATTCCTATGGTGCGTTATCATCATCATCTTTAATGGATGCACATTTTGTAGAAAGGCATTCAGATATTTTCTGGTTTCATGGTTCCCACCAATTTGTCCTCCTTTACAAAAAGCTCATGCAAATAAAGCAAGAGTCAGCTCTGAGGCACACATTGCTTAATTTGATCAGCAGTGCAGGTGAATATACCATTAGACTGCAGAGTCCATATTGCACCTTCTGTTTATGTCTTGTGCTTCTTCAAGCCAAGCAGGTGCTCAGTTGAGTTGCATCCAGTGATTTAGAGAAGCATGTCCAACCCATTATCCTCTCCTCATCCATGCCTGTCTCTATGGATTCTTCTCATCCTGCCAACATTTTACATTGTCTTTTGCAGCTAACAAGGACACAAAGGAGCGCAAGTTTGTACGTGTGAGCAGCACCACTGAAGATAAGATACAGTTAGACTTTTTAAACTGATTTCTAAAGTGTTGACATACAGGAACAAAAACCTTGTGAATAATAAACCCAGTTCTGCAAACGTAAGTAGAGCTAATTTATCTATCTATATAAAAATCAGGACTGAAGGAAACACAGTCACATCAGTCCACGAAATGTTCAACAGATTTAAGGACAATTTGTAATGTAAACTGTATGTAGTAATTTATGCCATATAGTAGTATTATACTGCCTCTTAATTTAACTCTATAGGTTTGATTAATAGCACCAAAAATGAAACTGAAAAACTGTAGTGTGATAAGTGATGTATTGGTACTGTGTGATATTTTCCAAGTACATCACAAGAGCATCGTTGCAGGAGCAAATGCAGAGCAGGAAATAACAAAGCACTCCTGTAAATGAAATACAGTTGTGGAATAAAGTAAAATATGGCAGCAATCTCACAGACACATTTAAATGAAGTATTTTATAGCATTTTTGTGCATATGATTTGTTCAAATAGATTTACTTTACTTAATAATGTTAAAAAACTCCCCAATTGTTTGATAATATTTTTAATATTTGGCTTATTACATTTTTTTTCACATTCATATTTGTATATGTATTTTTCAAAATAAATCAAACAGTAATTGTATCAAAGAAAGTCATGGTAAATTTTATTTTTCATTTTATACATCAGTGATTTGTCAGTTATACTGAAAAATAGAGTTTGCATGGGAATGAGAAGTGAAAAAGAAGCACTGGTCATTGTTTTTGGGAAATTTGTACCACATATGCCACAGTAAAGGCTAATGTGTTACCTAGTTTACATCCAAATTTCTTTATGCAAGAAAAAGTACAATTTTCTCTGTTGCATGGCCATATTTCTTCATAATTTTCTTATCGGTTTGTTTTCTGTTTTCCAATTCCCTCTACTATAAACATAAAAACTGTGGGTGATTTGAATGCATCATTAAGTGTCTTATTTATGTTTTAAATACAGCAAATTAACAATGAAAACTTAATTCTGTAACACTTTGACTTCCTAATTTAATGGCCATTCTATCAGCATCTAAAGTTGAGCAGCCAGTGCTAAAAATAATGACTACCAGAGGTATAAAGTAAAGGACATAATGATGAATTATGTTTTAATGCTAAATATATGTTTGAATCGCATATTTACGTTTAATAAACAGCATATAAATATTACTCAGTCAAAATGTTCTTCGTCTGGTGTTCACAGCTCATTCTTGCTGATGTTTATGAGCTGTATGAAGGATTCAGAAGACAACAGTAATGGAAGACCATATAACTTTGCGCTCCTCATATACTCTATGTGTGGAGTTTGACCAGAACCGTCCCCCTGAGTGAAGACCCCTCAAACTTCAGGCTGGAATGTAAAACAGGTGCTGCACAATTGGTTCCTCCACAGCGGGGGCGAAAGAAAAACAGCCGCCCCTGCAGGAACATGGCTGACAGAACATCACATTCTCCAGCCAGCTGTGTCTCCAGATGATCCCTTACTTACACAGTTCAACATAAGGGATAACATACAGCATGCACACACCATATCATGCATCCTCCTTCAACAGCAACGTCTCCTAAGTCAAAAAATCTAATATCACATTCCATCAAGACATATCGAATATTCCGTGATATCATATTTTCTTTTCATTACTTTTTTTGAGGGGTTGATTAGTTTTGACTGCACACATATATGTTTCTCATATGATTGAAAATATGTTAATAAAAAAATAAAAAATTTGAACAACCTCAGCTTTTTCCTCGACACCTTGTGTGTTCTTCAAGTGGTGCTGTAACATCTGGCATGGATTTAAACACTGAAATCCTGGCCGGGGATTCAAAGAGAGAAGTTTTTAATTGAATCCACTCCGAAGACTGCGAGACTGAAATGTCTCTTGGCACGAGGCTTCAAATACATACTCATGTTGCTTTGTCATGTGACCCCCTTTTCACAGATCGAAATATTTTTTTTCCCCTTTTACTTTTTGACTCCTGTGTCAAATTTCAGTCTTTCCGTTCTCATTAGAGTAACTCATTTTTGCAGAAATGGAAGAAGGTAATTTTGAGTACTTTAACATTGCTGTAAATATAAAAAAAATTACAAATTTCCCTAAAGGAAAAGTTTTTTTTTTGTTGAAAAATTTTCAACATAAAATCAGTTGTGCTAATGTTTTGTCCATGAGTGTCTGCTGCTGCCTCCCTTCCGCTACTCCAGCCCCGACCATAGCACATACCGGCACAACACTAAACCTGCTGCTGCTGTGCAACAATACACACATTCACAGCCCACAGACAGCAAATTGCTTCTCTCATTCCCCACCACGCCCTGCCTTCGTTTTCAGCCACCTGCAAAACAAACTGTGCTGGAAATTTCACTACAAATTACCCTGTGTCTGCCAAATCCCCCCAGGGAGCAGAGGAAATCAAAACCCTGGATCTCCCTGCCCCCACTGACACAGACCTCAGCCTCTGTAAAGCAGAAATCATGGAGATTATGTTTTTGTTTGTATTCCTACTAATTATGGCTTTCTTTTCATTAAAATACATATACATAGAAATGTGGTTTAATATGAGAAGCTATACTTTGAGATTTTTGTAGGATTGAAATTTACAGTTTGAAGTCTTATTGCTGAGTTTTTATTTGGCAAAATAAGTGAAGACAAGTTTTAAAAACTACTGTTAACCTTTAACCAACAAGTTGATTTGAATGAAAGTGTCTGAAAGCAAAGAATAGAAACCATATGAAAGTTCCTAGTTTGCTTTTGTCAACACCAATTTTACAAACAACCCGTATACTTATGTGGGCTTCAGGTCAATATGACATCGTGAAACTAAGCTTCCATTCCCACTGAGAAAGAGTGAAAACTGAGACCTGTTTCGCTTCAGGGGAAAATCAAAGGAAGGCACATACCTTAGCAGTGAATAATGATCAACAGCACAAACCTTACAGCCTTTTACATCACTAAGGCCACAGTGCCTCCTGGTGACGGCTCTGCAGAACTGCAGGCAGACAGGAATGTCAGAGAGAGAGTGAGTCAGTGGCCGATGTGTCAGAGAGATGAGTGTTGAAAGCTCCTTGGAAAAAGGATTAGGGCTGTTTATGTTGGCCAAGTGGCCCGCTGCCAGCTGCTCAACTGTGCAAACTTCTTAAAGCTGCAGAGCTTCGGGTTGGTCGTGAATCTTTTTCACTCTATTTACACTCCACCCAAGACTGTATGGATGGCTGTGCTTTGTTCAAGGGGAAAGCCCCCTCCACTTCACCTCCATTAAAGCAAGCTCTACCCTGAAAATGTGCTGGATTCAAAACCAACCTTGCTGTGCTGCAGCCTCTCAAAAACAGACGCATACACAGAGTGTGCATTAGTGTAGTTTTAGTGGCCTAATTTACTTTAAGGCAGAGGTCTGCTTAAAAATGTATCTTTTAAAAATAAAACTGATCACATCCAGTCAAACACTGCACAGGCAGATTAGCGTAATTTTTTTTGGTGTAATTTGATAGCAATACAACGCAATATTTAAAATGTTGAACACAAAAATCTGACTAAATTAAGTAAATGTGTCCTCTAAAGGACTAGACTTGATATGGATTTCATCAAATAAAGAAAGGCAGGGAGTGTATGTGTCCAGGTTGGAGGTAAAACAGAAAAAAAAGGTGTTTGGGGGTGGGGGTTGGGGGTGGGGGCTGTATAAACAGTAGGATAAAACTCAGCCTGGGAGCTGGCAGGTTGCCCAAACTTTGCTGCCTGGAGCTGCATCAGAGGAGGGTTCGTGAGCTGCAGTTATGAGATGAGGGTCTCAGGTCAGGGAATAATAAAAAGCGTAGAGCCTCTGCAGCAATGGAGCTAAACTACAACTTTGTTCTCGAGTGTCAGAAAGTACTGATAAAGTTTGTTTTTCCACTCACTTGTGGGCTGTAGGACTACTGTTTGACGTGGAGGAGTTTTACATGCATGATGGTTGAAGAACTTTATATATATATGTTCACAAACTTCCTAATCTACTCATTTCTCCCTCCCATTTTAACCTGTTATGGTGGTTAAAGATGAATCTTGTCTTCCTCTGGGGTTTTTTTGGCTCTGAGTGTTAGATAGAGTTGGGTCAACAGTGTTTAAATCAATCTTTAAACCAGAATATCCTGGTTCGGACCACCCTTGCAAGTATCCATGTGCCAGACACTGAATTTCCTTTTTGTTTTGGCAATGCTGACCTTGTTCTTTGATTTCTGCATGGAGGGAGAAAAGAAAACAAATCATTTGGACTTTGGGCCTTTAAATTCCTGCTTATTGTGTGACTGGGCGAAATCATTGAGTTTCTACATTGTATTTTTTTTGACATTTGTGTAAGTTATTTTGTTTATAAAAATACAGATATGGTGGTGGTGGTGGTGGTGGTGGTGGTGGTGGTGGGGGGGGGGGGGGTATCAATGACATTTTTACATCAGTCAATAAAATACTGAAACTTGAGTAAACCCTGACATTGGAAAGAATAGAGAAGCCAGACAGATTTGTCAGCTTAATACTGCTTCTTATCTCAGCCTCAAATCAAGGAAGACTTTGAAAATCGGCATTGATGTGGAATCTTTGTATGATGTCTGGAATAACTCTTAGGCAATCATTTCTCATACACTAGTGACAGATTGTATAACAGACTCTTGACTGAACAGGCAGTGAGCTCAGATTGCTTCAGGTGCTAGAATTAACTATTGATATGTTTGTTTTACTGAATCCACATCACAGGGGTGCTGAGACAGTGCTGATGTGCAGGTTGACCTAAATATCACTGTAAAAACTGTATTAACAGTAATATATAATCCAAAATATGTGTACTAAACTGTATATTTCACCTACATGTAGTTTTATTCAGGTAAGTAGCAGCTTTATATGTTCCATCCCTTCACTGTGCATGCTGCCACCCTGTGGTAACTGTGAGTACTTCAACTACCCACTAACTACTATACTATCTGCCAAATGACTGGTTTTATCTCCACCATGTATGCATGTATATGTTGTAGTCTGTAGTGACAAGTTTTCTATTTTTAAAAAAAATCTAAATTAGTGTTAAAAATGATGAAGTAAAAAAATCAGACAAAAAAATGAGACACAACAACATTTAGGAGAATACTTCAGAGGCACTTTCACACCATAAAGTTTATATTAAAATAGGAACATGCCAAATAAAAATATTCTTGCACATCCATCTTGTGGATGTTTTTATCTAAAATTGTTTACAGACTGACTTAAAAGTTTTACAAAATTCAACAAAATAACTTCTCCAGTTTTATTAAATTGAAATACTTCAGAGATTTAAAAAGTGCATTGGACTAACAAAACAAATTCACCATCTGTTCATGGTGGACTCAAGTACCTATCAAACAATGTAGGACAGAGTGTGAAACTCTAAATAAACCTGACAATTTCAGGCTTAAGGCACTTTTCTGTATCTCACATCTCATTCAGGGAACTTGTGGATGAGTAACTGTCTCTTTTCAAAATGCAGCAATTTTTTTTTAATGTTTAAAGATTTTAAGGCATCAAATAACCACAAAAAATGGTAAATGGACTGCATTTATAAAGCGGATTTCAAGTCTTTTGACTTTCCAAAGCTCTTTATGACACAGGCCGACATTCACACATACAATCACACACTAATGGCAGGAGGCTTGTCGACAAAGAGCCAACATGCTCATCAGTAACTAACACACACACACATCCACATAACTACAGACCAGCCATAAGGAGCAGTTTGGGGTCCTTTATCTTATTCAAGGTCACCTCGACATAAAAACTCAAGGAGTCCGGGATCAAAGCATTTCTCAGAAACAGACAACCCACTTTACCTCCTGAGCTGCAGCCACTCTAACAATATTGTGTATTTTTTATAATATACTTTATCTAACAAGACAAAATATATTGCACCTAGTTCTTACTGTAAACATAGTTTACATTTTTGGCACCATATTCAGACACACAGACAAGGCATGAGGTGCATGTCAATAACTTAATAAACATAAAGACAAATAAAATGTGGTTAGATCAAACAAGGCACACAAATAAAGCTCAAACTTATGTCAAATACTTGACCTCACATGGTATTGGCTAAAGGGAAATACAATATATCACCTATTTTATCGATTTTAAGTAAAATTTTAATAATATATTACTTTGTGTTGAACAAATACTGCAGTATTACAGAAATAACACTATCACAAAGTCTATATCCAAATTGCAGGAGCTAAGTATAAATGAAGCACTGTAGTGCTGCAGATATGCCCCGCCCACAAATTGTATTCTCCACACATTCAGGAACATGGTTGTTTGGTACAGGAGCCAGCAAAAATTATATTCTTTTTATACACTTTTCTCTTTTAAAAAATGAAACAAATAACAATCCCACTAAAACTGGGACTCATATTGCAAACGCAGTACATGTCAAAATTACTGTACCATGATTTTCTTTTTACTGCATTTTGTAAACAGGCCCACTGTTTGTGAACAGCTATCAGGATTATGCCTGTTATATGAGACTGACAAAATGTCACTTGATGTGTTGACGTTGACAACAGGCACTGGTGAGGAGGCAGGTTGTGGGAAAGCCTACAAAAAGATGCTCGAATAATAGATGTTTTCATAACCATTTAATACCTTAAATATAGTACCAAATGAACTTTACCTCAACAAATATCCACATTTTTTCTGAGCAAAGGAATTTTTTTTAGGGCACTGTGGTTTTGTACCAAAATATTTCAAAATTTGGCTTTATCTTGATTGTCACCTACCTCTGAGACCAGCTAACCCACAATTCTTAAACAGTGATTGTGGTTTTCTAGGATTTAAGTCTGGACTATCCTGGTTCTTGAAAATACCCCAGTCCTCTTTTACCGACGGCTGTTACTGAAGCATTTAAAGAGTGACCATCTGTTGGTGAAACTCCTCCATTATCTTTTGTTTTGAAGTAAATTACATAAAACAACGGCAGGACAATTCCTATCAGGAGCATGGCAACTACAGCATTCCACCACTGGATGCCCCAGTCTGCTCCTTGACTGGTCAGGCGCTGTCGTTTGAAACCAAACCACTGCTGCTTCTCTGAGTTTTCTAAAAAATCCTCATCTTGATCGTTTGTGGTCTGTATCAGTTTCTCAATGTCTTGGTCCACCTCCATTAAAAAGTCTGTGGCCTCTTGAAGATGTGGTTGGGTTCGTGCTCTGTCCTGAGGCTTTGCTGGTGTGGTAGATGAATGTGGCAGTTCTTCTTGAGCATCAATTAAGTCTGTGTAAGACTCAGTTAAAACGCTGTGTTTCTGAACAGGTATTTTGATAGATTTCAGTGCGAACAGATCTTGTTCCTGTATAAGGTTATTCACCCGCTTTATATCTGCCACCTGTTGACACAAACAGGGATAAAGGCACATAAAAATCAATCATTTGTACACCACTGAAGCAATCAACACCTGATATTATGTCAAAAACTTCATGTAAAATCTTTACCTTGCATCCATATCGCAGTGCAAGTTTGTTGAGATTGTCACCATCTAACACCTCCCGCTCCAGCAGCTGGATGTTCCTCAGTCTGCCCTGCTCTTGAGACACCCGTGGCCTCATCTCCACAACATTGAGCTCCTCATCATCTGAGGATAAAGTGGTCTCATTTGGCCGCCTCTTGAACATGTAAACCTGGCCATCTGCACTGGCATGGACATCCACCGGGGCTTGGAAAGCCTGTGGGCCGTGCTCCCCTCGCCACATAATGGAACACCAGCCTGTAAGAAATGTCCCAGTTCAAACATTTAAGCAAGGATACAACCGACTCAGATATGTAAATACAACAGTTAATACTAAATACACAATTTTAGCCAGTTGCTAGTACACTGTGTTGTGTAACCAAGTGGGCTTTCTCAGAAAGGGTTCCTTTTTATCTCTTGAAAAGACCCTAGAGTAAAATTGAGCTTCTCATTAGACAAGACTAATAAATCAGGAAGAAATTAAATTTTTGTTCACATTCAAACAGATTTTCCAATTGCCTCTCTCATGGCCTTGTAGGAGAATTATCTGTTAAATGCTAAAAAGCTGTTTCATCTCTTCTGTTGCTATGGGAGTCGAACCACTGAAAAATCTGTTAAACATAAAACTCTATTCTTCAGTGCCCAGTACAATGTTCCGCAAGATGAATGAACATTCACATAGACGCACAGTATTTATATCAAATGATGGTCTGAGCTAATATTAGGCCCCACAGTACTTTATAGGCTGTTGTCATGAATCTACTGGACCTCATGACATGCAACGTTATTCTCTTGCTGACTTAAGACACAATTATATTTTATCTGATTAGGGTTTTTTTTTACAGTTACAAAGAGCTAAAAATGAACCCGAGGTTTGGGGTAGTTTGTCTGTCTTATATTGTAGACGATTTTTGCTGCGAGATAAGAGTACGGTTGTTCTATTTTTCTTACTTTAAGGAGCTTTAAAAAAATATGTTAATCAAAAAACATGATACCTGTTACCATAGATTAAATAGTGTGACTTACACAGCGTTATGAAATAGTTTCCATCCTTGACAACTTAACGATTAATGGATCGTGTGAACTTGGCAAAAGCTTAAGCCAATCCTTTGGATTTCATACTATTTACACATGTCTACCGTGATTGTAGATGGTATTATTTGTGTTCACAAAACAAACAAAGCGCACCAGAGATCCCCTGACAGCCGATAGCCTTTTAAAGGACACTCCGTCCGGCTGTTTCGTTATAGTTTAATTGACGTTGCAGCTTTTACACGTAAGCAATCAAAGTAATGAGTAACACACTGGAGTTAACTTTAAATGCACATAGGAATGACGGATCCCTAAGCACTGTCACTCACATAATGTTTGAAATACTGTCGGTAAGAATGAATATAGCATCAATCATTTGATTTAATCTATTTTAAAAGACAACTTTAAGAAATTGTTAATTGAATTGTTAATCCTTCTGACGTTAACAATACATATTGACACTTTTGGACTGTTGGTGGAGGACACTCAAATCTGCACTTGAAGGCAGCATCAACGTTGGCTAACAGGCTAACGGCAGCTAATGCTTGCAGTTTGCTCGGCTTATGACGTCTAGCTTGTGTTGTCCAAACTATCGCACCGTGGCAAAAAGCAAGTCAGCAAAATGTCTTAGCCCACTTTAGCTTCAGCTACAGTTACATTTAACTACCCTGCATGATAGAGACCACACGGATCAACACTACTCACAGGAAATGCAGTTTCACAGACAATTTAACACTCAAACTGCCCAGTTCTCATCTAGTTACCTTAATAAAAAGCTTTGGAAACTGGAGTGCAAGCCTCTGCCTTCCAAAAGCGGTTCTCTCCAGCCTGACTTGCAAACATTACGACAGCGACTGATAGCATTAACCTCCCAGGCTTGACTTGCAAACATTACGACAGCAACTGGTGGCACTAACTACAGTCGAGTCTACGTCTTCTTCGTTTATTCTGTTAAAGAAGTTGCTGCAAGAAAATGCACTACCGCCACTCTCTGTTCTGGAATGAGATTACACTGACATCCACAATGTTGGAGGGAATAATAATCATGACGACTTATTGAGCTCTAATTTAACTGCTGTCATGCCGTTTTTGATCTCGAATTTTGACACATGGCTATATGATGTGTACTAACAAGACTTCACTATTGAATTTATGTAACTTTTTGTGGATGCTGTCATTTGACATTAATCTCAGGAGTATATGAAGCCAGTAGATGAAGTTGAACAGGAGAATGGAATTATTCAGTTGAGCTACAAGGAGGTTTTAGTCCAAATACTTATTTGAATATTCAATTTATGGAAAACCGAAAATGATGGAAATTCTTTGCGTATTAAAAGCATTTAGAATTAAAACTAAATATAAATAATATGCCTCTTTCTATGTTGTAAGATAACTAATTTGCACAGTTTTGTCTTTTTTGCATTTGTGAGTGTGTTGGAGTAGGGTGATTGGAAAACATTAGTATGGAAAACCTAAGCTACAGCAAAAACAACCATATAAACATATATCAGTGTAAACAGGAACCACCAGAACACAATGCAGACTTAATAAAACCTGCAATAAAGCGATCTGTTTTATCGTGCCCTTTTTTGGGGTGTCTTCTCTTTGAAACTTTATAGTTTGATTTCTATTTAGAAAATAAAAAGCTTCTTTGCGCCTGACATCTGTTAGTAGAAAGTCATCATTAAGCCACTGAAGCATGACAGTTCTCTCTCCACTGTCCCTCTGTAAGTTTTCCACTACAAGACAAGTGATGGTGAGGACAACAGCCGCACACAGTACTGGGCTGAGAAGATGCTTGCAAATGAATATTGCTCCCTGGGTATGTGAAAAAAGAACCAGAGAGGTTTTGATAAAGGTCGGTGGTGTTGTGCCTTTCTTTGATCATTAGGTGGGGCTATTAAGCTGTCATTTCTCTTGCAATTTGTTTACAGCTGTTCATCTCCTCATCAAATAAAACTGATAGAGATGTTATTGATTGCTAACTGGTGTGGAATAATTCAATTGGGTTGTTTATCAGAAAACATTACGGAAATGGTCAATTGTCTAGCGGACACAATACCAGGAATAGAGTGCCATACACAGTACAGTATATATTATATACAACCATATATGAGCATTATGCAGGCAAAGCTCAAAAGAAAGCCGGCTCTCTGTCCCTCACCCTACATAGTCAGTATAGTTAGTAACAAGAGTATGAGCCACACAACAAAAATATCCAATCAATAAAAAACACCATGATGAGCTGAAAACCAGGGTCAGCATACGGTTCTTATTTACTGCTCTATAGAAGCTTTTGACATAATATTCTGGCCTGTATGCACCACAGTTTTTCTGCATGAGTAACTCTGACCAATTCAATTTTCTCAACAACAGCCTAAAGTTTATCTTAAGTGGAAGCCAAGATTTTTCTCTAATAGTAAAGGTTCATGCGGCTCATGGAGGATTTCTGCACAGGTTTGAAGGATTACAGTTTTGAGATATTTCCAGGAAGACATGACTGAGAGCAAAAGAAACTTCTTCAACAATCTTTAACACGAACTTCTCAATGACATTCCTTTAATTACTTGAATGCTTTGCAAAAACTATACATAACAATCCAATAATTAAGAAGAAACTAATGCACAGAGCTGAGATTATTTTTAGACTTTTAGTTGATACTTTGCTCAGGTTATCTTGGCACGTCCATGATTATCCAGCTGACAACTAACAATACAATAATAATAACATACAATAGATATGTTTTCATTTTTAGATGCATTAAAGGGCATTGTCGTGACAATTATTGTTTCTATTAACCACCAAAGGCACAAATTAAAAGCCATTTGTGAGCTGTCAGGGCTACATACTTTAGAGTGCCTATGGATTTTTTCCCCCTGATACACAGAACACCAGTTCACTTTCATTAAAAGTATAAAACAGTAAGTAAAACAAGGTTGAAATAGTTTAAATAGAATCCATACAGTGACGCTAATTTGATCAACAGAAACTATAAATTGAGGCTATAAATGCCCTAATGCGATCAGCATGTTGAAGAATATTATACATATCAAAACCATCTGCACCAACTTTCTAACTGATATACTAAGTAACAAACACACAAATAACTTCACATCAAATTTTTCTTGTCCAGATATAATTTAAACTATTAACATAAAAAAATATGAATAGATACACACAGAGCAAATTATATACAAAATAATATGTGATGACAACGGTTCACAAAGTCTCCTCTAGTCTTTAGAATAATTGCTATTGATATTTACCAGATTCCTCAGTTTATGCACCCATAATCAATCTAGACTGTCAGGATCATGATAAATGTTACGATAAATGCCCTGCTAAGATAAAAATCACATTGTTCAAGCCCACATTCATATTTTCATGAAGATGCAACACTGATAGGGAGAGGCACTGGGTTACTTTTTAGTCTCTGAGTTAAAACTAATCACAGGCCAGGTTAGCAGTGTTGCAATGTTGCAATGCATTGATTGGTTGATATAATTTCTTAATTGCTCTATATATTAAAAAGGCTCGTAGCTGAACTCAACACAAGCAGTGTGTTTGTAATCATGTTTGATGATACTTCTAATGAGACAACAAAATACAAACATCTGGACCTGCATGTTCGTTATTTGTTAAGTGACTAAGTTCAGTCATGATACTATGGATCACAGTTTATTGGCCATGCAACTACTAAAGACCTGCTTCAGCATTTTAAAGTGAGTCCATCAGTCAGACTATTTACTATTTAGTCCTAAAGATATTGATATCCTTAGGATATCAAAGCTTTATATTTCCCTGCATAAAATATTAAGTCTAGGTTTTTCTGTTTTCACTCACTGTCATTCCTATTTTGAACTCTGGACTTTCTGCAAACTTCTGCTCTTGTCCAAAGGCCAAGCAACACTTGATAGGAGCTGCTCAGTAAACAAGTAGGAGGAAGCAGTAACCATGTATAGATACATTACACTGTGCTGCTCAGAGTATGTTAAGTAGCAGTGTATCTCTCTGTGGAGGCTCTCAAAGTACCTCTGACAAAGATAGACCTTGAACAGGAGAAGAGAAAGAGGGAGTGCACTGTTCAAAGACAAAAGTTGCAGAGGACCACCAAATAAGAAGAAAGCTCTGAGAGGAAGCAAACAGCCAGGAAAAAGATACAAACAAACTGGCAGAGACAGCTGAGGGTAATTTGGCTCAAATCAGGCTCTCTCACTGCCCAGCTCATCATCAGGTCCAGCAGGAAGAGGTTCAAAAGAATAGACACAGAACTGAAAAAAGGTGGAACATCTGGAAAATAAATCAGAATATGCTACAATGTCCAGTTAGACATTTTCTCTTTTTCTTACCCTTCGTCTTCCTTGTTTTAACTTTGCTCAGAATTCATTTTCCACAACATTGTAAATGAAAAGTGTGCAACCATACTGTTGTAATGTATGAGCCAGGACTGAAATAGAAAAAAAAAAAACTTTCATAAGACAAGATATAAATCAGGCTGCTATTGTGAGCTGGTATACAACTTATAAACACAGTGCAGTGTGGTGGCATCTTTGCAGTCTAAAAGCGGTTGATATTGTTTTTGTTTATTCACGTTATGCTTTTTTCTTACCAAGAGAAAAGTGTTATTATGTGAGGGATAATCAATGAGTAGGTGTGCATTAAATGGTTTTAAGACATGATGTGGAGACAGATAGCAAGGACAATGTATATCAAAGCTGTCTGCTTTTCATTAACACACCTCTTGTTTACAACCCATACTCGAATGTAAATGAGTCGAATACCTGTAATACATTTGTGTCCTCTTCAAGGCAAACCATTCCCTTGTTCCCTTTGTAACACAAAAGGAATGAAAGCACAATATTCCAGACATGTCTATCAACAGGTGGAAATGGATGATGGACTATAAACCATTTCCTATGTTGGAGGCAGCTATAGCTGTATAATTTCACCATCAAAATGTTTACACAATATGTACTCCTCCTAAGTGTGACTACGTCAGGTAGCGGCTTGTGGGAAAAAGCCTCTCGCAGAATCTGCTCCTTTGGTAATGGCAGCTGAAATTGCACAGAAATTAGCTGATGGTTTCCCTGTTGCTAAATACAGAAAACAGGCTTCAGTGATTTTTACACAATCAGGCATCAGGGTTTTGTGGTGCTTATCTGATCTCTGATCAGTTCAACCATCAAATGAGTTGTGTAGGTGAGGGTGGAGCATGAGCAAGAGCCGGCTTAATACCCTGTGAGGCTGTGTAATATAAGTGTATAAATTAATATAGATTAAATGTTCATTGGTCCATTTAAATAGGTCTTGTGATTTTTAGTGGCTGGAGGGAGAGTTGACCAATCAGAGCTCTGTGGTTAGGATCTTAAATGTTGACAACAGCTTTGTATGTAGCTTGAAAAAACTGTCAAACAAAGTGTCACGAACGCCACATTATCAGGCTTTTGGTATTGTGGCCAGTATGACTGAAGTGGTTTGCTGTCCCCATCATTTATTTATTACTAGTCCAGCTGGAATGTACAACTGGACTGTAGTATTTCTCCTCACTGGAGCATGTGTCCAAACAGTGGTAGATTAATGTGCATTGTGTTGAGAAAGTGAACATTAACATAGGTATTAGCAAGTGAGCAGCTGGAAAGAAAAATAATAGTGTTAACAGTCTACAGAGACATTGAGGTATTAATTTCTGCCACAATAAATCATAGAGTTTGGAGTAAAATGTTCAGATGAAAAAAAACTGTAGTATTTTTAATTTTCATTGGGCAGAACTTCATTTTCGTTCATTACAAAAATGTGAGCACTAATCTTTGTAGTTAACCCGACTACTGATATTCAAGATGCCCTCCAGGAGAAGAAAAGAAGAAAAATGATTTGACTGAACTTGTATTAATAAGTTCATTTGTTGATTAAACAATTAATTTGTCATTTGTACAGCGCAATGTTCTTTTTTTAGTGCCTTTGAAGAAATAAAACATGTGTATTATATTATACTTCAGGTTTTATATAGGAATACAAGCTACAAGCACGACTGGTTAAACATGAAGTTAATTGCAGCCATGAATATTCTAGTGTTTCTTTCCACATATGCATACTCATTCAGCTGGAAATCACAAGTGACCTCCAGTTGACTCCTTCAACTCAACATCATAGTTGACTTGTGTTTGAGGAAATAAATCTTTCCCTTTATTTAAAGAATCATGCAATGGTCAGTGATCTTATATGTGAAGATTTTTGCCCCTTTTTAACTCTGTTTGCACAGAAATTGCTTTGTTTTAGTAAGTTCAGCTGCCAGTACAAACACTGCATAAGGCAAAGTAAACCTTGCTGTTTACTTCATTGTCTCATGAAGTCAACCTTTGCACTCGCAAAGGCATAACGATAGTAAAGTTAATGTTGCCTTAGAGGGAATAATCATATCATTTACATTGCATTCAGATTCAGGGTGTAACGCTGAATGATGATCAACAGAGCGGCATAATGCGCCATATTTCAGGGCCACTGAGCAGCTTGTCTAACTGACAGAGAGATAGATAGAGAGAGAAAGAGACTGTGTGGTGGGAGAGAGAGAGAGAGAGGGAGGAAACGGTGGGGGGTGGGCAGAGACCGAGAAGTGGGGATAAAACTGTGTACACTGCATGCACATGTTGCCCAAAGAACAACAGTAAGGGCTTTGCCTTAAATGATTCAGAGCAAAGATTAAATATTTATTGAGGTGAAAGATTCATGTATGCCACTTCTATGAACTGTGTGGCCACATTATATCATGTTCCAGTATCTCAAATATGAAAAACCAGTTCTTCCTTAGCAAGTCTTTCTGATACCAAAGTCAATTGAGTTAATAAAAAAAGCATGTCGATTTTGCAATAAATGTGCACGAAACTGCACCATGGTGTCTTAGATAAAACTTTTCAAATGCAACATTTCTTGTTATCGCTTGTTTCGATGAATCAGATTTTATTTATTTCATTAGAGCAAACATTAAACTATCTGTCATAAATATGTCGTTATTGGCATATCACAACATTTCTTTTTATTGTTATTGAAGTGTTGACACAGGCCTGATTACACCGTAATGCCATCCACAGTGAGAAATATTGGTTTATTTATCTCGCAAAAAATAGAGCATAAGATTTTTGTTTTTGTCCACTGGGTGGATGTTGAAGTAAACCACAGGTGACTTGGAGGTTTGTCTTGGAAATCGACGGGGTTCCTGCAGCAGCAGTTGGTGTGGGGAAACCAAATTAAATCCCTATGGCTCAGGGTCATGGCAGCAGTTCAGATGTTTATTGATTAAATGTCAACTGGCCAGGTGAACGTGATTCACAACTCAGAGGGGCCTAATTCAACAATCCATCACCAGTATAGGAACGTTCAAACCAACACATCATCACTGCATGTTTGGCTCTCTAACATAATAATCTAAAGAGTAAGACAAGTGTTCTTTTTGTGAGTTACATGCGGATATAATGTCACATTTTTGGACCTAAGAATTACAGGTTAGATTTAAGATTGACCAGTGTGAATTTTTGATCTTCTCTATTTGGTTTAGAGGCTCCGTGTTCATTAAAAACTGTGGTGATTTTTCAATTGTTCAATTATGGCTGATGGGCAAAAGATTAATCAACATGATATTGATTATTTTATATCACTGTAAACTCAATATTTTGGGTTGTGGATTCTTTGTTGATCAAACAAGCCACTGGAAACTTATACTGCGTACTTTTCAATACTTTCTGATGCATTCTTTACCAAGCAATCAGTTGATTCAATAAAACATTTGTGAATTAATTTGAAATGAAAAAAGGTGTTACTTAGAGCCCCGTTAACCAGTGTAGATAGAGAGACTGTCATTGTAATACTAGTCAGTTTGTAAATTAATATTAACCACTAAATATAAGGATGCCTGTGATTTTGTGAGGACAGCATTTGAGAACATGCTGGCTTAAAAAGCATCTGCCCTTATATATTTTAATGACGTGTTAATGATGGTGTACTTTGAGCTGCTATGGGTATGGTTTCAGGCAAGGCAGGCCCTCAGCCAGGGGACTCGGGGGACAATTTGCTTATAGATGCAGTGCAGCTTTAGTGTGGTATATTAATTTGGATCCCAAACCCTTAGGGTGACCCCTAACATGAGACAGAGCTCTGGCAGTCGTGGTCTTCATGCGGGCCATGAGCGTACAGTGACACATAACCTTGCCCTGTCACCACCCTCACTAATGTGTCAGCTGACATTACTGTGATTGACGTTGAGCTGGCACTTCAGCCCTATGAGATCTGAGGCTCTGTATAACCTCGCCCTAACTGTGTACCAGGGCTAGGACATTTGGGGCATACTGGATCATGATGCCATCTGTGTTTGTAGCCTGTGCCTCTGTTAAACAAGGGCACGAGCCTTTGTAACCTTGTTCAAATCAAAGCCTTTTGTTGGGTTGTTCAGTCAAAATCAGAATGTTTTTTGTGAGGTTTAACTCCGCAAAAGACAGGAAAAGAATAAGCGCTTTTACAGAAAGATAACATAGTGTTAAAAATGAAAGTGGAGAATCTCTGCATTTGACCAGTATCAGAAACAGGTAGGGAATGAAATAATACACTCTCTTTAAGTTAAGTAATCAGCTATTGCACCCTGTAAATAACACTGACAAACATAGGCAAGCATTTAAAATGGAGAGGAGTATACAACCAGTTAGAGCAGCGATTCAGGAGAAGCTTCAGTTGAAATGATAATATACTGGTTTTTTTTACAATTCTGGTTGTTTGGTATTTGTCTGTCAGTGTTAAAGAGTTGAAAACACTCTGATCAGGATTCTGTCTCACAAAGGTTGAATCTAAACTTCAAATTAACAAGTTAGGGTTTGAGGTTACATAATTTAAATATTTTCAAAAAGTAATGTACGGAAATCGAAAATATTTGTGCATTGATATGCGCTAAAAGGCATTTATAAACATTTTTATGATAAAACTGTAGCTCTCTCAATGTGAATAGAATTGTGAGGAGCCTTGAGATACTCACCCCTGATAATAAATAAACTTCAAGAATCCTTGTGCTTTGGAATTTTTTCATGTTATGTCACAAAACATTAAGAAAAAAATCCAACAAATATTTATGGCTAAGTGCAAGACTAATGTGCTAATCCCTCACTGGAAAGAATGTTAATTCATGCCTGTCAAGGTCATTTTTTATTACAACTGCATGCATATACCTGCCAAGGAAACACTGACGTGAAAAGCCTCATTTAATGGGCTATGATGGAAAAATACTCTCCATCTTGGAAGGGACTTGAGGATGTCGTGTAATGCTTGGTATCCTCAGTGCGAGTTCAAACTGCAGTCACAGGCGTCACTACCTTTGCTGTGTTGCTGGATATTATGAGAGTTTCCCTTGTGACCATGGAATCTTAATAATGTATGCCAGTTGTGTTCAGGCGCTGCACTGTGGTTTTATATCTTAGCTGAACCACTACATGACCTCAACTTTCCTGCCATTAAATCATCACTGAGGATGGGTAGAATGAGATGCATTTAAATATTGATTATTGTATAGAAGATTTTACTCCTCATGCACTACTAGTACAACCGTGTAGAGGATGGAATAGAAAAATACAGTAGTGTATCATACAGAAAAAATAACATATAAAGACATAGAAACAGTTTAAATACAGACCAAGAAAGTCCCTGCATTTCTCAGAGTTTGACTACCTGAATTTCACTGCTGCAGGGGTTATAACAGTTAATATATTTATGCCAAACTGTCACAGCACGGAAACGTTAAGCCGCATGCTGTTAGCATCATATGCTGACGTTAGCAAAACAAAGTGACAGGCAAGTCAGCTGCATGTTTGTTTTTTTTAATGGTTAAATATACCTTAGGTAAAATGTTCTTTTGAAACACCGCTCTTATTATGCAAGTTTAATTTGTTTCGATATTCATTTTCTATTTTTTAATCATAGCATAAAATGTGCTTTACAGTTTAAAATCTTACAGTGATCATATTACTTTAAAGGAAGTGCTTATTTTGTGTTCATATGGAGTAATTTACACATTTTATTTATTATTTTAAAAATAGAAAGAGTTTCCAAATTTTCCAGTTGTCCCTTTCGAGTGCATTAGTGTGTGAGCATTTGTGTGTAGACCTGCCTCTCTCCTGCCAGCTATCTACAATCATTATTGCATACCTGCTTTGAACCAACTACTTGCAGTTTGTTGAAGGTTAAAGTGTATCATAATGAATGTTAATGGTACGATGAAGGCTGTTACCTTTTCAACAAGCTGACCCTGATGGTAAAGTTACAGTCAGTGTGAGAAATTATAAACTTTGCAGGGAACATCATGAACAGTGCACTGTAGCCGAGACAAAGACAATAGATATAACCCCCATCTGAATATCTGTGGGTGCAAAAATGGGTTTGTGTTCTGGGTGAATGCAACCTCACACTGTAGTATCAAAGTAACTGTCAATCTGTCTTTAAAGAAAATAACACAAATTGAAAACAATAAAACTACATTTTCTTTTTTCTAGTTTGGATTGTTTTGGGAAGTTGTTTGCACATGTGACTTGTGAGGCTGCTTTGTATCTTTCTAGCTTTTACTGTAAATGCTGTTTACATTCAGCAATAAGTTTGACATTTTAATAACCAAAATTTTATGAGTGGATAAACTTTGCCTTTATCTGAATAAAGTTGTGTTTATTGTAGGCTGGGAGCCCAGGTCTTTCTGTAGTTGATATAAGTTCAGATAATCCTCCAAACCAACATATTTCTTTTTTATCTTGTAATCTAGGAAAACATCATGCAGAGCTTAAAGCGGCTTTATTTGAAAAGATCTAACATAATGGAAGGACAGAGTAAAGATGACGAGATCTATAAATTGTAAAACTGGTTTTCACGTGAGGAAATCCTGCATTATATAAGCAGTGGATGACCTCTGAATGAACTGCAGTGCAGAATAGAAAAAAAGCCATATGGGGGAGGGGTGCCATTGAGCTAAACACATGATTGTAATCTCTGTAATACGGACATACACAAGTCAGTGACCTGTAAAACTACAACTAATATGGCTCCAAATAAAGCAGCATTCCTACTGATGTATAGGGATGAGATGGGCTTTATATATTTAACAAAATATAAAAAAGATAAAATATATTTTCAAAAAGAAGACAGACTCAACACTAGGCAGTGTTATACAAATGTTCCAGTTGTTATCATGGACAAACACGGTGGCTCTCATCTTTGTTTTACAAGGTATTTTATACAATTCAATAAAGAGCAGTACTGCATTAACCTTCTGTGGAGAATGTCATGGCCTACTGATGAAGTACACCTCCCCTCCATTTGGTGGACATCCACAGGGAAAGAGAGCAATTAGGCCAGAAAAGGAAATGGTCAACAACGGGAAACAATGCCTCTGTTTCCAACTGTGCTATCCCTTTGCCACTTTTTTGAGAAGACAATAAAAGAAGACAGGCAAAACTGAGAGTCAAATCGAAGGTTAATTGGAGCCAGGAAAATGTCAACCAATTTTTCTGATCACCCACAAGGGATATGCAGCCCTCGGTGAAAAAGACGCTGAAATATCTGCGCAGTATATTAACTTCCTATTCATAATGGCCTCCTGAAGAGAGCGATGATGACATCTTTTCAGCACTCTCTTTCCCCTCAAAGCATTTTTTGTGTGCACAAAAGACAAAGTGAGTGTGTGTGTGTGTGTGTGTGTGGGTGTGGGTATGTGTGTGTGTGTGTGTGTGGGTGTACATGTGTGTGTCCATGTAAGGATGTGTTATATGCTTCGTGTCAGAGTCAGTATTGTGATTGAAGATGCAAGCTCCCTGGGAACCGACAGGTGTTGGCACCAGATCTCTGTCACCTCTGTGGTCATGACATATCCATCCCCTGCAGTTAGTTTTACAATAACACATGGTGGTTTGACAACAACAAACTCTCTGCTAAAGAATACGGCCTGATATGCCGTGTAATGTAAAAATTAAAAATATGACAGTTCAAACAAAGTGCCCTCTGTTGTGTTTTTTAAATCTTTAAAGCTGTTTTTTTTTAGCTTTCAAAGTGGCAGCTTTCGAAAAATCACAGGTTAGCCTTTTTGTGTGTTTGTTTTTGAATGAATGTCAAAACATATTTCAATGCGATTAAAATATGAAGAAAAAGATTAATAAAAAACTTCAAAAGCTTTATGGGAAAAGAAAAAACTGCACTATTGTTAATTTAATCTGAGTCAAAATGAAAAAGTCCCACTAATTTTGAGGATGTTAGCCTGGCCTTTAGTTGAAAACTTAGGAAAAAAATGCCCCAAGGTGTTTTTTTTTTGTTATTTTTTTAAAACGCACACAGTTATTTACTGTAGTTTAGGTTTTCTATAATGTGGACAAATCTGATGAACAGTTCAATCTAAGACTGCATTCTCCTTAAGTTTTATCCACAAAATTCCTCAAACTGACTTCCAGTTGTTCAGTAATTACTCTTTTGATGTTGCCTCCTGTTTATGTAAATTATTGTGTTAGTAAATAATAAGTAGTTGGAAAAAATGAACAGACTGCACTGACATTTACAACTAATTATAACAATTTCCATTACAATGCTATTAAATAAATTAACTAGCTGATTCAAGTGCTTGTTTGTTGCAAACTTACTGAGCTGTGCTCCACGGTACCCGTGCTATCACTAACATTAAGTCATGCTGTCACTGCCTATAGTCTCTTTTTGTGCCTTTGACAAAGGGCAACTTAGCCTTGATCTTCCTCGCAGGACTATAGAGACTAATGATAATAAAAAGGATTACCCTTTGTATAAGAAAAGGTGCTGTAGTCCAGTCTTAATTGGTGAGTTCCCTTGCTAAGTTGATCCAGTCTTGAGGCTGCCAGTTAGTGAACTGGTCAATTAATCTCCCCTCTCTCATAATGAGGTGGGGGATTTCAGATGGCTGGTCCTTCACACAAAGACAGACGATGTGCCCAAAGGATCTTCTGTCCCTGCACCAAGTGACCTGACAATTAAAAAATGTACCTCCCTACTTCCCCCTCCTCACCAGGTGGCAAATTGGTCTGACCCAGCCTCACATCAAACGGACCAACCAAGACTTCAAATCGACTTCACAGGCACACAAAGGGGGGAAAGGGCAGCATCATCCATGAAATAAGATTGTTTTATTAAGACTTTTGGCCCCACGTCACTCTGCCGGTCTCATTTTGAGGTAAATGAAAAGAGACTTGTGGATCCTCCCTGCTGTTTGTCACAAAGGTTTACCTCTCAGAGGGAAAGAAAAGGATGTGTTGTAGCTTGACATTAATTTGATGATGCAGATGTGACAGTGAAATAAGCTTAATGTTTAGGGTTAAATGTGCTTGACCTTGCATTGTGTCAGGCTTTAATTCAATACTACAAAACAGATAATAACAGAGGAGTCAGCTACAATCAAAGGCAAAATACAAACTGATGTCAAATTCTTGACCTCTACAACAATTTTCTGCCTGTACTTTATATATTTTATTACAATAAAAGAAAAAGTGCCTTTTCCACTTAGTAGGACACTGGTGGATTTCCCTTTGAAAACATGCCTGTGGGGAACAATCTGATTGCTTTTGGTATTGTTGCTGAGGATTTAACCTAACTTCCTCTCTTCATGTGTCTGGTTATAACATTGTCCAGTCAGTAGTCATAATGCAATTTGATTTCGTATTCAAAGGTTATAATCATTGGATGAGTCGTATGTCTAAATTACCCAAATTTGATGCTGGATCCTCAGCAATACACCTGCCAAGTGTGAGGTAAATCAGTCAAACGTTTCTTGAAATATATGATGAGCTCTTGCTTTATAATTAGATTGAGCTGTGTTAATCAGTTCCATGATATTGAATGATTCACATGAGGTGCTTTTCAAACTTTTAAGACTGTTACCTGTTGCACAGAATTAGAGTGCTGCTCAGTACGTGTAGCAGGCACAAGATGGAATTTTTATAGTTCAAGTTTCATTGCTTGAGCATCACCAGCATCTGAGTTTCACAGTTTTGTGACATGTTTTTGCTGGTTTGTGCACATTTGAGATGTTCTGACTCAATAGGAACAGTCCAGCAAACGTCAATGGATCAGTAACAAGAACTTGCAGTACAGGAATACCAAACTAGGTATCAGGTTATTTAGTAGGAATCATGTCTCCATACAGAGTTTGTGAGCAGACAAATTGATTTTTGTGCAGTAAAATATTCCACTTAGTATGTATCTTGGTCATTATTTTAAATCTGTATCAAGATTTCTTGCTTATGTTACATAATTGAGTTAAAAATAACTATCAGCAGATATACAGGAGGGATATATTGCAGAGTCTATTTCCTTTTAGTGATTTTACATCAGTGATGTTTACTCATTCAAAGCCAGTAAAAAATGCTTTTAGGGAGGATTTAAATCTGAATCACTGTGGAATTACAGTATTTTTGACTACATACAGCTTAAAGTAACTGACGACGTCTTCATGATGCTCTATGCTACTTCTTGCTCTGGGGTTATTTGGTTAGCTAAAAGTACAAATACATACTTGATTATGTTATATTGTACGATAAAAAATTAATTTACAAATACAAGTCTGAAAACTTTGTTTTCTTTTTGAGATAGATTTGAGTTTTTTACTTATTGCAAATTTTTTTTAAAAAAGGTACAAAAAGTGAATGTTATTCACTTTGCCAATAGAGGAATATGTGGCCTATACAGCATTTACCATATGGTTGAAAGATGGGTTAAACAGAGTCCTGCACATATAGCTTTTAAAAAAACAACCTATGGATGCTGTATAGCCCACAACATGACCGAATGTGTCTAAACAAACTGAACTTGACCTTACT
Source organism: Acanthurus leucopareius (assembly GCA_029814765.1). Classification (NCBI taxonomy): domain Eukaryota; kingdom Metazoa; phylum Chordata; class Actinopteri; order Acanthuriformes; family Acanthuridae; genus Acanthurus; species Acanthurus leucopareius. The sequence goes on along the minus strand of JAQMCX010000050.1, from coordinate 13,609,156 downwards.
CATTTTCAATTTATGGTGACTGAATTGTTCAAATGGTAAAAGCCCTGTGAGGGATGTTTTAATAGTGAGAGTACCCTAAGTATGGGTCAAGATCAGAGTCAAGTTTTTTTGGCTCCGTCTTGTGGAGTACAGACTCCACCGAGAGTAATTATTTGTGGAGGGTTTAGGGCCCTGGGGGTGACGGAGTGGGCGGGAGGGGCAGAGGGTGCGCTGAAACGGAAAGCACGCCAGTCCCACTCACGGTTGATGCTCAGTGAATCTGAAAGGTCATGTCATGTTTTCTGGCAATTGACTCGATTGGTTTGGATTCTGCAACATAAGGCTGGGACAGTGGTGTGTGTGTGTGTGTGTGTGTGTGTGTGTGTGTGTGTGTGTGTGTGTGTGTCCTTTGCCTTTGTAATCGTAT
>JAQMCX010000050.1:13566217-13587866 GCA_029814765.1 Acanthurus leucopareius | reverse complement strand
TAAATATAGACCAGTAAATTCAATATGAATTCTTCAGAATTTATTGTTTTAAATCAATTTTATGTGCAGTCTCTGTATATTTATACTGTATAACTATACTATATATTTTCAAATTTTATTATTGTTATTTTTTTCTTTGTGTAAGAATAACAAAAACACCATGTGATATACTATGTAGGACTTTGTTACAATTCTAGCAATGTTTATTTCTAATAATAGAGCTTAAAAAACTTTGATGTTTTATTATACTTTTGGTCTTAATACATGTGAGTTGCATCAATTTTATTCTTAAATTAGGATATAAAGTAATTAGGGCATAAATTATATAATATACTTTTACATCCAGATCATTTCAAAAAGGCTGTTATTAGTTGAGTTTACTCTTTCCTCCCAGTTTGATCAAAAGCTTGTCATTACTAAGTTATGGATCAGAGATAATGTTGTTAAAGCATTTCTTCCCATGCAGCTGCTGGCTGTCATGATATTGCAGATTATACACATAGAAAATCAGGGGTGGGTGGGAGGTGGTTGTAAACCTAGTCCTATTCCCTAATTCCCTTGTTGAATACATGTGTTACCTCTATGGCAATTTGTCAAACACAACACTGCATGCTTGAGGAATCAAGTGCCCCCTGGTGGTGATGTAATGGACCAGAAAAATAGATTTTGATTGTTCAAATTGGATGTACAACCAGCCAACGGCACTCTATGTCCATTTGAGCATTAATTTGAACAGAAAGAAACAACTTGTAAAGTCATTTTTAAGAGCCTCAAACCATGCAGTGTTTTATATTGATGTTTTATTTCCCTGCAAGGCAGAGAAAAGCCAGATATTTTAATTTGCAAATTATCATAAAATTTACAAAGAGACAAAGGACAGAGGTTTGTTTCACAGTTTTATTTTTTATTTTTTATTTTATTTTTCAAAGTCTGGTTGAAAAAATTCAGAGGCTTCACTGTTTTAGATTCAAATCGTTTTGAACCTTAACATGGGTGAGTAACCCACTGCCTCTCCCACACACATACAAACACATGAGAGACATAAACAAATAAACAAGGGACATGAGGGAGCATCCAGCCAGATGGTTTTTAGCCTTTGTGTTTCTGTGGGGAGGTCACAGAATGAAAGAGAGCCAGAGCAGGGCATTTAATCCCATCAGCAGAACTGCTTTCCCATAATGAGAAATTAATAACATGAGCATGCTTTCAGATTAAACAGAGCAGTTAGGACCATTAGATCGTTTTCATTGCTGGCATTAGGGCAGTGGATCAGTTTTTTTTCCCCCGTATAATCCAACAAAGTAGGTCAGTGTCTATTGAGTATTAGTGCTGCGGCTGTGATCCTGTTGTTTCAGCTCCAGGACATGGAATTAACCTCAGAGCAGCTAAACTAGATAGGGCAAAGGTTTTCAGAAGGGTAGGTTGGGGGTGGGACTTCAGGCACCCCTGGACATGGGTGTAAACTGTGGATAGTACCTCTAAACCTCTAACAGGTCCTGACACTCAGCTCCTGCTTATTCTCAGAGCTTGAACAACTCTGTCTGCTTCCCTGCAGCATCAGCTTAGTAACTTGTTACTGTACTCTCTGCACACACACATACACACACACACACAGACACTTACTTTCTCATTTTAGCCTAAGTCTGCATCAAAGTTCTATCCCACTACCACAAACAGCTAGAAAGACTATCACTCTGCTGTGTTATGAGATGCCCAGTTTAGCTTGTGAAAAAGCAGAATAAAACTTTATGACATTAGACAATTTCATAAAAAAATAAATGTTCTTGATGTTGGTTTAACTTTAGGCTTTAAGTCTCTAGAAAAACTGCAGTTTTGTTGATATAGCCTGTATATTTTCATTGCCTGTGCAGTTTTTATTGTCTCTTTGTTTTTCTTTGCGTGCAGAAATGCCCGTGCAATGTTTAAACTTGCTTCACTTTAACAAGGTCTAACAGCTCAGTGATCCACAGCTGTCCACAGCTGCCCAGTGAGGAATAATCAGCGAACGAGCAGAAGCCCCATTTAAGATCAGTGTCCTTAATAACCACACCCAAGACCTCACACCAAATGAGATGATGAAGGGGAGTCACAGATCATGCCAGATTAGTGCAGCTTGTTTTGCTTTGGCGGTTAAGGCCCCCACGCCACACACACACACACACACATTCACACACGCACACACATACACACGAACACACACTGCCAGCTTGTCACTGCTGCCCTCTTAGTGTGGAAGCAAGTGTATTTTGACAGATAAAGAATGAGTGGCAGGAGAACACAGCACAGCTCCTGTCGTACACTGTAGTGATGTGTGTAAGATATGACAGCTGGACCATGGAGATAAAAATTTTTAAGAAGCCATCTTTCTGCTGAAGACATAGTGTAAGAGGAAATAACAAATATTCAGAGAGTGTGAGGTGTTATTTGTGGCTAATGTGGTGTGGCTCAGGCTTCAGTTGTTACTGTGTTCATCCATGCTAAAAATACATGCACTATATACTTAAACACAGGGTGCGACTTACTTGAAAAATGTCCACAGATTGTCACGGATGTTTTTTTGAATATTCAGATCATTGGAGGGATTATATTTTTTTTCAATCAGATTTGAAAATCATTGTTTATAATAAACTGGCACAATGATGTAGTGAGATAAAAGTATGGCTAACACTGCAAGACGCATTTTCAAAGATTTACAAAATAACATCCAACCCTTGGAGAATGGGTGACATCCACTTGGACAGAAATACAGTGTAGCAGTGGGGCTCGGGCTACTCTGTCCGGCTCTTACAATCACAGAAGAACCTAAAGCCAGTGGTGGTGCGTCTGAAGCAATCTATGATGCCATTAAAAGTGACAGCAGCTGCTCTATCTGTCCTTGTGCACAGTATCAGTAATTCCCTCTGCCACTTCTTAAAGAGCCAGGTCACTTTTAACCCCACTGACCCAAGTGCCCCAATACTTTTGTGGGAGCACCCAGGGGTGACATAATCTCCTGATTTTATGAATGCCTCTTGAAATTGTGAAGATGTACAGCAGCATTTTAGATCAACTTGATTATTTTATCTTGGAGTTAACACATTTGCATTGTCATGCAGTTAGCCTTCTGTAATTGGTAATGAATTCACATAGACTATGCTGTGCCCTGATTTACCCTATTGCCGTGATGCACTCAAAGTTGGCTGGGTTGAATCCCAAGTGAACTGTGCTTTGTTGTTGGTGTGACCTAAATAGGGCAGTTTAGCACATTTACCTCAGTTGCCCCACAAAGAGACACAAGACGGGGAGAGAGTGCAGAGGAGACAAGAGGTTGAGACAGGAGAGGCAGTAAGAGAGAGAGAGAGAGGGAGAAAAGAGAGAGAGAGAGAGAAAGAGAGAGAGAGGGTGAGAGAGAGAGTGGGCTCAACAAAGTGTGAGAGCACGCACATGGATACAGAGAGTGAACTGCTGTGAGGAGGTAACTTAAGGATAAACTTAACATCATTGCCCTAAAAAATGCTTATGAAACACAACATCAGTTATATTTTTAGTTCTGAGTCAAAGCTCATAATATTGTTCTTAATTGGGCAATTATATGCATGTCACATGAACACCTCTTTGCACTCTGAAACTGATGGATCGTACTCTGGTGTGGCTTTAATAACTCATTTGGTAAAAGAGGCATTATTGTGCAAGTGCAAAATATGTATCACTAACATTGCAAGTACAAGATATGTGTAGTTATTTCTTAAACAGCCTTACACTTGTAAATAAAAAATCCAAAGTAATCGGTACTTTTAACAGTTTGGTACTGTAGCAAATATTATCTAAAGATTGCACTGACTAATGTGAGACTGGATGCTTTGAATCCTTTTACATTAAACTTTAAAGGTAATGCATATCAGGCATTTTAGGGATTTTGTATCCAAAGTTATTCCTGTTATTGGAGTCTATCAGTTTTTAAGGACAGGTGGGAGTAAATTCTACAAGATAAATGTATATAAGAGGTCAATGCAATATATCTCTTTATTTAAGCAATAAAGTTAAGATGAAAAAATAACCTTTTAAAAATTGTTTTTCTGTATACAATACGATAGTTTCTTTTGTGCATGTGGATATACTTCAACATTAGAAAATAAATCTTGTCATATTTAAAGCAATTACTAAATGATATCTTTCAGTTGTCATGTATTTACTGCAAGTACAATGAAATGTTGCTACGATCCCTTAACAACTATAAACTCTATCATAATATCATCAAATATACCACTTGAATGATAAACTGCGTATTCTACAAGTTTATCACTGTAGATGGGTGAATTGCAAAAAAAAATTAAAAGGTGCTTGCAGCTGTTATTTGTAATGAACGTTGATGAGTTTTCATATTATTTGATAACAGGAAAGAAAAGTAATAGCCCATCAATCAGTTTTCATTTAAATCTTTTCCTGTTTACGAATGTTTTAATGTCCAAGACAAGATTATTATGATTTTGACAAAGACGCAGATAATTTCTGCCTTTAAAATAAGCAGGTTTATATAGATTCACTCAGACAAGGGGCTGTTTCGGATTTGTGTGTGAGATAATTGCTCTGCTGGTTAAGCTCTTGGCCATTCAGTTCAATGAAGTTCACTCCAGATAATCTTACTTCAGACTTTTTGAGTGCTGCAGGTGACAGAAAACACAAGTACTGTAAAATATATTCACCTGGTTCACTAAGACATTAGTATTAAGAAAGCATCACTTTTAAAATGGTGGGACGATTCAATAGTGAAAAAAAATAATTTATGAGACACCTTGTGCAATCATACACTTTATTTTATGTAGAAAATGTCATTTCCTAGCACCTTTAATGAGCTCTCTTTATCTTAACATATAGCCTGTTCTGTGCAGTGAAATCCAAGACTAAGTAGTAAAGCAAAAACTCTTAAGTGCTGCAAGGGGTGATTGTAAAAAAGGGTGCTGAGAGGGGGGCACAAGGACGTATCAAAGATCACAAAGTACTCTCAATCCTGTAGAGGGCAGTGAAGACACATGACACAGTGGAAGCCTGGGCTCTGTCCTGTCCTCGCAAAGCTGTACATGTAATGTTCTCCAAGCATGGCATCTGTAACAGCAACACAACACAGACATGCAGTAGTGACATGTTATAGATGAAACCTTTTTAGAGCCAGTGATCTGCAGCATAAAACTGCCACTGATAATCCTGCTAGTTGGCTGAGAAAAAAAAATAACTCATGTAGTGATTCTGAATATATTTCCCTTTAATCACAGTAAAATTACAGGTGTACTAGCTAGTAATGTACATGATTATTTAAGTATTAAATTATGTAAGTAATACATGGAGTAAAGGTCTACAGGTTGATGCGGTTCTTCACTAAACTCATTTTCCTCTCAGCTGCCCTTCTGAAACAAGATTTCTTACTGTATCAGGTATACAGCCTGTAATGGTGCTCAAGTGATTTACTATTTCACTTCAAATAGGGTTTAAGGACTTGTGTGAGACAGTGTATCAGTATACTTTCCCTGGCTTCTTGTCCCGAGTATGGGTCAAGCTGCAAAAACACTGGATCCTATATTCTTTATAATGCAACTGGATAGTGTCTTTTATTGGATGTCTTTTAATCTCCACGCCACTACTTTATAACGCAGGCTTTCTGTGTAAGATTTAAAGTCTCGGGGCATTTCAGGTAACCCTAATGACATCACCAGGGTTAATCTCTTACACTGTTCAAAGCTCCCCACAGAACTGCATACTACATTTTACATCTTACTCGCAGGTTTAGTTGCACATCTTGTATCATAAATAAATTGATCTTTATGTGTAAAACTGGTGGCATACCCCTTTAATGTTTAAGATAACTTATATTAAAACAACTCCAGTGAAATACTATTTGTCTGATCTTACAAAATAACCTGTACAATATACAATACTTCAGTGAAAATGTGCTAGATATTTCGCACACTGTACCAGCCATATTTCCTATTTCTCCTTTAACTCTTTGGTGCTGCAGTCAGTTTTTGGACTGTATATGGTTAAGTTGTTAAGAGTTAACCACACTGACGGATAACCCCATACAAACCAATCAGTAGGTGACTAAAAACTGCTTTGGCACAATAAGCTTTTTTTTTGACTTACACAACCCACTTGATAACTGTAATGAGAGTGGTAAAATTTTCCTTAATGAGTAGATTATATTTCAGATGATTAAATTTATTAAATGTGATTCGAAACTTAACTGACTTTATGCAGTCACAAAAATGCAAAGTAGGTTTGACAGTGTAGCTTCAAATCTCAATTATTGGTGTCCTTTTCAGAAATTAGTAAATCAAATTAAATTAGTACCACTGACTCGGGTGTAGAATATATAGTAAACAGTGGAGAAAAGTGTAAGTGTAAGTGATTGTATTGAAGAAGGTAGAGCTATGCATTGTCACCGATGATTGTGTGACATCCAGCAGACAGCCAACAGCTGCTGTCACTGAAAATGGCCATGTCTGGAATTACACACGACTTTAAGCTTTCATATCATTTAAAAACAAGTGAGTTAGATAAAAACTCACCCCCTGTACAGTTGTCATGAATAGGGAAACTAAGCAAAGAGATCAAAACTGTAATTCTGACCAGGCTGTAAAAATGCATATTTTCTGAGTTTGGCTTTTTAATACGGGGCTCTGTGGGGACAGCCATGATTTTGTAGCCAGCCTCAAGTGGCCATTTGAGGAACTAATGTTTTTGGCACTTAAATTTTGGCTTAATTTTGAAGTCCTCTAGGTTGCTGCTTGCTTGAGGCTCCCCTAGCTATTTACAAGTGATCCTTGTATCTGGCAATTGATTAAAAAAAAAAAAAAAAGTTTGCTGTTTTTTTAAATCACTTTTAAAAAATACTTCAGGTGCTAAATAATACATTTGCTCTTGTGGAGACTGGTAAGAGTCCTTTTAATCTTAATTTCAGAGAAACTAATCTGTTTCAGCCCATGACAGCCTCCATGTTTTCCACCATAGTTGCTTAGTGTTTTGCTTATTGGACAACAGTGAAAAGGAAATTTGGAAAATTATGCACAGTGTAACTGTTTCAGGGTTAGATTTTAACCCAAGTCTTTGTTACAATGTATTTTCTTTTTTGCCAACTAAGATGCAATGACCAATAATGACTGTTTTTATCATGACTGTTTACTCCAACTTTTGAAAGGACTATTCTTAAAAAATCCAATAATTTCCTAATAAACAATGCTTATGTGAAGTTATGAAGCACCATTAAGACAAAAGGGATTCAATGCATAATGTCCGAATGTCAACTTAAGTCAAAGTGGATTTCCACCTTAAATCTTTCAGCTCACAGCCTGTATCCTCCAAACACACATCATACTGTATCTTCTGCTGTAAAAATATATCAGACCCCAGTGGCTGTTACACTTATGAAGACAAATAATTTTACCAGTGTACTTATCAGCGCCTGGCCACTTATATCAGATGATTATTACATGCCACTCTGAGACAGACGGCCCCGGGATCAAATCCTCCTTGGTGCTTTAGACTATCAGAGTGCAGATTCTCATCCAATATAATGTAGAGGATTAGGGGAGTAATGCCTGTGATGGCACATCAGTGACACATGGTCCAAATTGCTTTCTGACCTGGCTGTTTTGAAGAGGTAAGTGCTGCAGATGAGCTAAATGAAAACACAACAGATAGAGTTTGTAAAGTACAAAGTTAACAATGTTTCACTGTAAATGATGCATTGTCAACAGCCAGGTTATGCAATGTAGCCTTGATGTATATAAATTATTACTCTGATGCGAAGATTTTAATACTCTTATCTAATTTATTTCTATAGCCTTTGTCGTGGTTATCGTTTATTTAAATCTTTCATTCACCTTCATCATTCCCTCATCTATTAACACGGATATCAGCGTTCTGAAGAGGGACGCCTTGTGTCACATTATAAACAACTGAAAGTAAAAGATAGGAGACAAGCCTGGGTCATCGTGGCAATCTTCCAAACAGCTTTTAAACTGTGTTTCACAATTGATAAACAACCGCGCCTGTAATTAATATTGTACATTCATGGTAAAAGGCATTCTGCATAATTACTCTACTGTCTCCTTCAGAAATATGCACATTCAGTGTTATTATAAAACACACCAGTATATCATATTTAGTCATAAATAATGTGCCAGTAGAATTAATTAATTTTATACACACCCCTCCCCTTTATGTGCTACTTTACATTTAACGATGTCAGCAGTTATTGATGCATGCTTTAAACAATGACATTTTACATGCCTTTTAAAAGGAGCTGTTGTGTGAGGCACTGATGGTGGTGTGTTCATGTCCGGTAAAGTTTCTTCTAAAGGAAAGGAACATTGTCTGTCTGTCTCTCTTTTGATTTTTTTGACAACTGTTCACCCCTTGGTGGGTCAGTTGCTGAGGACTCATAGAAGCACAGTGTCGAGTGCAAGCTTTTCTGATCTACAGGAACATATTTATTAGTACATTACTACAGCCAGAAGTCTAGACTTTTTAGTGTACAGACAGGGGACCCCTATTAACTTGTTGCAGCCTGCCCTTCTTCACTCGCTGCAGTAAATTTGAGAGCAGATGAAGAAAGACAAACTGGAACAACTGAAGATGTTGCATTGTAGAAAGGTCTTGCCAGCGGAGGTTCTGATGCAGCAGATCGTGACCTGTAGTTTCCCTGGGAAACACACCAACCACTTTAGCTGTTGCAGTCGGGTCTTTGGGCAAACCATACCAAGGTGGACAAGCCAGGTGTCTGCAGGGTGTCTCTTACTTTAAATATAAAATATTTTTTTGGTGAAATTGTAAATATTTGACCAAAGATTCCTTTATCTTTTCAATGTTTAAGTCGATCCCTCCTTTGTCACAACCAGTAGGCTTGATGTAAATAGCTGTGCAATGACATTATTAACATGATACATGATGTCATGTGTGCTTTTGAAAGCTGTGAAAGCTGCATTGGAACAGAGTTGGTGACACTGAGCCTCTTCTTAAATAACTAGCTGATATTAGCCAGTAGCCAGTTGAGTCATATCTACTTATTTGAACTCTGAATGCTGCATGCGTGCTAGTCCGTTGAGTTAGCTGCTTCCTTGCTTGAACATTGTTGTGGTGGCATAATAGGTAGAAAAGAGCAAAGGAGTGGTGTGTGTTGCATAACCATGTTGTACTGATTAAGTTTGTGCTGTGGATGTTTTAATTATGCTGAATTTTTCACAAGAACCATGACAGTACAGAGAATTTAGTTTTTGCACAAAAAAAAAAATTAAATATTTAAGATATCTAAAAATAACAAGGCAGACAATAGTGTTTTTTGCTTAACTAATAATGCAGTGTAATCAGAAAATGTATTGACCATGTATGAAAATAACACTATAGCAGGATACACCAGAATAATATACATATATGTAACTATAGTGTTTGTTGTGGTTTTTGGGGGGTTATGGTTGGATTCATTCTAATAACTGGTCCTCTGATTTCTTCTATATAGTATCAGATTAATATGTCTGAATATGAGGGCATCGGGGAACATATGACAGTACTTTTGTAGGTCCTATCCTCTTGTCAAGTTTCCTTTTTTTGATAAATACGAGATATTGTCTTTGATGGCTGCTCAACAAAGAGGGAGCTGTCTTCAGCTGTAACCTTTCTGCACCAGAATCTGGAACATGACACATGTCAGGCTGTGATAAATGGTGCAGAGTCTCAGTAATTTCACCAGGAATGCCCTTGAGATGCCCAAAACCCCAATCGCAAATGCTATTGTTGAATTAAACCATAAAAAGAAATCCTTCCCCCCTTGACATGATAGGAACCATGCTGAAATGGAGAAATGTTTTTAGTCTCTCCAGGATTTACCTTTAGAGCTTTGGCTTATGTACACCGGAGTGTTTGCATGCCTGCCAACATGAAAGAGAGAGCAGAAGAAAGGGTATGACACTATATGTTTATTTAGATACAGGGCATTTTACGAAGGCTTTTCATGTTGAAACTATAAATAAAAAACAGTAAATTGATACTATTTTTAAATAATATATCACTTAAAATTCTATATATCCTAAACTTAAATCACAGGTATAAAGTAACTTCTTTCAACATATTATATCATCATTTATTATCAATTTATCAACATCATTTATATCATAACACCTTATGTTGCTATTAAAGAGTAAAAATAAGTAGAACTGCCAGAATGTACAAAATCTTTTACAAATTATGTCAAGTTTAAGACAGAAAACATTAAATCAGTGGGACTGTTGCATAGTGATTGATCTAATTTTTCAGTATAAGTCACATGCCTATCTCTCCCTCATAACATGAGGGGATCAAAAAGGGACGGATGCTGTCAAAAAGGATCTAAAAATTCCTGAGAAAATCACATTTCAGTTTAATGATAGCTAGATGATCAATGCCTGTTAATGTGTGCTAGCTCGTCACCTAGCCACTTGACTTGTCTGCAGTAGACCAAGTAGCATGTTGAGAATTTTGGAATACGGCTCAAGCTTTGTTAGACAGTTTTGGTTACCAAAATGAAGTAGTAATGCATTGGTAACATCACTCATCATATTTTTCAACACAAACCCTGCCAACACTGGATCCGCTCATGGCATATTTGTCTTGCTGTCATGTTGCTATCTCTTTGTTTTGAATTGAAGGCAAAACAAAACACTTTTCTTAAAAAACCACATCGACTAACCACAGACATTACAGTTGATGCTTCAATTCTCAGTATTATGATAGGAACACTACTACCACCAATGAGCCACTTTCATTATGAATTTTTTTCACTCCACTAATTTTGAGCGCAGTGAAAATCATTACCAATTTCTGGGAACTCACTCACAAATTATGGGATACCAAAAATACTGCGAGCTACATGACATGGAGCAGAACTGCTTGTGTGTCTGTCTGGACAGATACATGCTTAATTTTAAACAAGCTTGCCTTTAAACGATGACTGCACACTGTTAAAAATTAATAATGTGAGTAAGAAACAGGTTGTGACAAATAGTTTGTGGGTCTAATTCCCCATGGAGTCTTATCTGTAAAAATAACATGACAAAAATAAAAAAAGCTCACTTATTATTACTGGTATCCTTGCTAAGGCTCACTGAACATTCTGTGTGGTGATTTGCCCAGTAATTAATCCAAAAACTGTGGCCAAACTACCCTCTGTGATAATCTTTCCGTCCTATGACAAATAGAACGGTGGAATCTTAATTAGGAGGGAATGTACTGCAGATGTATTAGAGTAGCGATCGGAAAACAGATGAGGCCATCACACCACACAGCAGGGAGCTGAGGAGTCTGGTCCCCCATCGCTGTGTCCTATCCATAATGCTACGAGTGTGCCACATGCCTCTTGCTATCATCTGCACAGTGCCACCAGGGGCCTCGAGGGGCCAAAGAGGTCCTGTGTATCCAGAACTCAAGTCCTGGTGCACTTGTGATTATCTGTTAATGCAGAAAACTTTCACTATCACAATGACCCTTAAAATCTGCTGTTTACTGAAAGGAATTGTGTTTTTTTTAAACCTCTGCTATGTTTTTATGGCGTGCTAATGACTGGTACTTAGCAACAGTTTTGTAATTTTGTTTAACTGGAAATCCCAGTTTTGTTGTATTACTGGATTTCAGAGTAAGTCATTTCCTGGTGTGAGACTCATGTTTCCTGGTGAATAAAAGGGATTTTACTCTAACAAAAAGATCTGTCCCTGCAGAGGTGGGTTTTATAATATTGTCAAACATTTAGAATAACAACTGCCGCCAGTAAATGGCAAAAAAAGTAGTTTTAGTGGACTTAATAAAGTCAGTCATACTTGCTCCAAAGGACTATATTGCATTCTTTGTAGTCATGTCACAGCTCCCTTCTGAGGAGATCTAGTGAAAAAAATACAAAGATTTTGATATATACATGTCATTTTTACACCAAAATATGTAAAACCAGGGCCCAGGTTGAAAGAAAGAGCAGAATTCAAATGGAAATAATTAAGAGCAACTACTATTACACTAATTCCTGTGTATATTTTTTCTTTTTATAAGATACACGAGTTATGATTTACTGGTTAAGAAAACATTTTTACACCAAAGTTAAACTGGATCTTTAAATTTAAATAGATGTGAACTAGTAGTAATAAATCATGCAACCTTATCTGCTTTGCCCTGCAGTGTCCCGGCGGTGGGACTGCTCCTTTTTATTTATTTTTTTAAGTTTCCATGTTGGTCACTGAGGTTCCCTTTTGAAAAATAGCCATAGTTTGACTATGTCTGTTCAGCTGGCTGCCTTCAATTTTATACCTGCAAAGTTTCAATCTAGGCCCTCCTTGCGTCCTTTAACATTCGTTGCCCGCGTCGACACCCTCCCCCTACCTTCTTCTCCCTTTTTCCAGCAGTGCTGGTGGAGACTGCACTTGTGCTGTTATTTTCAACCTTGGTGGACAGGGGCTTCGGTGTGTATTCTGGAAATACTTCAAAGAAAAGCAAAAAGGCAGCAATTTTCTGCTTGAATATCTCTCTGACTAAATCCATTGATCATCCTTGGGTTTCCTGAGAGTGAGGGAGTGAGATGGAGAGGCATGTTTTATTCTCTAATAACTCCTACCTTCACCCCTTTCTGCCTCTCTGTTGTTGTGTTGTTGTTGGTCGCACTTCTGCTCTATTCCTTGGAGAGCTGCTGAGATTGAAGTTATTTTATGCTTCGGCTCCCCGGGCCCCAATTTGAAAACTCTTGTGTGTCAGTTTTCACACACTCCTGTCATATGGCAAGGAGCACTGCAGAGTTTTGTGTTTTACTTTATCCTGTGAAGGCATCTTGTGGGGCATTCTGCATTTAGTATCAAATAGGTCAAGAAAAGCTGACAAGCTTATGTGTGTTTTAAAATTCTGAGAAGTTTTGTTTTGTTGGTGCATTATTTGTATATGAGAGGAAGCGATTTATTCTACATAGTAATTTTTTTTTTTTTAACTGGGACGGGTGCAAAATGCTCAAGTCAAATGTCCAAGCCCTGCTCCTCATTGGCCACCTGTCGGGTAGCTGCAAAAAAAGGACAAAATATTGTCAAGAGAGCTGTTAAAAATATTCTATTAATATAGAACTTAAAATAATTTGTGTTGTTCCAGTCTTGTAGGTTTATTTTTACCTACACTATTTTAGAAATTCTTAAAACCAGTGTAATAGACATTTTCTGGTCACTTGCACCTCCTGACTAGATTTGAAGATATGCCTCAAGTGAAAGCTTTTTCCTCTAGATGGTTCTTTAAATAATGAGTGGGAGCTTAAAAAACGGGAATATCAGTGTTTGGAAAACTGCAGAAGTCAGTTATAATTCAATAACAGAAAATGACTGAGGGTACCCACACTGTGCTAGCTGTGTATAAAATGTGCAGAACAACCAACTAGTTGTATTGACAAGGCGGAAATATGAGTTAACTTAACCTGATGAGAGCATGGAGCTCTCTGAAGGGCTTTTTATTAGCACCTATTCAACAGCCAAACACAGATCATTTTCAACAGCGTAACGCAATTACTCCTGCTGGTCACTTTAGGTGGTGGTATCTATGTGTCTATATTGACATAAGGCTCTTCACAGCTACATGACAGACTGTTAATTCCACAAACAGTCTCAAAAAGGGCAACAACTGAAGCTTAGAGGACTAATAGAAATAAAAAAGCAGTGGACAGGAAGGTTTCTTCAAAGCTCTCTTCTCCAGTGATGATGACTCTAAGTGAAGTTGGCTAAAACACTTTTGAACCAGACGGTGGTACAAACTCCTTTACCGCTGTCCACTGTGATTGACTCTTTGGCTGACAGTACTGTCAGTGGCCCTGCAGGAGAGATGGTCCATGATGCACTGGGGTTTTATGACTGAACTTAGAGCAGCACAAACACTTTTACCTGCTCTGACTGTATGTAAAATTAGATGTTTCAAAGAAGTCAATTAATCATCTATCAAAACCACCAGTTGACTCTTGTGCAGTAATCACTCATCTGTGGTTTTGCCTTGGTGCAGTAATAAAGTGGCGGCAATGAATTTGGTTTGTTGTTAACAAGTCCTAGTTGTCATGTGTGAATTTAACACTGTGCAGTGCCGTGAATTCACAGTGCATTCATGCATCAAGAGCATGAGGCAGAAAGAAAACACTGTTGTATGTTCCAGTGCCCGATACAATGTGGAAATACTTTACCAGTGAGACATTTTTTTTTTTTGTTACATTGTGCCATGTTAAACAAACATAATTTAATATATTGAGAGAAGGAAAAACTCCCGGAATCCCTGAAACAAAGCGACACATTGTTACTTTTGTCAGCAATATCTCCAGCTCAGACAGGCATGTTGGGAGTTTAGTCCAATCAGATTGCAGCTCATTTATAAACACCCTCAGAAATGGTTGAGAGACCTACAATGTCAACCTCCCTCAGGTTAGTACCTCCTACATTAGTTAACCCGGTTGTACTGTAGACCTTTTTGATGAGAATTGATCACTATTTTTTGATGAAAAAAAAATCCATATTTCTCCTGTAATTGATGGGGAACATATTTCACACAGCAAGCACATTGAAACAACATCTGCCATAGCAAACTAAAGTGAGACAGTTTGATCGATTTAGAACACACCTTTTAAAACAAATAGAGCACAGTTTTTGTTTACTACTTTGCCAACATTAACTTGCTCCCTTATTTCAATCCACAACCAATAAAGCTTCTCAAGTTTGTTAAGTGCTGAGAGTGAACTTGGGTAAAACCAATAAAGGTCATGTAAAAAAAAAAAAAAAGAAAAAAAAGAAAAGAAAGTGAACTTGCGTTATTATCCAAAGCTGACAAAAATGTTGAAAAAAATGGTAAAACAATGCCTGTACATATGTAAAGCAATGAAGCATAATATGATGTAGGCTTGGGTACCACTAGCTGCACCTACATTATGTCAGGCCCTGTTTCCCACTGATGAGCCTGTTTTTTCACTTTAAATTACCTTGAGTGTTGAGATTATAAGCTTAATTGCCAATTTATTAGGAACACTAAGCTTAATGCAATGTATCTGGTGCAAAATTCTGAGAAAAAAAGTCTGGATTTTTGCAGAGCTGTTGCACCAGACGGCTTCCTGTAAAGTTAAAAATGGGCTGCAGTCTTACTTTGGCACTAACACGCCTTAGGAGTGGACAGGGTTTGTTTTTATCTGCACAGTATATTGTCAGCAGTTTGTTTGTGTACATTTATTAATTTAGTTTTGACTGTAAGGTCCACTGGTCAAAGTGGTGGGCGACATCTGGGTCACAAGTAAGCCCTGTCCAATTCTGGTGCACTGGCTCAGGCACCTTTCAGACACCTCTCTTCACCTGCCAACGTCTTCCATCTCTGGCAGACTCAATAAACCAAAGCTAATTGGAAGGTGATGACAGACAAGCCAGGCCCAATTTATTGCAGTTTGAAGACAACCCATTCACTTTCCCTCCGTGGCCAGAGTGAGTCCTCATGTTGGAGTGCTGCTTTCACCCATCCCGTCTTTACTTGGCGTCTCATGTCTTCATCGGCGGTGGAACACTGAAACAACCCATAATGAAAAATGAACTGAATACCATGCATTCTTTAAAAAAAACTGTTGGTAGGTTAACTTTGCTGCTTACACGCTCTTCTTTCAGTTGCATCAAATGTATTTCCCCTTGTTGCAGCAAGGTTAGTGTGAGTGCATCCCAACAACTCAGTCCAGCCTTGCCTGTCTGACCTTTAATGTAGGGCCATCAACATCTGCTTTTATTTCTCAGAATCATTTACATATTTTTAAAAATTCTTTGTTTCCTTTTTTATTTTTTCTAAATTTCTTTAAAATCTAAGCAAATTTGGTCCTCAGTGTCACCAGTGTATACTTAAGATGTGATGGATGAATAGGATTTTAACAATTCAAAGAGATACTTAAACATTTTCCGAACATCAATAAATTTGACGTATTAAAACATAATGCTCTTATATTTAAACAATTAAAGTGCTTATTTCAAATACAAAATAATTTACTTATCTTCTCTGTCCGCAGTTTAGCTGTTAGTGTCGAAGTCTGAAGTTTTTCAGATGACTTGACCTCAAACAAGGCCCTCTTTGACAGGACTGTTTGTATGTATGTGTATGTGCATGTGTGTGCATGTGTGTGCATGTGTGTGGAGCCCCACCCTCTGTCAAACACCATCACAGGGAGCCGAGGACAGAAGTAATGTGACTTAATGACCCTTAAATATATAACAGCATAGTTTGTTCTTTTCCATGATTTTCATGAAGTGCATCCTTATTTTTGCAAATTCTGTAATAATCTAAAATACAGTTAATTTAGTTTTTTTATTATCAAATGCAGGTTTCCCCCTGTGTGCTTCACATAAAAGAATTCATAGGACCATAATTATGGATGTTTCATTGCACTGTTTTTGTTTTTGTTTTTTTTTGTCACAAATTTCCATACAAGGCTTGTTAACATGAAACTGTTATACACACGCTTAAATGTGAGTACAATATAATGTATGCCATAATACAAACTTTGTTTTCTTTTGCTTGATTGCTGAAGCCCAAGCCTTGACACTTTTGATGTACTCTGCCAAGAACATTAAGTATCCAAAAGTGATAAAGCTTCAATTTGCTAGACCATTAGACTAATTACTGCAATAATTAAGTAACTACTTGATTAGAACTAATGGGTACCTAATTATCCAGGAAGAAAGGATCAGGTGGTAATTAATAGAGTCAAGCTGATGTCTTCTGACTTACCAACGCCGATTACCAAACATACGGGACTGAAACTGGTGAGGACAGAAATGAAAATGCCATCTGAGTGTTTACCTAACCCCCTGTAGCAAAGGCAAACAGTTTGCTGGTATCACACCACATGAGTGCATTGTTAATGATTGCTAATGTAAGAAGAACATTACACATCAATACATTATACAGGATGATTAGCCTGCATCTCGACAATGATCTCAATAGTATTGATGCTGATTACAGAGATAAGAAAGTATTATTCTGTACTTGACATAGGTTATTTTGATAGATTGGTGACATTTGTTTCCATTTACACACAAGCTTTGATTTTTTTTTTCTCTCTGTGTGTATGGATAACACGATACACAGCAAGCTGTTCCTCACTCCAAGAAAATGAATGATTGAAACTTGATTTTAATCACATTTCACAATGAACATCTCTCACAGACACAGAGAGAGATGAATAGAGACAAATCTAAAATTTATAGAATTCTACAATTTGCATAAAGTGTATTATCTAAACATAAGTGCAAAGTAAGGGGGTTGAAAAGGTCATTAAAATTTAACTATATTTAATACAGAATATGGACATTATCTATCAATCCATCAATCTGCTAGTTACTTAATGTATAATTGTTATAAGACGGGCAGCAGTCAAGCCAAGTCTACATATAATATGCATGACTGTGAATGGAAGTAAAGGTGAGGGCTGACACCTTTAGATGTATAGTTCTTTTTTATATTAATGTTTGAATAATACGTGCCTGGAGGGTGGGCCATAAATTAAAATGGAGAATTGAGGTATAAATTTTTATGAGTCATCCTCATCTATTTCCATTATGTATTTAAAAATGAAAGAATTACTGTTATTTGGATTAAACAGACAATCCTACAGTGATTTCCTTCAAGCAGACAGATTCAAGGCTAAATGTGAATTCAGGAGCCGTCACAAAACAAGACATCCAAAGATGTCACCTCAGACTCTGAGAAGCTGTGATGGTATCTCTTGCCTATCTTTTGATCTTTCATAAACTAGAACAATTGATTGATTAATTGATAAAAAAAAATTCAGATCAATCAATAACTCAGGTGAGCGGTGATAGTTGCAGCCCTGCGTTCATTTGTGATTATTTTTATCAACTTTATTTGTTATTGCTTTGTAACCAATTAATAAAGGGGTTATTTTTGCAGGTAATACCGTACAGATGCTTAAGTTTATCTTAAAAGCATCTGTAGTCAGTGTCCCACAAAATATTGAGAAAAAAGTATCTCTTTTAAAAATGCTGTCATGGCAGTGGTGTGAATCGCCCAGGGAGCATGCGATTACAAGTAAAAGGACAGTGAAGGAGAAGGTGTGGGGTCCCGGGTTGACAGCTCCTGTGAGAGCCCCAATGAGGGTTTTTAACAAGACGAGCAGTGAGGCCAGAGTTACCACATATAAGCTCTTTCCCTCTGCATATTCCTGAGAGAAGATGCTTATTATTTTTTATCTCAAGGCAGGATAAAAATATCATACTTTGTGTGTGTTTCTGTCACTGTTAGGCATTTGGAAGGCAGGGACTCATGTGACTGGAAACGGTGGTGTCAATTAATCAAGTGTTTATAGGCTGAGCTCTACAAGACATCAAAGTTTACTGCTCTCTGCAAAGCTGGCCGTTTGAAAACATGTGCCAACCGATATATTCATTACTCCATTCAAGTGCCTAACATAATATTTTCTTTATTTACACTCTACAAATATCTAATAAGCTAGCAGTGAAGTGAGATACATTGTCTTAGAGTGTGTGAGATCTTATCAAATCAGACTACTTGTAATAAAATAACACTTTATAACTCAGTCACTATCCACTCCTCTCCCCTGTGCTCTCACACCGCACTGAATTGATATGCAGTCTAATCATCTGCTAGGAGCTGATGTGATGTAAATGAAAGTAATTAGGGAAATGTCAAACATAATTAATAAAACAGGTTTAAGTTCTGAAAACACTTGTCAGCGGAATGAATGAAGATTTCGCCTCTTGTCTCCCTGATGCTGCCCTCCCTATTTGCCGCTGTTCAATTAGGTCAAAGATTGCTCCTAAGTTACCGCTCCCCTCTCGCTTTCCCTTTTACCCTCTATCTCTTGTTCTCACAGCCTTTCCAATTCTATGCATGGAGACCTTTTGAAAAAAGGAGGGGGAGCCACCATCCTGTGGAAGGGAAATAAATTTGCCTGTCCATCCACCGCCTGGATGAAATTAATTGCAGACTCCTCATGCTGTCTGGGTACAACTGGGGCATTAACATAAGCAATTTGCGTCCAACTTCTTCTCCTGGCTGTTTAATAGAGCATCGGACCTGGCCGATAAGGCTTAAGGTCCCTGACGCATTAGCATTTTCATAATATCAAAATATTATAGCACCATGATTTGCTAAAGCCCATTCATTATTGATAAGAACAAAAGGTTTTATAAATTACAAAAGGGGAGCATGACCTATAATTACGGCAAGCAAATTAGGGTGTGCAGTAAAGTCAGTTACATTTTGAAGGAAAATAATGATGCTGGAGACCTTTCTCCTTCCCGTAGGATTGAAAAAATAATAGATTCCCTCACGGTCTCACATGGGGTTTGGGAGCATGCTCACAGGTTCATGAGGGACAATGTCTGCCAAGATAGAGAGCAAGTGTCCCAGACCCACGCACCACTGCTGCATGCGTAAAATGGGACATTAGGTGAGTTAGTTTAAGTTAATGAACACACTTAAACCAAGAGAGATATTTATGCAAATAAACATAAGATATAATTTACAATATTACTGAACAAGGCTGTCAAATGAAAGGCTTATACAGCACGTAAACCACTGATTATGACCCTGTCACATGACCTCAAGTTAAATGTTACAGGGATAAAAATTCTGACTTTATCAACTTAATTTAGCTGAAGTCTAATTGTGGTTACAAAATTAACAGAAAAGTACATTTCACAATTTGAAGGGTCATACATACCTTTTTTTTTCTTCAGCAGTTGTATTTTCAATGTTACTTGCATATCTATCAATGTTACTGTAAATTTTCAGCATTTTCAATAATTTTATTATTTTTTCAGATTATTTTTATCGTTTGCTTAGTTTTATTTTACAGAGACATATGCAGTATAACATGAAAAAGTAAAGTTGGATGTGTCACTGCTCTTTTAATAATTTAATCATAATAATAGCAATAATAGTTGTTGTATTAATTACTAATAGTAGGGGAAATTGTACAAGTAGCACCAGAATTGTTTTTATGCTACTGCACATAAGCAATGTAAGCCTACAACCAAAAGAACAATAAAGACATGTCATCACAATAGGACAACAAAAACAACAGCGTTGGCCAGTTTTCAAAAAAGATGTGATTTCACTCAGTTCGAAGAAATAATAATAGAATAGTCAATACTGATGATTTCTTGAAGCAGGATCATTTTAAAAGCATATGTTGAATTTAAGATAAAGACAAGTGGGAAACAACTTTAATTCATCATCCATTTTATTCTATGAGTATTGATTTTTTTCTTGTATGTTTAAATTATCAGAAGTCGCTGTCTGACACAGCTGACAGATATACTAATATTTGAAAATCAAGTAAGAGTGAGCACTTATTTGCACCTGCACATGTGTCAGCATAAATACCAGCAGTGTACGCTGTAACACTAAAGCACCTTGGTGGCATGCTGTTACAATTCTATCTTTCTATTTCTGTCATATTTTCAGGCTGAGAACCGCAGATGCCACTTGAGGCTTAAGGTTAGATGAGATATTTGCTGAAGTTATATGGAGAGATTCTTCATCGTACCCACTGTTTGTTACTGCAGTAAGTTTGCATGACATGACAGGATCAGAAATTACGGAAGCCCTAAACGGACATGGTTTAATTTTTTTTTTTACAAGCCGTTTTCTCGAGATAAAAAGATAATATCTCGTGATCTCGAGAAAACGGTTTGTAAAAAAAAAAAAAATTAAACCATGTCCGCTTAGGGCTTCCATATGAAATAGACCAACACATTTTGTTAATTAGCAAAGCCCAATTCATCTGGCAAACGCCTCTTTGTAAATCTACGAAATTTGGTTATAATTTTTAGCAACTTACTCGGCACTTAAGTCATACAAGATGTTATATAAGCTGTTGTTCACTTAAAAAAAAAGGTACTTTGACTGTTTTACCTTTTTCTGCCAGTTTTTGTGTGAAAACAGGCTTTACATGTTGAAATACCTGAAACTGTCCTCAAACCAGCAAACAGATGCTGTATATTTTATACCTGTAACTCAGTGTTGCTTTCAGTGACATAATTGTTCTCACAGTTTATTTTGCTGCATCCTCATGGTGGAACAGGGACGTGTACCCTCTCTGTAATTCACATTTAATAAAAAAAAAAAGAAGAAGATATTTCCCTATTTAAATCGAGCCACCTGAAAATACTGTAAAACTTAGCTTAAGGCTATGTTTTTTGTTTTTTTTTATCCTGACACGACTCTATTCATAGAACACAAGCACTGCACGTTATACCCGTGACACTCACAAGTACTTGCTTAGTTTTAGATTGTTTTGTGTAAACACATGCAGGTTAGCTTGCCACACCAGACTCATAAAAAAGGTATATTAAGTATCTCTTATCTTATGAATGAAAAGAGTCTTCCAAAAAAAGCTAAGTTAAAACATAAAGTGATTCTGTAGGTTCCGCATCTATATAAGCAAAGTTCATAGGAGCGAGGTTATATTAAAAATGGAAAATATTTACTTTCCCATGCATGCAACTGCAATCTGTCCTTACTTTATAATTTATAATTTATTGAATTTTTATTAATACACATCTATCTAGCTATCTATCTATCTATCTAGCTATCTATCTATCTATCTATTGAGATATATAAATATATATATATATATATAAATATC
>JAQMCX010000050.1:13491547-13566117 GCA_029814765.1 Acanthurus leucopareius | reverse complement strand
TATGTGTGTGTGTGTGTGTATATATGTCTTACACAGAGTTATTGAGATCATTATATATTTATATACACACACATATATTTATATATATATATATATATATATATATATATATATTGGGCCACTTGTAGGTAGTGCAACAAGCTTTGAAAATGAAACTGTGATATTATACGATATACTAATAAGCATTTATTCAGAGTTGTGTCCCTAATTAATGTAAGTCCATTATTCACCCTCTTTTTAGCTTTTTTTTGGTCTCCACCAACTCTTAGAGGGACTATCCGGCTCTGTAGCCTTTAAATGCTCCACTATGCTCATCCGTGTTATTTAGTAGCTGTCCCATTTTCTCATTTATCACCTTTTTGAATGTGTACTTGGTCATAGCTGTGGAGGAATAAACTCAAAATCTTACTGATGTTGCACGGGCACAATATCAATCTCCTGTGCCATTTTGTTGCCACAACAAAGAATAAAACTATAATTACTCACATCTACAGTTATCGAAATGCTACAGTGTAGTAGTCAGTCCAATTTATATTTACGTATCATTGTGTAAAGGTATTTCGAGTAGTTACATAGTAACACACTATGGTAGATAATTATTCTCTGTTATCTCGCTCATCCTCATAAAGTGGACTCAAAGTTTGATTACACCCTCATGGGCCTTTCCTCATCACTGCCACACTGTGTCCCACAGTGCTCCAGGCTCCTTATCATCCATTAACCTCTAGCTGTGATATCACTCTGCCCTGCTCATTCGGTTGTACAGCATTTCTAGTCATAGATGTATTTTGCTGAAGAAACAATGACCATGTGGAGAGGATATGTTGTGAATCCAGGGCTTTATAAAAGGTGACTTAGTCTTCACTCTCTCACTTTGTTACTCAATTTCTCTCCATCTAATCTCCCTCTGTCTATAACAATAAGAATTAATTAGCCTGCTTATTTTTCTCTGGTTGTAGAGAGGCTCCCCATCTGGATGGAAGACAGTCCTCTGTGTGCCTGATTAATGACGTGGAGAGACAGTTGCCAGTTCTGAAGCCTTGCTGTCTGGCCCAGGTCAGAACTTCCAGAAGGCAACCTAATGTTAGTCCAAGAGGAAAAAAAGAGCCTCAATGATTACTGTGCTCTTTTATAATGAGTGAGACCTGCCTAAGTAAAGTTTGAACAATAAAAAAGTTATCATTTCAAGGTCATACATAGATGATAGGATATTAGAGCCTCAAAGATGTAAACTGAATATGTAGTTTGTTTTTGCTTTCATTTAAAATAATGCACATAATAAAACAATTTAAAATTCATACCAGCTGCATTGTTATGATATGTTGGTGTAGATCAGCATAACTCTAATAATTTAGTTTATATATAATCTGCTTGCTCTGGCCATTTATCACTGTGGTTAAGTGCATTGCATTCACACTGCATCTCTCAAACAATGCTTTCTAACATGCTTATTACAATTTATTCACCACATTTCATAAATGATTAAGAATTTTTCTACTTGTGTGTCCTTGAATATATGACACACAAGTAAGAATAATGCTTTCAGTAAATTAGTAACCTAATTAAAAAAGGAAAAAAACAACACTGATGCATTATTTTCAATATACAATGATCATTAGGCTTGCAAGGTTGGGAAAAAATTCCAACTACTCTGTGATAACCAGGCAGCAATTTGGATTGAAAATGTCATATCAATGTATTATAATTTAAGTAAATCTTGTCATCATGTTTCTTTTGGTTTATACCTCAGTGCTCTTTGAAGTTTATACATTAGTACTCTTTCAAGCACTTCCTGGGATTTTAGCCAAAGGACCACAGAAAGACAGGGTGAAGCATTTCTCTTGCCACTAGAGCTTTGACTCATTTGTCACTAATGTGTCAAAGAGAAGATGACATTTACAGCCTGGCCAAGTGAAGGTCTCCCCGCCCATCAGGCACCCCTGAAGTAATAAATGTTTATCTTTTAAAAAGGGTTCCGTGGGTTCAGGCTTTTTCTATGGAGGTGAAAAAGTTCCTTTGCACACAGGTTTCTTAAACTCCACTTGTCACTTAATTTGTAAATTTGTAAATAATAATTGTGATAAAAATTGTAAATAATAGTGGCAGTGAGAATTCAGCCTCCAAAAAAATTCCGTTGCACACAAAAAGACATTCATGAAGTATTTTCTAAATACCTATTCACATCAGCAATTTAGCCAAATTGCAGTTTCCCAAAGTTTTCGCAGTTGTTTACTTCAGAATAATAACATAATTAAAAATAATGGCCGTATGTTTGCTATAATGTAAATGAAGTTAGCATGTCTAAGAAATGCTTGTGGGCATGTTCTGTCCAAAATCATAAAAAGATAACATTTGTAGAAATCAATATGAAACTTTTCTATTCCAAAAAGACCTTATTTACAGATTTAAAATGTTTGTTAAGCTAAGAATTACAAAAAATACAGCAACTGAGAGGAAAATCCAATACAAATACATAATTCCTAAAATTCAAAATTATAATGTTCATTGATTGAGTACTACATGCCAACATATTATCCATTAGCATGGTCTAAAAGCCGCTCAGTGCCACCAGTAATTCATAAAAACAACCAGATCACTATGAACAACAGTGACTTATGGAGTGTTATTATTGTGCAAGAAAAGGGAAATAACACTCATGTTCTTGTAAACAACATTTTAACAAAATGACAAGCTGTTTATCTTTCTCACTAAAACATTCATCAAAGACAAAACTAATGGCCTTGAGTATCAAAGTATAGATACTTTGAATACACATTTTTCAATGTGGTACCAGTATCTTATCATTTCTGTGATAATTACTCTTGTAAGAGCTCTCAACTGTGTAGACATTGTTTAAGGATCTTAATGGAATCCTGATAAATCGAGCATGTGAAGTAGATAACAGGTAGACTGTGTCTACATTGACCTACACTGATAAAATGTGGACTTATCGGGAATGTTTATATCCCCAACTGTCTGTATACAGACAATAGCACACCAGCTAAGACAAGCCTCGCTTGAACAGCCTGCTTGAGCTAGTACTAAATCAATGGAAAGCTGCAAAAATGTGAAAACGAGATGAAGAGAAAACCAATGTCTAGGCCTCGAGGGCCAAGATGCGCAACATCACACCAGACTCTTATCTGTGGACGCGTCTTTCCCCCTGAGAGGATTCTCCACTCCAGCAAACAGCAGGATTCAAAGGTATATCAGGTGCATGACCTTAGGGTTAGTGAAATCTACAGCCAAGCAATATCAGCTGAACAAGTCGGACACAGAACTAGACGTCATGTGGCCAGCATATAATTATACACACATATACACTCCTGACTTACTGCTGTTTCTGTTACACACTCGGTCATACCAAACTCACTCATAAACACTAGATAGATAGATAGATAGATAGATAGATAGATAGATAGATAGATAGATAGATAGATAGATAGATCATGTAAATATTTGCCACATATATATGTCTGTTCACCTCATAAGCATTACTGACAAGAATTAGTTTTTCTTTCCTTTTACAGTCGATGCTGCTGACTGGAAGGGATTAGTTAAATTTAAATTGAATTTGATCAAATACTGATTGACTTTGCATTATGCTTTGGCATAATGCATAATATGCTGTATCTTTGAAAAAAATAGATCCATTATCATTCAATTTTCCCCTCATTAACCTTTGGTTCATTGCTTAATGTGTCACAGGCCAAAGGCCATTGTAATCTCTCTCAATGGACACGCTGTTCTTGATCAATATGCTTCTTGCTCAGCAACTCACATTGTTTTATTTTCCTGCTTGTGTTCCAGAGCAAGGTGTGAAAGGATCATTCCACGTCTCGAGGGAGAGGCTTCTTTCAATATCCTCAAAGTAGCGGATCCCACCCACTCAATTGTTCTCTCCATAATCATATAAAAAGATTCAGGAAGAGTTGTTTTTTATTGTTGTTGTGTTTTTCCTCTGAACAATACCCTTCCGCCACAGGGTCCCATAACAGCCTACCAGTCTGTGCTCAGCGCACCTCCACCCCTCATCCCACCCTTGCTATCTCGTTTTCCTCATCTGGCCCAGGCCCACTTCCACATCTACATCCCATTGTCTGAGTGAAGGCAGCACGCGCAGGACTGGGGTTAGTCCAAACATACTCATCTCTTTCTCTGGATGACTGCCAGTATTCTTTGAAAAATGTAAACTTTGTAAGTTTCCACATCCATTTTAACAGTTGGGTTTTAGTAATAGAACAAAAATTACAGTCTCTTTACATGTTCAAAAAGGGTGTATGTATTCATTCACATGCCGTTGTGATATATGTTGGGATTCCTGCATGCGCGTGTGTCAGAGAAACCAAATCCCAATCCATCATGCATTCCCCAAGGTGGGCCAGCCAGTGTGTGTGTTTGTCACTGTCCCCTGTCAGGAAAGAGGGTTGGAGCGTGTTCTCCGGATGAACCCCCTTTGGCTGAGGAAGTGCTCCTCTATATTGGCCTCTTTGTGGCTCGCTAATCGAGCTTTCCTGTCAGCAGGCTGCACAGTCCCAGTGCAGGGTGCACTACGTGATACAGACCCACTCCAGTGCTCCAAGGGAAGTTCTGGGATCAGCAGATAACAGCACAGCTCCCTCATCTAACACGCTGTCCTTCTGCCCATGCATGAATTAGGAAAACACCGATTTTAACCATTTAAAAAAATTCCATTATTCAGAGGTCCTGACTGCCAAGTGGTGTCCTTTGGAAAACCCCATGATTTCCTTTAAACCTTTACAGTTAGTGTATAACAATACCATTTTTTTTCCAAAATGTGGATGATTATGTAAAATTGAACATCTTTTGTTACACAGCAGCATGGAGCTTGTCAGAAAATGCTATCAGTTAAACATGAACATTGTTCTACCTTTTGCATTTCACCGGCTGCTCTGAGTTGCCAGTTTTGTGATTTAAAAGGACTATTATCCCTCCCACCCTGAGTGATGTACTCCACAGTGGGCCATCATACAAACTGTAGCCCTCTTTTCAAATGTAAGCGGATTTTTAGTGCTATCTGAGAAGAGTGGTCACAAAGGACCCATGTTCTGGTAATCAAAACTAATTATAAAATAATAATCTTTAGGTGTCAAATCTATTTAAATTTTCCGATTAATAATGCATTCATTAATATGCCAGGGGATTTTTCAAGGACACTGTACGATGTAGCACTTATCTTAGTGGGGACCTTATTGAATTTCTGATTTTTTTACATGCCCCTAACAGCCCACTTTTATTAAGATAATAAATTATTGTCTAAATGTTTAAGTTGGCTAAGACAGCTGATGTAACTGTAATATTTTTTATTCATAATGGATTGCTACAATAATATTTTTCTGAGTTCCATTTTGTATATGTGTGAAATAAAGTTTATCATTTTTTCTAACCATTTATCACATCAATTCATGCTCACTGACAGATGTTCATGGCAAGCTATTATTGGTTTTGGTTTCGGTAGCACCATTAAAATACAATAAATGCAATGTCTGAGCTCTATGGTGGCTAGCCCTCGTTCGAAACTCACGCCCTGTTCGAGTCATAATGACGAACTCCTTTTCTCCACCAGCACACCAATTGAAGGGCGGTGTGCTGTATGGCCACTATTTTATGTAACTAAAAAAAACCATCTTGGCACTAGTATAATACAGCAATCATCCTTTTGTTCCAAAAGTCTTAAAGACAGCTAGCAAAGGATTGTGAGTGATCAGATTGCAGGGTTTGTCCAAGCAACCAATATGTCCAAGTGAAAACATGACAGTCTGAGCAGAAGCAGAGAAAATCTACAGGCAGGAGCTTTTCGACTGTGAGCGCAGTATTTGAGTGGAAGCATTACAAAATCCAAATGTGGAATCAATAAACCATGCTCTCAAATTGACAGACCATGATGATAAAAGACAGGAAAAAAAACTCCAAATGTTGTTGAACAGGATAGAAAATGCTCAAGAGAATAAACAAATAGCTTAATGTCTGTAGCTGAGCCACAATACAAGTATATTTAGCTAACAGCACTCAATTTGAATTCTTCCAATGCCTTCTTGTCCTACTTCTTCTTTTGTTGAACCAAAAATCCAGTCAGATGATGCATGTCAATCCAAGCTTACATTGTAATGTGGACAAATACCAATTTTGCACCTGTTAGATGTAAAGGCCAATGTTTACAATTGTTTTATGTCCACTGTAGGGCAACATATATTTCCAAAGTGTAAGACGCAGTCTCCAATATTAAAAAAAACAGGAATATAAAGTGCGGATCTGATTCTGGGGAATTATTATGACTTTTACTGGTGACATTTTCCAGCGGCATATGGCAGCAAGCTCATGGGAGAGCACAGCTTTGTGATGAATACTTTGAGTCTGAGGGACCAAAGGACAGTGCCAGGCATATGTTGCCTTCTGTCTTTGCCTTGTGAAATGATAATGTGGCCTCAACTTAAAAAAGATTCTGAGGCTACTGAGCTGCTATTTTTAACTGCAAGAAATATCATAGAAGGAACTGACCACATGTGTGTATATGAAGACGCATGTTTGTGTGCTTATATGCGTGTATGTTTGATGTCTTTCATTTTACCGTGTGTTCTCGTTGACTCTTCGCCTGTCATGGCTGTTGAACACAATGAGAGTTGAGTTTGAAACATGGGTTTGTTTGCTTTAATAGTTTCACTTGCACATTTAGATAATGTCGTAGAAAATTTATAAATTTATAGTACTCACATTTTTGCAGTGTTCTTCAGTGTTTAGATTTAAATTTCAGCAAAGTGGCTGAGCAACAAAATATGTATGATGAATTATATATCATGGTTTGGTTTAGGCTAGACATGTGTCAGTTGAGTTATCTGTTACTCTTGCACTTTTCATGTATATTTAGGCAAACAAGTCCGCAACTCACACACCAAGCAGACATAAAACAACATTAGCATTTATTTGAAGTTGTGATTCTGACCACCAAAATCTCTTTTATCACTGTAACATCTGCATCTGTTCTGGCCATGACCTTACTGATTGATTGTACTTCTGTGTGAAATTATTTAATAAAGAGTTAAGCAAAAAAATATACTGTATCACATTTTGGCATGGCTAAAAGCTTTGTTTTATCCGTAAGGACAAACACAAAAACACATACACACACACTCACACACAAACATTTGCATTCTGCAGTTTCCATAAACAAAATCAAATTGAAATGAATAAAGCCAGAAATTAATTATCCATCTAAAGCAAATGTACTGGAAAATATAATTTATGGAACAATTATGAAAATGGTGCGCTTAAGTGAAAACCCAACAATAATTTAATTAATATTTCATTGGATTACTCTTTTAATTCTCAGCCGTGGTGAGTGTGATGGAATGTACAAGGCCGTTGAGTGGAGTGGTATTTTCGGTTTTAGCTAGAACAAACACACACACACACACACACAAAAAAGTGTGCTGCTTTCAATGAGATTGGAGTTTTAAAAGCTCGCCGTTGTGACAGTAAATCTGAACCAAAGGGTAAATGTTCTGCAGGTGATTAAAACATTTACAAGATGAGACCTTGACTCTTGGTGCTCGGATATGTTATATGATAAAGCGTATTATTATGTAATGGACATTTTTTTAGTAGAGTGAACACGTGTGGGTTTCAGTGAATGTTTGCATTCAGAGTTTCCATATCTCTGCATTAGCATACTGTGTTGGTGATTGTGTGCATGTCTATCAACTCAAATAGCTCCTTTTTTCCCCCAATGTCTTTTCTTCACATAGTGCCTCTTTATGCCAAGGAAGGACTTGCCCTTCTTCGTGTCACCCGTCCACTGGGAACACTGCTCTCTGTGCAGTCTCATTGGCATGCTAAAGAGTCCTGATATTTTTGTCTTACATTTAAAGAGGGAATTACGCAGAACTATTGAGGGCTAATGTCCAGGGCATTTTAACTTTTTTTTTTTGCCCATGATTCTTGGAAGTCATCCAAGTGGATTGAAAAGAAGGGAAGGTTAGAGAATGGATAGAGAGGTTATTGACAGTGCTGAGGTTAGTACTTTGAGGGACAAGCGGAAACAAAGCGCTGACTGTTAGCCAAAGACCAGCTTTGCTGTATTGCATGGGGGACATGAGTGTCCTGAGTGGGCTTTTTTCAGATGTTTCTTCCCTTCTCCCTGGAAAGCTGTTACATTGAAACCAAGTCCAAAGCAATTTGTAAGTCAAGAGCCTGGCAAAATGGGTAGTGTGGGGGTAAAGGGGAGTTGAAAGTGTACGGTGTGTAAAGTGAGAGCCTAGGGTCTGTGTAGGGCAAGTGGAGCTCTGGTCAGCTTTGCATGCCACTTAAGTGGCTTCCTGCAGCTTACTGTAAAGACACTGCAAACACTGAATAAAGGCCTGTTTTTATCCGTGGATATATCAGTTGCTGTTGAATACTGTAGTTAGATACTAGAATTTCCGTCAGAAACCTAGTAAACTTAATTTTACATGTTTTTATAGTGGTCCATATGTAATAGTATTTGCACATTCAAATAGATTACAACTAAATTGGAAAAAAAAAAATCAGTCTCTGCGTAAAGGTTAGATTACTTTTTCTAAAACTTACCTGATGTCAGCTAACCCTGTGCTACTGTGCTAGGAGTGTTAGCTGTAGAAGTTAACTGCATTAATAAGTTCATCAAGGAAATTGAAATCTTCTTAAAGTCTATTGCCTGGATAAGAATTACAAAAAAATGACTGAGTGATCCTCTGCATTGGCATTAATGTTATATCTCTATCAGTAGAGAGCAGCCTCTTTGTTCAAGGTGCTGAGCAGGTGCAGTGTTATTGAGGTGAAATGGACAGAACATAGAGTTTTTATCCTTCACCTCAGAGTTGGTTTAAGTTGTGCAATGATGTTGTGTGATGGCCAGTTGGCCTTGTTGCTGATGACAGGTGAATATTAACCTCTGGATGATGTTGCACGAAGTTTGACGTGACATGACGTTCATCTGGATAATGTCATTGTTTCAACTGTAAATGCTTACAAATATACGTGTAACTGCTGTCTTTTGAGAAAATGAAAATGTTGGTAGTTTTAAGGTAACTCTAGCATGTGCATGCTGTAGACTTTCCAAGGTTTAAAGGGGCTCCACTTTCTTTGGCTAACATCACATTGCTAGCTAACATTTAAGAAATTGGTTTGTGATATTTATGAATTGATGCTGAATCTTTCAAGTCAGCATCGAAATGCAGCTAAAAATCAACTTTTTTTCTCCACCCACTTAACATTCTATTGTACTTTCGATGTGTAAAGTGTCGAATACAATCGAATGCAACATGTGCAAGGAAAGTAATAACACGCTTTGGAATAAAAAATATATTCTGTGTGTCACGAATAACCCTACCTCCCTGATATTGTACCCTTAGCCTGATTAAAACTGTATTTTTAGCTGAAAATAAAATGCGGTTGGGCTTGTCTTTTAGCGGATGATGAACAGTGCTAAACATTGTCACCCACACTGCAGTGCTGCCTCACCAATGACCCCTACTGTGACTCTCCTCTGACTTCGGCACAGGGCGAGTCAACAAAATGCCAAATGGGCGCAGGTGATGAATACTCCTCTCTGCTCCTCTGGAAAATGTCATTTCACCAGCATGATGTTCCCAAAAATCAACGGTAGCTGGGCCCTTAGTCTGACAGTTCTACATTTAACAACAAATGCCATATATTACTGTTTTTAGTGGATGTGGACACATTAGAGCAAATGGTAGACTAGAGAGAAATGTCTACAGGAACTTAATAATAAAACAGAATAATTCACTTCTCTGTATTTAATAAACACTAATTCTGGAGTTTCTCCACAAAGCGCTAATTATTCTGTTTCATTTGATTAATTGAATTTGTGGGTTTGTCAAAGCCTCACTCTGAAATTGATCAAATTATCAAGTGTTGAGTAAGTTTGACATATTTTATGTTTGGTTCTGAGGCAAACAGAGTTTATCAAGCTCAAGCTTTTTAGGTGAAATCAGCTGCTTACTGCTTCTGCTGATGAGTTAACCTAAAAAAGCAAAACTATCCTTAAGATGCTAAAATGCTACAGAGAACTTAGCCAGCAGTCATCGTCTCTTAATCATCTCTTCAAGCAACACCCATGATCCACTGTTAGCATACATGTAACATACAATGTTAACAAGAAAATGGTTAAGAATTCGTGGATGAAAAGTTTTTGAATCAAATTTAATTCACCTCCTGGGTGAATGTAGAGAAAGAAATCCAGAGGTCTGCTCAGCTTTCTGGTAGATTTACAGAGTGACACATTAACTGTGGCCTCTCAGGCAAGCATTCTCGATAGAGTCCCTGAAGTATCAAAACGATTATGAGAGCCACGGGCTGCTGCTGGAAACAAACTCACTGACACGCTGATAAAATCCCTGCCCCGTGTTTATATGCCATTTTGCGAAGAAATCAGAAAAGGTAATCATGTATGGAAGCCGAGGTTAAGAAGCAATGTAACAGTCTATTAAGTTTAATATAGATATGTAGAATAAGCATATGCAGGGAGACATTAGCATAAATCTTGGTTACACACGAATGGTGCAGTGCACTCTATTCTCTCCCTGCAGTCGGGTCTAATGACAAATACTGTGAATGAGCCATGCCAGCCTGCCGACTGCTCACTTGAGCTCTCAATTAGCCCCCTTACCATTAAGTTTCCAGCCCATTCAGAGTTCTAGTATTATGCCGATTTGCCAAAATAAAATGAAAGAAAAACATTAACATTAGTTATTAGTTAATAGGTAAGGCTTGATACTATGTCAAAACCTCTTTGCAGTAGTATTTAAAGCCACCAATTTTGGGTCCAGCCCAAAGCTTTTCATGACTGTCGATTTACATTTTAAGCTGTTGGCCAAAGCTGCAATTTTGAGTGACTAATAATGACTCATCATGAAAAAGCTCAGTGTCTTGCTCAGGGAGGCATCAGTGGGACACGCAACTCCTCTCTCTTTCTACTACAAGTATGAATAAAATCATATTGTGTTAATCATCAACTTTAAACTGGGTGTCGTTACAAGTCCCGCTAGTGTTACAAAAAATCAGAAAAGTTTGTCTCATTTACCCTTTTAATGGGCTTTTCTTGTCTGGGATGCAGCTCAGTTGATGAGGCAATGCAATTTCAAACAAGCAAAGTGTTTTTTCGTTAAAAAGAGAGTTACATATCTGTGTATATAGGCATTCATAAAACTTTTGTGATGCCATTGTGTTGGTTTTGCATCACACCATTGTGAATTATAAAAGTCCCTCTTAGACAAGAGCTGTTCAGTTCATGTTTTGTATCTTATGGTACTCTGAGGCCTTTTTCCTAATAGTGACAAATGTTGTTATAATAGTACCCCTGACTTGTTTTTATATAAGACTCTACTAACAAGTGCAAAACATGTGGGCAATATGATGGACATTCCTGCTGACTGCAGAGGGCAGAAATGCAAATGTGCTAGCTATATTACACCTCTGGGTTTCAGCATACACTGTGTATTAAATAGTGGACAGATCCACTGTTTCATCATCCAGCGGTTCATAGACCACGTTTTGATGCTTCGAGTGTCTGTTGCTGTTTATTTTTTTGTTTTTGTTTTTTTTCTGAGCCAGATGTGACCAAGAGAAGTGATTTTTCAACCCCAGAAGTTTCAGCTTTGGTTTCAAGCTTCTCCAATGATCAACAACTGTTGACTGTACAAAGCACATCAGCAAATACTGACAAAGAGGAAAATGGCTACTGGACTCTTCTTGGATATAAACAATGCAGATTATAAATATTCAAAAAAAAATGTCCTTGTACAGGTTGAACACAGTCAACATGTCTGTTTGGCCTGACGATACACATAATACTATTGGTTTAAAGCAGATTATGTAAAAAAAGAAAAAGTGTTTATAGGCTAGAAATCCAACCACAGTACTTTTAATACCTGTCATCTCAAGCTACTTTGCAAAATAACATGGATATGTCATCACAGAAGCAAAAAACTCCTTCCTTGAATCAGTCATCACCTTTTTTGAGTGTCAACGCTGACAATCAACAGACAACTGCAATAAACATTATTATAAAAGTGATGTATCACATGGTAGAAACCCATACTCAATTGAGTCGGTGCTCAGTGTAGCGCCTTCAGGGGCTAATTGGATTGGTGTTTAGCAAGACCTGCAGATGAGGCAAAGATTACCTTCATGCATAAAATTGCCTTTGTTTTTCTCTGTTGTCTCTCCCTTTTCCTCCTTGGTTGCTTTTCCCACTGCCTCCCCTATCTGCACAGGCCATCGAAGGAGTCATGTAAGCATACCTTTGTCCCTGCATGGGAGGAAGAAGAAATGATCTGGTATTAAATTTCAATAACACGTTTTCCCAGGTCCTCCAGAGTACAAGCAATCAAGGGTTAAATTGGATCTGTAACGTATGCTCGGTGACCCACAAATCGCTTACCCATCAAACAGACTCATTACGAGCCGGCAAGCAGATGAGTGTTTGTGAGCCTTGCCTCTGAGCGGTGGGGATTGTGTGTATTACCGCTAACACGGCTGAGGTATTTAAATTTTGATTTTTTCGTAATGGGTTTTGACATGTTTCATTTCCTCTGGGGGAAGCGCGCAAGACCTCCGAAAGTAAATGTTGCTAAAAAGTCATCAAGGCAGAATATTAAAATGCCATCAAATAAGAATTTCACTAATGCGATGGGGCTTGGGCTTCAGGTACGCAGGGCCGGGGTCAGAAGGGCTTGGTTCTGGGAGAAACACTATTTGTTCCCCTTGGCTGCCTTCTTTCCCTCTTAAATAAATTATTAAACTACTTCAACTCCCCCCCTCCTGCTTCTCCTCCTCCTCCCTCTCTGCCCGTCCACCTCTTGTGTCTCTCACAGCTTAGCCCTTGCTTTTGAAATGAAAGGCCAGGAAGAGGAGGAACTGGTGGAGCTCTAAAATAGCAAACCTTTGGCTGTAACGAGATTAGCCAAATATATATCTACATTTACATGGCTCAACATTCAAAGCTGTCATCCTATACATATATTTTTTTTCTTTGTATAGGTGCCATGTATACAAAAATGACATTTACTTACACAAGTAGTATTCCCTTACTGTATATTTTGTAGATCAGGAAATGAAGATCAATGGACATGAGTTTTCTCGCTGCAAGCTCTCTGTTTTGACTTTTATCGCCAAGGTGTAAACCGTTGCATCACTGGTAGTTTTTGTATTCCATGGGTACTCCTTCTGAGGCCATTACCAAGCTGACAACCCACCAGCTGTCACTAATTGCCCACTAATGGGGCTTGGTGGTCTGATGGTTTGTCTGTGAGGGGCGTTCCAATTCTACACTGGAGGTCCTTCTGGCTTGCCAAATCAAAGGGGACACATTTAAAAAAGCATGTCATGTCATTCTGGTATATTACCTCTAACTGCACCTCCACAATAACGTCTAATTTACAGGGCAGCATATTTTTGTACAGCGACTTTTTGCGTGTGAGATTAATCGTGGTTTATTTAATATTCACCTGACATTACCTTGTATTGTTTAAAAAATGGGGAAAGATTGCTTTGTTGGTGGCAACAGCCATTAACATGCATGATATTTTCTATTCCTTGTCATTGAAATCTTTGCAGGAGACAAGAGGGGCTCGTGTCTGCCCTCTGTGTCAGCCAGCCCGCTAATAGATGTGAGAAGGTCATTTGGCATTAGTGGCAGAAGTACGTTAGCATTTGTGCTGAGCGTCTCTTGCCAGACTGTGTGCATGTTTGAAGGCGCTTGGACAAGCAGGCCCTTTCATGGTGATGAATGGCTTTTTTCAAGCGTTCTGCTCCCTAGTTATGAGAAGGGTGACCTGGTCATTGGACGACTTTATGAAGCTATAAAAAATGTATGTCAGTCTGCAGTCTCTAATGCCATCCCTAAATGGGGGAAGGGGGGCAGGGGTAGCTGGAATGGTAAAAAGGCCATTTACCGTCACTCTAAATAGCTCTCTGACTGCCCTTCTCCACTTATCTGACAATGTCCTTGTCGTCAAGACAATTTTTTATTCCCTTTTTTTTAAATTTTTTTGACTCAAGGGTAGGTAAGCCAGTATTTCTACCCAGCATTTTTAAATTTAAATACAGTCTGCTCACTTGTAATTAGTGTGTTGATGTCCTATGTTTGAAGTATGTGCTTGATTAAACTCTGTCGTATTTATACAATTAACAATGTGCCGTAAATATATTGTGTAACACTGCATGATTAGTTCAAAATGGATATAATACTGTTTAACCAGTAATTCATACACTTCCTGGTAGAGAACAGTGCTGAAAGACTGGCGTACTGATCAGGGCTCTGCATGATCAAGGATCCATGATTTTTTTTTTCCTCATCCACATGTGACATGCCTGGATGCCATTAATCACAAATGTCGCCATTTTTAATAAATATGCAAATTTATATTGGCCAAATGGTGTTACAGCTTTTGTGTCATTAATAAATAATGAGCTCCTTTGTTGGATATCTAAGGTACTTAAATACAAACTGCTCATACTAGCAAACAATGATGCGCAGCAAGCGTGTCTGACTCAGTTTTACTGTGATATTTTGCATTAAAGGGCTTTGATGTGTACATGTTTAAGTTAGAAGCACGTTATAACCCAAAAAATAATCCATGTTCGACTATGCAGTTATTTTTAATTTAGCATTTAGTTGAAATCACACAGTCAAATTCATATGTTAAAGCTAAGTATGAACAGTAAATATAATGTAAAACCAGAAAAATGGAAGTTATAGCTTGACATATTTCATGTCAGGAAAGCTTAGTTATTGTCTGACCAAAGAATGCAATATGGTGAACAGCACATATTTTATGTGGGAGACATCCCATAAATAACAAGCAAATAAATACAGATGAAGACATGCATAGTAAATGCATGAGAAAAGCATCTCTAGATCCAAGAGAGTATTCACAGTTTTTTGCCAGCAAAATGACCTCCACTGTCCACACCAAAACTTCCAGTAACATTTTTGTCAGGCATTTTAAGCTGAACTAAAGTCTGAGAGGTTTAAAAACACCGGTGTTAGACAGAACAAACTGTAATCTGCAACATCCTCATCCAACATGCTTTCTTCTTAGTTGTGACTTCAGTCTTAGGTGAAGACCAGTGGCCACAGAAAAGGGAGGTTCTGTTTGATGAAATGTTGACACATACTTTAAATTCTAGTTTTACTCAATCTGCAGCTAATGAAAAGTATATGAGAAGAACAGATTTTTTTAAATCCCAGAACTTCCATTATATTTTAAACTGGTCTCCTAATCTCAGAAGATGCTCCTGTCCACAATCTTGCCTTACACATGCTATAACAGGTAGCCTGGACCACATTGTCAGAGATAAGGTTGCATGTCATTTTTTTAAAAATTCATATAAGCTTGTACAAGTGAAAACTACTGGTGCATGTGTAACTTTTCAGAGATTGACTTGTAAAAAAACTTATCACTTTATATTTTTTTACAATTTACCAAAAAACAAATATGGTGTTTTGAGGAATTGTACCTGTTGAAGTATTAAGATTTTAAGTGGGCCCTCTAATATCTTAAAGATAGAAGAATTCCCAGGAAGATTGGATATAAAGGAATTTTTCCATTATCAGGGTAGAGAGGCAAAAGTGAGATGTGGGGGGCTGAACTGCCTGACTCTGTCTCATGGTGAGCAATCAATCATGGGCCTCTCTGCAGTCTCTTTGATCTGAAAACAGCTGTAATCTGTGGTCATTGTTGCTAGAGTAGATTGTTTGCCAAACTATTACCATAACTGTCAGCCCAAATCAGAGAAATAATCTCATGGCCTCGGACAGATGCGGTTCCTCTGCATTATTGATATGGTCATCTGAGAGAGAGGGGGGAATTATAAAACATAGTTCTATTTACAAAGGGAGATTGGCTTGGTCCTTGAGAGTGAGTGAGTGGGACAGGCACCTCTAGAAAGTGAGATATAGCCAAGTTCAGGAGGAAAAAAACAAATTTCCTGGCTCTTTTAGGGTCAACTCACCCCTTGGGTCTACTTCCTCTCTGAAAATGAGTCACCAGAATACACAATGGACTGATTTCTGAGAAGTGCCTCTGCATCCACCT
Organism: Acanthurus leucopareius; assembly: GCA_029814765.1. Classification (NCBI taxonomy): domain Eukaryota; kingdom Metazoa; phylum Chordata; class Actinopteri; order Acanthuriformes; family Acanthuridae; genus Acanthurus; species Acanthurus leucopareius. The sequence goes on along the minus strand of JAQMCX010000050.1, from coordinate 13,550,023 downwards.
GGTTAAGGACATTAAAATATGTATATGTTTTTTGCTCTTTTTTTTATAGGGTTACATGACCCTCGTGACAAAGAAATACATGTTTTTACTCAAGTATTCATGGTTTACCATAACTGTTTACCTGTGTTTGGCTTCTGTATGCACCTTTTTTTTTGTCTTACTAAATGAAATTCAGGAGTGTAACAAAAGGGAAAAAACAGCCTTTAGAGCAACATTGAATGTTTCCATTAGAGCTCACGCTAGTGCCTTGTGGAAAGGTTGTGAACCTGAACAACCAATGCATGTTTATTTAGCAGCCCTGCCGGCCCAATGTGAGTGGCTAAGTTTTAGTCATTTAGTGTGGCCAATGAAAAAATACCAGATCTTGAAATTACAATGCCTTAACAGTGTAAGTAGGAGAACGTGTGAGATTGTTGGAGTCAGAGGTCAGACAGAACAAGCTATAAGGTGAGTGGGAATCAACTACAGGCAGGATGAATGAAAGTAAAAGAAATATTTTATTTTATATATCCATACATCCTTTATATTTCAACAGTATTTCACAAGCCGTGAACACCGAAGTCCTCAAACATAGACAGAAAACAGGTAACAAAGTAAGGTGAAATAATAATATGATATAATAAATGTTTGTGCCGCCTTGGGTGGTACCAGGACTTACAAAAGCCCAAATTACAAAATCATCAGCCTGTCATTTTCCAGACTTTCCTTTGTGGAAACATGTGGCCCTTGTTGGCAAAGTGCAAAATTTGGCAGGACAGTGAGAAACCAATTACAAGTACCGACATATGGAAGAACAAATAGTTCCTCAGTCAGTGCATCAGGTCTGTGCCATCTTCATGGACTAAAAAAGAGACATGATGGATGTCCAGAAGTGTTCACTGGGCTTGGGCCAGGCACTGCTGATGTGCAGCACAAGACTATGGCATGACCCGTCTGCAGTGAATATCATTTTAACTTAACCATTATTAGTTTACATGTCCAGGATTGATTACCATTTGAATCTGTTGTTAAATATTAGAAAAATATGATACTGACCTCAGACACAGGAAACACACTTTAATGAGATGGCTTTGGGAAGCCTTTGTTGGGAAACGATCACCATAAGTGTATTTGCCAGATTGGCAAATACAAAAAGATAAGTTCATATGAATACATTTAGGTTCAATGGGTTTTTTACATCTTTGGTACTGTATAAGAAAACAATTGTAACTGATATTTTGACTAATGAAAAACCTTGATGTTGATGACTGAGTACCAGCAGTACAATAAGCACTTTAGCGTTGATTTGAGTGTATTAAGATGCAGGTAACAAACTTGTGAAATGTTAAGAGTTGTAGAGGCTTTAAATATGTAACTTTGTAGCTTGGCCAAATTCAGACATCTAACATACTGGAGATTAGCAACTGTTAGCAACCCCTTTTTCTGATTTGACCTATTCAGTGAAAATACAAGCAGGCAAAGGTATCTAGTTAGATCACTGCGGCTACTTTACCAAACCTGGTAAGTAGTAAAATATCTGTAGTCTTAAAATCCCTTCCTCAGGACTCTACAGTGTGAGTATTTTTACTAGCGTTTCCCTCAGAAATAAACCTGTGTGAACCGGAAAAATAATTTATGTGCACGGTGGGCAAGTAAAAATAACAACCCACCGTAATCCTTCCCCTCTTTCCATTTCATCTTTAAAAACTACATGTCTCACATACCACAAGAAACAATAACACACAACACTTAAAAAAAAGTACTGTCTTCTCTGTAGATCCACCATCAAACCACTTGGCTGAAGGTCCTGTGATATTGGAATTTAGCATAACCTGTTTTTTTTAAATTGTTACCTTGCACTCTGTCTGGCACCCCAGCTCCAAAGAAGAAAGGCTCCAGTGAGGAGAGCTAGCAAGAATTGAATTGAAATGAGGAGCTCTATCCCGATCCTTTTGTGAGTCATTCTTCAAGGGGCTCGTTTATTTACTTTTACAAAACCCTGTTCCTGTATTTAAAAACAAACCAACAAAAAACCCAAAATACCTGCATAAAACCCTGTTCCTTCACATCAGTTAAGAGGTAAAACTACAGAAACCACCGTCAGAGACAGCCAGAGTCTGTCCTGCTTCACATTTGATTATCAAACCTACTGCCCATAGAGTTTGTCTATGACTAGGCTCAAACAGCCAATGAGCCTGCAGTCTCCAACACCAAAAAAGGTCTTTGAAAGATTGGAACCAAGAGCATACACATACATACATGTACCACACATAAATAATGCATCCAGAATTATCAAAGTAAATATTGTGTCACAACAGATAATACTTTTCAAAGGAAACTCTACCCATTATCCATATAAAATTGTCCTTATTATCCCTATTGATGTTTAAATGTCTTCGTGGCTGTATTTAGGCAACAGTCATTGGCAGCAGCAGTGTGAACTCCTCGATCCATAATTTACACCTGTTAGTTCACTCCCTTGTCATTTATGAGCAAACATAAGCTTAAAGGGTAACAAAGGAGAAACAGGGCAAGCTCTGCTGCCGCTGCTACAGTGATCAATGTCAAGTAAACAACCTTTTTCTACCTTATTTCCTGATGTGTATAGATCTGTTTCTTCTTTCCCTGTCTGCTCTCTGCTCTCTGTTCCTCACACGCTGCCTCTCTCTCCTCCTCATTCCTTTGCATCCTTCAATATGCTGTTTTCTAATGAAAAGCTTAGAATAATCTTTTAACAAACTCTTCACTTAATAGAACATAAGGAATAAGGCTCCCAGACAGCTTCTCTCCTCTCCTTCTTTGTCTTCTTTCCAAAAATCTTTATTCTGTTTACTTTAAAAGGTTCAACAGGATTATATTAGGCAGCCTGTCCCATAATCAAAACTTTTTATTTACTTACTTACTTATATTTATATTTGTGTTATTTGTGTTTGTGCTAGTACATTACTTTGTTTATGTTTAACACAGAATACAGCGTTTCTGTAAACCAACACTAATCAAACTTCAGTAGTATTTATGAGTGTGTTTGCATCGTCTACAGCAAAATGCCCAAACTAATATAAACTTTTTGGCTTTAAGCAATTGAGTCATGCAGCTGGAATGACAGAAAAACAACATCGAAGCCTGTTGAGTATTTCAGACTTATATTAGAACAAAACAAGTCGTTTTAACATTTGACCTTGGTTGCTCAGAAATTGTGGTTGGAATTTTTTATTATTGCTTGAGAATTTATTGACGTCACAGTGAATCGTTCAACCTAAATCAAAACCCAGACAAATTAAAAAAAAGACTACTTGTAACCCTGATGAATATTGGTAAAGATTAATCCAAATGCCTCCCTGACTGCAAAGCTAATGGGGGCTAGAGTCTTTGTATAGAGCTCCAAGGGCTCAATTGGCACCATCATTACCATTATTAGAAAACCTTTCGTATTCGGGGGAACAGCAGCTGAATCAAGGGTAGTGTGTGGTTTAGGGATTAACTAGACTAAAAGTATAAAGCCTTTTTCTAGCAGCCTGTGATGTTCATTACACCAAACAACACAAAAGCTTTAAAAAACTGATGTACTGGCAATTTTGCCGCTCTTAGAGCTTTACCATTGTCGGATTGTCCTGAAGGTGGCAAAAGAGCAAAGGTCACGGGGTCGTTAAAATGGAATGTGCTTGTTCTGTCTGGAGCACATGTGTTGTCAGATAATGTCTTTTATTCCTGTGTCTTTTAATCCCAGAGTACACCAGTCCAGTCCAGAAGTTATCAAAAACATAAAGATTCTCTTCCTTAAGTTTGAGAGAAACCTGATCATTTCTTTTACAGATAACTTTTCAGTTTAATGCTTCAGAAGTTTAAGTGTCTTACAGCTTTTCTTTGTAATGTATTTGAACCAACACAGATGCAAAACTGAGGGCAAATATGGAACAGTTTTTATGTAAATATGACTTATGGTTATACTTTCAAATATATGACTTTCATGTAATATTTTCTTATCTTTTATTTTGTAATGCAAAAAGCTTTATGTTGAGGGCGAGGCAAAGTTTTAGTCATTTTTTACCATTTAATAGCACAACTTAATGGAGTTAAACTTGGTACTTTTTAAGCCTTTCTTACCACATAAAACAAAACAACAACAAACCTCCTTTGTTTCGTTGCTCCTTCTCCTCTTTCTTCTAATCTTATTTTAGGAGTCAGTTGTCCTTCTCTTTCATGTGAGTTTGGGCAGACTGAATCAAATCAATAAGCGCTTAATTTAAATAAGCTAGTACCTCTGAATCAGCAGATGTTGCTTTGCAAGCACTGTATGACACACAAAGACACACACTTCTTGTGATTCGATCAAATATGATGAATCAGACTCATCACATATATGAACTCTGTTCATGTCTGGTTTTGTACTAAAATATTACATGTACATTTGATTACTATAGTCTTGAAAGCATATGACATGAGGCCATAACTAAAAAAAATATTTGTTTAAAGTTTAAGAATTGTTATGACTGGCTAGATTTGCGAGACCACGTTATAATCCGATAATGACCCACATCCATCCTGCCAGGCTTCAAGCTATGCATTTGAGTCCAATTCTACTTGCTTTAAGTGGTATCTTTTGAAACACAGCTATTTATTTATTGGTACTAATGACTGTCAGACAATAGTATTTTTGGTCTGAGGTTCATTTTCTTTTCAATTCATGAAACTTGCAAGAAACAATAAAAGATACTTCTGATGTCGGTCTTTAGGATAACACTTAGCATAAACACAATAAAAGGTTTTAAAAATAGGACATTATATTGTTTTAGCATTCTATTTTGCATTGGTTTTTACACTTGGTGAAATAATGCTGTTTTCACAAACTGAAGAACCTTTCCGCTAAGTGAAACCAGGCCCTCGGGTTTAAAAAAAAGGAAAAAAAAGAAAAAGAAGTTCTCTGTGGTCCAAGGTCAGTGACCTGCTCTGTAGCTGTCTCCATTCCTCCTCAGGGCACCTGCTAATGTCAGCCCTCTTTTAGATTTCCCAAATCGTGGCTTGCCATTGGTTATTTTCAGCCGCGATAAGTGATCCCAGTGACCTCAGAGGTCTGACACACTGCTTTTTTTTAGCTAGAAGTCAAATGCCATAGCATTGCCTCCGGATCAAAGCCTTCAAAGTCAAACTCTACTTAGGCAGCCATTGAAATAAGAGCTCCAAGCCCAGTTAAGTGTACAGAGCCAGACCGAGCTCAAGGCTTGGTATCACTCACACTATAGCCAAGTGGTGAGCCATCATATTCCCATGCAAGCATTAAAGTACACAAAAAAACCAAAGAAGCTTGTTTTCTCTCTTAATTTTCAGCCACTCAGCCTTTTGGACTTAAGAACTAGTTTTGGCATTCTACAGCAGCAGACGTCTGCTTGTACCACACCAACAAATTCTGAAGCTATTCGCCATGGGGGGCAGTCAGTTCGATTCTTGATAGATGCTTTTAACCATGCTGACAAAAGAAAAAATGTTTTTTTTCTCTTTTTTACAGTTTTGAAAATATGAAACGGTTGTTTATAAATCACTGAAGGGAGACGGGGGATAGATATTGTACTCTGTTCCTTCCATTCTCTCACCTAATCCTGGTCCTGTCCTCTTCCTTTTCCTGTTCCCGACATTGCTGTGCGGCCCCTCCCCCACCTGACAGGATGCGAAGTCTGGCCTCTCAGCAGATAATGTGACGCACACGTGTGCTAACGGAAGACGAGGCCATGAGCCACAAAGGTCCACTCTGGGTCCCGGATTATGATAACATCAGGAAGCGCAGAAAGGAAGAGGTGTCTGCAGGAAGTTGGCCGGCATGTGAAGGCCTCTGAGAGAATCACACTTATCTTACTGAGAAGTCTGGGTGTCACCCAAAGTAACAAGATGTTCATGCTAGCCCGGTGACACACACTGTTTATTAGTCATCATCACAGTGCTGCATACAGGTTTTTTTTTTCTCTTGACATTAGGGCTTCTGTCTATAGGTCCTGGTCCTTGCACTTGTATTATTGTGGGCTTTGTGTGTTGAACTTAAACATGGCCTCCCTTTATTAATCACTGTCAGAAAATAGATTACATGAAGACAACATGAAGAGAGCCTCCTTAAGTGTAGCCATACTGGAGAAAATTCTGTCCTTAAAAGCATATTCCCATTGGAGACAGCTCAAAATAAATGTTAAGGTTGGAAAAGTCCAGATGGTCTTTAAGAGCGTATTCCCTCCGCCATAAGCAATCTTGATTTATGAGATTCTCTAATGGTATCTCTGCTCCGATCTGACTTTCTTTCACCCTGCTCTCCTCTGAAGCTTTAAAGTCATCAGCTTCTCTCAGCCCTGTTGTTAATCCTGAAGTACAAAGGAAGGTATGGCTGTTGAAAATTAGGGATTTTGCCTCCTCCCTTTCTCTTCTGTGCCAAAACTCCTGCTGGCTGATGAATGATAAACTGATGAGCAGACTTAATCCAGGAGAACTGCCCCCTGCAGCTCCACTTTACATTCCCCAAACAGATGTAGTCCGCAGTGGAAATTTGCCATGAAATTGAGAGCTGGTTGGTGAATAATTCCTCACATGACACTGCACTGAGTGACCATGGAAAATTGCCCCCCATGCCTGTAAGTGACATTCCTAGTTGTTGTTGTAGAATGCGACTGGGTGGCCTAAATCCATGTAAATGTTTTGTGCGTCATTTTAAAGAATATATGGCTGTAATAATACTCAATAATACTCATCACCACACTGTGGGGCATGAGTGACTGGGAGTGAAAGGTGAAAGGATTTTAGCGATTTAAGTACATAGTGTTGTAAGTGACCCTAACAAAATAATGTGATTACACGGCAGCAGTTGAGCCTCACATCCAAAACACAACAACACAGTGTGCACAGGGTATGCTATACATGCACTATCTATACACTCAGTTGCCAGTCTATTACGTGCAATTGCTTTAACCAAACCATTAAAGTCTGATGTAACAGCCTTGAAATAAAAGGTTATAATATTCAACTTTTTGTAAAAGTTTTTTCTACCAACTCTGTCTCAGAAGTGTTTACTATTACTGTTATTTGTTACAACAAAATAGGTTCAAAAGGAAATATGCTGCCTAGATTACATATATTCTATGGACATGCATTGAAATGTGGTTAATTAACATGTCTGGCAAGTTGCAAAATGTTGACACTTGAACCAGCTCCATACAGCAGGCCCCGAAGGGCCAGACCCGCCCATCCAGGACTTCAACCCTGCCAGGAAAAATCAGCATCAGCTGTTGTAATGCACAGGCTTACCGGCCTGATGACTTGAAAGACCCACAAGGCTTGGGGTGAAAAAAAATTTCTAAGAGAGGTAAAACAAGAGGTAAAACAATTTCTGCCCCGTATATGCATTTTGTGCATTTTTTGGGGTATCTAGACTTAGAGTGAAGTGAGACAACTGTTCTCACTTCTTGCGCAGAACTACAAACCAGAAGGTTTTTGTAAGTGGTCTTATCTTTATTTTTCCAGTTTTGTTCTTTTTAAATATTTTGACAGTTTATCTGTTTGTAAGACACTATGAGATTCAGTCTATGGCAGTAACTAATTGTTATCCATTGTTGTTATTACTGTCCCATGGTTTCTGGTTGCAGTGTGACACCAGAGCACAACGTTTGGTGCCACAATTTCTGTATCATACATGCATGTTTCACTATGGGATTACAATAATTACAGGACTTATTTCATGTAGGAGTATTCGTAAAATTAAACTGCAGCTATGGCAACCAAAGTCCTGCACTTTTGTTCCCACCATCAAATCCTGACCTCCTCTTTACAAATTGCATGCTCTGGGAAAACTTAACACTTCCAAAATTATAGGATACATCTCTCCACTCTGCCCATCCAAACCACACAACCCTAAAAACTCCACCATGTGCATGAAAGACTACACAATCAAGTGTTGATTTTGAATTTGAATGTCATTGTTGCGAATGAAGCTTCCAACTATTCACTGTAGACAGACTGTAAACAAATCTGTAAACTTATTTAATAAGTTTATCTGTGAAGTAGGCCATTATGGGCCACTTTTTGAGCCACCCTCGAGTGGCCATTTGAGGAAGTGCAGTGTCTGGGATTTCCTTGTTGAGGTTTGCTACTTGCAAAGCACAACTTTTTAACTTTATTCACTGAATTTATGGAAAATTGATCACTGAAACCAGTTCGGCGGCTCAAATTTCTGGATTTAGTTCACTGTTCCTGACCATGCTGGGACCCCTGCTGAGGATCCTGGTAAGAGCCACTGTAAATCACCTCTTATAGATAGTTTCAACAAACATTATCCTTCATAAATGCATATAAAGGCACATAAAGTGTGTGTTTGTGTTGGGGAGGTGCATATATAAGATAGAGAGACACAGGGAGAGTGTGTCTGTTCCTGTGTCATTGATAGTGAGGTGGGGGAAAAAAAAAAAAAACAGTTCACGCTTGTCTTCAGGCTTGTGTGTTCACAGTACAGAAACCTTCTAAGGCATGGCATCGGTTAGTGTTTCAGTCTTCCTGTGGTCTCAGCACCAGCATGGAACTTTAGCCCCTGGCTGTACAGATGACAGTTTATTATGATCTCTCTGACAGGGTGTGCACCCTGGGGGACTGGAGGCCCATACTCTCTTGAACACACACACAAAAATGGAGGCACATACACACTCACTTGTACTGTCTATGCCATCTATCCCCTGGCTGCCATTCATGCATGCTTTTCTCTTTCACGTTTCCGTGTACAATCTTCATCTGATTCTTAGAAAAAAAAAAAAGTTTCCATTTTGGTCCTCTTGTCTTCCTCTTGATGCAGACTGCATAGACAAATATACACATACACAAAAAAGTTAGATAAAAATAAGTACTTCACAGTTCAACGGGGTTACATTTTCATTGTTTCTTAGTCTGTTGTTCTTTATTATTATGGATCCCAGAGTTTGTGGTATAAATGTAGTTTGTAGTTTTGGACAAAATAACAAGATACATGTTAGTAGTGTCTGTATTTAGCGGTGCAGCCCTTTTTGTACTCAGCCACATACTGTATACATGTATTGTGTTTTATGCATTTTACTGTGAGTTCATCTGCCAAGCTGTACACAACAATTCAAAATAGACTCAAGAATGGCAGAGAAATTATAGTGGAAAAAAGAACATATTGACTTGACCGAGATGGGCCTTGTTTTTGATGAGTAGGGAGATAATTACTGATCTTATTCCGCAGCTTTTTTAGTGCCTTTATCTGCCTTCTTCTCCAGCCTTATATGGCATGACTTAGAAACAAGAAACAACTAAGACACCATTATGACCAAAAACAGTGGTAAGCTGATAATGTGATAAAGGTATTTACATTAGTATATATGTCGTTTACTCAGAGTTAAGAAATCAGGGCCCTCAGTACAAAATACCAGCAGACCCACTGTGACCTGAAGCCAAGGTTATAGCTAATAATAAAGCAGGAAGAAAATGATTTAGTTCAAGCCCCGTTGCCATTTTACAGCTGGAGCAACAGATGAGGGGTATGAATGAGATAAATGTGTGCCATCTGGTTTGATGATCAGCCCAGTCCTTCAAAAAAAAAAAAAACAATAATCAGTTTAAAATGTTTAGCATACTCAACTCATAGTGTGAGATGTGTATTGAGTTACCACTCTTTTCATGTTAGAGTAAACGCGCACAGGCACTGCCTAGTTACAGCTATGATCATTTAGACCATATAATAATTGTTATCATCCATTTATCTAAAAGTTGAAAAGTAACATTGATTAAAGCCACTGTGTAGACTTTATGACGTTGGCACCCAAGTGGTTGCACAGGAAAAAAAAAAGATGACATGGAGGACAACAATGTTGTCAAGCTACACAGCTACACACTCATAGACTGCTTAAAAGAAGTGGAGATACTTTTTTGGCTGAAAAGCCGTGCAAATGCGAGTGTCTTTATCCTGCATTCCCTCTAATGGCCAGCAGGGGGACATTCCGCTGGCTGCAAAATGAAATCTAATTATACATAAATCAATGAGAAAATAACACTACAACACTTATAACACTTATTATCTTACTGAACATTTTCTTATGAGTTTATGATCTATAATGTTTATTTGCAAATTATTGTCCCATTCAGAGAATGAAAACACAAGAAAGCAGGGTTTGCTTTAGCGCGTGGCCACGTCCGATGCTATCATACAGTCCATGTAAGGCATTGTGTCCTCTGGTTCTCACTCAGATTCATCCCTTGTTCCTCTCCTTCTCTACCCTTTTTCTGTAATATAGTAACTTCTGGCTTTAAAAAAATGAGATTGTGACAGTGAATCCCACACTCGAGGCTTCATGCAGTCGTCCACAAACCAATCAGGTGGCTATAAGCGAGTTACACCATTCACTAAAGCTGGCCACGTAAGACTGAAATACTTATGCCATAAAATTGTTAAGCACCTCATTTTCAGTGTTTCTTGCTCACAGGTGTACCTTTATCAGCCATAATATTTTAAAGCACAATTTAATGGATGGTGTTATTTTACTGTTCTACATATCTCTAGCACAATGTTTATGTCCTGCATGGCTGAAATTCAAGCGGGACTTTACTGACCATGCTGTCACATTGTGTTACTCAAAAAAAAAAAAAAGAATTTAGACTAGAGTGCATGTCAACAGGGGACATTTCTTTGTAGTGCTGGATAATTTTCCTGTCATAAACAATGGGGAGGATATGTTGTCTCATGTGTGTGATAGCAGTAAGAAGTTAGCTTGTTTTTGTACTGACATGAAAAAAAGACCCCACCTCCAAACCGTACACTAGCATTGCAGTGCACTCACAGGCATCTATTTAAGGACATGAGAATGATTACAAAGGGATTCAGGTTATGAGTAAATCATAAGGATGATGATGTATTTTATTAACAAAGCACTTGCCATTAGTATAGTTCGCAAGACACCTGCAAAATAACTAAAGAAAATACAGTGATGGAATATTATTAAACTAAATAAAATAAAAATATTAAAGATGAACCTATCTGTGTAAGACACTGTCCTTGTCTGTCATATGAGGCGGGGTTAATATGTCCAGAATCTTCGAAAATGACCTCTAGTAAAGATACAAAGCCATGTACCATATTTGCTTTAAAACTGTTTTTACATTAAAGCAAACTCTCACTATCAGACAAGTCTCTGCTGGAGGTTTCAGGTTTGTTATCCTGGGATTAGCTTTCTAATGTCTGGTGTACAATTTAGCTTGCGTGGGGTAAGTTTGAATCTCACATTTTAGGGAAGTGCAAAGACATCTCCATTTTTAGCAGAGGAATGTGGAAACACCTCTCTGTTGACAATCTTTGCACAGACACAAGTCAGTACAGCTATTGGAGGAGATCTTTAAATTTAACCTGTGTGATGTTTCCCAGCAAAGAACAACTGAGGAACTTAGTATAAAACTGCTTCATTACATTTAAGTGAAGCAGTTTGTGTTTTGAGTGCCATTTTATATCTATTGCATACCAGTGTGAAATAGTCCACATAGAAAATGATCTGCACTGCCGCTAGTTCTACCTCAAAGGTGGTGTACAGTAAAAGACAAAGAAGTCATAAAAGTGCTAAATTACACTTTTATTTAGCGTGTAGATCCTAGTGCTCTGTCACCTTTTGCTCCCTTCTCTCTCTAACATCCTTTGGGGTTTTGTTCACCTCTCATACTTTGCTGTCATTGTCTTGATGTTTTTGTCAGCTTGAGCCTAGAGGGCATCAGAGCAGCAGGTTTGTCCTGAGCCGCCGCGCTCTGTGCTTTTCATTACGACAGAATCTGACTTACTATTTCAGGCCGGGGTGACACAGAGCTTCGCATGGAGGCAGAAAAGGCTGTAAAAGTCATGACTGGTAACCTTGTCCGCCCATGGTCATGGGTCACTTGGCAAGTGCACGTTGGAATTCGCCTCACTAGGAAACCCCTTTCAAAGCCGAGTGGAGTGAGTGAGAGGAGCTGGGCAGGGAGAGACACGTAGAGGTGAAAGAGTGAGACAAAGCAGACTGTGGAGCAAGTGGTACAAAGGAAACTGTCTGAAAGGACTGCTGTGTGTTTTTAAGAGTGTGAGGTTGTAGTGATGCATCTCCCTGTTGACAGTGAGTGCAGTCTTTATTATCTAAATCACCTTTACTTAAAAATGTGTCGTAATGTTGGTTCACACAAAGAAATGTTCACTAACTTGTATTTGAGGTTATACTGAATGAGGGCTACAACAATTCATCAATTAAATGTTTAATTAGTTGTCAGAAAATTAATATGCAATTATTTTGTAATCAGTCAAACATTAAGTATGTTTTCAGGCTAGCTCTTCAAAAGCCAATATGTGCAGCTCTTTTTTGCCTTTTATGATGATAAACTGATTATTTGTAGGTTTTAGCCTCAACAATAAGCAAATTGAAAATGTCATTTTGGACTCAGTTTTTTTCACTATTTTGTAAAATGTCGCAAAAACTATTCATCGAAATTAATTGAAAAAGTAGTGTTTTTAACTATTCTATACAAGGAACTTAAACAAAGAGAGCTGGATAATATACTTTAGAACAGCATGACTGTATGTTGTAAAAGCAGTTCTGCTCAGATACCCCTTGTATCTCCAGTACTGCATCCATTGCGTGTCATTTATTTCAGCAAAAAAATGAGAAAATATGTAACAGACAAGATACTGTAAAGTTATGTAACATCTTCAGTGCAAGCTGTGGCTCAGAGAAAGACAATGGCTTTTTGTATTTACTCTCATTTCCTTCCCTAATTGAGTCGCAGGCTAAAGTGAAGCAATACAAAGGCTTTTTTGTTAGCTACAAGAAACACCTATCCAAACACATTGTGCAAGGGCATGCTGGAGCAATTAATAACCCTCTGAGGCCAGCCAGTTGTAGGCTTGTTCAAGTGTAGTCAATTTCAGCCGATAGGTCAACCAGACCTGGAATGACTAATAAATATTGAAACAATCAGGACTATAATTACTGAGGTAGTTTTGTTATTTTAGATCTCAGAACACATGCAGAAAATTCATCACATTCACGGCTGGAAACGGTTGAGTTTTGAACTGTGTGTGCATGTATATGTGTACAGCATTATTAGTTCATCCCTGAAATACTTAATTTGAACAATTAAACATAAATAAGTACAACACCAGGTATCCTTCATGGCTAAAAATGAGCACCATATACTTGAGACCTAGATTATGTTACATTAACCTTGTCACCACTAAATATAATGTTTCCAGTTCCCTGGTGTCAACAACTAATGTAAGTGAAAGAAGAATCCCACTCGGTTATACAGTCCCATGTGAGCATACTTAAAGACTTCTCCTCTGACATGTTCTTGAGATATGGCAGTCCACTTGGCAGGTAGCTTGATTAAGTGCTGCAGTCCCGAATGTGTTATGAAATGATACAGCTTTCCTCTCTACAGAGATGATCTGTTGGTTCTGTAGGTGTTAGTTATTTCCCTATGTTTTCTACAGCTTCCACCCATTAACACGTAACACTTAGGAGATCGCTGGGTAAATGATCGACTCACATGACAGTTATGGGTCTCTGGCTGCAGATGACGGGGTGCTTTAAAGGTGCAGTAAATTATTTTGAAAGTAAAAGCAAAGCCGGGCGGGTGCAGGGAGTAAGCATGTCATTAACATTCTCTCTATTAGGATATACACACTACACATTTCATTTAGTTGACATTTGTGTGGACTTGTACAATTAAGGGAAATATGAGGCTATTCACCATACATTGCAAAGCCATGCTTGCACTGCAGGAGCTGTTCGGGGGCTTGAAAACAAGGTTTAAAATGGTTAATTGGAGCCGTGAGGTTTTTATTGAGGAGCTGTCTCTTGTTGCATGCTTTCCCAACCCTTTGACCCACAGGCATACACCTGGTATTGGGTCAGGTTACAGCCCAGCTCCAAGGCTTGCAGGTCAAGACCTAGTGCTTCACATACCCCTAATCCCTTGCATGGCAACATATTTGACTGAAGGGCTAGATCTACACACTCCTAGACCTCATACTTGAAAAAGTACAGCACTACCTCTTCTTCTTGCCTGCCCCTCTTCCTGACTTTTCCCCCACTCCCTCCACAAAGTGATGATTTAACACTTAAAGGATGTTGAAGGGGTTTTGTGGAGCATTAACCTGCAGTGATTTATGAGCTTGCTGAATTATGAGGAGTACATTTTGTCTTTACACGAGTTTGTGTATGTGTGAGCATATACAACATGTATGTGTGTGTGTGTGTGTGTATGTGTGTGTGGAAAAGTGAGAGAACAAGATGAGTAGAGTGAGTTCCTCCATGTACAAAAGCAATTCTTTCTTATCCGTTTAGGAAACCTTGACAGAGATAAAATTTTTAATTCTTCACTTTCAAGGTTTAACACTAAAGACTTAGAATTATAGTAACAAAGCTGTGACTTTTTAATGTGATATCAGATGTTTTAATTCAAGTTTTGTGCAGAATTTCATAACTCTTTACTCTAATGTTAGGATATGGCACAATATTTTCTGGCTGTCAGACAAAGGTGAATGTACGGCTGCTGAAGTGGAGCATTATGTGAAAATGTACCCCTTCCAAGTCGGTACTTTGACCCAAGGGTGCATGCTAATTACACCACAGATTATTCTCCCAGGCAATGCAGTGCTAAGCACACCAGGGGGAGCAGTTATACTGTTATTTTGAACCCAAATCAGGGAAAAAAGAAGCTTGGAGTTCCCATCTTTAGATGCTTTCACAAGCAACAGAATAGATATTTCTTGCATGATTACATAAATAAGCACATATCTACTGGAGACCTGCTTCACAGTCTGCCCAATTGCCCTGCCTCAAGTGGCCCCCGCTGCTCCTGTTTCAAAGGATTTCAGAGCATAATCCTGCCTGACTCCTGAACAACATGCTTGTTCACACACTCTCCTGGCTTGTACTGTTATGAAATCATGCTCTGTGTCTACTGTTACAGTTGAAAAATGACAGAAACAAAATAGATCTCGCCTTGACTCAGATCCTGTACTCCCCTTCAATCAGTCTGTTATTCTTCGCACTGGTACTCAGTAATTATTAAGCTGCTATTGATAATAGGCTCTTTCTACAACAGATTTGGTGTCGACTAATAACAGTAGCGGTCATTTTTAGTCTTTTTTACTCAACTTGTTGGCCATCTTTGTGAGCTGGTGTGCACCTTTGTAGCTTATTGCAGTCACATTACTCAGCACTTCCATACTGCCTGTCAAAAAAAAAAAAAAGAAAAAGAAAAAGAAAGAAACACAATGAGCTAAGCTACTGCATGTTCACTTTCCTGCATCAGCAATCTTTAACAACTTCAATAACACGAGTCAACGTGCTGAGCTGATATGAGTTTGTGTGTGACAAGAGCAGCCACCACAATGACAACAAACCACCACATCAACAACCAAACATTTATTCACACACAGGCTGTACATCATGACGAGCTGTTGTGTTACTGTTTGGAGATAGAGCTTCTTTTTTGTATGTACTTAATTTCACATTTACTTTGCTGAACACTAATATGTGTTGACTTGATTTTGTCAGTGTATGTAAGCAAAATAAAAGGACTTTAATCATTTAATTTATTCTTCTTGGCAAGTCTTCATTACCGTAGCTTCATGTCTGGTATTTTTGGCAAAAACAAGTGTCGTTTGGTGCCAAGTAATTTCAACTTGATCTCTATTTAATGTGAGATAATATATGTTATATTAGCATTGTTAAAAAGTGGGTTTTATTTCTATCACTTTCACATATTTTAAGTGAGGTGACACACACTCAGTGGGTAGATATAAAAAAATGCAATAATGCACGGGAAATTTTATTTCCTACAGACTCTTTCAAATAAATTTAAAAAAAAAAACATCCTTAAAATAAGACCAAAGACAGTTTTGGAAAAATCACATATTTTGCATTTCCACTTCTTTTTTCCCCTTTTTAATTTTATATTATATGAATCAACAAAGTTTATCCCATTTTATTGCTGATTTTATCAATTTGCTGACAGGAGAAATTCATACTTAAAAATGTAACTTTAAAAATTTTATGTTTTTGGTAACAAATATCAAAAAGTTAAAGGCTATTTTCAAATGAGGTGTTTCCTTAACTCTGCCCACATTCAGTAAGAAGTTGGCCTTTGTTATTTAAAAGTGTCTGTGTTTTGTTTGTTTTGTAATTGCCTCAGTGTGAAGCTGTTCATGCTGTTATATAACTATTTCTATTTCATAAACCTGGCCATGTAGTTTTGTTACTTAAACCAAGAATATTTTGCCCAAACCTAACCAAACGTATTACTCTGAAGTAATAAGTGTAAATATATAAATAAATAAAAAATCTGTTTCGGCTCAAAGTTTCAAACAGGACTTGAACTCCACTCTCCTGTATGATAGTCAGGTGTTTGATCCATTTAACCACCACAACATCCTCTCAGTATGGACTCTGTCACTGTTTATACTGCTTCTCCTGGTGTCAGGTGTGAATAGATAAATATCTGCTGTGTGACTGTTTTGCGAATAGACGCTCTGCAACTTTTAAACACAAGTCTGTGTGCTTGTGCAGGTATGTTAGCGTGTGTCTGTGTGTATCTGTGTGTGGGGGTTGTCCCCTTCTCTCTCTCTCTCTCTCTCTCTCTCTCTCTCTCTCTCGCTCTCTCTCTCTCTCTCTCCTCATTTTTCAGGATCAGGTAAATGGCTCTATTACCACACTTCTTTAAGTTGGTTATTGCTCCATATAACTGACATACGGCGCAGCCTCAATTTTTGTCCCCGACAGTTATGGGGCTGTGGTGATCATGTGAGGAATTTCTGTGGTGCCCTTGGTTTTATAGGATGTGTGTCTTACATCTCTGATAAATACACCCATTTGAGCAAAGTAACTGAGAATGCTAGCAGCTTAACGCCGCTTCATCCTGTGCCTTTTAGCGAGCAATATAACAACCTCTCAGAGATCTCAGTGCAAGTGTTTTAGGCCATGACAACACAACTAGCCATTCTACCTCTAACAGATGCTTTATCTGATTCAGTAATCAAGGAAAAGATGGTGTGCGCAAGATTAGTTTCAAGGCAGAAATGCTGAAAGCCTGTTGCAAGCCAAAAACACTCCACCACAGTCGTAATAGTGACTGCTGAACTCTGACTCTCAGGATCCCTCTCCTCACCCCTGACTTCCTGTCTTAACTCCTCCGCTGTGAGTCTCATTGCTATTCCTCTGCTCTTGGCCTTTCTCTTCCTGCGGGAAACACCCGAAGTTGTGCTGCAGTGAAACAACTGTTTATTAAGTTTCCACTCTGTTAATTTTCCACTTTGTTGAGCTTCTCTAAACCTCAGATGCTCAGGCTCACCAAGCCAGTTCCTCCCCCTGGCTTAGTGACATGAGTTTCAAGAAGGTTTACAGTTGAAAGCTGTCTGTTTTATTCCTGTATATGTTGATGTGATTATGAATACATATATTCATACTAACCTTGTATCTGACCTGGTGGTCTCTGAAATGTAAATCAAGTTTATGGCTTGAATTTATGCATCAAACTTTGGCTTTTTCTCATCTCTGTGCAGGTTTTATTTTTTTACGGTTTCACATATTTTATAGAAAATATGTAAAAGTAGTTTTTACATATAGCCCAAGATCAATCCAATGTGTTTTACATAAACATTGCTTGTGTAACATTAAGCACTGAAAACATAGAGACAACATCATTGACACCATCCTGCAGTGCGTGTATGTGTGCAGAGTGCAAGGTCACAACATTGTGTCACTGCTTTATGTAAGTTTTTGATTTATTACCACTCAAATTCCACTAAGATAAATTTGGGTTTAATTAAATTGTGTGACCTGTTATTTAATTTTAGTTCAGTGTAAAATAAAAACAAAAACAAGAAGCAAAAGATATTCACATAAATTAATCTTGAGTCAAGAGCAAAGCTGAACAAATGTGGAGAAAATAAAGATGCATCTTAAACTTTAATTTTGCTTTAAATTGTGTTAAGGCTGATTTATCATTTAAAGTCTGTTGTTACCCTACATGCAGGTTCCACACATACAAACATAGAAAATAAAGAAATAACAAAAACCCCCATCTGATTTAAAGAAGCCTGTGAACATTTCTAAAGATGGAGGTGGGGCACAGAGCCATTTACACTTCTTATTTAGGACTTCTTTATTCCCAAATGTTAAATACTAATGATTGGCCCCCGTTTTGAGCTCAACCCCCACTGGAGGCCTGTTCAGGATCTCCACTGAGGCATTTGTGTGTGTCTACCCCGCTTCTTTCTTCTACTCTTAGCCACACAGGCTCAACTTCACAGGACGGTCGACAGCCCGTGGACAGCAGATGAAAAACTAAGGCAGCATATCCTGCGCCTGTTAAGTCCTCAACTAATTAGCAAAAATGGTGTCCTTTCTTTTCTTTTTAAGCATTTAGTCTCGGGGGTTGGCAGAGAAAGAGGGAGAGAGAATAAGACAGAGGAGGAGATGGCGAAAGAGGGGGGGATAGTGAGAGAGCGAGAAAGGAGAGATGGAGCAAAGCTGAGAGCAGGACTGGAGCGAGGGAGTGACTAAGAGGGAGGAGAGGCATCTGAGCTCTCAGCTGGGCTGTTTTGAAAACACACTGTTGAAAGCCCTCAGTTAATTCATGGCTTTTGTTTTTAGACCTTTTGTGTTTGCCAGTTTGACCATATAACATCATACATCTGTTCTATAGATTTTTGGGGGCTTTCTCGCTCAGGGACCCATAGAGTTCCCCTGGGCTCAAATTTGAGTGGTCGTGTAACATAAAAGCACCTCAAGTGTGGGCTGAGGGAGAGACGCACGGAGCCAGAAATGGGGATGGATGGCTGGGATGCATTTGGAACAGGAAGTGATATGTGAACAAAATCATTTCACTCCTCTCATTTAACTCTGCTCCTGTCTTTCAGCAGGTGAGATATTGTTTATGGCCGTTTTCAAAATCAAGACACCATTTATTTATCTGTTTATTATGTAAGAGTTTCATTTTCATATTTAGCTTGAACAAAAACTCAAACAGTTCTTTTGGACAAATAAAATGTCTTCAATCATTAAAAGGCTCAGTGTCAGTGTCATTATTTTAATGATTATCACCAGCATCAAATCCATAAGAATATACAGTTTTTCTTCAGTTTGGCCACATTGATACAATATTGAGACTATTCAAAATGTTTTTTCAAAATTAAAAATGTACAATTATATATTTTTTTTCCAAATAATTGTTGCAATCATTTTAAGGAATGTTGTATTTGCATAAAGAATATCAAGCATTATATTTTGGTAAAACAATATACACTGGTAAAAATTGCAACAGCGGGGAGGATTGAGGGTCGTGGGGGGCACACTTCTACAGCCTTTCGGATTCTTACTTATCCTGTATTGGACTGCATTTGTGCACAGAGTAGAAATGCTCTTGTTCTGTGTGATATTCCTCAAATTAATGCACATGGTTTTTATGTGCAGTGAATAATTGAACGCTGTAATGTTCAATCCATATTTCTTAAAACTCTATTGTGTTTTTAAGAGAGAGAGTGAGAACTCCAGAAATTCATTGTGTTGCAGGCAATATTAATATCATGGTGGGCCGCCACAATTAATTCAAAGTTTGGGAAAACTCTAGCTGCAGCTTAGCTTCAACCAACAACTCCACACATTAACACTAAGTCAATAAAGGTAGGTGCTTTATACACCTACCTGTATGTTTAGTTCAAACACAGCAAATCCATTTTTCTATTTCTATTTTACATGATCAAAGATCACATATAACCAAAAAAAAAAAAAGGAGAACCCACAGAAGCATAGTATGACCTCTTTTGTTAAGCATTGACGGCCTGTATGAAAATACATATGGTCTCCATACAGGTACTTTGTACAGCCAAGAAATAGTCGAGCACATTACCAACCATAAAACCACAACTAGATTTTTTTATACAACTAAGAAGAAATCCTAATTTGTATGTGTTTTGTTCATGTTGAACAGAGCCAAGCTAACCTTTTCCTTCTGTTCCCAGTTTTTGTGCTGAGTGAAGTTTACCGTCTGCCAGCTGTGGTTTCATATTTACTTCACAGATATGGGTGGCGATGATGAGTGGTAATGATCTAGTGTTCTGAATCTTGATTTTGTGGCAATTTCAACAGGTTCTAAGTGAAAAGCCTGCATTATTTGTACATAAACATGCTAAAACTTGAGCAAGCAATTTAACTGTTTAGATTGTTGAGATTGTTTCATTTTATAACTGATGTACTGAAATTACGCAGTGCAGCGGTGTCATGCAAGCACAAAGTAAGGTGTGACAAACATAGAACAGGATGTCAATGGGCCTTCCCTTAAAAAAAGTTTGAATAAAACATCCATGAGTGTAAAGACTTATCACACAGAAAAACACATTACAGCAGAATATGACACTGAGACAGGCTATTCCAAAAAAACCCAAAAAAAACAGGGATAATGGTTTTATTTTTTTTCATGACGACAAGGTAATTGGTAGAGTTTTAAAGTTTACACTACATAATCTCCCAATAATCTGTGCTATTATGTATTTGATAAGTCACCGCAGTGTGTTGCTGGAGCTTTTTGCTGTGGTAATTTGACATCTAAACATTTGTATATCGACTGTATGACTTACTATATGACTTTAATGAGTAATAAAATGGGCAGTTTTTCTGTTAACTAAGTTTTATTGACTTTTTATTAAATTCATTAGAGCTTTTTCCTCACTAAGCGTCAGCTTTTAGGAGCATTACACAATTCTGCAGTGTAAGTCCACTTTATAACCACAGGTTCTTTTCCAGTGCACATTTGTTTTCTGTGCCCATCACCAGCAGCCATGACTGCTTTTCATTGTTTGATTAGACTGAACTCACCTTGTAAGGCAGCTTGATTCCCAAGATCACGGGATCACAGGATCATATGAGATCATGCAAAAAGAGAATCCATTTCTTCTTCTTTAGTGCTGGATGCAAACACAGTGCAACTGTGACGAAAACAATGAAAGCTAATAGAGAGTTTAGCATACAAGCTGCTATAGAAGCGGCCATATCGGAACTGAGGAGTATTTCTTTATTGAAAGAAAAGCAAATTAAGGCACTAAAGATGTTTCTTCTCTTCTCTCCACTGGTTATGACAAGAGTTTCTCTCTCCTACTAGCTTATATGGTTTATTGATCCCATCACCTGCCAAGTATATACTTTCTTTGAAGGTGCCTGTCCTCTTCCAAACAGATTCCGTGGACGACTTCCCAGATGGTTCTATGAAACAAACCATCTGGTACGTCAGGTTAAGACTACACAAGGTAGCCTGAGGAACACCAATATTTGCTGCTGCATCTCGTTGGCTTGTTATTTGTCTTAAGATTTGAGGAGAATCCATTTTCATTGACAGAAAATGATTCTCTTCTCACTTTTATATTAATGTACAGGCAGCCATATCCTTGGGTAGCCACAAGGAAGCGCATGAGTTTGAAAATAAATCAAAAAATGGTAAAATTAATAAGCTAAGTTTTAATTGAACTTGGTCCACGTGTGAATTAATGTTGAATTTCTCCAAACAACAGACTTTGACTGACATGAAGCGTCCATGTTTGCTCATTCTTTTTTTAAGGCACATTCAAATTATTTTGCACCAAGTCTAATACAACACAGCTTTTAGAAGAATCTGAGTTTTACAGTTGTTATTATGACTTGGATGCCGATATGACTGGTAGTGGCAAATAGGACACTGGTAATTACAGCAGCTCCCGCATGACATGAATGTAACATTGGTACAATGCAGCAGGAAAACATTAACAATGACGTCCATACTTCCTGTGAACAATAAGAACTCTGATGATTTCAAGTGTGTAATTACATAACAGTATATTTGTAGCATGTTGTAGTGCTATAATAGTTCCTTTTTTAAACCTGTATATGTACTCTGATATATTTCAGATTCATTAATAGTCTTAATGATATGCATAGACAGCAAATCTAATTTGATCGACTTGATTGGTCAAAGTTTTTGTTTCTGTTTTAGGAATCTTTTTGCTGAGTCATTTCAGCGTAGCTTATAATATCAAATTAAATATTTTGAGTTTAAATAAACAATTCTTTAATGCTATATTGTACTGTATAACAGCCCTGGACCTAAATATGCAAATCTGTGCTCTGGGCCGAAATGTCTTAGGAAACTTTAACTATTTTCATTCGTCCTGTAATATGTTTTATTTTTGTCTATTTAAAATAGCTCCTCACCCAGTCAGATTATTGTTAGAAATGCTTAGAATACAACAAAAAAGAGCAAGTTTTGGGAAATGGACAGGAGTGTGATTTATTTTTTTCCCCCTTTGAAAGGGAGGAGATCACTGAACACTAATGGAGTATAATGTGGAAAATTCTTGGCAGTGGTGAACAAAAATTTGTATTAAAATACGTCAAACAACTGGTATGACACTTAAACTTGCCTTGACCTGTTTTTACAGTGACTATTATTACATATTTTTGATGTTCATTCATGCTTTGGACCCAACCACAAACCACTTGTAATCATAAGCTAAATGACTAATAATCAGCTGGGTTACATACTGTGTGTGCGTACGTGTGTGCATGAATGAATGCCTGCTTGTATCATTGAACAAACACTTATAGAGGATTTTTATAATTTTTTACATCTACCTTTTTGGGCGTGTTTGAAATACCCAAATGGAAAAGCTATAAAAAGCCTTAAGGCCCAAATGCACGCATGAGTTAGTGGATTCTTTAGTGGATAATTTAATGTATTAAAGGATGTAAAGCATGTCCAAAAAAGACACATAAACATTTAAATCTTTGTAAGCAGTGCTTAGTCGCTTTGTAACAGCTTAAGTGGATCATCGGTGATCCACTGCGTTTGAACAGGTTGGAAGAATGTGAAGCTTTATTTCTTCTAGTTTGACTCATAGTATTTTCAATTTAATGATTCATTTTTTAAAAGATCAGTAAAAACAAACCAAAGAACATTACACACCAAGTGAAAGAGTTACAAAACACAAGTGTGTTGCTCTGTTCACTTGACCTACATTTTCATATTATATCTGTTAGTAGGAACTCATACAGAAGCAAGCTGGAGCGGTGCATGATATCTTTTAGTCTTAATATTGCCTGGAGCAGAGTGTATAAGGGTCAAGGGACTGCATCCAATAAATTAATATGAGATATAATGAGGGAACGCAAAAGGCATTTGAAAGATGGTGTCTGCATTTCCACGGTACATGTCCTGTATATAGACATGCACACACGAGCCATACAAGCACATACACACATGAGGATGTGTGCACATGAAGATACAAAAAGATCTCAACCCCAAGCCCAACAATGAAAGGCATGGAAAGAAGAAACCCCAAACATGCACTTGGGTTATAAATTAGGAGCTGTCATTATTACAATGTATATTAATAGTCACACCTCTTTTTAATGAGTTTGGCATTGGCAGCTGAGAGGAAATACAAGTCATCATAGCACAGCTCATGCACAACGCGATGAAAGAACCTATAATAAATCTTGTGAGAGCAGGGCTCACCATAAATATGTATCGCACAAGGCATCTGTTTTACATTCTGCATATAAATCAGCAAGAGTGCTGAATAGCAATGAATCAGACGCTCGACGCTTGATTTGATAACAAATCGACTCTGAACTTGGGAGGGGAGAATTTAAAGCCTTCAACAAAAGTGGGGAGTGGTGGGGTCAGTTAAGACCTGTGAGACTCTGACATGCTTCTCTTGTAGAAGATAATGCCACATTTTTCTTCCTGGGTCAGGTGTGGGACAAATGTGCTTTGAGTTACCTTTTTGCGTAGTCTGCCTTCTCTTTCACATGTCACAGATGATGACATTACCTGCACCTGAACTGGTCATAGTGTGACGATGAGGTGCAGCCACTCTGTGAAGGATGCAGTCATACGTTTGTGGTGATCCTGCTGTCATTATGCTGTAATGTAGAAGCAGAATGAGAGAGTTTTGATCACATGGAAAGCTACAAGTTTGGATATGATTATTCTGATGTACTCAAGACTAAATATGATTTCATTTATCTCACAGTGCAAGATATCTATGAAGTTTACCATTTGCTCTGTACACTTGTACTTAAATACTTTACTTTATATTTGATCATTTTGTGTTTGAGAACACTGCAGCGTATCTGCTGTTTAATCTAAGCCATTACGCTTCAAGTACACATGCAGTACATGCCTGCAGATAATGTTACAGGTACAGTCATCTCTCAGAGGAAGAACATGGACTGAGTTCAGAAAAAAATGATGAGATCGATGAAATGTTCTTGTTGATTTTGGTTTCTGTGGGAGTATCGTTTGACTCCGGTGTAGTCACCATGACCGGGACCAGATCACAGAGTGAACAAGAAAACAATACAAGTAAAGCAATTGATGACTCTTGGTGACGTAGCTGTTATTTAATTCCACGCAGCTGTATGGAAAATAAACATTTGTGTTTCATTTTAAGTTAAACAGCAGAGAGTGATACTGGTGTTTTTAGTTCAGTTAATAAAAACACACATTGTAAACTTTTTTGGTGAAAAAAATGTTGGTTTTGTGACCATTGCATTGTATCTACAAAGCAGGCTTTTTTCAGTAGAAAGAATAAGCTTGCCAGTGTTACCTGACAAATTATGGAGTAGCAACGCACTCAAAATGATCTCAATCATACCTGACAGATGTGTTTGTTTTGTAATGTTTTGTTACTTCTTAGCTGATTTAAACACTAATATGATTTTTATGTTATATGTGCAGGGAATATTTTACCTGACCTTTAATCTGACAAAATTTAAAAAAAAAATGTTAAGGTGGGTTCATGCCGTCAGAGGCATAGAGGGCATCAGGGTGGGAGAGACTGTAAAACATACTTAATGAGGCTGGCTGATTCACAAAAGGAAGACATAACCATCAACAGAACAGCCAAATGGGAGCTCTCTCCACAAACATACAAATTATCTCGTGATAGCAGCTGTGGTCTAACATCTGCCTGGGAAATCAAATACCCAGGGAGCAGATGTTCATACAACCAATGGTGTTATTTTCTGTACTTCAAATTGCCCTTGGCTGTAAGGGCAGTGTTTAAAAATAAGGTGCGTCATTTGTCTAGTTTACAGTTTGGTCCTGAGCTGGACCAAACTGAACTGGACGCTAACTCATTAAAAAAACAAAAAAAACAAAAAAAAAACAGTCGTATTTGTCACCCTTGAACTGACTGTAGTGGCCATTGAAGATATGTTTTTGAGGAAAATGTGGACAATGGAATTTCAAGACACTGTGGTTCACATTAGATGCTACCTTTAAACACAAAGTATGGACAACTGATTTTCCACTTGTGAACCAGTTGAAACTCCCAGAGGCCCTGTGGATGTGGAATCTCCAAAGACTGGATGCCAGAAGGAACGTTAAAGGCAAAAGAATCAGAAGCCAATTCAAGCTATCTGGAGAGCCTACTCCTCAGCATGTTCTTATCCCCTGTTGTTCACAACAAGCAGATGGTTTTCAATGAAATTCAACAATCTTCCCTTGCTCCAGGGGTTTGAAAACGGAGTCAATGTCTCTTGATATAAAACAAGACAACCCACTGTCTGATTTTCTGGCCTGGACCCTTGAAAGCTGCCGATCCATTTAAGTTTTGTATTTTCACTTGTTTTATGTGATTTACAGTGTGGCAGCATGTTTGCAGTGATTGCAGATGAGGCACTTTATTGACTTACAAATGCACAACACAGAGGTGTAATATCTATTATTCCTTTCAACCTTTTCACCAGTTTTTATAATGTCTGAGGGAGCCATTATACATATTAGAAAAACAAGTCATCTTTAGAAGAGCAAAGCCACAAATTAAGATGATATTCTGTTTTAGATATTTTTTAAGTGTAGCGTTTTTTTAAAAACAAATGGGTTGCTCAAGCTGATGAACATCAGCTGCATCTGCAACTTTATGTAGCTTTGAAGCTCTTTTAGCTTATCCTGATGGCTCCATGACCCTAAGATATCATTTGCAGTTGTGTCTTCCTGCTATGAATCTATTTTCAATTGCAGTAAGTGACTTTTTTCACCCAACAAGACCTGACAAACCCACTATCAGGTCTTTGTTCAGTACCTGTTCAGTATCTAATATGCTGAGGATACAAATATTTTTTTCCTTAAGATGTCTAGTTGACTCTCTGTTCAAAATACTGGACCTAAAGTTTTCAAGTCACCAGGTGCTTTCAAGAGGTCTTTGTGTCTATGGGCTGGGTAAAACCAATTGTTGCTAGCTAACATGCTAGCTAACTATTATAGCTTTATAAAATGATAATATGTAAAGGTTTTGTGTCTGTTTGGTTGTTTTGGCGTTTTCTGCTCTCTAAAAAACTGTATCTGTCAAAACATCAAAACAGATGATTTCTAAAAAAAAACCCAATACCCTCTGATATATTGACATTATAACATTTAGTAACTACCTTTCCATTCAGTCAACCTTTTTAGATAGCAGCGGTGTAATGAGAGTAATTCACTGTCTTTTTCATGAACACCAAGTGCACGATTAAACCAAAAATCCAATGTTGAGACAAACATAATAACTTGCATAACTGCAGATAAGAGATCTTGATTAAATAGTGAAAAGGGCATTAAATGACCATTAAATAAAATTTGACCCACAATATTTGGATAAAGGTGTAGTTGACCTTAAAGATCTGCTCTTACTCAGAACCAGACCATTACTGGTACAGAAATTGTCAATAGTGGAGTTTTATGTCAATTAAATCAGTATTTTTACTTCAGTTATTACTGGGTATTATTCCAGTAAAAACATCTAAAGCCTTTCTTTTTAGCTTTGAACATCATCATGTAACAAAGATGATAGTATATATATTTTCATTGCTGTAAATGTCAATTTTATTTAAATTTGTTTAACGCTGAAAAAAATCTCTCATTTAAAAACAAGGCAAGAGCAAACATTAGATCTATGGTTCTGTTATACGTAGAGATAGGCGTGACAAAAAAAGGAAGATGGAGTAAGAGGCTGGCTCTGAAAATTTTTCTTGCTGCTTGACTCACACCTGCACACCCTCTGTGGCAGCATGTTCTGCAAGGGTCGTCTGTTGCACGGCGGGAGTATTTGGAGATGATTAATTGCTCTGTCTTGTCAACGGTGTGCTCAAAACAGCGGGATCCTCTGCATATGTAAATACAAGCAGTCTCAGCACAGCAATCTAGAGCAGGATTAACACAGGTACGCTTCAAAATTCAGACCTATTCACCAATCTTTTCTATTATCTCTGACATCCAACCTATGCTGGAGAAACAAAACATCCCTTTCCCTTCTCCTGATCCAAATACATACATCTTGTCACATAACACACTCCTCACAAACAAGATGAAGGATACTGCAGATTTATCATACATTTTATTAGCAAGCAAGGAGCTGTTGTTGGAGACTAAATGAGAAGGAATTACTTCAGAAGATATGTAATGTACATATTTTTTTTTTAATAAACACACTTTAAATGTGAATATGATACAAAACCATGCACATACATTAATTGTTTATATCTCTAAGCTAGCAGTCAGTAGTCATGGTTGAAATGTGCTGATTTGAATCAAGTTTTAACAAAAGGTGCTTATTCCTTTTACTTACATAAGTGTAGAAAATTTAAACCCTTACCATCATTGGTTAGGTGATAAAATCTCAGTTTATATTGAGTTTTCACCGCAAATGTCAGCTAATTGATCTTTTGCTTGTTCTATACTTGTATTATACTGTGAAAGTGAATATGTTAAAGCCCAGCCTTACATCAATTTGCAAATCTGAGCATGTATTTGTTTCCCTACAGCAGCTTCTGTTCCCCTAAATTAACTTTTTACTTTTAAAATACTCAAACTTCTTCTTTTTTAAATGAGCTAAGTAGTTTCACAATGTCTCTCCTGGTAGCTGCAGAAGAGGCCCCCTGTTGTACCTGCTTTCAGGAATCACTGTTTTAATATCGCTATATTCAGAAAATTGCTTTACCTAAAGAACTGAGGATCTTAAACTCATTCAAATACACATGCATGAGCTATATTGTGATGCTAGGAGTTAAAAAAAACCCTGACTTTATTTTCATGTCACACAAAACCGTCCTTAATCTGGTTGGATGAGCACGGCACTGGTTGGAACACATTTGGTCTTTGCTCCCAATGTTCGAATGGAGAAACTTGTCAACTGTTTAAGAAACATCAAATGATCAATTAATAACCAAACTGATGCAGAGCCATGCTGTATACTCTCTAGAGTTTCTGTGTGACACAAAACAAGCTGCCTTTCCGGCATGTAGTTTACCCTCTAATCAGTCGTAATTTGTGAAAGTTTAAGCACCAAAACTACTTGGTTAGATTCACGCAACAAAACTGCTTGGTAAAGTTACACAATTTATGCAAACCCTGGTCTCCTGCGTGCTGTGGCCATACCCTGACCTTTAGCCCTCACAGGACTGTATTGCTTTTTTCTCCAAATTTGGGTGGAGCATTTGATACGAAGCTCTAATATTGCAATACACGGGTTTACTTTACACACATACAGATGTATAACTGGTTCCCTGTTACAGAGTGACACCAAAGAGTCCTGACCAAGTTGGCAGTGAGAACATGTTGTTATGTCTGTGATTTCTTCTCCCACTTCTTGTTGACATATAGTTTTGAAAGGCAGTGATTGCAAACCTACACCATCATTAGACACATTAGTTGGCTTTAGTTAACTAGCACTTTGTCCCATGCAGCCTTTACATATTCCATTCCAGTATGCTGCATGTACCTATGGAGTGAGTCAGAGGAGTATTTGTTCCTATGGCACACTTGGTGTCAGGCAGACTGTATTAATAAATGGAGTAAAAAAAAGATATCACCTCCAAACAAGCCAGTGATAAAAGGTTTCTGGCCATCTGTGAAAATTAAGACTCTAATATGGTTCTAGGAGCTTAGCAAGACAAACATTTTCCTTGATATGTTTCATTCCCTAATGCCATTGGCTATTACCTGTGAACTTGCTGCCTCTTGGCAGGTAAGAAATTTATTGGTGCTCCATTATTAGGAGATGGCAAAGAAAGAAGTGCAACTCGCTATGGTTTTTCTGAGGATGTTACGACCTCCTCCTAGATTATGCCTTCTGACAGGTTTGTCATCCCTGTGCACTGATGTGCTCTACAGAGTGCTCTGATATCATTAGCTCCATTGCTCCTAATGTGTCTGCTCCCCACAGCAGGAGGACAGGTCATATATTGTGCACATCAGTGGACAAAAGCCAAAAGCGAAAGATTACTGGATTTAAACACTTTATCACAGGGAAAAAATGTGCTTCATGGGAATTAAACATGAATTGAACTCAAAACACTTGGGTTGCCTGTTAAGATACTGGTTGATTAACAAAGATGACATTTTAGATAATAAAATGTTAAGCACAATACTATGAAATAGACTGCAGTTTTTATTACAGGTTATAGAGAAGAAGATCGGTAAGCTCATATCTCTTTAAAAGGATTAACAGCAGTCCTGCAAAGTAAAGTGTATCTTTTGTGGAGGCCATCTAGGTCAGGCAGCAACAAAAACAGGAGTGGTGGGATGTGAAGGACACCCGTGACTTTTATATAATGAATCTTTGGAGCATGGAGAACTATTTCTATATCATGCTGGTACATAGTGCAAGAAGCAAGGCACAGTTTCCCACTGAATGACAGGGTAACTTTGTCAGGAGCAGGTGGTGGTGATGGTGGTGGAAGAACGTCTCTTGCCGAACACGCTGGCTTACCCTGTTCAAACTCCTTTTGTTTTTCTGTCCCCATATATTGTCTGCTTTTGTTGATTTTCTTGGTTAACGGCGCAACGATGTTTAATACAGTCACCCAAAAACACAACATGCCTTTTTTTTTTTTTTTTTTTCACATACAGGTACATTTTCATAACAGCAGGTGAGCTGGTCGCTGAGGGGAGGTTGCTGATGACGCAAAACCAACTGTGGCGAATGACCCTCATTCTAACCCTTTAACATACGATATGAGTAGGCCTTCATTAATCTGGTGGCATTACGTTTATGCATGCACTTACAGGAGGGATGGAAGCCCTGAGAAATTCTCTCGGTGTGTTTCACTGCATTGATTGTCAGTAGATGGGAGGGGCAGAGGGATAGCATCATTACTGGACAAATAAAATAAAATAACAATAAAAAATGATAACGAAAATGATTAAATGTGTCTCCAACTCTACTTTGGTGGCCATTAATACAAGTGAGAATCCTGCCCAACTAATGTGTGAGAAACATGCATGTCTTTGTGTGTGTGAGAGAGAAACATAGAGAGAAAGCAGGAGTGGGTACATGGCTCTAAAAATAGAATATTATTTGTGGTAGGCAGTGTTGATAACATGGCACGCTGCCTCAAATAAATTAATGTATGGGAAACCCTGCAAGGTTTAGTATACTGGGAGTGTCCTGGCACGTTATTAGCATATAACATTTTGATGTTGATGACAGCAATTATTTCCTCCAATCGGACTGATCAGACTGTGTCTAAAGCATGCAAGTCTTTTGTGATAATTCTATCATAAATTGCCTGTTACAATAGTGTTTTGTGGAACTAGGCTTTGTGATGTTTTGTCAGGCTAAAATAAGATGCATCCTATTGTCATTATATTGGGAAGTGTTGTCGTGTTGTCTAACTCATGTGAGCTTCACCAGACAGACAGACAGGAAAAGGTGCCAAATGGCGAGAGACTTTTTTTAAATTTTCAAATATTTAGCTCTTTAAACTGCTGGACAACATTTAGGGGCAAACTGGCTGACTGGAACAGCGCGTGAGCTGCAAATATACTGAAGAACGTTTTTTTTTTTGTTTTTTTTCATCATAGCAACAAGGTTAGGGTTGGGTCTAAGAATGCAATAATAGTGATGCAAATGACAGCTCAACGGTTGGTTAGGTTTGGGTGAGCTTACGGAAAAATATATTGGGCAGCATGCCATGCAAGCAGTTCAGACCTGTTGTGTCCCTGGCTTGTAAACTTTGTAGGCTAGACAGACTTATTTTGTGTCTGTTGGCTAAAATGAGGAAAAGTCTTAGTCTGGTGCACTAAAGCAGAGTGAAAAAGACCAGAGGAAGAATCTTGTGGCCTTGTGTTCCACTTTCAAGCTCCTTCCCACTCTCAGAAAGTCAAAGCTCAATGTCTGGCAAGTTTTCTGCCCGTAGCTCCACTTCTAGCTTAGCAAGTGAAAGTGTTAGCACAACCAGCCCCGTTCAGGTGGCTGCGACCCGCGTGCAGAAAAGCAGCCATGTGACGGTAATGCTGTTGAGGATTAGATACACAACGTCGGTTTTCAGTTACCTTTCAGTTTATTCATTTTTTGTGATGATATTGTGATGTTTGTTGCAGCTTGTGTTGTAGACCACCGTGGCGCTTGATCACGAAAAACGATACTACTATAACACAAAAAGTTGGCATTTTCTACAGCTAACTATATACTTCATGATTGTTAATACTTTTTTTTAACTCTCTTTGTAACGAGCTGCGTTGTCTTGTCAACAGTGTCTCAATAAAAAGTAACTTAAGACATCCCTGCATTGACTTTTCTCAGCCTCTTCTCTTGCTGCTTGGTGAATATCAAAAAGTAAAATTTAAAAAAAAGAAAGTATTTTTGCACAGTAATATGTTGCCCGTATACCATTTCAGCAATAGCGGCAATAAATGGCAGGTTTTTACGCAACTTTCCGTTACAAACTCTGCTTCTTTGCTTTAAAATGGGCTTGCTCCTCAGAGGATGCCAGTGTGATCATTTTTAAGTTTTAAGTGAATCTTGCAAATGTTGAAGCACAAAAATCTTAAATTAAATCAATATTTAAGTGCGTCCTGAAACTTGAATTCAGCCAACAAAAGGGCATAATTTGCCCTTGGAAGCACACTTGCTGTGCTGCATAATTACAGTTTATGAGCACTGCATAATTGAAACTCTGCACTACCTTAAAGGACAGTTTCTTTCTTAGGTAAAGCCAGACTAGACCTTCTTCCATGAGAAAATTGTTCATCATTTCAGGGCCTCAGCTTTTGCAGCAGATTTTAATGGCCATGATTAAAATCCACCCACACTGTACCTGCTGTTTCATCCTACAAATAATATTTAATAATTTTGCACAAGATTCTTTTCGAGATTGCACTGTATTGCCTTAGGTTGTTTTGAGGTTATGGTTATCAAAAGTGAGAAGTTGTGCTTCCACTCCGAGCCTGTGCTTGTGAGTGCACTTTGGCGCTTTTTATTAATATAAATCCAGGGGCTAAATAGGCCAAATATGCACAAATATACCAATCAATATGCTTAATTTATTTATGTTGGTGCTCAAGATGCACCTCTCTTACTCTGATAGGAAAGCACTTTGTAGAAACACTTTTTTTTTTTTTTTACATTTTCCAGAGTCACTTCTTGTAAACCAACAAGATTTTTATACATTTTCACTCATTATTGCAGATATTTTGTTGACATCTTTTTTGTTGTGTTTCTTCTTAAAATCACTCAGATAGAGATAGATGAACGGAAAGGCAGGAATCAGCTGGAGCGAGGAAAAAAAGACTGCTGAAAACTGGCGTGGGGAATTACAGCAATTGAGGAAATTCCTATTTTTCTGGGACCAATGAGAGTTATAGGGCAAAGAAAGGTTGTATATTTTAGTTAGGATGGAGAGGGGAGTTGAAACAAGTGAATATTGCTGAAAGAGCGTCGCTCACATTCAGACAGAGACAAAAGGTGGAAATGAAATAACTTCCTTTCCTCGGGAAAACACAGCAGCTCTTGACAGAATAATAGCAGCTGAGTAGATGGAAGAGCTCTTGCTCAACTAGCTTTAAAACAAAGGAAACTCTAATGCCGCCTGCTCGCTTTATTATAAGTGAACAGACACACTCCTCAAAACAAACGCAAGCTCCTGTGCAAATGATCTTTATCGTTGTCGGGGTTTTATAGATTTCTAAAAATTGTTCCACATTGACTTCACTCCTAGAGAGAATGATGACCAGAACATTTGAGTTTTAAACACTTTGCCACACAGATCACTTTTCAGATGACAGAGTTTTAATGAGGCAGATTTATTTAAATGCTGCAGCGGTGTAAACTGTCCTGTCCTAGCTTGATGATGGTTTTGCCAGCGACTCAGCTTGTCAAGTTGTTTGCTGCTTTTAAAAAGACAGGCATGTCACCTCTTTCAACAGCCAATCAGCCAGCAGTAATCAAGTGGTCAAATCAGTTACAACTGTCGGCTACAAAATATGTTAGCGTCACCGATTTATAGACACAATCACCATGCTCCAGATTTTGTGATTCTGCAAAATAAATTCATCATGTAAAAAAAAGAGCCTAAAAAAAGCCAGCTGTTTAAATGGAAATACGGACAGTTGTAGCTTTGGAGACAACACACCATCTTATCTTGTTTCTAGCATATCAGGAGGTTTTCAGAGCGTTGCAGAATGGTGCAAAGCAAGTGTTCACAAGTTTCAAGTCATCTCATTGTAAATATTTGGTTAGACCTAGACTTGAAAACAAAAAATAGCTGAACATTTCAAGGCAACTTGACCTCGTGTTTGACTCTGAAACTTTAGCAATTGGAATTTTTTTTTGAAAACAAATACCATAAGGCAAGTTAATTAATGTTTCTGTTCTACATTTAACTTTATTTGAAACAAGGCTCAAAAGTTTAAGATGTGCTAACTAAAATTCTAAAATTTTAAAATGTACTAAGTTGAGATAAATGGTAAAAGTAAAGTACAGTTTTATTTCACTGAGAGGACTCCATCAAGTTAAGCTGACACATGTCCAATATTAACAATAAATGTGTTTTTCACTTTAATTTGGGTAATGAGTAAAACATGAGCCTGACTTTTGGTAAAAAAAAAATGATGTTCCTGGGGGGAGAAACCTTGTAAAGGGTGGGAAGTTCCTTATTTTGGTTTAGGGTTACTGTTATTGCTGCTGTTAGAGTTACAACTAAACTGTTTCAGTTCATTTTTACTGTTCTTGCCAAAGACGTCTTTGGCTGCACCTGTTCTAAAACTCACTATTTACTGCCTGTTTTGCACCAAACAGCAGACAGACACCTGTAGCAAGTAGTTAATTAACACATTTTAGCATTTAACAGCTCAAGGTGAAAACATATTTCCCTAGGGAGTTGTAAGAGGCTAAAACAGCTAAAATGAGATTGAAATGAACTTACATTTAACAGGTGACAAAAAAACAAGACTCTAAATGAATGATAGCGTTGCTTTAAATCTACTGAATATGTAAATAAGCACCTGTTCAATAACAGGTTTGTCCTAACAACTTGAATCAAGAATCATATAATATATAAACTGAAAAAATTTGTAAAAACATGGCCAAAATCACACAGAAACAGATACTGTGGTTTGGTATAAATATAGAGAAAAAAATTCTGAGTACATTTGAAATTACGGCTTATTGCTCACTAGTTAGCACTTTCGTCTCTCAGTGAGAAGGGTTTGAACCCAACTGGCTGTTTTTTCATGTAGATTTTGTTCCCTTCATCATCAGTCCCTGTAGTTTCTCTGTCCCCTCACACTGTCTGATCACATGCAATTCAAATTTAACAAAGCCTCTAAATTATGAGCATCAGCATGAATTCACCCTCTTAAACTCTACCTCCCACCCAGTGCATGCTGGGATAGGCCTTAAGCCCCTCCCCAACTTGAAGAACATCCTTTAAGTTGTTATAAAAATAGACTTAACATCATTTTTTCATAACTGGCTAAAATTTTGTGTGCGTTGTGTGTGTGTTTGATTTTTTATTTTCCCAAAAGTGTGTCTCAACCCAGGATGTTAAGAAACACTGATGTAGACAATGTTATCACTCTGCATGAGAAGTATTTAGATAAAAAGTCAGAGAGCACATGATCTTTAACCATTTATGTTGCTCTCTAATTGTTTCAGTCTAAACGACTTACTCTAAACACTACTCGCTTATTCTTTTGAACTTGGCATGGAATTGTAATTGCAGATAATCGTAATCATCACTGATGTTGATACTTGACCTGTGCAGGTTATCATGGCTGTATACCTGCTTTCCCTTTTCCCCTGAATCAATTGTCTGTTAATCTCTTGCTGCAGCTTTCAATGGTGAGAAAATGTAGCCACTGCAAGGGTAGTTCTTTAATGGCTTGACCCCAAGTGGCTTTTTCTCATACAGACAAAAGGGCTGCAAGGAAATCAAAGAGAAGCATTGCAAAAGATCAGAACAGGAGGTTGGAAAAAGGAGGTTGGAAAAAGCAATATTTATGCAAAAGTTTTAATTATAGCGTCATGATATTTTATAGGCAAACAACCTTAAATCACTGCTGACTTTTCCAACATTTAACTGAGATGACCTTCCCTAACCTTAACTAAGTGTGTTGAGTAAATGCTGAATTGCAAAAGTGGATGTAAGAGAAAGCCATTCAAATATGGTCAGTCAAATAAGCATTAAATAAATACACAATTTTAAAAACACAGTTGCAAAGCTCGTTTTTTTTCAGCGGATTTAAGATTGTTGTTTCACTTGATTAAATTCTTATTTGTTACACTAAAAAAACAAGGTTAAAATCCATTTTATCACTTGAATCTAGTTTGGTCGTGTGTGTGAATTTTTGAAAATTAGATGCTAATCTGCATTTTTAACGCAATGATACCAGGAATATTTATCCAAGTGTACTGAAGAAGCACACTGCAACACATGATTAAGTTACTGTTGTACAGTAGAAATTTTTTAAACTGATCACAGTTTTAGTAATAGGCTGCGTTAATGGATTAACGCAATGCTCACAATATTCATTCTGGGTCTTCTAATATATGACAACATACTAAAAAAAATAAGCTACAGATTTTTTTAAATTTTTTTGTATATTTGTTTATAAGTTTATAAGTTTTGCTCGCTGAAATCAAGACTTAAGAGTAACTTTCTCTCATTAAAAAAACAAAGTACCCTTGAAGCTCAAAACAAACTGCTGAGATTGAGCCAATGAGATGCAGTGGCATCTCTCTGCAGTGGTTTCTCAGGCTACCTTGTGTTATCAAACTAATGAAGGAATCTTCATGAGAAATAAATTTAGAAAAATCTATTGTAATAATAATCTGATATAGTGATCCATTTGCTCCTTTCATACATGATCAATAGAAGTTTTTTCACTCTATAATTATAACTGTTCTAATTATCTATTAACTCCCACTGCTCTTTCATTTGTTTTTTATCTGCATGATGTCTCTCTGTTTTTTTTTTTCTTTTTCTGATGTACTCTGTATTGACTCTTTTGTCAGACTAATTATTTGTGATGCTTTAACTGTGCACTCTCCCTCATGCCTCTGGGCACACGGAGAGCTGCTTTCCCTCCTGCTCTGCTCTTTGCTGGACTGTTGAGTGTAATCATTGTTTCCATTTCTCACAGCAGTAGATATTATGTTTTTTTTCCCCCCACTTTCATTCCCTCATGGTGAATATCAGGTATTACACTGTCTGTGCCATCTGTGCACATATGATGCAGGGTGACTGTGATGTACTTTTGTGCTGTGATGCATTGGCCAGCGATGAACTGGTCACTGATTTCTCATAAAGAAGGTGTGTTTGTGAGAAGTCTATACAAAACAGGCCAGTGGTTACATGTCTAAAGTCAAGATTTTATAGAAAAGACTTAGCACTCTAAGCCTTAAGCCCCAATGGTTCCTTTAATTAGCTGAAGTAAAACCTGTTTCAGAGCCGACTGAGGTTGGTCTCACATAATATGTGGCCATATACTAAAAGTCCTCAGTGGTGAGCGAGGGCTAAGCTCATACACTTGAGTTACTGAAGCTTTTTCTTAACCAGTGGAAAATGTCAGATGCTTTTCTGAAAATGCACAGCCAAGAGAACTTTGACCATGTTGCAATCCTTCAGCTGCGATGCTTTTGTTGCTCTGACATGAAAAATATACAGGAGTAGTTGACTGCATCTAACCTGATACACTAATGGCAAATAAAAAGCTGTGCCAAGCTTTTGAATTGGTATTACAGAAGCCCAAGTAGTCTGAGGATGTCATTTGTACACAAACTGACATTTTGTAGTTAGTAATGTCTTATCTTCTTTGTTTGTAAGTATTTGTTCTTGAGGCCAACATGCACAACAACATCCTGGGCAAGTAGGTCTTTAGCCACAATGCTGGAAATGTTATCTGGGATCTCACTTCAGTCACCTTAGGGCTAGGGAAACACAAAGTGGGAAATAGTTTGTGTCAGTTTATGCTGGACTGAAGATGTGTGAGTGTCTTGCACATGTAGGATGTGCAGTTGATCTGTACATGATTCTCAGTTAGGAAGTAGTGATCCTTGATTCAGTGTTGTGGAGGAAGGGACAGTACAATTCTGAATACATACAGCTGCGCTATTCAGTAATGCATGAGATGTGTAAGAAAGCCTCTTCTTTGGCTTTGTGTAGGACAGATCTCTTTTGTAGCACAGAATACATTAGACATTGACATCACTGCTTTGGTCTGGCTTTCATATTTTTTATGTAAAAAACCTTGGAGATGAATCTGGAGGTGAATTTCTTTTAAAGCATCAATACATCAGAGGTGATGAAGAGGCCACAGAGATAAAGAATTGTGTTTTATTTTAATATCTCAGGCTATTAAACCGATTCGTTGATAAAGGGACACTCCACTGATTTTACACTTAAGGATCAGTTTACTAGTTGTGCTTTGTACCACTCGGCTTGTGTAAACAGTGGTCTAATGTCTGCTGTGGCTCTGGAGGGACATTTGTCAAAGGAAAATGACTCGACTGACATCACTTAGGTCAAGTAAGTTTGTGCTTTACGGTATAGAAATTTATCAAAGAAACCCTGCATTACAAACCAAGGATGTGGAATAAAAAGATATGAACATTTAACAGATGGTTGGTTACAAGGTTGTAATGAAAAATACCAATGATTTACATTGTTGAAAATGTATGAGCCAATGTTTTTGGAGATAGGGCTTTAAAGTCAGGGTATACTTTCCTCTGTTGCCTCAGTATTGGCCAATTATCTTTCTTCTTCACTTTTTTCTTGTTTTATGAGAAAGGAACATCTTTTTTTCTTCTGTTTAAAAATATACCCACAACCCTAATGCCTACACCACATTTAATTTACGGTGGAAGCTGAATATGGGACTTTTGCATTCCAGTTAATCTAACACTAAATAGTGTAAAGAGGTAGCGCTGCTGCTGTCACAGGTGAATGTGTTGTAATACTGCTTTTCAATTTGGGTAAACTATTATGTGATTAGTGATGGGACTGTTGCAATGCAATAATGCAGTTTGGGTGCTGCCCTGATGGAGTACTTAAAATCCTTATAATTAAGTATTCACATTTTAGAGAAGTTCTCTGTGATAGGTCCTTTTAACTGTTAATGCAATGGTGTCCTTAGCAGAGTTGTCTTTATCAGTGTGGATGTTTGTGCTGATTGTTTTATGAGCCTTCATTTGCACATGGGTTTGTTTTCTGTCTGTCCTCATTAGATTAAGAACAGGTCTGGATTTTCCCCCACTTTATAAAATAATTACATCGGCTATAATTTAACCTTCTCCTTCAGTCATCTTATAAGAAAAAAAATCTTTTCGTATTTCAGCGTTTGAGAAGCCTTGAAAATCTGTGTTACAGAAAAGGTAATGTGATTGCACACAAGGGTGATTTTTACATTTATAAATGTAACAGGAGACATTAAATGGTCAAGAAGTCACTGACATTGACATAAGCACTGGTAATGAATCTGAATGTGAAATGGCAAAATATTATCAACCTCCACTTCACATGTTATTTTTGTTCTGAGGTACGCTTTAAAAGCTTTTATGTGCTCTGCTACTGTAAATTATTCCTCAAAGGCACATAATTAGCCCTCATAAGAGACCTTTGGCTCAATGAACCTCGGCTTTAACCAATTGACATTATGACTGTATAGCTGTTTTACCTTCATACAACCTATCTGGGCTGTCTCTGCCTTTCTTACCTGAGGGTGAATAAAGAGCGAGTGTTGTAGTCCTCTTACCTTGATATAAATTAAATGGACATTTTCTCTTCAGTTTTCATTTTGAAAGCACAGATATCTAAGTTAATGAAATGTTTTGATGTTAGAGAAGGACAAATTAGGCTTTGGTTGACATGTTTCACCCTGAGGGAAGATGGTTATTTTCACCACTTAGTTACTATTTGCAGTCGTTTCATTAGTTATAGCATTAATAGCCTATCTGCTATCGCTCAGGCCTCCAGAAATCTGACGAGACATCATGTTGTGTCAAGAGGCTGCATACATTTGTGACGATCAGGCCATAGACTTTGAACTCAACATGAACCACCTCTACTGTGTCGTCAAAACAAAGTCAACAATGCTGGATCTGTATTTTTTTTCATAAAAAGCACACTTTTTGATAGCTAATATAGGGTTTTCTTAAATGTCAGAGGAGAACGATAGTCATTAAATGGATGGATAAATTGTCATTGTTACCAGACTTGAATGAGTGTTTAGTGTCTGGATTTACCCTTCCCCACTCATCCCTGTTTTTTTCTGCTCTCTCTGAGACAAATCCCCATGCCTAGCCCACTGCTTTTATTAAATTCGCCTCAATAAAAAAGCTCAGACAGGATTTATTAGGTACTCAGCACGGACGTTTAGTATTTCCCCCCGTTATTAACTGAAAATCAATAGATAGCAAAGAAAATGGAAGTCATACAAGTGTTGTCGCCTTTATATTATGTCGGCTGTCGGGTTAGATTCATGACGGGGCTCCTGCGTCTGCAAGGTGGATTTTCTGCTTACATTGCAAGACCTAAAGTGGAAGTTATTCATTAGAGTAAGCCAGCGGTCAGATACATTTCCAGGCCCTTTCACACATCTGTCTTGGTAAGACTCGAATAGAGTGAGAAAGGATGCTGATATACCCTGATAGAGATGTCAGACGCAACACACAGCTTGCTGGATTTATGATTATTTTGTTCTGAAGACCTTTTTTAACACCATCATGGAGCCTGTACCCTTGAAATGTAAGCTAGAATAGCATTACGCTTAACCTCTTTCCCGCTCTAATACATATCATTCATTATTTCATCATTCAATTTATTTTCTTAACTTCTGCTCTTGTCAGCCACAATGTGCTACCTAGCACAAAGACAGAGGTTTTATGATGTGCCTTCAATCTTGAGCTTTAACAGATGAGCATTGTGTACTAATTTGACAATGTCAGATTAAATCTAAATAACGTGAATCGAAATGTTGCATACAAAGCTCCACAGTCACTCTCGCACCTTTGGGAAGCATTCATTGGTTTAGTGAGGCTTACTTTGCACTGTCAAAGGTTTGGACTACAGCACACACTCAAGTTCAAAAGGGTAAAGGTGAAATTCACTTCATGAGCGATAAAATAACAGTCATTCACTAAGCCTGCATGCCGTGGCGCGACTGCAAAGCAATTCCATCATGAGGAAAAGTGGCTTTGTCCACATATTAGGCTTTTCCTTCACAAAAAGGCTAGAAAAATGTGGGAATAAAGAGCTTACCTACCTCGCTAATTTAATTACTCGTAGGACCTCCATGACAGTAATGTAAATATTCCATCATGAGGACCCAAGATACACAGAGTAATTACTTAAGGCTTTCCTTCACATCTCTCAAGACTTTTTTTTTTATTACCCAAAAGCTTTTTAACATTAGCACTCTCTTCCTGACAAATTAAATGAAATTTCATTACTCTAGCCATCCTAATGGCATGAAACTATCAGCTGTTGTATGCCTGGTCTCTCTTCCCTGGCTGCCCCAGCAGATTAATCAAATAGTCAGCCTTAGAGTCAAACTGAGAGGAGCATCGATCCGCAAGTCTGTGTTTGTCTACGGCTTGCTCGTGCTGCTGATCTAAACCTTGAGAGAAAGTCTTAGATATTGATTTCCATATGTTAAACATGTACAGTCCATCACAAAACAATTATTCAGAGCAGAGGCAAATGTCTACCTGCTGTTACCTGTTCTCTTTCTTGAAAGAGGACGTACCAAGGCAGCATGGTTAATTTTATTAAAGTATCATCATAAATGTTGTTATTATTACTTAAATGTACTTAAATGACTATATTCCTGTTTACAAATAAAGAAATCCCATTGAGTTCCACAGGAGCATTATCATTTTTGTACCCTACTTAATGTGAATAGATACAAAATTAAATTTAAAATATGCTTTGAGTAGCACTCAATTACACAGAGGGGGCATACACCAATAAATGGTTTTGGTAGATTTGTTCTAACCAGCCATTACCTATGATATTTAACACCTTTG
The DNA here is from genome assembly GCA_029814765.1 of Acanthurus leucopareius. Lineage (NCBI taxonomy): Eukaryota > Metazoa > Chordata > Actinopteri > Acanthuriformes > Acanthuridae > Acanthurus > Acanthurus leucopareius. The sequence goes on along the minus strand of JAQMCX010000050.1, from coordinate 13,508,739 downwards.
GTTTTGTAAGGGTTAAGCTGCTTGGCCTTTGATCTCTCAGGGGTAAGGTCTTGGCAAAGTGCCCCCCCACCACCCGAGGCCCTTAAGGGACTTTCAATCCAATTGCTGGCTAAGAGTGGATGCAGATCTCAAGGTTACACCTGAGTGTTCAAGGGCAGGTCCAAGTGTAATCGGCACTTAGATCATAGATTAATCTTATTTGCTATCTATTAGGCTTGATTCTTGCTTCCTTCTCTCCCCTCCCAAAGCCAGGATTACTGTGATAGTTTAAGATAATGGATTCTTATGGAAGAGGGGGTCAAGAACCATTCTTGTTTCAGAACCTGCAGATAATATGATTAATCTAAAAGCCTCTTTCAAAAGAGGTGCCACCTTCAAAGGCCTAATTGGCAAAAAGGTATAGAATAAATCTGAGATGTTGGCTTTCAGGGTTTTTTTTTTTTAATTACAATTTTATTCTCTCACCAGGCGTAGGCAAAAGAAAATAGAATTTGTATCTACCTCATTCACTTATTTATCGATGGGAACATATTCACCAAGCGAATCAGCAGAAATATACAAATGGCTTTTATTAAATACAATGTTGGTAATCTCATAGTCTTCAGCTTTCAACCTTTAGGGTCCTTGTATATGTATTTTATTGATATATAATATAACATATTGATGTTGATGACACTATTCAGTATGGCATAATTGACATTTCTGTAATACAAATAAGCCAGACATTTTAGTGAGATGAACACTGATTACTACTTTCAAGCCATTTACAAAATGCTCAATTAACATTTAAAAGCAGACGAAAATGTAGCATCATTGTCCATGCATTACACAAAAGGTTATGTAGGGAGATATATATTGATTTCACTAAGTACAATCTCATTTTGATTCAAAATCTCCCCTCCTCTGATTTCTGTGGTAGCCACTAGCTAAACAGATAACAGATAAACTCTGATAAAATATATCCAAATGTGGCAGCCTCCCTGATAACCTCGGAAGACACATTGGTTATCTTGTCCAGTCATCAGCAACTGAATATTTATCGCAGAGAACAGACCCCTGTTCCAGCCCGCATGTTTACCACTTTATACACAAGTTAGAGGTCTTTTTTCTCAAGAAATATCTGCTGATATTTGATCTAGAAGCTTGTAAAACCCTTCACCTACCCAAATAAAAAGAAAAACAGTAGATGTATTTGACCTACAGAACACTATCAGTTTAAAAAGTCTTACTCTAGTTATGTAGAATAAGATATCTTATGGTAGGTGGTATGGTTGTTCCATTGTTTCCTCACTCGCATTTTTGATGCATTTTTCAATAAATTTTAATGGCCAAATTAAAACATAATTACACTTAAGTATATGTTTATTATTACAGCAATACCAATGGATGCTACAAGCATCGTGTCAATGACCTCAGTAATAAAATACCAATTAAAGTAAAAGTAACAGCAAAAGTAGTAATGATGTTGCAGTAATAACAGTTTTGTGTGACATTAGATCTGTGACTCTACATTACACTGTTACTTGTCCATCTTTATCAGCAATCAAACAATTGAATTAATAATGGAAGTTTCATTCTTGATTGGAGCTGAAACTCTCATACAGTTAATGGACAATTTATTATTATTTATTTTTCTATTTAGGCAATAGTACACATTGTCTATAACATGACAAAAAACAGCGAAAAGAACCCCAGTCAACATTCTAAAATGCAAAGATACTCACTTTACTGTCACATCAAACAAATAACTCTCACAGTTGAGAAACCAGAGCCAGGGGGTGTTTTTGGTTTTTTTTGCTTTAAAAAAAGTACTGAAGTGAGCAAATGATTATTAATTTGTCTGCAGTTCTTTTTGTGGATTAATCAAAATGCTTTTTTTAGCTCTGTTCTCTTTTAACTGGCACTCATTAATTGAGTTAACAATGCCAGTAATTGTGTTCGTCATGCTGGATCCCACAAACATGATGTTTTACTTTTCTTTTTTCCGCTTTAAGAGTATATAAAACACCTACACCTTCACATCTTGGGCGAGTCGCAGTCGAAGACAAGTTTATATGTCTACATAGCTGTGAGTTTTACTGCCCATAGGTCTACTAATTTATGGTTTTTCAATGTGTAACATGCTACATTGCCTTATCAATAACATTTAACCTAATTATGAATGACCTAGAAATTGAGTCATAAATTTAGCATTGTATATGGATTTCCGTGCCACTGCATTCTGTCACAATACTAATTCTTCTGACTAGATTAACTGTAAAGTAATTTTTTCAGATGCCCTGTATTGTATATATATTAAAAACTGATCTCAGCAATGACCTACCTTAATGATGTGAAAAAAACAAACAAGGAAGGCAAAGAAAAGCAGAAAGCGCCATTTTTGAGTCCTGATGAAAACTACTAAAGACTTGAGTAAAAGTTGAAGAGGCTAAATTTGCTATATGACAGCGTCCATTTAGTGGCACAAAAATAGGAAATCAATTATGGAGCAAAAGCCTGTCTGGATGTGTGTTCTTATGAAATAGGGACATAACCTTTGTAAAGATAGATTGAGGCCTCATTTCCATTCTCACCTGATACTGTCACACTGCTGTGCTCATTAAAACCTGTCCGTCACCCTTCTCCCTCACAAACAGCCCTGCTTTGTTTTCACCATTTATCATTGTCAGAGTTGTCATAAGAATCAAAATTACTTATATCTGGGCATTATTTGGTTCTTGTTGCTAGTGCCATTAATAGAATACATCTTTATGACTGTTTATAAGTTTTAAGGATGAATCAATATGATATTCAGTGTTTTTGCTGTAATGGAGAGCTTTGGAAAAGAAAATGGACCAAAATTTTCAAATTTAACACTTAAAAATTTATTTGCATATCTAGACCTGCTGATGGATATATTTTTGCTTACTTTTCCACATTCACATAACATGCACTCCACATCAGCATAAATAATTATCATCACTTATTTTAAAAAGAAAATATGTCACTTTTAAAGCTTATTTGCCCTTTATTCCCATTGTTTCCTTCTTCCAAAACAGTGGTTACGACACAATGACTGAATGCCAAGAACTGAGTTTTCATTTAAATAAAATAATGACTGGTGTGTCAAATGCATGCCAAATTAATCACAGCACACAAGGCCAAATTGCTTATGGTTACCGCAAGAGCAGTTGCAAACAAGCATTTTAGCATTTAAAATAATGTAGCCCCAGTACACTGTTAACTACACATTAAATGCACTAGGGTGACATTATTACATAATTTCAAGCAAACTTCATGAGGAACAAAAAGGGCAAAACAGCAATCTAAATATTCTCTCCTGTAGCTAACTACAAAACACATTATCTGTTAAGACGTTAGCATGTCTTTTACTACTGGGCCTGTTTATAACACACAAATAAAGGAACTCAGTTTACAACCAGGCATGATGTAAAAAAAAGTGGATGGCATCGCTGCTCCTCAAAAGTCAAGCCAAAGTATCTCAATCTTCCCTGGGTGTTGAGCTGCTGTATAAATAGTATATAACATGAATCCCATCTATATTAGCAGATTTGACATCGTTTAACCTATAAAATCCTATAAAATCCTTCATAATTATGTAGTAAATAAATTTTCCCCAAAGATGATTTCTATCATTTGGGTAGTTCCTCTCACATTGGTAAATTTTGAGTGTTCATTTTTCTCACAAGTTAGGATTTAATTAATTGTTTGATGCTATTGTTATTTGATGGGTCTTATATCATAATTGACAGCTAACACTGGCTTGAGCTTGAGTCCAGCAGCTCTATGGGTGGGATCAGCTCTTCATCTGAAAAAACTGCTGTGAAGACTATGCTTGTAAATCATGTCACCTGTGCAAGATGGCAGCACCTATTTTTGGTATATTCTTGCTTTTTTGTTATTTCATTTCCTCACTACTACACTTTTTGTATGTCTGCGGTTAAAACATTCCTGTCTGTTAACATTTTTAATTGACAATGCTAAAAAACAGACACATATAGATATTCACAGATGTGTTCATCTTGATTAAGCTACCTCATGTTCTTTTTCATAATCGTTCCCAACTGGCAGATAATATGATATAGAATTTTAATATAGAAGACGATCACCTGTACTCAACCCTTAAAAACATAATTTTACTCATTCTGCCATTAAAGTTACACATGTCAGTCTTTCACAACACTATTAATCAGATTTTAAAAATTAATTGTTTCAACTTAAGCTTTCATCAGGTATTTAAGATACCAGTGGTCTGTTACTGTTTCAGAGTTCTTCTCCTTTTTCTTACAGGCTTGGTAATTTTTCCTTCTTGGATGTTTTTATTGACTGTAAATTTCCTCCATATAAGGTTTATATTTTGTGCAGCATAATCATTGCATCAAAATGAAGTAGAAAATGCTAATGAGTCTAATTGGACCACTAATAGAGACTGTTTCCCCAGCTTTAAGCTTTTGGAGGGTCTGTGTAATCAGTGTAGACAGTCGTTAAGGGAATGGAGAGGCAACTAGCAATGTCAGGAGAGGGCCCAGGCGGTTCCGGCTGACACTACCCCAATCTTCCAGGACCCATTAAATGGCAGTTTCAACACATTACCAACCATAACATCCTTGAATATCACTGATTTTATTTGCAGTATCAAACATTTCATTTCACGCACCATTAATGGAAAAGTGCTGAGGTTCTAATGCTGCCAAACATTTAGTAACTACCTGGACTCAGAGAACCAATTAACTCCAGCGACAACATGGCCAATTAAACACACAAATAGGTGAGTCCAGCATTGGTTGCTGCCCTAGTAATTTACTTTTGAATAAACCCAGGCAAAAATAGAAAGTAAGTCATGAAATGACCAGTTGAAGTGGAATGAAGAATAGTGATTTAGAAGCAGAAATAATATGAGTATAATGTACTGTATCTGCAAGTCAGTAGATATTCAAAGAAAAAAAAGATCATAATGTAATGTATTACACTTAATAATATAATATAATACTGATTATTTGCAAAGTATATGATAATGTGCAGGAATGGAAGCTTTTTACTTTCAAATCACCGTGACATGGAAAAAGCTTATGAAACTGATTTCAGAAAGAACTGCAGGAGTGATAAAATAAAATGGGTGTGTGGGGCTGATACATAAGTGAGATTATCTCAACATTTACATTCATTATACACTACATCATCAAGCATTTCATGTGCATGTTTTATGTCCATTAATTCTCTCTCTCCCTTATAATTATCTGACTCACAACCTATCAGTGATATGAACTTTGGTGTTGGATGCTGGTTTGCCCTCTCAACCTCTTTTAAACTAGGTATATATATATTATTTTTTTCTATTGATTTTTGGCTGCATTTTCAATTATGTTTTTATTGGTAGCCAAACATGTCAATACACAGCTGATGAGTTCTTAAGGCAGAGGCAAGCAGAGAAATACATAAGTTTCAGTTGTTATTTATGTCATGTCATGTCATGTCATTTCATATGAAGCTTGATAATAGGCTACCAGAGCCATTTCCCCTCTATGGTTTAGAGCAGTGTGAAGGGAACCTAATTACCTCTGAGGTTCAGCTAACTGAGCAGCGGTGTTACCAATTTACTGTTACACCTGTGCCCACTGAAAATTTGTCTCAGAAGCGAGTTAACATAGTGCAGTGCTGCAGTATACTCTTAGTGATGAACAATTTTTATTCAGCTAAAATTGACGTATAATTATTGTTATTTTATTATTAGTAGTATTATTGCTTTTATTTTTATTATCATTATTATGCATGTTCAGAGTGAAGAATTGTAGGGCAATTATCACGAGCTGTACACTGAAAAATTATTGCATTGTAGACTTTAATGGCAAACATGTTAGCAGCTTCACATTTACATATCCATCCGACATTAAGCAGTATTATCACATATTTGAGTGGTATTTCTGGCCACCTCACAAATAAAGATCCCACTATCATTCTTCCTTTTGTGGTTCTGGTCTTTCCTACTTTCAGAGCTAAACATTTTGCTCTTAAGCTCACAAATGCACTACTTTTTGCAGCAGCTACATGTTTAATTTAACAAAAATTTTTTTCTGTTTTGATTTGCAAAATCAAGATAATGAGCTTAAAGACACACTTGCTCAGGTCTGAACCTTCATATTGTGTACTCCATCAGGCTCAGTCGATGGATTCCACAGAGTTTAGCATTGTGACATGTAACAGAAGTTTCTCATCACAATAAGCACCATGGAGGACTGACAATTAGCCAGTCAGTGCCGTGTGTGGGACCACTGTCATTGTCAAACTGTACACCATGCCATTTTTTTTCTATGATGGCAACAGCATAATAAGATGCAGAAGGCAGGTCATGCCATCCTAGGGGGGAAAAAAAATGCATGCCAAGCCATGTTGAAAAACGACAAACCCATCCCATCATTATTTTGCCAAACAGACAAAGTTATTGATGTATCAAATCAATCACAGGAGTATTTTGATGGTTGGGATGGTAATAAAGGATGCAATCAGCCCACCAATAAATTGAAACAATCCAATAACCCCAGAGATCAAGGTTTGCGCAACTCACCTCTGCATGGCTACTAAGAAATGCAGTCATGCAGTGCTGATGAACTTGGAATATCCCAGCCGTCTGTCAGCAGAATTATCCATAAAACCATAAATACCCACTTCAGACTCCACATTGTTCAACAGTTCATTAAGTTTCCATTTGTCCATTAGATAAACGGCAACTCTAAGGAAAAAAAGGTTTCATGGTTTTCTAACTTTAAAAACCTTTGGCTATAAAGCCATTATACATGTTTTTGTAGCCATGAGCAAATGTACTGATCCAGGGAAAACAAATTAAACAAACTTTTTGCAGATTTTGTGTAGTATGGACATTTTGTGATTTAGGAGGTTTGGTAATTGTTAGTAAAACTGGAGTGTCCAATATTCACTGACAACATTAAATATGTTTGGTGTTGTGCAGGAGTGGGATGTGTGATGGTCAGTGTTGTACCAAGCAACATCTGATCCCTGTACCTGATAATGATGATGAAACAGGAGGGATGGACTGTTTGGCTGCATATTTTGGAGCATTGCTTACAAGGAGCTTATGTGCCAAATCACTCCTCCCCAGATTTGCTTTCCATGTTTTCAGACAAATTGGTATCTTAGTCCTCATCTGTCTATTTCTGTTTGTCTGCTCAGCATGGATTAGAAAGAAAAAAAAGGAATACAATTTCTTTTTATCAGGTCATGTGCACTTGAAATGCAAAAAAACAACAACATACAAATCATTTTCATTTGCTTTGTTTAGATTACTCTTTGCTCATTTTTCACTGCATACCTAAGTATATAATAATACAAAAGCTGTAGGAAAGTGAATCAGGGTTGCAATTATCAGTGAAACGGTGGATTCTTGTTATTCTAAATACTGTGAAATTCACTACTGTGGACAAGTGAAATGTTCAGACTACAAAAACACTTGAGTGATTACAATGCTGATGAGTAAAGTGCTTATGATGATAGAAGCCTCACAGTCGTACATCATTACCCTCTTTAAAGAGCACATCAGCATGACATCAAGTACGTTTCCATCTACAATTCTTATTCACATTTTGAAATTTGCCATTTTTAAACACCTAAATGGAATCCGAGAAATCCCCCCAAAATATGTAAATATTGCAAAATATTTTTAAACTTGACAGAGAAAACAACTTCTTTGGCAACTTGTTATGTCTGTCTGTTTTACTTCAAGCAGTGGAAATGAAGGATCAGTGAACTGAATTCACATCCTACCATCGCATGTTCATGCTACCAGACCCCCAACTTTGGAGCTTGACCTAATGATTTTCACTTGTCATTTATATTATGAGAAGTTTTTAGTGTTTTAGTTTATTCAGTTCAACATATTCAACATTTTTGTTGTTGTTGCATTTTGAACAAAATGTAAATGCCACAATAATTCTGTTCATTGACAGCTTTTTTTTAAGCTTGAATGTTGAAAATCTGCATTGTTGTACCAAGTAAAAGTTGCAATGAGGTGGTTGGAGTGAGTTTACAAATTGCACCCTTTCATCATTTTGACATTTATTAGATATTTCTCCAACCCTCTCTGACCTTTGACCTAGTCAAAATTATTAGTTTAAACCACACATTTATTGTGCTTTTGTCTTGCTGACTTTTTGGAACTTTTGATACAAAGTGCCAAGTTTTTAGATGGGAATGTACAAAATGACAAATAAAAATTCATTGACATATATGTGAAATATTTCACTCTAGTAGTAGAATGGTCTTCAGTAGCTTTGCAATTATTTGGTTTAACACCTGTTAAAAACCCTTAATCTGTAGTTCTGTTTTTCACCTTTCCCCTGTCTATTACACACACCATTCTCTCCTCTTTCTGTTATTCACCTCTAGGGTAGACATCGAGTAGTATTCCAGCTTATTGTTTAGGAGCAAAGGGGGTAGCCAAGGGCCAGGTAACTTGGATTTGACTGGTGTATTCTCTTGTCCCACAGGACATAAGATACAAATCAAGTTGCTTTGACCCCATTGTCCTCTCAACACTTCAAGTCCCCTAAAGGCAGTACTGTGGTATGGGATCCTTTCTTGCCTTTATTTATTTTTCCCCTTTGTATGGCCGCTGCTAAAGCCACACATACATTTCCTTGGGTAAACCTTCATATTCAGGCCCAGAGTCAGCTAACATTTTGATTTTAAATGGTGTTTACCCTACATGATAGCTTAATAATCAGCAGGACAGGCTCTGTGGTTGAGTTTCCAATATGAATAAACACACATTTCTTTTTAAATCATGCTCAAACAGATGCAATCATTCCTAGACCCTTTACTAAGTCTAAAAAACACATTCTATGGAGGCTTAATAGTTTTATTTTGTATAAACCTGTAAGCAGTTCACGGTTCATGAATTTTGCCTTATGCAAACCAGTTATCACAGATTCCTCAACAACTCAGCATCCTCAGGCACACCAATGGCTCACTCAGTGATGCGTGGTTTGAGCTCACCACAGAGGCTGAATCTCTTTTTCATGTCATATTGACCTTTCCTAGTCTTAATGAAATCAGTCTTGACTTAAAAACAAATAAGCACATTTCACCCCGTTAGCCTGCAGATCATGCCAGTGACCTATGAACTTAATTTGCTATACAAACATGTACTCATAGGTGGCTCCCTCTTTTTCCATGATGGAAAGTGTCACAGGTGTTGAAGTCTGATTAAAAATATGATAATGTCAGTATCTTGGTCAAAAATCCTTTGACAATGCAAAGAAATGTGAACAGAAATCTGAAAATAATCTCGCATAATTTAGGAACACTTTTATGAACCAATTCCAGCCCAATATGCTTATTTTGTATCATTATTTTTTACTATCATTGGAAAAAAGTTGGTAATTATGGAGGGTTTGAAGTGAGACTGGGCATTGGAGAGATGCCACCACAAGCTCCTGCAGAGGAACTTTGAAAGTACTTCCATTATTTCTGCCACTGACAAAACCTGGCAAGACTAGTGTGTTATCCCTGAGACAGCATACTCAGTGTAAGAGCACACAAGGCAGAACTAGTGAAGATCTATGACAGTAAGCAAACCAGAACGGGATGGACTTTATGTCGGGCAGTCTACCTATGCTGATGGTGTAAGTGAGGGATGGTGTTGCTGTTTCTTTTTGTGTTATATTACTTCTTAATTTGTTTGAGTAGCCTGAGATAAGCGCAACACATCCGTAAAAATAGATGACACAAAAAAAATTTAGTGCCAACATTCATAGTTCAAGTGATGATTTGCAATGAATCTAGATCATCTTTCACCTTGCAACATAAATTTGGTAAAATTATCTTTCATCCTATCAGGTCCAGCTAAACAGCCTAAGTTAGCATGCTAACAGAAAAACTATGATTGCGAACATGGTATATATTACTTGATTAACATGAACATACTAGCTTCTCTACCATTAGAATAGCTACATAGCAAAAGTTAGCATGCTGAAAAGCTAAACTAAGATGGCAAACATGGTAAATACCTTCTAAACATCATCATGCTAGTTTTGCCTTTGTGAGAATAGCTAAATAGCAAAAGTTAGCATGCTAACAATTTAAACTAAGATTTCAGCCATAGTAAATACCCGAAACATCAACATGCTAGCTTTGCCTTTGTGAGAATGTTGGCATTGTAGCATAACTGTCCTCTCTTCTTTCCATGAGACACGGTTTTTAATAACATTATCAACAGAAAACAAGTTGCAGTATCACACTTGAAATAACACCTAAAGTTAATTACGGGGTCTGTCTAGCATCATTGTGTTTAGGAAGTAAGATTCAGGCGTGGCACCTGTTTCTTGTCATTTGTGGCAAACAATTTAGCCCTTTAACCCACCTTCCACCACCATCCTTATCAGCACGTTTCCTACAAAGGGTTAATTCAATCATGTCAAGGTTCTCTGCTCTGTTGCTTGCCTCTACCATCATACTTTAGGTGCAGTGGAGCGTCTCGTCATTGATGGCACCTTTGGCTTCACAATAGAAGCTAATTTGTTAGAATCTTTCACAGGTCAGGGGCTGCTTAAAGGCGAGGAGGGCGCCTTGGCCACCGGAAAAATAAAGCCATCCACTGTGTTGGAGGGGGCAAATTAAATGCCCAGTCGTTTTATGACTGTAGACATACAAAACATAAATATCCATTTTCTTTACTTCAATACAGTCCACGAGATCTTGCCAGCCATCCCAGTTAACACAGGTTAATAGATTGATTCCAGTGACATGTCTCATAATGAACAGTAAATTGTTTTATCTCTTAAGTCTTATTTGGTCAGCCAGGAAAACATATGAGGTAATATGGCTGAGGCTAAATGGAGCGTATAATAGATCTCTCACTAAGGCATAAGGATAGGTTGATGGCAGAGCTTATGATTAATGAAAATAATAATGCACTTGAAATTGAAATTTTTCTCCTTTTTTTTTTGGCCCTTTCAACCCCTTCCTGCTATGGTCATTATGACTGCTCATGCACAAGGTGATTGATGTGTGATTGCTAGCATCTTTATTTATGTCTGTTGGGCCTTTTTCACAGAAAGGTCTATTCTGGCCATTATAGAGACTCCAGCTTAGAGTGAACTCGTACTCCAGAGCCAGGAGGGTGTAACAAAATACTAAAGTTTAAAATGTGTCTTTCTCCTCTGACTTCATTGGTATATTATAATCCTGCTGAACTCACTTTAGTAAATGCACTTCTTACCTCAAGTATTAGTAGAAAATTCTGTTTAACCATGGTAATTAAGTTTATTATAAAATAATGCACTTATTTTAAAGAGTATATCAAACACAACAACAGAATTTGCTCCTCCTATTCAACTTTCCATTTACTCATTTAAAGACATCCTTTCAGTGTTACGGCTCCTTCTACCTTCTTTTGACCAAAAAGGAAAAAAAAACTTGAAAAAATCAATGACTTTTAATTCCGCACTATTGATATGCTTAGATAATGCAGCAATTGAACTGTGCTTCTGCCAGTGGTGATGAGGAGTAGTAGATGAAGAGTAATTGGGCCCTGACCCCTGTGTGCCTCGGCCACCATATCGCCCAAGCTTTCCCCAGCACATTCTCTCCTACAAGCAGGAGGGCTCATTTTGCAAACCCTCAGTTGTGGCAAGGTGATAAATTACAGTTCTTAACTATCATTGATTACTCAGTGTTTCTCCACTTTCTGTGACAACTGTTCAGTCACTCTGAATGGCTCTTAATGGCACATTAGAGAAAAGAAAGCGTACAGTTTCCCCAGTATTGATTAAACTTGCTTGTTGCTTAATAAAGACAAACTGACATGCACTACACTTTGGTAGCCTGTGACCAAGTAGAGACATAAGACCCATATCATGTAAAACAATGAGATATCACTGATTCTCAGATGGTTTGGATGTAAACGATTCTAATGAAGCTTGCAATGCAATGATTTTGGATTCATTCAGTGTTATAATTTCAAATTTTTATCAAAGCTTTTGCTTTGATTTTGTCACTTATCCTGTGGTTTTACAGTTTATATGTTATTCTCAAATGTAGTCATAAGAATACCAAGTCGCAAGTTTTGTATACCAAGCAAAAAGAAGTCAAGATGTTAATTAAGCTGTGATACAAACAAACTTCAGCAGACACCTATTGCAACATTTAGTCATCAGTCAGGAGCCGTGTTGGACTATTTTCAAGGTTTTTGTGTTGCAGGTCAAAATGTATCACACTTTTCTATTAGAGAACACAGATGGTGAAGGCTTTTGAGTTGCTACTTCAGTTATAGCAGGGATGGGTTATGATTTCTGAATTTTCAAATGGTTCAATTTTTTTTATAGATATCTCATTACAAAGTTTTGTTATTATATAATATTATATAACCAAATAATTGTATGTTTAATCAGTTAGAGTTGCTGTTAAAACTATGTGTAATTGTGTAATTTCACTTACTAAATGAAATGGTGGTTATTGCAAAGAGATTGCATCTAAATGTATTCTTTGAAGTTAAAAGCTGAAGTGAAGAATTTGACGTAGTACCAAACAAATTTGAGTGCGACACTATCAAGGGTAGGAGGGCTTACAATGAGCTGTCTATAAGTGTACACTGGCCCCATCGTTGGGCAGTATGCCCTAAGCTATTAAGCACTGTTTTTTAATTGGTTATCTTGTTTGAATTTGTTCTGCCTCTGCCAATCAAATCAATGTGCATTCCTCCCGACAACCTGAGTCTGCCCATACCCCAACCAACCAACCACTTCAAGACAGGTGTCCATATCATGAGACAGACAGTGCTGAAAATTTAACAATATTTTCCTTAGTGCGGAGCTTGTTTGCCAGAAGAATTGTCAATATCAAAATGCCTGATGACAAACCCGAGGAAACATCTACTGGAAGTTAACAACAATCAGTCACATTGAATAATACTTTAAAATCCAAATTTAAGAATTTAGCAAAAAAGTAATCAAAAAGTAATCAAATTTTTATTTACATTAGATTGCTGTGATAAAATAAGAAGAGAGATTACTAATAACATGTTACTTTCTCAACACTGCTACGTGGTTAGCCATGTTCTCAGGCACAACGAGCTGGAAGCAAACATGAACAAATCCCTCTTCTCAGCCCCACAGAAAATTCTCACAGAAACACAGCAACAACTTTGTAAACTTTGCTGCACGAAAGCATTTAATAAGATAAAGAGCACAAGAAGTCAGAGGAATAATGATGTCTACATTATATAAACATACAGCTGAGAGTAGGGCCTCCTCTGATGCACACATGCTTATTGACCTAACGGGCGTGACGGTAGTGACTTCCTGTTGGGCTTGTGAAGTTTTAAGATCCCCTGAGATGCGCGAGTCCTGGACAGACTGAAAGAAAACAAGATAGCAATCCTTGAGTCGGGTTATTAATCATAAGGGAAAGACTAAATCAAGATTTAACACTTGCTGAAATGATTTTATGATGTGTTATTCATTCAGCAACAGCAAATGCAATTTTAATCAAAACATTATTACATTCTGATGTTTAAATATGAAATAAATGGTCACAAAAAGCAATTTTGTTCATTAATGTTACAAATGCTAAATGCAGCATACAAATATTAGATATCTCAGGTTTCAGTCACTCATCTGTGTCTTTGCTGTCTCATGTCAAGAGAAAGCAAACAGGCCTGATGTGTGTGCGCACACGCATGCGTGTTTATGTTTGAAAAGCCAAGGAAACCAGATCTGACATTTTTGTCAGCTTGTGACCCACTACTCACAGGACTGACCCAGTCCATCAACAAAATGTCACTGAAGACAAATCAAAAAACAAAAGGCATGAACCCTCATTTAAATAAGGATAATATCATAATAGTGGCAGGTTGAGAAGTCTATAAGATGCTGTTGGAGAGATTTCTATTGTCTCTGAACCTGATGTCAAAATGCCATGAGAGGTTTCTATCCTGCCAGGTCAGTATGCCTCTGAGGTCGGGGCTTTTGCCCTGGCCTGGGTTTCAGGCCACGCTGACTCCAGAGTGGGCCTGGCACTCGTGTCAGCAGCACATCATGTGAAACTACAGAGCTGAATTAGCATGGCAGGATTAAACTGATTAGTGATGCACTTGTGTTCAGTAGGTCACAGTTTGAAGAACAAAAGTGATATTAAAGGATCTATATTTCTCCCTTGGTGCCTTAATGCCATCAGTTCTTTTAACACACAAAAGTCAGCTCGAGCTCCCTGACAGATAGGTGCCATTTTTTTCTCTTCAGTTTAGCCTTTTCTTTCCTTTCTCTGAGGATATCACAAATCCCCCCACACCCTGAACCCAGTCCTCAAATTCTTAACCCCATGTCTCCCCCCTGTCAATACATGAACTCTTCTTTTCACTTTTAATTCTCGCTTTTTGGCTTGTGCTCAAACTTCTGCTCTGTCTTGCAGTTTCCTTCTCACTTTCACCCACACTCATCCCTGGGAAATGTAGATCTTTTCCTGACAAGTTCCTCAAGAAGCAAAGCCTCTGGAGAGCATCAGCAGAGCTCTGCCAAAAAATCCGTGGGAATAGTCTTGATGGGAAGGGAAAGGGACTTTTAATTGTTTTTCTTATTTTCTTCTTCTGGAATTAGTCAGTGGAAAAAAATCTGCGATTGTTCCTTTATTTACCTTACAGTGAATAAAGTTTTAAACTGTGGGTGGCAGTGACTGCTTATAGGAGACTTAATAGCATACTATTCTAATGTAACTCTAGCAGTAATGTTTTCAAATGTTCTCCATGCTGTACAAATTATGCATATTAATTCTGTTCTGTATGATATAAATCAAGCTACTTTGAAGATTGAAAATTATGTACTCCCTATGTTTACACACTCCGTAACCTGCCTGTATCGGCAGCTGGAATAACAAGTGCTGTATTTTGGTGTTCATTAAGAGCTCAGCTCAGATGGTTTTCCCGACTGGAGGCATTTGAAATTTCAGCTCTGAGGTTGAGGGTCGGAAAGTGTTGAAAAAGGAGCAAGTATATTTATAAACCGACTGGTAATATTTTATCCACATGGGAGGAAATATCTTGATGTGTTTACGGTTCGTTCAGGGCATTGTTTGAAAATGTACCATCAGGCAACATTACAATAATATTGATAAACAGAGCATTCATATTAAATTATAGATTATGAGTGGTATTCTACAGTATGGTACATTTCTTGTATTTTTTGGTCTACAGCACTTCTGTCTTTTTGTCTTCAAATTTGCACTTTTGCTCTCATGCTTTTATTTGAATTTTATTTATCATCTGATGAAGTTTTTAGGTATTTGGAAGTAACCCATGAAAAACATACCATGCCTTTAAAAAACGGTCTAATATCAAAGAATAAAACATCAATATTTTGATACAGTAAAACATTAATAGAGCAGTTTTTGTATAACAGTCAATTTCAATATAACTATTTGTTTAATTATACAAACTAGGGGCTCAATATGTCACATATTTTACTTCATTCCATCAGTTGATGTTTTGACATAATTTCTATTATCTCTGTAACAATATACCCACCGAAGAGAAAAATGCACAGACATAGTTAGTGCCAGATGTGAGTACAGAGCAGGAGGATAAATGGTACTGCAACAATGTGAAATCAAGACCAAATAAGGTTATGTCTTGCTGTACACAGTTTTTATATTTAATTTCAGCTTACTGATATTTAATGGGAAAAAAAATGCATCAATTACAAAATAAATCCACTGACTTTTGTGAAATGTAAAGAAAATATAGGATGTTTTCTAAACAAAATGCACATTTTGAATGTTTTACAGCTGCATCACAAGAACATAGAAATACACAGATGAGTGTATGTAAATAAAGAAGTTCCAAGAGGTCAATCACAAAATGCTGTTTAATCTCAAGTCTGCAAACACTTTGAAATAGTTCAGTGTTGCTGCACAATGTCAGTTGCTATCTTTGTTCAGTGATGGACATAAAAGGGCTTCCTTTGTTCAGATACAATAAGCCTCCATTCTTTAAGCAGATAAGCATAACAAAGTAAAAGTGGGGGGCCGTCAAACACCCAAAACTAGAATTGTGCAAGCAACAATATTTACATATTGGCCACTCTGATGGAGGGAACAACTGAATAAGTTGTATTGATTAAAATAGTCTTCTGACAGTCACTCACAATTACCCTTTTGTGATTTGATATAATAAGGATAAAAATATCAATAGCAAAAAAATATATAACAGAGCTGCTTAATGATGGAGGGCACCACTGAATATGAGAAATTTAAGTGTTTTTATTCTGATATGAAACTATTACTAAATTAACATTAATGCCTTTGCCACTTGTTGATTGAGCTTTTTGTTGCTCCATCAGGACTATTTTTGTTTCAATAAATTACAAGCAAATCAGGGAGAACACATTTGCCTCATTTAGTAACTCACTTTATTGTCTTTACATTGCAAGAGGACTTGATTGGTGTTTCTACTGCTGAATCGCTACAGGGGGCTGATTACAAAACAGTACTCTAAAGCTAACAACTGGCTAATGTAAACCAAAGTAGGTGATGTAAACAAAGCTAGGATTTCAAAATCAAATCTTGCTTTCACACAACTAGGCCAAACAATCCTACTGTATATAAATGTGAAGGTGGAGGAGTAAAGAACAGGGTGAGAGGTCCATGTGTGGATGGTGGCAGGCTGCAGATGTCTAAACCTGTGCCTGGGATTTGAATCGCTGCTCCACAGGAAGCAGGCTGGCTGGTTTGTTTAGCTGGATGTGATTTCGAGTGGCAGGAGGGGGTGTTGCCTGGTTATATGAAACACAATGGGGCATACTTTCTGAACACGACTATTAGGCAATAATGTCGCGGCTCAAGTCCAAGCCGTTCGCTGACCGTGTCTGCAGATTAAGATATGCCCCTCCTAGTATTAATCAAATTTTGGCCTCAGTGTGAGGGCAGTACATTAGTGAATGTTCAGAAGAGTATATGCATTCTTTTCTTATTTTTTCAACTACTACAGAAAAAAGAAACTACTGTTTTTAAAATGTACAGTTAGCTATTTCCGTGGTTTTGCATTTTTTTTTGTAACAAGTTTGATTATCACTCCACCATTTCTCTCAACCTAACTTGCACCATAATAACGTCCCTTGTGTGCAGTCCTATAAACATTTGACTAAATGCACTTTTAACATATTGAACAAACAGAAAAAAAACAAAGAAACCCA
>JAQMCX010000050.1:13176547-13486547 GCA_029814765.1 Acanthurus leucopareius | reverse complement strand
TCTCTGATTATCTCCAAGCACTCTTTGCAGACCTTTATAGACCAACCACAACTCCATCAATCATTTGCCCTGCCTTCTTACTCCTTGGGCTGCCCCATGTCCCACCTCACCACTGCTGGGCTAATATTACCTAAAGCTGTGTCTGTAGTGGTATGCGCTGAGGAAAAAAAAAAAAAAAAACAAAGTGATTTCTTCCCCTGAAACTTAGGGATTTGAAATATACATATTCATAATGTTTAGAGGGCACAGAATCAGATGTTGCCAAATCAACCTCAGTATTGTTTCTACAAATTATTTTTTCCCCAGCATCAGATCGATTTCTCTCTGAAATGAGGTATTAGGCGGCAACGACTGTTGAGAGAATTAAGAGTCTGTGTTTAAACATGTTTGCAGCTGTAGTGGGGAGACGGCTGAAAAAAAAAAAAAAAAAAAGTGTTAATGGAGATCATTTGTGGTCAGTGGACAAGTCGTGCAGCACTAGAAATGTCATGCAGTTGCATCAGCCTTAGTAAACATTAATTATGAGTCCATCTTTGTTTACTCATCCCTGCACCCCACACTGGCAGCTGTGCATATTTGCCAAGAGGATTGGATCTCCATGTCTCTATATTTTGGTGATGTGCCTATACTATCGACCTTGTGTATTTGAGGAAAGATGTTGTTATTAATCACTAAACAGGTCAGCACTGTGATGGAGGTTTAAGTGCTAAGATCTGAAATAAAACATAGCTTTTTTAAAAGGTGCTAAATGGGAAATTATTTTATTTTGCACTCTTGTATTTTTTTTTTTATACACAAAGTTTAGCTCTGGTCACCTGCCTTTTGTTGTAGACATGTGTCTGGCTCCCTCACCCTGCCCCCGCCGCACAGCTGACCTTGTGCAGCCTTTCCAGGCCAAAGACTTGATGAGTGTTTTTTTAGCCCATCCCCCAACATCCCTCGGCATGTGCGCTGCACATCCGCTCTGTCATTAAACCCTCCACCCATGGCTTTAGGACCCAACCATATGGTGCAGCTAGTGGAGTGTTGCAAGAAAGGCTTGGCTTTGGTCATAATCTGATGAATCTTTCTCAGAAAAGAGGTTTTCTATGATGACATCACAACCAATCATCTGGACAACAATCTGCACTGGGGTGTTTGGATGTGTGTTTAAGCATGTGTGCCTCTTGCATATTTTGTGCAAAGTGCATGCTTGTAGTTCTCAGCGCACAAGAAAAGTGACAAAATAAGAAACGTGGCAGGAATTCTCAAGAAACAAGTAACTGCAGGACTAGATTTTACATTATTTATCAAAAATAAAAATAAAAACTTTATGCACTTTTTTTTACTTTAATCTTTATTGTTCTACAATTGTCTGTCTAAGCACATATTAGTATGTTACAATGTTGAAAGCCATAAAGAACATATGAAACGGTTTAAGAGCCCCAGTACCTTGTGCAAGATGAAAGGTTGCCCTTGGAGTCGTTACAGGCATGTTCAATGGCAGCTCGAACAATAGTTGCCAGTTTCACAGTTAAGACATGACCAGTTGTCTGGCAACATGTTTAGTATGCAGCAAGCAGAGCGTATCGCACACAAAGATGGAAGAGATTTTCTGTGGCTAACACAATCCAAAAGAAGCTATCAATTCCCTGACATAAGAGTGAATGGATATGGTCGATGTCCAGGCGATGTTATCGGTATCCACATACTAAATCTATGAGGGGAGACGGACAGTTAGGTTCATGCTTGTATGGCCTGAGAGAAAACAGTGTAAATGAAAAGCGTGTGGTTTGTCGAGTTATCATGGGTCACAAACATGTGGATGTGGATGTGTATGTGTGTGTGATAGAGGATGAGAGCGACAGAGAGAGTGCACAGGGTTTGTTATATAATGCTGTTGAACCAGTTTTTGTAGTTTTGCGTAGGTCACGTTGTGACATGTCTGGACTGACAGATGTGCTTATCGGAAAAAAAAAAAAAGCCTGTTAGAATTTAGTAAATCTGGTATTTCATAGGCCATAGTGCTGCGTTATCAAGTTGAAGTCAGGTCATGTCGGTCATTATCAGACCAGTGTTTTTTTCAATATTATTACTCTGTTTATAGCGACCTACTGACCCAAAAAGGCAGAAAACCAAATGTGGTCACAAAACATAAGCTCATTTCCCCTTGGAAATTTGACTGAGTGTAATATTAGAGCCAGCTTAAGGACAGACAAATGTTCCCTCATAATTTGAAATGTGTACAATTAATCCAGATTCCATCATGCTGCTTTGCTAACTGAAACATTAAGCTATAAAAATATCTTTGCTCTCCCTTTTTCCAAAACACCACTAATGATTTCGTGAGTTGTAAGTTTCAAAGCTGCCTCTCACAAAGTTCACAGAGTCCATCCACACATAAAAAAACATACTAGCATTTAGTCTAATAGGCCTAGAGGCCTCTTGACTTTCTCATTTAGCTCTTTTGTGTATGTCAGAGTAAGGGCAAAGGGGTAACATGGGGCCTTAAGCAGTAATTTCACCAGAGTGAAGTGTATTGCAGATGGGAATTATTAATTTGTATCTGCTTTGCCTCAGTTCCACCACTTACTGAAGAGGGGAAAAGTGTCATTCTATTCAATTTTTGTGTTTCTGAAGTCTCTGGTCTCGAGCACAGCCTGGTCCAGGGTCGTGAGTGTTAAATGTCAAGCCTTGTACTGAGCTGTCAAAGAACAGAATAGGCCCGGGATGATTGATGACTGGAGAGCCTGAAACCAAAACCTCCCAATTGCAAATGCTACCTTGCGTCAGTCTTCTTAGTCTTCTTACCCCCCGCTTTCCCGCTTTCTCACTCCTGATGGTTGCTTACTATAGAGCCAGGGCAGCTCCCACAGTTACACACACTCACACACATACACACACGCACACACACTCACACACACACACACACTCGTGCATGTAGAGTTATGCTTCAGTATGCCAGCATCAGTAAAAATATCTTCTCCGCACACAGCCTGGAGTTGTTTTGTATGTATGTGAGTAGATCTCTTGCAAAGTCTCCAAACGTTTAATCCCGTTAAAGAAGAGTGAACCACTGATTTCATTTTGGTAGGCTTTGCTGTTTTGACTCTGGCTGTAAAATTTAATTGAGGGGGATTGAGAATCTAAAGGATTGCGAAATAAGTCAGGCAATAACTGAATAATTTGGAGTTCTGGACTGTGATGACAAGATTATTAATGGCTCCAAGCTGGACTGTACTTAGCCCCATGCATATTCAGTGGGACGTACAAACAGGCTCCTGGCTGTGAAAATTTTTCTGCAAACCGTTTTAGGCCAATTACTCTACAATTCAAGATCTTCATTTTTATCAATTAGCTTAAAATAATCACTAATAAAACAAACACTAGAAATACATAAGTAGGACATATTTGAGATAATCACACATTTAACACATTACTTTAAATAATTAATAGAATTTTATGTAAAATTATGGTCAATTAAAATTGTATTTATATACAAATGTCCTATCCTCAGATGTCTAAGAGCTTAAACAGAATATGGATTGAAATAATCAAAAGACAAATCACACGCTTTAATGCTGAAAATTGCCTCAGGATGCTCATATGTTCAATGTAATTATTGTATATTGATGGTCCATAAAATCTAATACAGTGCAAATATTTATACCCGTCAGCCTGTGACAGTTTTAACAAGGAGCACTTCTGATGAAGATATCTCCCTGAACACAGAAATGATCAAAGACTGTCATTGCATTACAATAGTTCCATTTGTCTGCTTTGGCAGGGACATACATCCTGCTTACCGGATGGTTAATCAGACACTCCCTCTATCATCTTCATCAGGATTGCCTGTGGTTTCAGGGAATGTATAAAAACGCGCTCACATTTCTTTATCTGCCTTTTCCCCCTCTGCCAGTCACTTGTCCTCCAGATGCTATCTCTTCTCAAAGCACTGTCTATTTAGCAGATCAACGAACTATCTTTTTCAACCCTCGGCATGCTAATTACAGTTCGTCACAGCTTTATTTATTCTTTGAGGGAGAAAAACGCAAAGAACAAAGCGGTGATACCGCTGTGACCAATGTTGTTGTTGCGATATATGATACTCCTACACATGTCAATCTTAAGTCCCCTATTAAAGCAAGCATCATTTCACTCACCTGAAGCAGAGAGCAAAGAGGCTGTGAAATCGCAGCGTCAGAGCAGCTCAACACCTGCCAATCTGACCCGCAGTGACAGGCCACGCTCCTCTTGCCCACATTAATAACACAGATAAACATAAAGCTAAATACCAGGCCATGCTCTGTTAACTTTTATGTGGTTAAGAATGATTGGCTTTTTGCTTCACTACACCAGAGGGATCAAAAGAAGCCGGGAAGGATATCAGAGTGTTGGTCTCCCAGTAGAAATCCTGCTCTGTTCCTTCTACTTTCCATGCATATATAATTGTCAGTGTTCCCTCTCAGCACTACCTGCAGCCCTTGTGGACATATCACACACAATAATGTGTGATGTGTGTACTAAGTGCCTTTGGCAAGGGGCTGCAGTGGGACTGTTAAGTATGTATGCACAACATATATAAAAGAGTTCTCGGACATACTACAGCTCTGTAATGTATAATTAACACCTGCCCTATTTAAAATGACGTCATCGGACAAAAAACTGCATTATGGAAGATTTGCAGGTATTTACTGTAAAGGCTGTTAAATGTTAATAAATTAAAATAATGTCACAGCTTTGTTTTTTACCTCTAAAAGATGTATATAAAAGTATTATTAATATTTATTTGAAGAAAATTGAAACTTTGGTGCATAGCAGGAATTAATAAAAATAGGCTTAAATTTTTATTTAGAATTAAAATAAATATTGTTCATTTTGGTGTCAATTCTTAGTGCTTCCATATTTGGCTAACAGCTAAGGCAGCATGATTTTTTTAACAAGTAGGTGTACCAAAGAACCATATTTCACATCTTGACATTTTAAAGGGTGGAATTGAGGGTCGTTAAGGAGCAGGGGATACGGGCAGACGTCTGCAACTGTTTGTTTACCATACCGCTCATTGGTTTCTGACTTCCTGACATTCTTGTACCTTATCTTCACCACTCTGAAGTCTGCAAACTGGTGCCAGCGAACAGGGGGATGTGTGTGGGGTCTGCTCCAAGGTACTGCATTGCACTCTCACCGGGACTGAGTCCAAAAGAGCCAGGCTTGTGCTTTTGAGGAGTCAGGGTCAGGAGAGATTAACCCATGTGATCCGGCAGCGCTGGGAGAAATTTGACTGAGTGTGGAGCAGAGGTGCTGCAGAGGGCAGTGCAGGCCGGAACAGGTTCAGCCCCTGCTTGCTTATCTCTGGGCCCCACTGTCGACAAAACTCCCTTGGTCAAAGAGTGCTGAGAGTGGTGTAAAAAACGTGTTTACAATTTGAGGAGGTCAAGGACTTGAAGACAGATAACCATTACCAGAATAAAGCTATAGACATTCAAAAGACAGGGCAGCATGGGCCCCGGTTAAGAGTGAAGGAGTAAATTATCTGGGAAGATTATTTAACTTTATCATGCATTTATAACAGTTATAATGCTATACCACCGAAGGATTTTAGACAACAAAAGATTTACTAATTAATTAAGTGAACATTTAATAGCTTTTCAAATTATGAGCAACATAAAAGGTATTTATTTACAGACTAGAACAATATATATAAATCATGGCAGGGCAGTGACAGTACACTGTTTCAGAGATAATGTATTGAATGGAGAGACTCCGAACAGCTGCCACAGGCTTGCCAATGTGTAATGGTTTCCTTGTTGATTCATTCTTCATCATTTTACTGTATTCAAATATAGACTCAAACGCACATGTGAGCCAGCTGGCAAGGGTGATAATCTCCAGACCTTGAAGTTTTCTTCCAAATGCATGAAGGATCTATTACACATGCCTGAGTAAATAGGTGACAAAAACACAGTGGAGTACTTTGCCCCAGAGATCAACAGGGCAGCTGTGAGGCTGTCGGTCACAACACTGAATAGTGTCACACTTCTTTGAGGTCTTTGCCTTCTTTAAGGGTCTGCGATCAGACCAACTTGGCTCCCTCTGTATCCATGCAGAATAACATCAGTGACAGGTGGCCCGCTACTTTAGTGTGAATTGCATCCCTGTAACAAACTCACTGAGGAAATAATCAGGAGCCAGTGGGGGAAAATTTCATTTCTTCTTCAAATTCTTCCTACATTACATTACCCTGCAGGATTAGAGCACGGCAAAGCTGCAGCACAAGGCAGTTAGGATGAATGTGATTTCACTGTGTGTTTCCAGTGGCTGACAGCAAGGACTGACATCTCCCCTAAAGGTTTGGTGACCTCCATTCTAGCCCAAACCTGTCTAAACATACTATCTTCACATTGTTCCAGAGGTTAGCAATGTGAAGCAGCTGTTTCCCTGTATATGAGTTCAGTCTGAGCCTCACCCTACAACACCCAACCCCCCCTTCCCCCTCTCTCTCATTCTCTCACTCTCACACAGACACAGATACAAACACATAAAAACACTGCTCCTGTCATTCTCACACACTCCTCTCTATTAAGAAGCTTTGTCTTCTAATGCACTGCAGCTACGGCCCTTGAGAGCAATTATTGCTTCTAGTCAAACATCATTATGGCTTGATCAATGGAGACAATGTAGATTAATGTAAATGAGCGAAATATAGACACAGAAGTGTTGATTTCATTTAAGAATTGGAGGCAATCATAAGGGATGGTTGTGTTTTTCAGTCTTAATCTTTCAATAATCATAGACATTTTAATCTGTTTAATTTTCTTTCTAAATATTTCATAAGAGAAATAAGTCTTCCATATTTTCTATCGTCTGCAAATGTTTTACAGTGTGGACTGACTTAATATTACTATTTTCCAAGAAGCGCTGTATTTTTTTTTCCCTCCCGGGATAATGATGTTAAAAGATTTGCTCCACACTGTTTATGTCTCATGCAGTGCGGTCCTTACTTTTTGTTGCAATCCAGCATGAATTCATATTAAATGTGACTGCATCCATCAGCACCTCCCTGGCAGCACAGTTGTCTGGCTCTCGGTGTTTAATCTATTAAAGTGCACCCTTGCCTTTTTCCATGACATTGAGAATCTGAAACTGGCTTTGAGCTGACATCATGTTTGAGGATCAGACTTCCACTGACACGGGCACGCTCATATCTCCTTGTCTTATTCGTTTATGCCACAACTTTAAGGTTATTGAGGTTTTTCCTTTCTCTTGCTTAATCCTCCTTTGTTAAAAAATAGCATTGGAATTGCTTTACGTGGCAACAGTGAGAGACTTGAAAAACTACACCATGAACATCATGTAACTAATAAAATTAGAGGAATAATGTTAAGGTTAGTAATAAAGCTATAACCTGCCAAACCATGCATCTTGTGTTTCACTCATTTAGTTGTTTGAACTGTTTTTGAGTGGGACATATTACAGCTAAATCTGTCAAAAAATCCTGGTCCACTGTGATCAGGCTCATATAAATGTTATCAATATGTACAGTAACAGTTCATTTATATGGGCCTTACACCTAATACACTGAGTATTATCTCAAGCAAGTCATATGCTGAAGTGGATAATTTACATTTTTCCTATTAATCCTTTATACTTTGAAGCTGATATTATACAATATTCATAACACACTTCTAAAAACATCCTGTGTCACTCAGGAAGTGATGTATTTGCAGGCTTAGTGATTTTTTGTTATAGAAATTAAAAAATAAATATGATTTTGTTTACAAATTAATTTGATTACAAATTAAGCTGCATGTCTTAACATTAAGCATCGTATGTTAAAACAGTTTCTACACAAAATGAAAGCAATGACCTCCAATCACCAAAGGTGTCACCAAAATCAAGATAAACTGAAATCTTACTTTTTACGTAATTGTCAGCAAAGAACTGCATGAAGGGAAGTGAACTTCAAAACTCTGAAGCAATTTCTTTTGACGTTACTTTACATTTTAAGTCTTTGTATTGGCCGATGCGGAGCAAAAAAGGAAAAACTGCCAGTGACGTGATTAGCCTCAGCAATGCTGTAACAAGGAGAGAAAAGAAAGCAGCAGTAGCTGGTACTTTAAAGTGTCAGAGTCTTTGTAGCAATGACTAGTTTATGATGCTGATGTCAAGCATCACACTCAATGAGGCCTTTGTCCCAGGCTGAGACCAGGGCAGTGGGAAAACTGCCCACTCTTAGTCGGCAGGCCCATCCATCTTTCCATGAGGCCTTGCCGTCCCCTTTGCACCAAAACTCTTGTGTATTAAAGATCTCTTGGGTTAATGCGCTGGAAAATTGGCTTGCATTTTTATTGGTGGAAGCCAGCTAAATGAAAGAAAAACAACTCATGGAGGGTAGAAAAGGACGAGAAAAATATCTGGAGGAGTGATTGTGGAGGGCAGGCCCTCAAGACTTGTTTCCTGTGACTAGGGTAAAAGAAAAAACCCTGCGTCTGACACACTAGAGATGATATTGTGCACGGGCTGAGGGTAGCTCCATCCATTTATCATTACCGTCACGGCCAGTGGTCGCTACTGCTGAAGTATTGACCCGGTCATGATGTCTGTAATAGGACATTCGAGATAAATCTGAAGGGAGCACAGTGACAATGGAAACAGTAGAAGAGATATTCTATTTTCATCCTGTTTCACTTTTCAATCAAATACTACATCTCATGTTAAATTCATCAACACCTCTTTGTCTTTTTTTTAGTGTTTTTAGATTTTGTAAATCTGTACTAAATCAGCATCTGCTCACTCATCTATTTGCTCCAATAAGATGTTTACCTGTGAGCGTCTTATTGACACATGCATACTGCTTGTGTCACACTACTGCCTCTCATTCGTTTTGATGAAGGGGCTTAAGTCAAACCTCTGCACGGAACACATCAGTGCGATCAATGAGCGCGGAGTGACTGACCTACTGGACACATTTATGGGTGTGGGAGGCTAATTAGGAACCACTTCCCAGGCTTGGAAAGAGAAGCCCACAGAACAGCTGCTGGTCAGCACTGGACTCCTATCTGTGGGTCAAATAGGTGGCAGCTCGTCACAGACAGTGACACAGCTATAGGTCTAGAGAGGCCAATTTACTTAATGGCTAGCCCCAGGGCTGGGGACTCCTAGTATTTCTTTACTTGGACACTTGTAGATGACAGTGCAAGAGCCAAAACGATCCACTTTATCACAGCCGGTCTCATAGGAGAGCCATGACCAGAGCCATTTTACAGCAGAGTCTTTTGTCTGTCAAAGGCAATTTAATGAAGTGCAAGCGAAAGTTTTGATGGTTGGTTTCTCCAAATTTGTTTATGTTAGGATTAAATGCTACATTAACCATTATAGTGCTTAAATTTGCTGCAGTAGTTTAAGGAAAAAAAACAGATTTTTTGTCAGTGATGTCAGGATTTCATCTTGTCAAAAATAGCTCCAGAGGGCTTAATGTCAAACATGGTCATTGACCGCACTCTTAACTGTAGCGTTTACTTTTTTTTTTTTCACGATCATGCCCCTGAGGGTCAAAAAGCTTTAGTCCTAGACGTCTCTTAACACACAGATGTTACTGTAACACAGGCAGGGAATCATGCCCAAACATCACCTTTGACCTCACATGTCAGCTGATCCACCATCACCTCTTTTGAAATAGACTCTCAACTTCTATAAATTACCAGATTTTCCCACCGTGTTCCTCAATTCACTTTGTCTGGCTCCAGCCATTTTCCACTACAGACCCTGCGGTCAACTAATAGTGATTGCACAGTTGCTGAAAATCTGTCCCCTTGGGTTCACAGAGGTCAAAGGGCTCACACCAGGGTCACAGCCTGTCTTTATGTCTCTTTCCACCAAAGGCTTTGTGATGAATAGAGAGCCCCAGGAAACAAAAGCTTTCAGCAAAGACAAGCAACTTCGCTCAATACATCAGCACCTCCACTCACTGCCGTCCTCCCTGGTAAAAACACACTTTCTAACTGAGATAATGTGCGATCGAGGGGGGAGCAGAATCCACCAAAGACATTGAGAGCAAGCAAAGACGAGAGGAAAACAGGAGAAATTTATCATTTGTTATTTTGGGAAAGAAACTAAACAAAGGCATACAAAAGAAATAATATGCACTAAAAGACAATTTGCTGTTAATATGCATTTTACAAAACTTGCAGATACATGTACAGATGTTTTATTTCTCAAGCACAAACCCCTTTTTCGCATTAATGCAGCTCTCCAGCTGCAAACTAGATGTGTGTTTTCCCTTTTTCTTTTGGAGAGAGAAGTTGCATCATCATGTTTTCTGCAGCTCTAATCGGATCCTCCAGTTTAAGCGTCTGAAACACCTTTTCTTCCTCATCTTGTTTTCCCTATCATTGCATTTGACCCTTGTAAAATTGTATCAGCAAACTAATAACCAGGCTGGCCTCTAATCTACTGCCTTTCTTCTCTTCTCTTATAATGTGTTGCAGATTCCAGAGGTTGAAACTGGCAGGCAGATTTTCAGCAAATGGCATCTGGTTAAAGGTCAGATTCGGGGGGCCCAGTGGGTGAAAGGTTGAATAACTCCAAAGAAGGTAGTGACCACGTCTTTGAGGAGATGTTTTAGATCTTGTTCTGGACAATTAAATCTCCTATCTCACCTTTTAAAATATAAAACAAAAACATTTTGTGTTGGTGTTCAGTTGAGTGTTTGTGAAACTTCCTGTAGGAAAATATGTATGAATAACTTTTAAAAAGGTTACACCACTTTGGAGTTGAATCATTTATTCATGTTCAATTCAAATGTTTTTGAGGATAAATTGTGTTTCTTCACTCTGATTTATTGTTTATACCCAGCTTTTGAAATGAGTAAAGAAAAAGTTTGCAGAAGGGATCACAGGGCTCAAACTGCAGGTGTGTAAAATGGAACATGCACTTTTCTTCTAAATTAGGCATTCAGGGCATGAAGAGTGTGGCGGGGAAATTAGTGGAATAACTGGTTGATTCTAACCAGATGATTGCTTCAGTTGGACACCAGAGAGTTTTCATTAGGTCTCTAATTTACAAGCCTCCCTCTGCATTCCAGCCCATGGAGCAACTGCCCCGGGTCTTAAAGACCTCCTTTAGCCTTTGCCCTCTACAAAAGATGTTGCCAAAGCTGTGCACAGTGAATTTACAAATTACATTATTGATAGAGTGCTGTTCAAGTGTTGAAGGAATCGACATACAGACATCATCCTCATGCAGCTGTATTATGCATTATATGTTCTTAAAATCAGAAGTATATAAATACGCTAATCATCAGTTGTAATTAAGCAAACAGCTACTACAGCACATCAAAAGCCTTTAAATCTCTGCTGCAGGAATTTTACTGCAGAGGTTAAAATAATATTTAAAACCAACACTTTAATTTTCTTGTCACTTAAACACATCACATTAAATCATATTTTGTTTTTCGTTTTTTTTAACCAATACTAGAATGCTAGCAGCTATGTTTCCATCCAGAAGCAGTGCAAATGTAACTAAATTCCATCAAAATCAGTGAAAGAAAATGCGAATTAATACAAGTTTCCATCCACTACCATAATGTAAATATTAGGAGTTGGTTCTTTGAGATTAATATATGGCAGGCTTTATTTTGAAGTTCTGTGCCACTAAACCATAGCATAAAAAGAGAGTACAACAGAATAACATAAATAAAAAACACAGTAAATTTTGTTTGTTCTCACATTAACTGAAAGGAGAAAAAACATTAGTCTCCTTATCATTTCACACGAAACTGTTATTCATGTCTGCCAACCTTTTATGTCTCTTTGGTAGACCAGAAGCTTTAATGAGAGTTTAAGTCATGTTCCTTGTACGTCATGATTTATTCACAAAGTTAGTTTCCAGTGCACTTTGTTCCATTTTGCTTTTGTGGATACATAAAATTTTCCACCTAAACCAAGAAAAAAAACGCATGTGTTATTTTAAAAAAATTTGCATTTAAAATGCATTAAAACAGGTAGACCGAGACTTGTACCTGTGTTAGTCAAGGTTGACCTATTTTTATCTGAATTCTTTCCCGGAATTTTAAAACAATCATCATTTTATATGTTATCTTCTTAACATCTGGTCATGCAAAAATTTCATTTAAATTTCCTATAAAGACATGTATCCATGCAAAGTTTGTTCAGTTTGAGGTATTTTCCCATTCTTTTACTGCAGGGGGGGGCAATGTCCAGGAACTTCCCTCACATCCGAGATTCAAATGTAACTTAAACAGCTGGATTTGGTATGTCACAATTAAGAAAGAAAAAGGGAAACATAAAAACCTCAAACCTCTAGCGCAGAGTTGATAACACAGAGAGTGAGAGTTTGCATCAGTATAATCATTAACAGTGCGTCAGCTACTACCAGTTACAAGCTAACAAGCTAACAAGCTAACAAACAACATAAATAAATAAAAGATGCTAACTACACTAATATACTTGTCTTATTTACCAATTATATGATGTGTTATGTACATTTTATTACATCGATTAACATGTAACATGTAGTTTATCTCATTATGACACATCAGTGCAGTTATTTTACAATTCTGATATTTATTAAAAATTAAAACTACTGACTAAAGGCTTAAAAACATGAAGAGAATTGGTCAGTAATTTCAATTTCAATAATTTAAATTGGTTGACTACTTTCACTTGTTGAAGTAGCTAAAAATACATAATGTACATAATAAGCAAATTGTGTATTAAAAAAAACACATTCTCACTTCCAAAAATTGTAAATAGTTTTCTTGATTTTTTTTCCTTTTTACGTGCCCATAGTGTTAAACAACCATGACTGACTTTTGTTCACATATCTATTGATGTTCCCTGAAGAATCTTATTTTACCTTAAACTCATGGTTTAAGACATAGACTCCTCTTTATTTTTGCAGTAATTAATTGCAGACCACTATAATTATTGTGTACCAGGCTGCCAAAAATTCTCCATCCATAAAAGAATAAAGTAAAATAATTTAAACCAAATTTATTTTGAGTGATATTTAACTTTTGTCCCAGGGTTGTGATATTACAGTACTTACAGTCAAGTACACATAGCAGTGCTAAGTCAGCACCTTTCACATACAAACCTGTTACTTATGTTATATTTATAGACTCTTCTACGAAAATATTGTAGACCTGCTATCAGCTTTTTCCAAGGGCACAGAGACTCTTTCTCTAACTTGAGCACCAACCCAGGCTGCTCTAATGGCTGATGACATATAAACCTCCAACCACAGTTCAGGATGTTTTTCCCCTTAGAAGTTTTCAGTTTGATTAATGTACTTATGTGTGTGCTCCACTAAAACTATGTTGAAGGAGAGAGCAATACAACACAATCCTGTACAAACACACATAAACCCCCTATTTTTCATCTGTAAAGGCCTCGTTAAACATTATGTGTTTGTAATGATTTTTATTTGCTGCTGAAAAAACAATAATTGCATTTTGTCAAAACTGACTCACACTGCCATGGTACAGTGGCAGTCTGGTTTGGCACAGCGGATTACAAATGTTTACACCAAAGTCTTGGCTTAATATGGAATTTACTTGATCCAGATAGTTCAAACTGTAAAGCTTTCCAATTCATCATAAGCAAATTTCTAAAATAAGCCACATTTTCTCTGGCATGTTGCTGATGATGGTGTTTGTAAACACTAGGATGGATTCATGCCGACCATGTGCCTCTGCTAATGATGTTGTAGGAAGGGAGGGAACACTATGGGAGGCCCCTTGCTGCTGCTTAACTCTCGCTTAGCTGTTAGGTCATGTGTGATTAAGAGGTTTGTGTTACCTGGAGCCCTGCTGAGGAACTTTCCCCCGGAGGGGAGTTTGTCCCGTCCACCTAATCTGGAGAGGCCACGGATGGAAACAGCACCGTTTACCGGTAGTTTTATCACTGTTTTTCCCAGGGGAACCCTCCCAGGCTTCATATTCAATTTAATAAGCAGACAGGAGCTTACTCACCACTGTAGATTAAGTGTTGGTTATATGTTAGACTCTGTTGTACATTGCAGCTAAATTATCTGTTTGCGGTAAGTATCTGTGGGTTATATGTTAAAAGTGGAGCGAGCATATGTTTCACTGTCCACATATGCATGGTAATTCAAAATCAAATTGCACTGGGGTGATAAATCAAGATATTACAAGGAATTAAGAAAAAATATGTGTTAATTTAGAATAAAAAAAAAATTGAAATGAACAACACATAAGGAGTACGCATGTACAGTTATTACTATCTCAGTGATTTATTTATGAATCTGTCAATAGCTCTCAAATGAACATCCAGAAAATGCTTGTCCTCTGTTTTTTTATTGACCAGGGATAATAAATAGTCTTCAAATTGCCCCTGAAATTGTGTCCAACAGTGATTACAACTGGCATCACGCTGTGTTTGTGTGCAATGGAGCAGGGGTGGGGATGAGTGGGGGGGTGGCGGAGAAGGATAAAGCTGAGACAGTCGTGGGTTAGGAGGTGGCATGCAGGACAAAGAAGAAGTATCACAGAGAGAGAAGTGTTAGCATGACCATGCTCCTGTCCTTGTTTGTAAAGTGATGAATGAGAGGACTGTGCCGAGCTGGAGGCACTGTGGTATTTGAGAGTCGTCTTCAAAGGCGCGATCCGTGATCCAAGTGTAGAGCAAAGGTACTCAGCGGCACTGCAGCTTCCTGTCACTTTCTATAGAACTGTTGGTTATTAATGTTCTCTGAATTTATTAAAAAAAATAATGTCTTTTTGCATTGCATGTGTTTGCAAATTTTGCAAACACAACAGTAAAATACAGTGCATATGATTCCAATTATGGTCATTTCAGGAGAACACAAAATCACGACTTTCCTTTAAAAAAAGCTCACACAAGCTCCTCAGTGGTACAGTGCATGTGTATACATGCTAAAATACATTGACTTTTCAGTAAAAGTGAACCGAGTGTACAAATGACATGTTTTCAAATCTAACACAGACATGCTGTAAATGTGTGTTTATACTAGTAATTCATGTAAATGCAGCAGTAAAACTGGTATATGTTTCCTACTAAAGGCATTAGAGATAAACAAAGTGATCATTTCTTTTCAAATGTCTTCAGTTATGTATGAAAATAAACCTGTACCTGATGTTGTCGAGGACTCACACACTTTAACTTTAAAATCCACAGCTGTCTCATCTCAGTGACAATCTCAACAACATTTTGACATTTAAAGCAGATACTAAACAAAATGTTTTCAGCAACTGAAGCTCCTTTTGTATTAAGCTTTACTAAAGGCTGCACATTTTAAACTTTAATTTTTGGGGATTTAATGTTACAGGGGATTGGTTCAGTGTAACAGTGTCAAAGGAATAAAATTTAATGATTACTTCGACCCCCTCAGCCAGACCACCTCCACTTGTGCCAAAGTGGTTGTGGTTCAAATAGAGAGCACTGAGGAGACGACTGATGTTGTCAGAACACTGAGTTGTTGCAGTGTTTTGAGTGGGAGAGGGAGAACCAGGGGAGCTGCAAACAGGACAGGGCCACGAGTTCCGCCAGCTGCACCCTGTCTTTGAGGAGGGGATGGAGAGCTTCTCATTGAGGTTGGCAAACGCTGGCTCATAAACTTTCCCCTGTCTCTCCCTTTGATTTTCCTTGGACATCTGCC
The DNA here is from genome assembly GCA_029814765.1 of Acanthurus leucopareius. NCBI lineage: Eukaryota > Metazoa > Chordata > Actinopteri > Acanthuriformes > Acanthuridae > Acanthurus > Acanthurus leucopareius. The sequence continues at coordinate 13,470,908 of JAQMCX010000050.1, read as the reverse complement.
TGGCCCTCCCATCAGGAATGTGCAGCAGCTGTTTGCTGCAAGTGTCTTCGCCGTGTGAACTCGGGCTTGTGCACGGGTCCTGGCTTAATGAATTGAGCCAATTCAAACTGGGTCGCCTGGGACACTGGGCCCTGGTGCATGACTCTTCTCCGGGGGGATGACAAGCAAGCCCAGAGAAAGAGGCTGGGAAATGTATATTATAGAGGTTAACCATTTGCCCTCGTACTGTAATTGGCTTAGATTGTCTAGCAACCGGATTTGCAGGGGCAGAACCTGCGCCATGCTGCAGTGCAAAAGTTCAGCTGCAGCCGACTCGATTGTGTGAGTGTGTGTGAGAGAGAACGTGTGAATGTAAGTCAAACGCATGCACACACAGCGCACACACAGCAAGAACACAGCAAGGTGTGTGAGGCAGATATAGTTTGTTTGATATTGCATTATACTGTAGTTTGTTGCTTGTACAGCTCGGCCTGTAAAAGTTGAAAGCAAGATGATGTAATTTTCAAGAGGCCGCAACAGTATTCTTGCTGTATGTGTTGCTATAAAATTAAGACACGTCAATATTTAATCCATTGAAGCATCATAAGTGATTTTGCTTTATGAGTCATTTCTTGTGTATGGATTTAATATAACACTTATTCTCTCCAGCAGTAACCAAAACTGATGCATACACATCCTTCTTCTGCAAGCTGATAAACTTAATGCAGTTTATGCGAGTAATGAAATTCTTTCATGCAAAAAAAAAAAGGAATTCCTTTATTCTTTTTTAGCCAAAGAAAAGGTCCAGACTTTCCTCACAATGCTCGACCAGACTTTAGACTAAGACAGACAAGAGGATTACTGAAAATGTGGACAGTCTTCATTGAATGAGAGCTGGCAAACAAGACTGAGTTGACCGACGGGGAGAAGAATCTGATGCTGCTTGTTTGTTTGAACGAGGAGATTAAGGAGAGTGAGAACACAGAATTCAGGGAATTAAATACCACTGAGAGATAGCCATCTTTGTCATGCCAGTGAGGCCCCGTCTTTAAAGCTTTATTGTAACTACAAAATGCTTTCTTTAAACTGGCTGAAAACTCTTGACTGCCAGCGTACAAGCATGTAATTTATGATATTTCACAACAGAACATGTTTGAATACTGATGAACCCTCCATGTTCATTTGTTTTTAGTCTTGGCGTTATTTTCCTCCTTGTGTATTCCTGTAAGACCGGCCACGCAGCACAGTGAGGGGAACTCCATGAGCCATGATGAGTTGTTTAAAATCTAATCAGAAACTAACAAGTCCCTGGTTATTTGTTTCTGCCTCAATACTTGAGAGTTCCCAGATGTTGTGGAAGGTAGGGAGTCGATTGTTTATACAGCGGCGAATCTCACCCAAACACACACATTCTATCAGCCTTCATGGCTATCTATCAAGGGAGGCACAAGTTACAGTTTTTCTGAAGTCAGGCAGGCACAAAAGCCCTTCAGCAGCAAATTACAACTCCCACCCCACCTGCTGAAGCCAGCGTGCTGGCGGCGCAGTGTTCAGACGGTAACCTGCCTCCGATCGATCGGTTGTTGTTGCAGCTGTGCTCTGGTTGATGGTTTATTTAAGCGGCTCCACATGCTTGTTGAGGGGAAGGCAGCTGAATACATAAAACAGGCTCTCAGAACCACTTTGTGGTCCGGCTAAGAGTAAATGGAATAATAAAAACCAAATGGTTTCATCCCATGTTGTAGGCTCATAAATCCAGGAAGTTGCTTCTTACCTTTATGATCCAAGGCATGTAGCATGTTAGGTTTTGTGGGACGAGAACTGACTTTAAGACAGCCTGTCTGTTCAACTGGACGGGCCTCTAATGTAGATGTAGTTCACTGTTACTGTTTCATCTGTATTAACCAACTAACAGTGCATTCACTTTAAAAGAACCATATTTACAGAGCGAAGTGACAAAGACAGATGTTGTTCTGGGTGATAAAATTCTACATATTTGCTGCAGCTGTAACATTCATGCTGGCACAAATTACAAATTTTAGCAATCTGTATTTAAATACTTGTCTGTAAGAATGTTATATCATTAGGGGAACTGTGCTGTTGATGTCTGTGTTCAGCCCTGAGTGATTTAAGTCCTCTATGTAGTCAGCTAGGCTTCAAGGTCAAGCCTTGACTCTCATCAGGGAGGTCAGTGACATCCCCTCTCCATTCACAGTTTCCTTCCCTTCAGCCAGAGGGGAGGATGTATCTCTAACTTCCTGCTGCCTTACACACAGACAGGAAATTAGTAATTTGCTGTGCTATGCCTGACATTTCAAGTGTTCAAAGTTACAAACTGCAGGACTGTGAGAGTTTCTTTGCTCCACTGCATGATATCAGCAAATGTACGTTTTATTTAACAGAAACACAAACATCACTGAGAAAATATCCGTTTGGGAAAAAAGGTTAAAGGAGAGTCACCTCTTGGATTTTCAGTTCAGTTTCTGTACTCATATTAGAAATCAGTACACTCTGTTGTTTTATATACAGTACTACTGCCCCTTTATATCTTATAATGTTTGATATTGTAGATCCAGCTGATGCGAAGCGTCACTGCTGCTCTGCTTATCAACCTGTCAAAAGCCTTGTCGGCAATTGATGACATCCTTTTCCTTTGCAGACTTAAATACACATTTTTCAGTCTCCTTATTCCTTGGCTGGCTTTTACATTATCAACATGTATTAACATGTGCAGTGAGTTGATAGGGTTCAGCCCAGCTATAAACATTGTTTAAAAGAGCAACTGGCTCTGGTATTTATTTATTTATTTTTTTTGTTCTTAATTTTTAGATATTAAAAATGGTCTCAAATGAAAGAAAACAAACAATAGGGTTACAAAGTGGTGGAGGTAAATAACTATGGTTACTTTAGTTCTGGAAATTAAATAGTTAAATAGTCATTTATCAGGATTATATGACTCTCTGTTTCAGCATTTTCAACACTTGGACCTGAGACTTCCTTGCTGGAATCATGAGTTTGAATAGGGAGGAAACTGTTTTAGAAAAAATGCCTGACACCATTCTGGTTGAAAAAAAGTAAAATGTGAAAGACTATGGACAAAAAGTTAAAAAGATACAGAAGAATTTTTTAAGAGATGATTTTTAGCACAATTTGCTGTCTGTGTGCGACACACGAACCTTTCTTGCCAGAAAGCCTTTTTAACATGTGTTTAATGTTATGAAACAGTCAAAGTTTGTGTAGGCTACATTTTGGCATAAAATTTCTTGGTTAGGTTTAGAGAGAAATTTGTGACTTTTATCTTTCACTGGAAGTCCAACTCGGTCTCCTGGCTGAAATGCTTACGTGTGCCCTGACCCAAACCTCTTATGAGAATTATTTCACTGTTTCTATTTGTCAAGAGGAGCCTTTGATATGGACATCCAATATGGCTGCAGATGGGATTATACTGGAGTTGTTGCTGGTGAGTAGAAAAATGATGCTAAAGAGGTGGTCGTGCTATAAAAAGTGGTGCTCAGGGATCCTGACCAAGCTGCCCTATGTGACGAGTTAAGAGTGAACATGGATGCGCTGTTACGAAAAAGAGGAACACACTTCTTGACAGTCAGCAGCATTTAGGAAACAGATTGCCACTGTAGCGTTTTACAGAGAATCTATTAAACATATAAAATCAGACCCATTAAACGAGCACAGGCAAATCTTTGTTTTAGCTTTTCTGGATCCTTGAATAGAACAAAACACTTGGTTATCTCAGTCTTAAAGTAAGCATCCATAATTCAGTGTGCCTTCAAGTGTTTTAAACTCCATTACTTGTGTTTTCTTCTGTACTGATGATGTGTTTAAGTACAGGGAACAAAAACAAACAGGTTTTCGGCTAAAGGTTTTTAAGATAGTGAGTAAAATTAAATGCTGTGAATAGATGACCAACTGAAAATGTTCAGGGCTGCAAGACCCTCCCCTGAACTGTACTGTCCTGTACCATTAGAAAGTCTTTTCTGGGAGTTAAAAAAAATGTACCAATATAATTTAGACCCTGATCCCTGCGGTGGAAACGCAGTGAGTTCCTCCAAAGGTTCCTACTCCCTAGGAAAAAAGTTCCTGCTGTGGAAACACAGCTTGAGATTTACAGCATAGTGTGGTTTAAAAACATTGTATTACTTGGCCATGGTGGAAATAAATAAAATAAAATAAAATAAAATATTACCAACATGTGTGTATTAAAATAACAACAAAAGAGGCAAAGTACTTTCAATTCCAAAAACCTGTAAATAAGAGGGATTTTATTACCTTGGGTTGGTAGATGTCAAGCAGCTCCAGTTGACTTTTTTGGCCCTTGGAAACAACACAGGTGAGCCTCAGGCAAAAAAAAAGAAAGCCACTCTGATATTGTGGATATTTCTGTAAACTCCCAGGGGTTCAAGCTTGCCCTAGAAATGGCTGAGGACTGAAAAATGTTGTCGGAGCAATACTGTTTATGCAGTGCACAGGCTCATTGTTAGGGGACAGGGGATATGCAGAAAACAGTTTGGCCCTCTTTTACTCCAAGATATTTTGGCCCATGTCTCCCTGAGCATGACCTAAAAAACAGTAACCCAGATTCTAATACCCAATTAAAATGATTCAAGAAAACAAGCCTAGAAATAATAATAGCTGCCGCCGTATTAAATGATGAGTCATGCAGCAGCAAATATATGTATATTTACTTTATGCAATGTAAAACAGGGATTAAACTTGATCATGCACAGAGTGGACTTGGGTACTTTTTATTCTTGTAAGGCATGTCTGTTAAGTTTAAAGTGCATTACACCGAGATAAATCAGACAAGTCGGTTTTAAAATGTCCACAAACCTGAGTTATAAGGTCATTAGCAGCAATACAACATGTGGAAAATATCTCAACAAAACTTCAAAACACTGTCTATTGGGCTTCACAGAGGAAGCTCTCCATGAACACTCACATATGTAAACATAGCATGACTTCCTCATGCCATTTCAAAGCAACTTTACCATGTTGTCTTTAAACTGTTTGCTTTGAAATGTCGTTTGTCATTGCACTTCTCTATAATTTTGGGACAAATGTTTAGCATCCATACAGTTTGTGCAGTTATACGGCTCATATTGTTTCTTTTTTATAAGAAATTTTACTTTTGCAAACAAATACATTTGATTTCTCTACCTGTTGAACTGTATAACACTCCCACGTCTGGCATCAGGTCCAATAGTTCCATCTGGCATCGGGAAACATTCTTATAACAGTAAGTAACCAGTAATTTCACTCATGAAGAGGATCTAGTCATCTGTTGTGCTCTTTGAGGATTCATAACACCCCTGGAGAAAACTTTGGCCATCAGTTACAGAATCGGTTGCACTTTTTTTTTTTCTTACCTGAACCAGCAGCACATTTCTGTTTTGACAGGCTCCCTAATTACCTTTGCTATTTGTAGTGCACTAACCATCTGCTGCTGATTCTTCATTATCTCAAACACGACAAAATGATTAGGACAACGTTGGAGACAGTCATACCTTTCCGAGGTTGGGCACTCGTCATCAGAAACTGTTTATCAAAAGTCACCAGTGAAAAAATTGAAAGATGCACCCACAGGGGGACTGGTTGTTTATTCACATTCAAGCAATGCACTGAAAACTAATTACATTACAATTACATACATTACGATTACATAAATAGTAAAAATTAAAATTTAAAAAACAAACGCAACACCCACTCTCACACACAGATCTCTGTTTTTATATGTTTTGGTTTTTTTTTTAATAAGGATGGAGATGTGTGATGTTCATGTCAGCTTCTCTGTGATGTTGAATCCAAAAAACTGATCACCCACTCCACCTCAGCTCCACTGATGCAGACTTGGCCTTGTATCTTTTCTTCCCTTTTCTCTAAAATTAGTTATCGTTGGTGTTCCCAATGGTGTGCAGCATGAGCAAGAGGGGGTTTAATAGGGACGAGTCATTCAGCAGCAATGTAGTGGAGGTGGATGGAACTTCACAGTCCAGTCCTGTTTTCAGTGTGTCAGGGGGAGAAAAAAAGTCACGCAATATATCAAAAATTTACAGTGCCTGGACAAGACCTAAGTGTTTACTGTTACAAACTAAACAAAACTAAACAAAAATGTGATCAAAACCAAAGGCTTATTTATTTACCAATAGAGCATTCATTATACACACTCAAAATCTGCAGGGGTGTGTGTGTGTGTGTGTGTGTGTGTGTGTGTGTGTGTAAACAGCTGTTTACAGTTTGCACGCAGCTCTCTTTCTCCTTCACTGTCCCTTTACTTAACTGTCATTTCCCTTCTGTCTGTGAAGGAAACATCGAAAAGAACCACAGCCTTTATTTACAACCACAAAAGGTAAGCATCTCTTGCTCTTTAATAATCTTATTCTCTGTGTTTCTGTTCTGTGGACAGTGCTGCATCTACACACACACCTCCCAACTGATCAATAACGTTACTCATTTCAGCATTTTGAAGCACAAACGCTACCTTGCTAAGCTGTTGGGCTTATAGCAATAGTAACACACACTTTGCCAAATTTCGTTCCCGTTGCAAACTGTCAGTAATATTTCCTAATTCAAAATTCCAGGTACTAAAATTAGGTGATGTAAGATGCACAAAACTCACCTGACATCTCTCTCTTTTGAAATCAGATTTAAAACTGCGTACAAAATAGCCAAACAAGCAATTTATGAATAACCACATTAGGATACAATAAAAGATACAGAACAGGCTAACATAGGTGCCAGATCCGACCGAAAACGTGCCTGTCCCAAAATGAGAGCCTGAGCCTTCTTTTGTGTGCTCCAACAAAAATTTTCCAGATTACAAAAAAGTGTGTAGATGTTGGTTTTTTTGACCTCCAGAAAGTTGTACAAAGCAGCAATGATGTCACCATCACTGTTGAAATGGTGAAGGGAGTCAGAGGGGGCCAAATCAGGTGAATGAGGTGGGGGTTGACCCAGTTCAAGTCCATTTTCAAGAATGAAAGCAATTGCACGAAGGTCAGCGCTGTCGATTTTCTTTGACAGTGCCTTCGTGCAATTTTCAGTTTCCCAAAGCAGAAATACCACAAATATTATTTACTTCAAAATTTCTGCATAATCACTCAAAGAGTTTGATTGCATGTAACAGGAGCTTTATAACTCATCTCCTTCTAAATTAGGCCAAACACTTATCAATCACTCCTCATAATTACATTTCCAGGACCCTTTTGTTAGAATTTCCATAATCTCTTATAGTAGTTTCATTTGCACAAAGGGTACAAAATACCAAAACCAAAAATCCCATTTTAATAAAAGACTGTCCACCTAAAATTATTTTTTGTCACTTGCTGAAACACTCATATTTACTTGTTCCCATTATGCCACCTCTGTTTGAACAGTCGTTACCAAGAAAAGCACCAAAAACACAAGTTTGGGATGTTGTTGCACTGTCACAAAAGCTCGACTGAAGGAGTGGTGAAGTAGTGATTACTTCATGGACAAAGTCTGTCATTTTCGCCACCAGAGACCACAAGACTGCCTCTGTCTCCAACTAACAGTCAACTCTGGTTTCTTAAAACCATGACTGCGACTTTCCCTTTAACCGCCAACCATAAATGCTGTGTCATACTCGCTGCAAAGACCATGTGTTGTCATTTGACTTGACCCTGATGAGTAACTGGCAATGCAGACGTTGTTTTAATTGTATTATCCGAGTAAATTTGCTGCATTGGGTTTTTCATTCATATTATAATCAGCATGCAGTAATTTGTCAGTGTTTACACGATTTTTCTTACATGTGTATATGTAGAAATACATTTTCCTGACCTCTGCTTATAAGCTGTACAGGAAATACAGATTTTGTCTGTGCTGCAACCATTCATTTGCATGTCGTCCTGAGAAAAAGAGAGAGACAAGACACTTCAGCCTTCTTACTGAATCCAAATATGATCCACTAAATTATCTTGACATGTTTAAGACCATATACAAACAGGCCACAAATATCAGAAGAGGTCACACTGACACTACAGTAAGTACACTGTTACTCATGGAAATTAAAAAGGACACTCATGGAAACACTGGAAAGCATAGCCACCCATCAAACACTGATATGAATATTCCTCCAAGCTCTTATTAATGTCTGAGCATTGCAGGCTTTTTAAAAGCGCTTCAGCATTTTTAAATGGATGTACGATGAGGAATGGTCAACAGTTGTTTTTTAAGTCGTACTGGACATAAACAGCACGTTTGGTCTTTTTCCCAGAGCGGCAATTAGCCATAATTTCACCGTCCTTCCTGGGTGTTGTTGTCAGTATTCACGTTTTATTAAATCCCTGTGGCATAAGTGACCGGCGACATTGATTTGCTATCCTCCTTGTTGCATTGACTCGCCAAGCCACAAGAGGCTTTTTGAAGGCTGCTGATCCCCAATATATATTTGTAACACATTTGTTTTAATTAAGTGTTCACACAGCATGGAAATTGGATACTTGACTAAATGACTGGAACCAACAGTAATACGGCTAATTGCGGTTACTGTTCCAGCCATTGTGCCTGACAGATCAATATTTAGAGTAGCTGGGTATTGAATTCTAAAAAGTTAAAGGAGTGATCAAATTACTTGGTAAAATTTGATGACAGATTGTTTTCTAAAATAATCTGTGCAGACATCTGTAAGACCTTATAAATAAGCTTTCTATTGGAAAATTAGGACAACTATAAAAAAAAATAATATTTTCTTTAAATAAAATACATTTATCCAAAATCAAACAGTAATTCTGTCTTTTATCCTTAAAAAAAATGTATATTTGGTCTTAAAAACCCTGCCGTTTTGGATGTCTTGTAGTTGAGCCAAAACATATGCACAGTCCAAGGCAGCGTTTTTTAAACTACAAAACCGAATGAAATAAAACACTCAAAGGATTAGAACAATTTAGAAAGCAGACCCCCTTCTTTTCCATTGTGCCTCTACCATGCTGCGGCTATTTCTCTATGCCCAGCATGGGCTCCACTTTGTGGCTTTTAATAACCTACCCCTTCAAGCTTCTACCCCCTGAGACACATTTTTCCCTACTTTATTTGTGCCGCTCTGTTTCTACCTACCAGCAGCTGCAGCGAGGAGCAAGCAGTGCAGGCAGCAGCAGCAAATTTCTTCCAGTTGCTCAACACGCTAATACTCCCCTTTTCTTTGCAGCTCAAGCATTATATTGCAGTTTCATTGACTGGGAGGTGTTGTGTTGCAGTGGAATCAATAGCTGAGGGGATCCCAGCCCAACGATTAGCTTGTCAGTCAGGCCTCTGTGGTTGAAAGGAGGGGAGGCAGCGTAAATCCCAGAATACCAGGGGCCACCAGCATGGAAAAGCTGGAATGCTGGGAGCCGCCGATCGTGCTGCACCACCTGTTGTAAGAGGCAACATGTGCTGAGTGTATTAACCTTTCTGCTACTGTGGTTTAACCGCTAACTGCTACCACTGGTCCCTCTGTACAGTGCAGAGGACTTTTACCAGGCGAATAAGAGAGATTTTACTGTTATCTAATCAAATTAGCCTGCACTGTTATAGTACAAACAGTGTGCTCAAGTTTCAATTTTGTGAAACATGAATACAAATGACATTTTTCTAGATTTTTTTATACACTGAAATCACACTGATTGGTCACTGACCTCTGTCTAATGATTTAGTCTCTTGAACTAAAGTTTAATTTTGGTTTTAGTTTTGAAGCGACAAAGAACTTCAGTGTTTAAATATGAAGTGACTAAAATAATAATGTCAGATCTCCTTAATAGCTCATATATTTTTATGCTTAAGTGCAACGCATATGCAAAAGTACCTTTCAGTGCACTGTTAATATTTTGTCAAGTTCTGACACCCATTTTCAAAATAACTGGCCTCCAGAATTTGAGCATTTAGTTCAGTTGAAACATTTGTCCAAATTATGCAACACCAATACGACAACACTATAAATGGCAATTTTTTAAAAAATTATTTCTTTTATCTCCATGTTCTTGCATTTTATTTTAAACATTCCCCTTTTGCATATTATGAGGTTTAAATGCTGTGTTGCCAGTGTTGTTTTTGTTTTTGTTTTTCAATGTCTATATCATTTTCTCACATCAACTTCACCCTGACAGGAGACAGAGTTTAATATCCTCGACCGCAGGAGACAAAGCAACAACAAACTGCTGCTTTTTGTTTGTCACATTTAAAGAAAATTTAGACAAAGTAAATCTTTGACCTTTTTAGAATTGTTTGGCTCTCATTCTGAGGTCGCCACACAGTTAGCCATCGATACAGTTATGTGATATTAACAGAAGGCAACATACTTGTGATGTTCCTTTAGCTATTATTTCCCATAAGTTTCCTTGTGACCTTTTCCTGTAGCTCAGTCAGAGGAAGAATATACTCACCCATTAATTCATCTCAAACCTGGCCATGATGATGATGAGCACAGCTGTATGGCCAGTGCTGTACATAAATATATATATAGAAAGTTGTATTAGCAAAACAACATATTTGCAAAGCAGCAACTGTGGTCAGTAATTTAATATCACGATCATGAGGATGTATGCAGACTATTATCATTTCAATATTTATGTGTAACACCAAAAAGACAAGATTTTGTAGTTGGTGGAATAAAGGGGAATCTATTTAAAGAAAGTGTCTGAAATATAATCCAATATTTCAATATGCTTATATATAGTTCTACAAAAATTCAATAAGTGTGCTTTAGAGAATGAGCAACCTAATTAAAGAATCATGTTTTTATTTTATTAAGATAGGCCTTTTAAATCCACAGAGGGAGCTCTTTAACAGGGTCCACCATATTGCACCACAAGGTTTCTGCAGCATCACAACATGGACAGAACAAACAGTGACTCCAAAGGGGGCCTTTCACATTTCTAGTGACCTTTGTGCCCATCATAGGTTCTCCTATGGGGCAAGCAGAGGGATATTCACTGCAATTTCAACTTCCCCATCAGATGACGCTAAATCTTACACAACGGACCTTTAACCTAGTCCAGTTCTTGCTAACTAGCAACGGCTGTAGAAACTCCAGTGGACTGCATCCTGTCACTTGATGATGACCCCATAATAAACAGCAGGGCTTTGACAACATACTGACATACCCCCACAGACACACACACACACACACACACACACACACACACACACTCACACACACCTGAAAAAATTAGTTTCTCTGAGCCAATAGCATAGCTACAACACAAGTACCACACAGAAACTTTTACGAAGGGTCATAAATGTGCTTCTACTGACTGTCAAAGCTCCAGCAGACTCTTCATGTTTCCATTGAGGACACAGAGAGTTTACAGTGGCTGTTCATGGCTGGTTAGCCCCCATGACCAGCTCTATGAGGCTGTTTGTGCATCACTGAGGGTTGTTCAGTCTGTTATACTGTCAGTCAGTCACTCTGTTGGGTATCCTTTTATTTGGTGTCTCTTTATTCCCGCCTCATACAATATATAGCCACAAGGCCACGCTCCTTACAGTAGCTGTCCTGTGTTTTCCTCTGCTACATCTTTTAATGATGTGAAGATGCAAAATGTGCACAGAAAGAGACAAACAGGAACATTATGTGTATACTGTAAAGTTTCTGTTTGAACAAATCAAAATTCAGTCATTATGGAAAACTGTACACCAGAGTGACCGCACCGTAGACTTTGAACTGTCGAGAGTGTCATTTTTCACCTGTCCTCTGTTTGTCAGGCTACAGTTTCCAGACAGTGGAAACAGAAAAGGCCATTTCTTCCTGTAAGCAATGGAGGATCACTAACAAGCCTCCCACTGGGGGGCGTGCTCTCATGCCGAGACAGTGATCACTTGATGCCCCCGTCGTCAGACCAGGATTAGCAAGAGGCAGCTTAGGTTCGGCGCTCCGAGAGAACTGTCCACCAAGGGTCACACTGGGAGAGAGCTGGGGCATCAAGCTGCAGCACCAGAGGAGGAGTCAAGGGCAGTCATGGACTGTTTGTCATGAAAGAGGATGGGAGGCGGGGTAAGGGTCACTGCAGAAGGATTGAGACCCCATTAGCAGTGTTACACTTACTTCCACTAGCTTAGCTTTTGAATTAAAGAAGAAATTTTCCAGCTGGAGATCAGACTGAATTTACTCACTTTGGTTTTTTGGAAATGTAGTTAGGAAAATTACTTGAAAAGAAAACATTTGTGTAAAGTATAGTTTAAACCCAGTCACAGAAATAGAGAGTAATAGTATAGAGCTTCAGGGCCAAACCTCAAAAAATATACTTTTAAATGCCAAATGTTATGTAATGAGGAAGTGGCATACCAACACCCTGCAGGTGCAGATCTCATTTTAAGCTAAAAAAGCTGTTTCTGGCTTTTTATTTTAAGTGGGAGAAGTATTCAGTGGCAGCAAAACACAGAAGATGTTGTTTTGCTATTCTACTTGGAATTAAATAGTGCAATACATTGATATATATAATAAATTATGGGAATATCAGTTATGAAGTATTTTCTTAAAGATGCTACTGTCTTAATGACCACTGAACCTAAAGACTCTCAATTATAACACATAAAGTTTTGTTTGCCAATAAAGTCACATTTAAAGAACTTTTTCTTCACTAATGTTTCTACCTCGTGTTTGAAAAAGCAGAGCTTAGATGATGACACATGTAACTAACCCACTTCAGCCTGATTTTTTTTTATTAGTCTATAATTATGTCTTGTTTACGTTGGTGTGTGTGTGTGTGTTCATGCGTGTGTGAGAGAGAGCGAGACAGAGGGACAAAGAGAGGGAAGGTCTTTGTAAAGAATTTGGCAAGCTCAACAAAGTCCCTCAAGAGTCCTTACCAAAGGATCTGGGAGAATGTTCTAGGTTCCAAGGAGAAAGACCCCTCAAGAGTGAAAACACACTAGCGTTAAGTTATTAGCTCCACTTTGAGCTGTGTATGTGAAACAAGCTCTCACAAGAGCTGGTGAGAATCCCTTAACTCACATTACTCCACCCCCTGGCTTTGTCTCTTTTTCAGAATCAGACTAGGAGGGTTATTCTCGCCATGTGGATAGGTCCTCGGGCCCAATTATCTGGCTACAATGCTCAATTAGCCATAATCCCTCTTTTGAGGTGATGGTAAAGGAGTTTTAAGTTTTTACTTAAAGAATATTAACCACTTTATGTGAAATGAAATAAGGAGTGCATAATTCTTTCTTTTATGGAAAAAAGAAGGAAAGGATTTATTTATTTAGCAACAGAAATTTTAGCTTAATTTTGTGTAAATGACATAAAAGCTGAATTCTTGAGAAATATGGGATCCAGACTAAAATTTCTGCCAAGTAAATAAAAATGCACAATTGAACACAGTCGTGCAACACAAGAATGAGAGTACGCCATCAACTGTAAAAGATGAAGCAGCATTTCATATTGATTTAATTTTTTTTTTTTTTTTTTGCCCAGTGACTAAAAAAAAAGCCTCATCAACAATGATACGGCGACGTTCAGGTACGTGTCGCAATGAGCAAGGTCATATTCTGTCACCAGGTACTCAATTAATAGAGGCATTAACCTTGTTTACAAAATACAAGAGCAATACGGAGTGGGGCAGTAAATTTTTTGTCATTAAACAGTAGGAGGCCGCTTTCTCTTGGCCGCTTGCCTACGAGCCACATAAGCTGGGCTGGTTAGCACACGCACGCACACACACTCTGCATTTAAGCCAGCGCAAGCGCTACATCTGGGGCACCCCTCACCACAGCCAACTAATGACAAATGTTTTCGCTTTACTTTGGCTCGCATCTTAACAAACGAGTTCAAGCATTCTTAAAAAGTAGATTTAGGAGCACGAGGTGCCAGGAGCTGGGGGAAAATGTCTGCCTCAGCTTTATGATGTGGTAAGTAAAGGCGCTGAATAAGGTGACTGCAAAGTAAGCCTTGACATAAAAAAAGTGAAACTCTGGCACCAAAAATGTCATTGTGCTGCTTCTTATGAGGCTACCACTCACCCCCGCTATGTTTATTTACGTGCCAAAAAGTACACATGATAAAACCTTGCGAGGTGAAATAAAACAGTCTCCACTGTTTATTTTTACAGGTTGCGTTTTATGAAAGGAGACATAACCCACGGGGCCATTAGAGTTTTTTAAAAAAAAGGAGAAGTTGGATCGAACATTGCACATGCATGTGGAAACAGACCAGACTATCAGCAAGTTAAAGTCTTTGGCCAAGAACCCCAACTCTCGCCTTTGGATACACCAAAGACCATTAAATTTTTTTGTCAAATCCAACATGCAGTTCAATGATATACTTTTTATTGTAATACCCAAAGGAGGAGAGTGTCTGGTCCCCAGCCTAGACTTTCCGTAACAAAACCTGATTCCAAGCCAAAGGTGATACCAAGTGTTACTCCTAAGCTCTGTCGTAGGTTTCTGCCAATCTAGGTATTACAACTGTCTCTGTTATTCTTAGAGGAGTGGCTCTCAGTTAACCTCAAATCAAGGGCTGTAATTTGTGGTTGATGGCACACTTTGAGATCTGTCTGATCTCTGCGCCTCAGGCGTCAAGGCACAGGACTTGATTAGAGACAGTTACATGTGGGAACTACTGCGCAAACCACAACTCGGAGCGAATGTCAGCCGCGTGCGTGTCATGTGTCTTTTGCTAAGATATACTGGGGTGAAAGCTGCAGTGGGGGATGACAGTATCTTTGTAGTTTTAAGTACAAAGGTGAGAGAGGCAGGGGCTTCACCTCAGTCACTTTCCTTTTTAAGTCTTAAAACCACAGAATCCATTTTCTGACACAAAGGAATTGATCATAACAAACAAAAGTTGTCATCCCTACTGTAGTTGCATTTTTGTGTAATGCTGGTGTGTAAATAGAGGGATGAATATGGGAAACTATTTTTTACTTACATAGCTCTCTTATCAATGATAAAGTCTTTTACAATTTTATACTGTATTTTGCATTTATATGATTTATGAAAGTGCAGATTAAAGGGTGTTTTTATTAGTTGAACAAAATATAAAATAAAAAAACACTTATTAAATCAAAATTTATGATTGAAAACTAAATGAAAGCATCACTGAGGTTTCAAGTTGTTGGTGTAAAAGCCAGACATTCCTAATTTTTTTTTAAATTATTATTATTATTCCTAAAATTGACTTTTTGTCAACATGAAAGCCGTCCTAATTAACCAAATTCTCCAAATTAGTATTTGATGGAGCAAATTTTCCCTATCAACATTCACTGTCCTCTCCTTATCGAGCAAATGAAATACACATTTGAGCAGCTTTATTTTGGGGTTACGGCCACTGCTGCTCGACCACCCACCCCCCACTCCACACTGCACAGAAATAGATGTTGAAAGGGCGAAAAAGAAAGAGAGAGGCACAAGGAGAATAAAACACTGCCACACCTTTCAGCGCCTGTGCCCTTGAGGAATTTGATGAGCGACAAAAGCTGAACATTTTGAAGCCTCATTTTGCCTAAGTAGCAGTGCATATAGTGAACAACTATTTACGCAGTAGCAGTGCCGTGGAGTTGCCTATGGATTCATTAGCCTCTTTGGGGGCCCTCCCCGCTCTTCAGTCCCCACCAACTCAATCTCTCAATGTCTCTCTTCCTCCCTCTCTCTCTCTAACGCCCTCAAACGCCTCACTCTCGCTCTTTCTTTCTTTCTTTCTTTCTTTGCTGTCTATAAGAGGTTTTTAAGCCTAGCCAGTGTTTGTAATTAGCTCCCAATGCTGGAATGGAACATGTTGAGGTGGGTGTTAATGGGCTGGCCAGGCCCTTACTCGCACAGCAGGCTGAGAGCAGAAACAGAAACCAGTCTTTGTTCCTTGGATAGGGAGAAGACAAAAAGTGGGCATTAAAAGTGTGTAGAAGGACCTCTGGAAAATATTAACTGGCATTCATATTTTAAAAGAACACTTGGACCGAAGCACAAGGCTGTTATAATGACTGTCACCTCTCTCTGTGTGCTCAGCTGGAAACTCTTTGGCAACTTGCTGTATACAATTTCAGGACTCCAGTTTACCTCTGAAAAATTGGCCCTTTTGAAAGAATTTTCCACGAGTTTAGAAAGTATTGTTTAAAAAGTGTCGTCCTCCTGCTCAAAACTTGTAAGCTTCTTCACTTTTAGTCCATTTAAAGGTAATTGTTTTATGGAAATGTACACATTAAACACAGATCACAGATGTCAACATTGGAGAGGCCGGACACTGTTGTTAACGTACATGGGAGAACAGTACAGAGCTTTACAGTCACGTTCAAAGGAGAACGAGCAAAAATCGTAGCTTTTAATGTTCAGTCTTGCAGGTCAGAGTTCAACTACACTGGGAAAGCTGTGGGCGTTATTCTTAAACCTTTCAAGATCTTCTCTTCTCCCCTTTTTTTCTGGCATCTTCACATGAAACTGCGCGGCTGCTGGAGCAATCCATTACTGTGTCAAAGTTCTTGTTCTGCTTTGGCCTGCATAGTGAAACAGCTTGTTTTCATTTCAGTAGGAGAAAGGCAGGACTCTGTTTCAAGTCCCCTGCCCCTCCAGATGTGCCTTGATCAAGGGAAGTTTACTATGCACTTTGTGTTCTTTAAGACACTAATGTGATTATGTCACATATTTTCAGCTGATTCCCATTGCTATTAGTCTTGGTGTGGGGTCCGCGTTTCAATGGACTCTATCAGGATGGGAGTTGGAGGGATTTTTCTTTCAGCAAAGTCTGATTCCTAGCCAACCAGAGAACACTGAGGAGTGTTTGTGTGTGTTTTGTGTGTGTGCATGTGTGTGAGTGTGGCTGATAAAGCTCCCTGTCTGTGCAGTATAGCATAATATTTAAGCTCTTCAAATCCAGCTTAAATAAGTCACTTGTGTTTTGGTGCTTTTTGTTTTTTCAAAGATAACAAACAGTAAATTTGTGATATATCTGCCTCTGGTGCATAGTGTGACCTCGTGATATGTTTTTAATGCTTTTTACCTTTAGCCTATATGAGCAAGCAGCTACAGTACAAACTCCTCTCTCTATCACATGCAGTAAAAAGACAAGAATGTTTTGGGTTTTTTATTGTTAAAACAGCATTTATGACATTAAAATAATTAATTAAATTTTCTCCTAAAGACAGAATGAATTTATGCTTATTGGTTTTTCGAAGTCACACCATTTCTTACAGTGATAAAAAAATGGCCAATACAATAAAAGACATCATATAATCTGGACCCTTCTGTGCTCAATAGCAGGTAAATGTGATGAAGCCACAGTCAACCATAGCAACTCCATTACCTGTGACAAGCTTCTAGTGCCTTCTATTTAGTGCAGAAGTGTGATTGAATTGATGATGATTGGTGATTGGTATCAACCAATTAAAGCTTCCAGTGATCTGTGACAGATGATCAGTGATCAGCCTCATGAATCCTGATAGGGGCACCTTAAACAGACTTCCATGCAGGTCTAGTTTCATGGCAAAGGACATAAGAGGCTTTAATATGTTGAATAAAGACTAACAACATTAACAATTAGCACAAAACTTCACATGAGCTGATATATGTAAAGTGTGAGGATATTACCTGGATAAACTTGGGTCAGGGACAGCACCACTCTGCACACTATGGCCCCTATGAGTCTGGTAGAGAGGGAGGGCCACCTTTGCCCCTCTGCAATGCCAACTTGTCCAGCTATTAGAAATAATTTAAAGAGCCTACATCAAAAAAAAAAAAACTTATGCAAAAAAAGAAATGTATGTATGCTGAATAAAGAGTTTTGGTTTGTCTGCTGCTTCTTGTAAGTTGTCCCATAATGTGTCTACATGCTGCTAAGCAGCAGACATGATGACAATGGGAGGAAGCAACATAACATTACATTTAACAGGCTGTCTTCAAACATGTCCACTCGCTGTATGGCAGGATGAATGCATATTATGGAGAAAGGCAGCATAGCTACACAGCATACTCTCACCCGCTGCAAGATTAGAGGCCAGCTGGGAAGACAGCTCCATCATCTGCGAATCCAAATGGTGGACCCCACTTTTCCTTAAGCTGCCAGTCTGGGTAAAAACAGGATAACGCCTCCTGCTCTCCGAATGGGCCTAGATTTGGTCTTAAATGGCTGCCAAACTGTTTTGTGACAGACCGCTGTCATCAGCAACTCTACTCTCCAAACCCAGCATTGGGAAGGCGGCCTTTAACGACGAGTTTTAGTCAGGCTTATCACGAGTACTAGGATGATTCGCACAAAGAACTCTTGACATCAGCCCAGTCACTCTTCCCTCTCTGACTACTAAATCCAGAGGGAGGGGGAAAGAGATTGCTCATCCATCGCATCATCTTTGCAGTCAAACAGCATGGAATGGCTCCATCCTCCAGACGAGCAGCTTCAGAGTGCAACGTTAGGACAGGTGTGATACACTTGGCTGTGTTTTCATCACAGTAAAACTCCACGGACAGCGTCAAACTCAACAACGAGGGGAGTAAACTGTTGCAAAAAACAAAACGGGGCAGGAAAGGAACAATTGAGAAGTCGTTTGTTTGCCATTGTTGCTGGCAGAGTTAAAGGGGCGGAACTTAATTTGTTGAGCCCGTACGTAACTGAAGGCTCATAGTTCTGTCCTACAGAATTCAGACTTTGTTAAATAAAACTAAGGATGGATTCACAAGATACGACTGCAGTAAAATTTCTTGCCTAATTCTGTTTCTCCCTTTTCTGACCATGGAGGTCTTTCTTGAAGCAAGCTAAACAAAAGACTTTTGGCTTTAACCGATAAAGATTTTGCCTTTTTTAATAAATGTCTAGTCTTTTTTATACTGATTACAAAAAAATGTGAGATACAGCTCTGCACTCCTCCAAATATCATTTGAATGAATGATTCTTTTAAGATGTAGTGTCTTGGTGTCTGTGGGTTCAAGGCCTGAACAGCAGCAAGACAAATTTTGTGAGAAGGTAATGCAAAAAGTTTCTTTGTTTGATAGACGAATCTCTTTTCTAAAACAAGGACCTCATTTGACCCCAACAAGCTGACTTTGTGCACTTCATGCATCTTAATCAGCAGAGTGTGAACACTGCTGAGTGTCAATCAAAAGCTCAAGGATTTTATATCAGATAAGTATCACAGATAATGAATCAGATGGTTTAGTTACATGTATGTGCATGCTGACACATTTTCAAACAAGAAAATGGCACCCTCAATTATTCATTTGTCTTTGTGTGTATGTGCGTGTGTTTGTGTGTGTGTGTATGTGCATGCATGTGCGAGAGAGTGTAAATTATACAGATTCTTCCTTAAGTGGTGTTAAGTTTGGAAGGTTTTAAAAAAGACACTGGTGAGAGAAAAACTTTTCAGATTAACCCCAATGTCAGAATGTTTGGAAAAGTTTTCTCTTTAACGCTGCAGAAGAAAAATGTGTACTTTATGAGAGTGTGCACAATTCAGAGACACTGTTTTGATTAAAAAAAAAAATTATTATAATTATTATTGTTAATAATAATAATAATAATAAAAATAAATTAAATTTCCCTTAAAACTTAAAATATTTTTTTTTAATCTTGTTCCTACAGTTGGATAACTGAGCTGAACTGTGTTCAGAGATGTTCTCACATTTATCTGCTAAAATGGAAAGTTTCTCTGCGCTCACTACGAGCCTACCAGCATGATCTGTGACATCACAATTAGAAAGCCCTGTTAGGTAGTGAGTAAGTTTGGAAGTCAATCTAATTTTTCTCTTTTAAGGTTTAAACAGGGGTAAACAGTGGGAAAAGATAAGGGCTAAATTCTGTCTCAGTAAGATGTTGTACCGTGGAGGTAACCACAGCACTTGGAAATAAAACCAGCATGAACAGAGAATATGAGTACTGAGGAAAAGACCAAGGACAAGACTGAAACCAAGAACCATAGTTTAGAGCAACTTTAAAGAAGCTCTTTACTGTATTTCATGAAATAATCAATAAAATAATAAGAAAATAGGACAATGTTTGTTACATGTTCATTTTACACTGAAGGGATGTGTTTGTATGCTTTTTCCAGAGGAAAGAGAATTTATATGGCCCAAAACTATTTGGCATCCCTTTTTATTCGCAGATTGTAGATACTGTAGACAGCAGTGGTATTGTAAGCTATAAATCTTGCTGTACATCTGTCAGTGATTACCGCACAGAGGTTAAGTGATCAGTAGCTCAGCTAAAGATTTTTTTGAATCCTCATTATACATAACATGATAAGTACTGTATGTCTGTGTAAAGCTCATTGAAAGTAATAAAATGTACGTTCACGTGAAGAGACATGCACTTGTGGTGGGATTTCTGACGTTCGCATTGCCACAAATGGGATAATCCTGCTGTCAACAGTTTGTTAAATGCAAGAGCCACTTTCTGGGTTCATCACTGTTTGCAGCAGATTAGTAGAGGGCAGTGGATCTCATATGGCCCGGTCAGAGGCCATCATTGAAGGGCTTAAGGGATTAATGTTGTCTCGCGCTCTCACTCTGTCTCTCCAATATTCAATCAAACTCTGCGCTGTGAGAGCACATACAATACAATTTGTACAAGCATGTCTTATCATTGTAGTTTAACAATGCACATCTATTTGTCCAACTCCGTACAAGAACATATTATGTACTTCTGCCAGATGGTTTGCTTAAGGATTTCTCTCACTCCTGTTTAGCACCCAGAACATACAGCACAGTACCAGTATTACAGCGTAGTGTGTTGCAGTGCAGTGTGAAGCTATCTATGGCAACTGAGTCATGATGTAGTAGTGTCCATGGGCTTGAGGAGGATGGGTCAAAGGCTAAATCCCTGCTTAAAGACACTGTAGTGAGCCTTTTCTATCAACAGACAGGCCATTTCAGTATGTGTTGGAAAGATGTAATTTCCCCATCTGCTTTATGGCTATTTCTGATCCCTGGGCTCTTGTCAGCAAACTCCTCAGGACAGATATCATCAGTAATATAAGGAGGACTCTGGCAATGCTTAGAGCCTTAAAAGGCCCTTCACTTCCCTCAGTCATGTGGATGGCTTAAGGAGTTTCAGAGCGCAGGTCACAAGTAAATGTTTCACAAACACTATCAAATAGCACAGATTTAAGTGGCTTAGGACAGCTTCCTCATCGAATGTGCTTGTATGTGTGCGTTTCTGTGTGTGTGTATGTGTAAGTGGTTGACTCAAGGAATGTGGGTGGTGGTTTTAAAGTCTTTGACTGTAAAACTGAATTTGTGCTGTTTTTGTACATTTTATACATAGAAGTCATTAGCCATTTATAATGTTTATGCTCTAAAAATTTGTTTTGCTCACATACATTTTGAAGGATGAAAGTGCAGTATCTTCTGCCTGGATTGTGTACTTAAGCGAGTGTTTAGTTCTTGAACCACACAAACTCCTAGGAAAGTGGCCTCTGAGAATGCTGGAAGTACAAAGTGTGTGACCTGTTAGAAAAAACAATTGTCTCTGCAGTAAAGGGGGTGTTTTTGAAGTATAGACAAGTTATAAGGAAAGGTCAGGGTGGGTTTAGAGGGATAATGAGACCTCTGACTTCAGTGAATGAAAGTGTTTAGGCGACAAGTATACTTTAATTACGTTTCTCTAAAGATCATTGCTTTGGGTAAATATTAATGCTGTTAACATGTTGCATCTTTTAACTTTGACCAAAAACCTTTTCCCTCTTGACCTAACTTCTGCTTTTGAACACATTGTTACTTTGTGCTAAATGCTAATGTCAATTGATAACAAGGACTAAATCATCAACTACTATGTTTTTGCAGGTATTTGACCATAAACAAAAGAAAAATACAAACTAAAATTTTGACCTTATGATGGCGCTAAAGATAGAAAGCAATCACTAAAAGTATTTACAAATCCTGTGGAAAACATGAGTGTTTGTAGCAAATTTCATGACAATCCATTTATTAGTTTGCTGAGACATTTTTACAAAACCTAAAGGTGGCGCTAGAGGAAAAATAATTGAATCATTAAAGTCAGTAGAATTCATCATCTGGTGACCATGAATATCTGTAAAACATCTAGTGTCTCTTTTGATATTTTAAAATTTCACAGAACAACTGAAACATTGTCAGTAAAACAAAGATAAAGAGTCAGCAGGATTCATCCTCTCTGGAACATGAATGTCCGTTCATTCATTTCAATCCATTCCATAATTGTTGAGATAATTCAGTCTGGACTAAAGTGGTGCCATTTCTGGAGCCACGCTGCAAAAAACATAATTTATTTGGCCTTACATTTTTTCACAGACATATCTACCGTTACATGAGCACTAGACAAACATAATTTCAAGGAGACAGGGTTGCATTAGTGGTGCTTATTCTCTCAATCAAGTTAGTAAAATCTGTTCTGCTGACTAGGCGTCTACTAAATGGAGTAGATAATAAGGTAATGGAGAGGCCATAAATAGGGACAGTTTTTTTTTTTAGATCATATGGTCTAAAGGTAACTACAGCGTGGTAATAAATGATGGTGAGCAAAAATGCTCATTAGAAAGACATTTTAAGGGAAACACACTAGTTCACCGTTCAACCAAAGCACTGTTGTAAAGTGGAATTCCTTTTTTCTGCCTCATTATAGGCAAACAGAATCTTGGCATGTGAAATGAGTTATGAACACACTCTTGAGAGGAATACAAAACAGCATGAGCCTTAGTCTGGCCAGGAGTGCTGTAGTTATAATATAAAACATTAACTTGGCTCCGCTGCATCATCCCAACACATGTTAGCGTAGCTGCCAGATGCCAAATTTGAGTTAAAATAATTGTCAGACAAGTTGATAACATATGCTTAAATCCCATGTAATTTTGAGGTGTTTCTGCTCGAAAGAGGGGATTTTCTCTAGACTAATTTATGGTCTTCATAGTGTTCCCTCATAACACTTCTGAACTCAGTTTGACCTATTATTAAAGATGACATCTTTCTTCGAAACGAGCTGCTGCTGATTGTTGCACAAGCCTTTACAGCCGTATGATTTACAAAGAAAACATTTAGGTTTCTATCATCGCTTTTGTACCAACATCCTTCAGATAGGTTGCATTCCTTTTCTTTGCACTCACATCCTAATCCTTCTATCCCTCATTTACGAGTCTTGGACTACCGTTTCATCCTCCACTCCCACCACAGCACCGCAGAGATATGCCTTTGTGACCCAACCGCCAACCATACCGCTTTAAAAAATCCAGCTGTTTTCCTTCGCCAATTTAACTCCCTCTGTACTTCATTCATGAATACATATCCTCCTTGCTTTGAGAAAACGCTTTGTGGGTGGATAACATTTAAGACAATGAATTGTTTTCTCTGAGTCACTCAATGCACAGGACCCATATCCAGCTGTGTTTCCTCAAGCATGATACACTTCACTTGTTAAACACGGTCATTAGTTAGTCAACACTTCTTGTGCTGCCTGGCAAGGAATTAGTGATGACAGTCTCTCCTTCATGTTCCCTCCCACACACCCAGAGCCTCCCACTTTGAGTGTTCTCAGTTCTTTGCCTGCTCTGTTCATGGGAAAGTCCCAGTGCTGCTAAAGATCTGACCAGGGTGAATGATTATGTAGGAACAGCAAAATTTAGTTTCAGTGTCTTGATTTTTTTTTGTTTTTTCCTACATAACTCAGAGGACTAGATCTGTTTTCTGAACTAAAACCAGTACATGTGCTTAAATTCTTTACAAGGATTGAATTAGTTGCAAAGCCTAAAAGCCTGCAATATTTTTATTGTGTTTCTAAAATACTGCAATACTCTTTTCTGGAATGCATAAAGGCCATTATATTGCCATTTTTTCCACTGTTGATCCTTTAAGGCAGCTAATAATGGCAGGAAAAAAAAAATTGATCTGGATTTGAAAAATAAATTCAAATGCATTTCAAAGACTCTTTTTCCTTAGCTGTCGACAGGAAAATCTGACTGGGATCGCTGGGATCCCAGAAGGGGAGTGTCCTTCTTTTTGACATTGAGACAACCCAGGACCTCCATAGATCAAACATGGTCTGCCTAAAAAAAGCCATGTGTAGGTGACCCCTTCCACCATTTATTTTAGCATGCAGAGCCGAGGAATGCTTGTTATCAAAATTACCTTCAATTTGCACGAGTTCATTATTTCGTTTAACTACAACATGTGATAAAAGTGAAACCCACCAGGAGTTGTTGTCACTTTGTAACAGTCGTTTGACTTCGTTAGGGTTGCGCAAAGGCTATCGCTTGAAGTAACGTGATACATTTTCCTTTATAGCTGCTGAGAGAAAAAAAAAATTATCTTCTCTTTGTCTCTCTTCCTACCACACACGAGCACACATCACATGCACATACACCACACATGTATATATTTTATTTTAAGTCGCTGAAGTTCTGTACACACCAGTGTTTCTCCTTGGAGTTTCATTTCAGGAATGCAAATGCCTTGGGCCCAGACACTCAGTGATTTATCTCCTTATTTATCTTTGCACACATCTGCCTGTGCCCTTGTGTCTGCCTGTTGTTCATTCCTCCCTTCTTTCAACTAGCATGTCTCCCATGGGACCTGGGACTCCCCCACTCAACCCTTTCTGCCCCCTTACACTCATGCTTGTGTGTGCATGCATACACACAAATTACATGCACGTGCAGACGGAGGGTGAGAATATTTAGCTGTGTGCACTATTGCAGAGCTTTATGCTACTATCACCTTGCTATTGTCAGCTTTGCCGGGGCCCAATAATCCAGTCTGTTCACGACCATGCACAGAGGTCTCTGCACTTAGAGCATCAACAATCTGCACGCTGTCTCTGCTGGTTTCAGAACACTGCGGTGGTGCATTACTGGAAGCCATAGAAAGTGACCTGATACCCACACTTGCTTTCTGTCAGCAAAGATTACACTCAGACGAGCGCAATGGGAGTTCTGGGCAGACCAACCTGCTGCTTTATGTCTCATGCGGACAAATAGAGTGTGTGCAGGACGGGTTGGAGCTTTGTTTTTCTTGTCAGGAACAGGTATGAATAACAGCAGGGCCTGCCACAACACCCCCCGGGTGAAGTTTCATATCTTCACAGCATTGCCATAACTACTAGTAGTGCAATTGCACTATGTTTCTTGACATGTCTTGCTGCTCATTCAGACGTCCCCTGTCCTCTGGTGCTATGCCCTACACCCTTCTCCTAAAGTGCCTCACATTCTGCCTGGATTTCACATTTCCTCGTGCGGGCTTGTCTCGGGCCCTGCAGAGAAACCACCGCCTGGTGTGAGGTCAGGTGTTATTTATCACAGCCGTCTGTGCGGGGAGTTGACATTCGTACCGGCGTTCTGCTCTGCCATTGTAATTGACTCTCCTTGTCTTTTCGAGGACACCAACAGCTATAACTATGTCAGGACACCTCTCAGCTATATATTACCCATCTCAGTGAGGAAGACAACTGGTGAGTTATCATTCTGCATCAGCTAAACACAAGATAGGAGACACGGCTGGTCACTGGGAAATGGCAGGACTTCACAAAGCCAATACAAATCTCAGCCAGATTCAGTTTGTCTCTCTATTAATCTTCTATTTCTTTCTTTCTTTCTTTCTTTCTTTCTTTCTTTCTTTCTTTCTTTCTTTCTTTCTTTCTTTCTTTCTTTGTACCTGGTACATATTTTGTAACAAATTGTCAAGTTATATAAGTAATAACATAACAACAATCCCCAAGTCATTGAGGATGAAGTATGAGTGATTGGAAACAATTTGAGGCGAACCACATCTATAAATGCAGGGGGTTTTTATCATACTGGCCCAGTTGAATTATTAGAGTCCAAGGTGCAGCCACTTTCAAAGAAAAAAAAAAAGGAAATCTCTTCAGCTTGTCTGATAGGGCTGACATTTGCGGGGCAAAGGCGGCGTGCACATTTTCAGAGGTCATCGAGAGGTAAACACTTATTAATGGTTACCTGCATGACAATCAGATAAACAGGTCATGGTAATGATTAAGCCAAGGTTGGCCAGGTTATAGGCCATGTGTGCACAAAAGCATGTTGGATGAAAGCAGGTTCAAGCTGGTGCTAAAGGAGTGAATGTAATTGTTCTAGGACAGCGATCTTTGACCTGTGATGTGTGAATGTAGTAGACAGAAAGCTCTGGGTCAGTTCGGTAAAACAGCAGAGGCACACGTACGCTCGATGGCAGCTACACCTCTGACATTTAAATATTTGAAAGCCATCCAAACCGTAATGAAGGCACTGCAGGGAGAGATAGCTGCTGACTGGGTGAAATGAAAAGAGAAAAGAAGAAGCAGAAAAAACATTCAACCCAACTTAGGTTCACAAGGTCATTTCCAGCTCAGGGATTAAGTAAACTAAACAAAACTACACAAGCTGCAACTTATCAGGCTGCTTGCATGCCAGGACTTTTTTATCTCCCCCTCATGTTTGTGAGTGTGACAGAGAGGCCTCACAGTCCTCAGCGGCGTCAAACATTAGAAAGACCTTCACCATGCTCAGAATTCATAGTCTTTCCTCAATAAAAAGAGCTTAAAAAGAATTTTAGATTGTACAGTTTGTAATGGAGGGGAGTCATTTTAAGTGTGATATGTCAGAGCACAAAAAATATGTTGTTAAGATCCTCACTTTTCAACACGTTCATGTCTCTTTTCACTTAGTACTTCAATACCCACCAGATTTATCACTTGTTTTTACTGAGAAAAAGATGTGTTGATGGCAAGTTAGCTGATTATTCAAAGTCAGAATGAACATGGTTCTTATCACAGCTAACCAAAACAAAGACTTCATTTCTCTGCCTCAAAGGAACATCAAGAAAGTTTTTGTGAGGATCATTTTGTTTATTTTGATGAAATGCAGAGACGATATTTATTGCTTTCTCATATTCCTCCTGTAACTAAGCAGAGTACTTGAAGAGAACTTATTTTCTCCGTGAATTGCTTTAACATGTGATGACTGAAAACCACCAGGGTGCTCCGAACATGAATCCTGAATATTTTGCAGCTTTTTAGAATACAGAAAGGCAGAGTGGTTGTTTGACCTTTGGACTTCTTGACATGTTTATTTATGAGATCCTTTGACTACTTGGAAATTTCTCAGTAGGCATTGTTTACTAAGTTTCCAAACTTATAATGGTAGTTGCTGCATAAAATGTTAGAAGAGTTGTCAAAATTATCTATCATAAATAAATAAACTAGCACACACTTTGAAGGATGATGTACCACAGTATAATTTATGATATAAATTATAGTGTGTTTTGCTTTTCTAAAGTTATATTTGGTGGAAAAAACTGTGATTTTCTAACATACTTACTTCCAACTGCATGAAAATTGAACTTTGACCATTATGGAAATTTTGCCCCTTAATATATAACTTTTTAGATTGTTTTTGTTCATATTATCAAAAGGAAAGCACAAATTCAGAGTAACAATCGATCATACCTAATGTGCATTATACTTTGTGTACTTTAACATAACTGCTTTTGTGCTTCTTCTTCTTTGCAAAGCAAAAGTTTCCAACTTAACATAGCACTTAATAATTTTAAAATAAATTAACAATGACTGAGACAAACAAATAGGGATATTTTTTTCAGTGGTGTAGATGATCATTTTTAAGGAACTGAGGAAATGAAAAATAACAGTAGTCTTGATGTATATAAAAATAAAGTTAAAACACAACACTATTTGCAACACCAGTACACCAGTACTGTCTCTAAACCTCACACTCTTTGGCAAGAGATGTATTTTGCAAACATTTCTGTTTAATCAAAAAGGCTGATAGTTTGGAATTTCACAAGTGCCAGTAATGTTTATTTCATTCTAAAAGTACCAAATATGCTTCATCTACAAGTTAGAACATTCAGATATTAGAGAGCTGCAGATAGAGTTTTTTTTTCCTTTGTTTAAATAAATCCGGATTACAATGTTAAGAGGAAGTGATCTCATGCTCAGCTGATATTTATGCTTTACTTCATCACTTATACTGTATCAAAACCACTGCAAAGAGCCATAGGACAGGTAAAACGAAGCTGCCAAAAATTTTGGCATAAATTAAATAGGTGAGAGAATAACTGTGAGTCAGTATCACCCCAAGAAAAACTTTAACATTAAAAACAGAGAAAAAAAAAAGAAAAGAAAGGTCATCTGGTTTCCATTAAGAAGATAAAATGGTTCACTCGGAGCCTTTTACTAGCCGCTTTGTTACTGGGAGGCGTCCATGCTGCTCTCTCCATCATCATCCAGTTGACACAACATTAAAGGCTTCAAACGGCCGCGCAGGGTTCCTTAATCAAAAACTAATTGTAATAGATATTGAGGAGTGCTAACACTCTGACCGCTCAGCTGGTATCAGTGGTCCGAGGCTGGAGATACCATTAAACACAACAAAGGCATGATAGCTGAGACAGGGCAATGCAAGTGTGAAATACAACATGTGGCTGAAAAGACACACATACCCTGATACTATAAAGCACTGGTCCAAAGCAATCCTGTCAAGCCTGCTTGTTTAGAAACAAAACAATGGATCTGGAAAATTCCTTAAAGTGGATACAGTAGGGAGATTTCACAAAGAGCTATGGTAAGGATACTGCAGCATTTTGCCAGGAAAATAATGAACATGTCAGACCTGATAACAGTTTTTTGAGGGTTTTTTGTTTTTTTTTTTCATGGGGGGTAACTTTGTGTTAGTGTGCCTTTTGTGAGTGCATGTGTGTGTGCTGTAGTGTGGACCTGCAGCACAATATCTAATTCAGCAAATTAATTCTCTTTAATTTGATTAGTCATTATCATTAACAATAACTCATGTCCAATCAAAGGTCTTTTCTCCTATATATTAACCTTTCAGACACACACCCACTTAGCATATTAGAATTTGAGTCCAAATTCATGAGGAGGGTGAGTGGAGCTTCTTTATCAGGATGATACATGGTGTAACTCTCATCCTCTTGAATGACTGAGTAAGGAATTAGGGCCACACATAGACTTGTCTTCTTCACCATGTCACTCCCTTTGACAAGGCTCATTCTTTTCCTGTTAGCATAGAAAGTGTTTGATAAACTTGTCCTCAAATGAATCTTAACAGACTTGCAGAGGTCGGGTCTCTAACAGTGGGCAGACTGTTAATAGGGCTTAATTTTAATGGAAATCTTAACGCCTCTTTGAGTTCAGAGAAGTGGTAATTCAACATGATGTCCATTGGAAAAACATTCTCATTTGATGATTTTGCACCTCATAATTTACATCCATTGCCAACGTTTGGTGCCAATGCAGGAAGTAGTGTGCCATTACAGTGAAACCAAGTAAAGGGTGTGGGCCTGGTGGATTTTTACTAATTCTAGCCATAAACTCTCACTAACTTTGGCCAAGTACTTTAGTTGCCTAAGTCGACCACACCTTTATCATTCATTTAGTTTACCATAGCAACGGTTGTTCCATATTTAAACATACAGTAATTGCGGTAGACAAATTTTTTGAGGGCAAAAAATTTAAAAACTTTTGCACTGAACTAAAAACAAACAAACATGACTGATTTTAATTTCAGTTTTCTGCTAAAAGCCCAATACTGACTTTCTTTTACAGAAATAGCACTGGATAATTTGATGCAACATTATTTAGTTTATTTTGGGAAAACGCTGGTTTATTAGTTAAGTGTGGACATACACTGACAGCAGGTGAACACATGTGAGTGAGCATGTATGCACACATGCAGAAACACACACCCGTCACACATGGGTGTGTATGTCTGTGTTGCAGTGTTGCTATAACAGGGTATTAACAGTCTATATTGTATGTCACTTTGGCTTTAGCATAGTCAGTTTCCTCTCACCATAAATGTATGCCTATGCACGCTAACTGTGTGGAAAATGCATGCAGCCTCCACCTAGCATAACCACCCCTGCTGCACTCCCCTGTGGATAACAAATGGGCCTTTTCTCTGGGAATTGAGGCTAAACGATGGTTTCACTTAGAGAGCAAAGTGACTGTCCATCTTCATAACAGTGCTCTCCATCAAAGAGCAATGAATCCCATCCCGTCCCACTGGCTCTGATTAAACGCAGGCAATGGATATCCCCTTTATGAAGGCCTGCAAAGCTGGCCCTCGTGTCAGCCTTGCACCTGCAACTATCAGCTTCTCCTTCTCTTGTAATAAAAAAGCCCCACATCTGGTGAGGGCAGCAGCGCTCTGCAGCGGCAGGGGTCTTCAGCCAAGTCTGTCTGAAAGTGACACACCTCCAATTGATTTAAATTACCTCAGGCATTTATTATTGGTGGGGTCACATGGAAAACCCACAGGTCACAAAGTTCACTGGTTGAGGGACTTTCACCCTTGGTTGTGCTTTGAACCTTCCCCCTGGTCTTTTCTCCCAGTTGTCGTATGATAATATTATGCTCAAGCAGTGTGCTCTCTCATTCACATAAGTTTATGATGTGTAATTGCATTATGAGACTATCACCCTTTCATTTTCATCCATTCCTACTGAATCAAATTATTGGTGGACATGTGTTCTCTGTAGCTATGAGTTGTATACACTTCTCAAAGAGATCTGAAGCTGTTTAAACATTCTTCGCTGTTATCGAGCTGAACAAATCCTACTGTCTGTTGGACAACTTGAACTGAATCAAGTCCCCATGCTGCCCAAAAACGGCCTTAAGATGTTTCCCTCATTCATTTGCATTATTCATGCAAGTGCAAACCCTAGAAAGCTTTTGAGAAATTCTCAAAAAATAGTGCATTTACATAAATAAATTTGTGAAAAAAACACTCATGAAGTTTGATTTGTTGTCAAAACCCCATTCTTTAAGTCTACACAATGAAAAAGTACAAATCTGAAGGTCCATTTACCCCAATGTGTAAGAGTTGCATACAAAAAAAAATAAAATGTGCCAGTGCAGGCAGAAATGTATCCATTTTCACATCAAATCTCATCTTTTATCACTTGTCACATGGTCTTTGGTCAAAATAACCCCATGGTCTTCAACAGATCAAATAAAAGCAACAGCTTGAGGCTGTTTTGACCTATCCTCATGTTCAAAAAAAACAACAGTATCAGGTCATGAAAGACAGCAAACTGGAGGTGAAGGAGCTTCTAGCAGCTAATCAGTTCTGCCATTGTCAGGTTAACGTCTATTTACAGGGCACAGAGTTAAACCACTTGTGCATCAAGTGTGACCCAGTAATAGCACATACTGTACGTGATGAGAATCACTTGCTGTGATGAGCACTTTTAAGAAACTCACTGTGTCGCCAATACAGTCCAGCAGACAAACAAGCCTTAGTTTTTAACTGGCCTTGGAAAGAAAAAGCTTGCATACTTGATGGAAATGACCATGAACGCTTTTGGCTGATCAGAAATAGCCAGAGAATACAAAGCAAACTGGTTGAATTCAGAACAAAGTGCATATGTGTCCCTCTCAGCGAGGTATCAGAATGCACACAGAGGTTTTCTATTGTTCATACATTAGCTAATGTCATTATCTTGGCTGTGAAGGCACAAGGGCTAATCTCATGTTATAGGATTTGCAGCCACCTAGACTGATCTTATTGGGTAAACATTTGGCACAGAGACAAAGAGCAGGATGAACATCCAAGTTCTGTAAGTAGTGTTGATATACCAACAGCAACCTGAGCCCTGTGACTGATTGGACTAGATCAGATGCAGATGTTCCTTTTTTTCCTTGGGCTTCACTTTATGTCCAGTGAGACACTTTTGAGATGTATAATAGAAATGTAAAAAAAAAAAAAAAGAAAATCAACTTCAAGTCATATTCAGGGGTTAAACTGAGATTTTAAAGGGGGAATCCTTGAGAGGGATGTGGGGGGTGGGGTCTTCCGAATGACTGCCGTAATTGGACTGGACACTGGCAGATTCCTGCAGTAAATTAGCAGATGTTAGATGGATTGTACAAATTGGAATCCAGCTGAAATGGTCTGACCCTTCGGCACAGTGTTGGCAAGGAAATATGGAACCAAGTTCATTATTGATCACTTCTGTCTTGGCCTACTGTCATTTACAGCAATGATTGTAAGTACTGCACCTCAGCCTGCCCTGGAGTGGTGACACTAGATAGGTTATGATCAATACATTTGTTCTAAAGGGCATTATATGATTGTATTGATCAATTGTAATATATTAAAACTTACACTAAACTCAAGTTTTGGCGAATATCAAAATATAGACATATGATGTGATCAAAACATGTCACATGGATTTGAAAAACTGTCTCAATAGCTTATGTAATATATTGACACGTGGACATTGGTGGTTATACTGGGACTTTTGTTTAACAAAGAGGAACTGCAAAAATTTGGGGAAATACTTGTGTGTTTGCTTGCTGAGAGTTATATGATAGAACAAATACCATTGTCATGTCTAGGTGTTAAGTAGTAGTATTAGGTATTAACCATTAGTTATCCTAACTTCCTCTCTCAACTTCCTCTTTTGTTTCTTCACTTTCGAAACAATGTCTGTTGAAACTGATTTGCCTCTATGCTTACTGATCGAACACCGGCTTGTGTGACTCTGTTTGGTGCTCATTCTGGTGGACGCCTCACAGATGTTCTTCACAGGGTTCCCCTCTGCCCTGGACACTGAAACCTCCCCCTCTTCGTCATAATGGTGCAAAGTACCTGTGCTAAAAATGTAAAAACCAACCCTTGTTGGTGCTCTGAGTAGTCAGCTAAATGCATAGTAACCACAGCCAATTAACTGCTACTATTACCAGCACTTACAAGTTACTTTTTTATTAGTTAAAATTACAAGTCCATCAGGGAACTCTGTAAACCACTATGAATGGAGACAGAGCAGCTGTAGACTATCAGAGACAAAACCTGTAAGCAATCTCTTCATTAAGTTTGATACAGTTTCACCAAAATCAGTGATTGCTGGTGGTGTGTGAGTTTCATAAGTTACATAATGCAGCAACCAGTGATCAGGAAGTTGAGACAGGAACAGCATTTACCCTATTAGAAGTAAGTGTGTCTTTAAAATGATTTTGCAGCTGTTATTTTCAGGTTTAATAGAGAAATAGCACTGTTCTATTACTTTGAATACAACACATTATTAAATTAATGACTTGTTCATTTAGAGACTTGGACAGCAGCTTGAACATAAAGCACGTGTTGCTCTTTGTTCATAATATTTTAGATTCTTCCCCTTCTCATCTTCCAGCACTGTGGGAAAGCAAGGCCACAATGATTGAGAAAAGTTCCTTAAACAGTCCTAAGATGTCTATCTTTCTTGGCAATCCTTAGATGGGCCCAGCTATTATGTTGATCTCCCCCCAGAGCATCTTTTGAATTCATTAGTCCCATAATGCCCATTTGCCATATTTGTTAACATGCTGGGTCACCTGTCTCAGAGCTGTCCATGTTGACTGGATCTGCCTTTTCATCGTTGAGAGCTACCTGCCATAATGACCCTGTAATAAAGTGTCATTATCTATCCACCCAGTCTAGTGTACCATGCACAAAGCCACTGGAGGAATCCAGGCCCTGTCTAATTCATTTCTGCCGGGTATAAATGTCAGCGTCCTTTTGTGAGGATTACAGACATTCCCACATTTGGGCTGGACCGATTGTTCAATATGGAACGGTGGGAGTGGAATAGAGCGTTTGATTTCAGATAATGTAGAACAAGACAAACGCCACCGGACAGGATGGGGCTCTTTGTGTAAACCTGGCTGCAGACTAGAATCTGAGACTATAACTGTGTCAGGGAGAGTTTGAAGAGATGAGAACGACAGTGGTGTGGATTACACAGTCCGCTATTACAATTTGTCAGGTTTTATGATGTCAGTGACGGCTGGAATTCATCTCTTCCGCCTTTTATAATCCACCTCATTGTGCCATCCAAAGCTTTTTAAGGTCCTAATTTGTCACTCTGTACATCACTTATTGGTGGGCTCTTTTATTAAGCATAAATACAGACTTTATCACAGATTCTCATCATAAATAGTCTTCTTTGTTATTAAGTGCATGGGTGACTGTGGTTAGACCTTCTTGTTCAGCTAGGTCACATAACACCAATTCATTACCTCAAATATTAGAAAGAAATCAATTTCTTATGGTTATTTGTTCAAATCTGTAATTTTAAGCATGAAATTGTCTTTAAAACATAATTGCTAAAGCTTGTGAATCAGCAATGCACTTGCCAGTGATGTTCCAACTAATACAAAACTTCGCAAATCCTTTAAATGTACAGTACATACTCTGCTGAGATCACTGCTTTGCCAAACATGTTTAATATCTTGTTCTATAATTGGTATATTGATTGCTAATGTCATCATGATTTAGTAGAGAGGCAGTCATGTGGCAGCTTCAACAATTCAAGGGCCCCTTTGTCCATTCATCAGCACCCCTGATTGGGCCCATGTCATGGTTAGCTGCAGGCCCACCAGATAAAGATCAGTGGATGATTGGGCACACACATTCTTAACATGGCTGACCCGTGACATCTCAGGGGCAAGCAGGTAGCCTGTCATTATGTGTACAATGCACCGCTTTCTTCCCTCTTATCTCTGCTGATGACATTGAGAGTTTCTGCATTAACTCATTAACGAAAAGACTCATCATTAAAGGCATCACGGGGGCGCAGTGCAGCCGTGGTGACACCGCACCACCACTGCGAGCAGGAATGTGTCCGAGGCTCTACAGCGGCACGCTGACAGCATGAAACCTTTGAGCGCTTTGTTGAAGATGTGAAGCTATCAAGACATGTTTCTCTTGTTGTCTAATTCACTGTGCAGTGATTTTAAAGTATGTGACAGGATATATTAGAACTCAGTGCCACTTTCTATATAGGAAACCTTCAGTTGTTGTTGTAACTAATAACTTTATTAATGTGGAATAAGCCATTTATTAATGCTTTAAAGATCAAATACAAGGCATTAATGAGAGCAATGTTTGACTTACCAGGTTGTGAAAAATCTTTGGCATAGGAGTATAAACACCTTATCCTGCTTGACACTTTGCCCTTTCAGTGAGCCTTTAATTCATCAGAAAGACTCTCCAGTAGACCCTTAGACCCCTTTATCTACTGGAAATGGTTTGCAGAGCTCTTAGAACAAAATCCATTTATTACCAACTTATTAATATTCATAAGTGCCATAGACAGCTTATTACTTAGTAAGAAACTTGTGACCCTTTACTGACTAAGTAAAATTTATAACTTCAGAATATATAGCTTATTAGTGAATGAGAAACTCATGAGTATTTATTATTGATTACCAACTTTTATGGCTGAATTATATCAAAAACAAAGGGTAAACACTCGCTAGCTAATTGCTAATTAGCGATTGAACAATTATTAGCATTCATAAAATGTTCTTTGCATAATGCCAAGAGTTACTACTTATTATCCCTATATAAAAAGATGCCTAATTAGGAAGTGGTGGATACATTTTAACCTATTTTTCCCAAAACTTTTGCAATAAAGTCTTTGCATTGTTTTAATTTAGTCAAGTTAAATGTATTAAGCCTTTAAAAGAGGTCTTGATAACACTTTGTCTCTTTAAAATTCAGGCCTGTGTCACACCGTGGATGCCCTTATTACTATTTATTCCACCTTGATGTGTGTTTCTGTGTGTGTATGTGTGTGTGTGTGTGCATGTGCATGGTGGATGGGAGTGCTTATGTGCAGCTCATGTGTTAATGCTGTCATTTCCACAGATCAGTCACAGCAGCCTTTTCTCTGTTGTTTATGGTTATGTCACCACAATTACAAGAGAGAAGGGAGGCAGAAATAAAGTGTCTGTGAAAGATTGATAGCTTTGGTCTTTAGTTCAATTGTAAATTAGAATAGCAAGTCCCTCTGGGATACAAGGGCTCTATTTATGATTAAGAAAGAGGCTGCATAGTAGAGTGCTGGTAGAAAAGTTTGCTCCCTCTCACAAACAGGCAATTAGCTTGATGAAATGGGCCTCACTTTTTTTTTTTTCTTCACAGCCTGGTTATGTGAACAGATATTATTATGGGCAGTCCTGTTGTTTATGCTATTATTTTCACCTTTTGCTGCAAACAATATGTTTAAACATATACTGTTTCTTTAAATAAACTATGTATTTTATGTATGAAAGCCCTGTCACCGCCTTTTTAACACTACAGTTGAATTTTGGACAGATCAGCAGTACATAGAGGTATTTATACCATGTGATGAAGTATCACACCATCGCTAGTATTTAGACTGGCTGAGAAACTCTTAAGGGCACAAGAATAATACGGGTAAAGACACAGAAAATGAGTTTTATCAGCCTGTTTATTTGAATTTGTCTCAGCATGTATGCATGTATTAATTAACATACATGTACTGAACTTAATATTTACTTGTCCTCATTTGCTTTTTTAAAACAAATTATTTAGCTATGTCTAAAATATCATGCTTCAGACAGACATTGCAATCAGTTCGTATTACAAACCTGCTGTCTGAGCCAATGTACACGTTGTTTCCTCTATAGGACCTAATCCTTGCATTGTTGGTTCACTGCCATACCAGTTATACAACCTGACGGTACAGATTTGTCCCCTACTGTATGTTTTATGGAAGAGATCAGTCACACCCCTTTTAAAAGCCTGAGCTTTGCTAGTGTTTCTTTCAGAAGAAAATCTGGCTCAAAAAGGAGCCAGCAGTTAGTGTTAGTTAACACTCTAGAGCAGTCTAATGATCTGAAAAGCCATAAATCCTCCTCTGGAGTAAGCTGTGTAAACTATTATTACCTTAACCATTACAGTTAATGGCTTTATGGCTGAAAAATGATCAGACTGCAGATTACTGGAGCAACAGAATATCACTGGTTGTATTGTAGTGAGTGAGCAAGTTAGTAGGTAAAGCAGTTGGTGGATGCATCTAGTGTACGTACAGTACGTGTTGTAGTACACATGTCATGAGCTATTAGGTGTAAAATTGTATCTGTATGGGTTTCATCAGTTGTTTTGCATGCGGTCATTATGTTAACAAAGATCAATTAATCCATCCAAATCAAAGAAATTGATTTTAATATGCTGGCTGCATGATAAAGGCCAGCCAGTCATAATGTTGCAAACTATGGAGTCACACAACTGTTGTTGCAGGGCGTAGTGCAATGCACTAATCTACAGTATCAACCTAAATACCATTTAATTACACTAAATGGACAAACTCTGAACTATTGCAGTTGCCAAGTCGTTTCATGGACTTCCTTAATGAGGTAAGTCCAGACGAGAAACATTATTTATTTCCTGATAAATCACAAAAGAGGCACTTTCAGATAAGAGGAGGCATAAGAGTCAGAGAGATTTTTTAGCTATGACAGAGGAGTTTAAAAAGAAGGGGGGGGGGGGGCACAGTTTAATATTTTGATGACTCCTGCATCTCACAATGTACCTGCCACCTCAGTACCACCACACCAATGCCCCTGTTCTTTCTTCACTCAGTTAATCATTTAATGGCCACCAGCCGAAGATTATCATTGTTTTTTTGTTTTTTTCTCCTCTGATATTTTTCCTTTGGAAGCCAGATGAGGCTTCTTAACTCAAGACACCACAAGACATGTGTGGGCACCTCTCTGACAATTTTGCCCAAGAGCACACACTCCTGCGCCAGCTGCTGTCATGGAAATTGCACCAGTTTTTTTTTAGTACAAAGACACTGGTGATCATCCGGTAGCTCTACTTCTGCTGGTGTTTACACTAAGTTAATAAGTTCATTTTTTTGTTCTTAACTTTAATGCCTCCTAGTTTCTCTGTGCTTGATGCTGCGGCTGCAGGGACGGTGCTCTGCAGCCACCACTGCTGTTTACAGCTCTGTTTCACCTGTCAATTGATCCACAAACAGATGTATCTCTTTGAATGTGACTCAGCCACAAGTGTTTGCTTTCGGTTTACCACAATTTTTTAATTGCCTTGCATGTCAGTGTTTTGTATTTTATTTAAGTTACCCTTTTTTGCTTTGTTTGAGTTTATGCAGTACCTGTTGAACAATTAATTCTAATCATATCATCTAAAAAATATACACTTTGTGCAAGATCTTAATTCAATATACAGTGTGAATGTGCTGTATGAGTAGATTATAGCTACCTAAATAAATCCCCTATCGGCACTGCCATTTCACTGTAAACATTGTTTATGTTGTGTAAAACAGAAAATAAAGATAACAAACAGGTTTAGGTTGGCAAATAGTATTTATGTTTTTGTATATCATGTTTACGTTTTGCATCTACATTAATGTTGTTAACATGCACAGTGGCAGCTGTCTGAAGTCATTCCACCATAATAAATCAGTACAGCATCAGGCAACGTGTAAATAGTCTCATTCAAAACTCTGAACATTTGTTCTGTAACTTGTGGGGCTGAGGGGGCATCATGGGAGAAAATTGTGCTTTATATCACATGTAATTATTGAGTCTCATGCCCTTGTTGTCATCATTCAATAATATGTCTCACCCTTTTTTCTTGTGTGACAGTGAGAGGTGCCAAACACACATGACCAGGTGTTTTATTTTGCTGTCAAAACACAGACCAGTTAGCAAAGTTGGTTACATCTTTGCATTTTAACATAAACTAACATGGAATCCTTATTTATGTGACTGTAGTTCCTCTATGCATGGATGTCATCAGGCTGTGAAGTATAGTATCATCAGAGAAATACTGGACATTTACTAATCAGTTAGCTTCACATTTCAGTAGTGCAGCTTTTTCTTTTGACAGCTTACATTAAAAAAAAGACATGTTTATCTATAGACAATTATGCTGCTGCTGTACAACAGGGAATGTGTGTTTTGAATTCCTTCTTTATTTACCTCGCACATGTAGTGGACCTGCTGTAACGAACAAGGTCTGTCCAAACATATATGAATAACATTTTCAGATACTGAAATATGAAAAAATGTAAAATATCCTGACAGAATAGTCTGGTATTGCATCACTGTTAATTATTTAATTGTTTTTCCTGTTAAGGAAAAATAATAAAATAATTTAAAATATATATATATATTTTATCTTGCTGAATATTGTAGTGTTCATAAGTTGTGGTTACTTAATATGAGAACTGCTATTGAATTTATGGTCAGAAATTTATCTAACAAGTGATGTCAGAGAGCCCAAAATAGTGTTTGCATATGACACACTAAACTGACAAAGGTTGTTTATAATGTTTGCCTTGCTGACAATGATATTTAATTAGCAGGACTTATTAACTGGAACATTACAAACAAATACTGTTTACTCCTTAAAGTGCATTTGAAAGCACAAAAGCCATATCTTCATTTTTTTAACCTCTGGGCTATTTTCACATGTCTACATATCCAGTCTTAAATTATTTTCAGTGAGATTTAACTCTGATGACATCATCCAGGAAGATCTGACACCCATGTTGTGAAATTGAAAAAAATAACAGCTTCCACATGTCCTTGTATTATAACATGAAAGATAAGGTAACCAAAATCCTGTGAATAAATGATTTGTTTTTTCTTTTAATGGCTTTTCACCTTGAGGTCATCTGCACGAAAATCTTCTCTTTCACTCAGAGTCATCGCTGTTGTGAAGGTCTCACCAAATCCCATTCACATTCCATTTGCTTTTATTCCCTCCATCACTTCACAAGGACCATTGATCACATGTGGATTTGTGTGATTGAAAAACCTCAAATGGCAGTATTTGCTGTTTTACAATATGTTCCATTCACAAATGTTCAATCAGTACCTGTGGAAGCAGAGATGTAGTTAACATAGGCAATATTCATGGACTACTTGTTTTGATCATGGTTTAAAAATTTATGTCTGCACATAGACAAGCATTCTTACGTTAAAACATTTTAGCTTGATTAATTTCTTAGCCTGCAGACTTTATACTAAGATGTAGTAAAAGACCCTGATAATATGTTACTGTTGCTTATTTCAGTCTCAAATCAAGTGTTGCCTTAATTTCAGAATATATCAGTACTACACTTGTAAACTGTGCTCATTTGCACCACTGAAAGATGCTATCATTACAGTGTAGAATGTTACAAGCCTGACCATCATTAAGCTTGCAATACCCACATTTACTAAATCTCCACTGTATTTTCTGTGTGTATCCTGCAGAATCTGTGAAGCCAAAGTCTGATTTGGCTTTAAAGACTCATTCCAAAAATAGAG
This sequence comes from Acanthurus leucopareius, assembly GCA_029814765.1. Classification (NCBI taxonomy): domain Eukaryota; kingdom Metazoa; phylum Chordata; class Actinopteri; order Acanthuriformes; family Acanthuridae; genus Acanthurus; species Acanthurus leucopareius. The sequence goes on along the minus strand of JAQMCX010000050.1, from coordinate 13,430,938 downwards.
AGATGTAATCTCACCATTGTTTTAGCATTTTCAGGGGGATAAAGTAAGCTTTATTTACACATTCACACTAAAAAAAATAATTCATTCTTGAAAAGTAAGTTCACATCATCGGATACTGTGTAAAGAAAATCCATGAAAACACAGCTCATATGACGTTTTGAAACTTTATTTTTCACATATGTGATAAGTGTAACACTCGTATATTGCAATTGTACACACTGCGATTGACTACTAGCACTTCAAACATTAATACTATTATGTTCATCTAATTTCATCTCACATTAAAATTCAAAATGTTTCCAAAATATCAAAAATCTTTAAGAAACACAGCTATAATTGAAAGTTAACCCTCGTGTGCTTCAAATGATCTTTAACATACAAGAAAGTTTGAGGGATACATGGTTTTCATATGACCGTATCAGTTTCATGTAATTAGTCTAATTATAAAGGGACTTTAGTGATCACTGTAGAATTTATTGCCACCATTTAAATTAATATGACTGAAATTTGAGAAAATAAACCATACACATCAACACTAAATGACTGTAATAGAAAGCTGAAGTAAGCCTTTTCTACATCCGTTTGTGTAATTCATACTTATCCAGCACTGCTACCATATTACACCTTCAGTTACAGTAATTCAATACTCTGTCTGCTGCCTTTGGGGCCACATGTGAACCATGTCTGGGCTCAGGACTGTATGCTGCGACAGCTTTCCCTCTTGTGTCTTCTCTCCCAAACTTTTTCACTGTCTGAGTACATGAAAAAAAAAGGGTGAGGCAAGTGGAATGCCCACTCTCTCTCTCTTTAAATGAAAAGGGAGGGTAGGTCACACTCAAAGAGACACATCTCACAAGTGCCCGGTACAACCGCAGTGTTGTACCGCTGGTCACCGTGCAGCTCCACTGGGACAGATGGGGTTTAAGCTGCTTTGCCGAAGGGTACTTCAGCAGTAGTTCCTGAGGGTTAGAGAGCACTTATCACACAATTTCCCTACCCAGACATTCCCGGCAAGTCCTAAGAGGTAAACCATTGACCTTCTGGTCATTGCTGCTGCAGTGCTGCGGCCTCAAGCAACAGTCACGTATGCCCCATCCATGCAGTCTTTAGCAGCCAAAATAAGGCATCATTTATCATTTCTCATATCATCTCAACATACTACAGTTCTGATCACTTTAACAGCCGTGTTTCAAACAACCAGCATTCACAAATGCATTAAGAGCATGCTGGCAGTCAGCCTAAAGAGTGATCATTGAGACAAATTGATCCCTATCTGTTTAAATTGGCACTATAATCTATCATTGGCAAATTGAACACAGTGAGCTATCTGAGATCTACTGCTTTTTTAGATAGCGGCCCTTGGGGCACGCAGACAGAGAGAGTGATCTACAGCGCTGAATGAACTCTTTATAAAATGGTCTTAACCAAGACATGTATGTCTACTTACACACTCACTAAAAGGTAATTGTTATGTACTAGTCTCTCTTAATGTGTACACATGCCTCTATATAGCTTACATGTGCATGCACACAAAACTGCGTACACAGACAGCCCGCATCTACCATAAGGGGGTGTTAACTGGGATAATGGAATGCAATTTTATGTAATTATATTTAATGAAAAAGCCAAAAAGGCAGAAATATAATTTAAAGGGCAAATTATGTTTTGATCATGAAAGAATGTTAAAGTCATGCTTGAGAATCAACCACAAAGAAAGAAAGAGATTACAAAGAAAAACTATATGTAGACTTCAAACAGAGCATATATTGGGAAAAAAAATTCTATAAATATCACTATTTTTGACATTATCACCTAAAGCATACAGAATATTAAACTCTTCAACATGGCAAAAATTTAATTGTTGAAATATCCTGATGAATAAAAAGACGGTTGCTTATGTTGTGTTTTTCTTTTGTCGTCACCTGTGATCATCTTTCTATGAATCAACAGTTTCTTCTTGAAACTTCAATTATGTTTTGTCAGCAAATATTCTTTACCTTAATGAAGCCGAGTACAGGCAGAAGTTCGACTAATTGGTCTATTTTTTTTTCATCTTTGCATATATATCAACATCACAACAGCCCTTTACAGCACTGCTATAAAGACACAGGAGATAAAACCCATACTAGAGCTACTGATTGATATCATTCAATGCAACAGATAAAACTGAGATGACATATGGGGCACAGGCACCATCAATCAAGTGATCTTTATCAAGCAAGCAAAAAACTATTTGTGGGTGTTTTAAGGCAGTTTTGAATTTTAAAACTATGATGAAAATGTTTAATTTTGTAGCAGAAACAGCTGGAACCTGTTGCCTGCTAACAAGTGTTCTGCCATCTCCAATTAATTCCTCTGTTTTTATATTTTTGTGTTAATTTCAATTGAGTCATTTGTCAAAATGACCACCCTTTTTTCTTCATAGAGTTTTTTTTTCTTCTTGTTTTTAAGTGAGACAATTTAGCTTCTGTCCGGATTCAACAGTCATCTAATTCAATCAGACTCTTGAAGTTGATTAGCCTGTTTAACATTTGCTCCTGCGCGGGTCTGGAAGGGTTAATCAGGCCGGGAACTTGGAGACCTCCGGGTCAGTATCCTTCTATCTGCATGAAGGACTTGGTGAAGGCAGAGATAAGATGAAAGTCGACTTTTATTCCCATTTTGACTTTTTTACACAAGTGTTAGAGGGCTTTCCTGTTGTCAGCAGGACAATCTATTTCAAGATCACGAATCTCAAAGTTTTTTTAAATAAAAAATGCTGTTTTATGTGTAAGAAATTTTTAACCCATTTCACGTTGATAGTTGTGTTTTCTCTCAGTCTACGATCTGTTAACTTTACGTTGTTTTGACCGGTGCACGCCTGTTGACATGTAGAAATGCTTTAACATGATACATGAGGGAGAGCTTTTTCTTTGCACGCCTGTAAATCTCAACTATTATCTACTCACTATCGATTAATTTAACTGCACTTATCCCAATCAGCACATCTCCACTCCTGTGTTCCAGGGCGTGCGCTTTGTTTTACTAACAATAATAAAGTGATTTAGTCCTCCTTTCTCCCAGCCGGAGCATGGGAAATCGTTAAAGATCCAGCTATTTGTGTGTGATCAGTAAATATTTAGTGCGGGCGACATCCTCTGTCTCGTCTTAATCGATACTGGTCCCGTTGGGCAGCGCTATTGTTGTGTGCACGCAGGCTTGCTGAGCATATAGTGCTTTTATCCCCTGCTTGAAGGGAGAACAACTACTAATCACACAGAGGAAACTTTTAAACCCGGGAAATAAAAACCGCAGCACAGGACTTTGGGGGGTTTAATAGCAAATCAATTGTGTTGGTGTGAAAATGTTTATGCGTGACAGTCCTGCTAAGTTTTCCAAACCAGTAGATACGCGAGGTTATTTGAGGCTATTATCATTTTTTATTTACCGTTTTTATTATCTGCATAATGTAGGTTATAACTGCTTAAGGTGTGGCTGAAAAATAAGCAATAATAAATTAATTAAAAATAATATTATTGTCTACTTATACAAGTACGTCATTATTGTGTTTTGTGGTTATACAGTTATTTTGTTTTATAGATCTAAATATTAATTAAAGCTAATTATTATAATTATTATTATTATTATTATTATTATTATTATTATTATTATTATTATTATTGGGAATAAAAATATCAAAATAGTCACTATTATTTTTGAAGGCTTCAATTTAGCATTCTGGATATTAATTTTAAAGTAAAATTACAATTTGGGCATTTTTAAAATTACAGCTCTATAAACGTAGGTCTTAATAACTTAGAATCTCCATATAATTTATAATATCTGGAATCTCATAATGCATGCTCGCCACACTTAAAGACAGGTGTCTGTTCTGACTTCACCCCCTCCCTCTCTCCTCAATAGCCCACACAAAGCAGCGGCGTACAAGCGCGTTTTGGCCATATTACTGTAGGAGAGAAAAGGCGCACAGGATCTCTGCTTGCTGTAAAGCCTCCTTATCATTTCCACAGGCAGTCAAATGATCATTCTGCTCGGACGACACGTCAACTTATATTTCCAATTTCTCGCTCAACAACACATAACGTGAATCAGTTGTTTGTTTCGGCTCTCAAAAGTTTTTGCATGATCAGACATTGCAATTTTCCAATAAACAGCGTGCTTTTTTGTGTTTGATCCCGTCTCTTGGAGAGGACGCTTTGCCAGTTTCAATCTGAGCACTGTGTCGAAAAAGAGAAGACTAAATATATTCTGAATAAGAGAGAAGATGCATCCCGCTACGGACGAATCAGCAACATATGCATTTGGTAGGTTTGTTACTATAAGAATACAACCTCCTGCCTTAATCTCACTGACAAATCACTTAGTGAATGGCTATTTGCAAACTAGTCGGGCTTATTGTTGTCATCATATAAAATATAACTTGGATAATAAGCGAAAATGACTGACAGAGACGCGTATTCAATGCGCATTGTAGAAATATCGTATATGTACGTTACTATGTGCAGTGCCTGCAGCAGCCCTTGCCTTTTATTTCAATAAATAAGCTTTTCCGCGTATGTAGACAATATTTAATTTAGAGCAGATGAGCGCAGGATTGTAGCTTTGCCGATTTATCCTAATAACGGGAGAAAAAATATATACTTACCTTCTGAGGCAAAGCTGGATCCTCGGTAAGTGGATACCTTGCGGTGTATTTTTATTTACAGACTCTCCATGTTCACGGGATCTGTAAATAAAACCGACAAAATAGTCATGCAGACAAAATATAATTGGCTAATTTGTTTAAGAATAAAGACATAATTGGTCTAAATACCACCGCTGGGACTGTCTGAAGTGGCAAAAAGTAAATCCAACTTTGGCAACTCTCAAAGCTTTGCCGTCCAAGTCATGTAAAGCAGAATTTAAACAAACAGTCATCAGTTTAAAATGGTGCTCGTTAGTTTGGTCGATGCGGGAGACGAGACTGAAGCAGTTTCCGTGTCGGATGGCTCCTCTAAATTGAATCTTATTTGAAGCAAAATCTTCATACGCTAGGGGGCACCCATATACTGTAATACATCCTAGGACAATTCATGCTGCTGCTGCTGCTGCTGCTGTTCTCTGTAGACTAACACACAAGTCTATAGGCTGTGGGTTCATCTGTATGGCTCATATGGCTCCGTAAAGTTTTGCCTTTAGTTTTGCCAAGTTTGATAGCCTCCGGGCATTAAGAAAAACAGTCGTATACGCTGTTTAAATTCTAACCTAAAAATATTAACGTAGGCAGCAACTCTGAACAACCTGACCCCGTTTTACATACACGGTATCATTCACTGTTTCATCATTATCACAGACTGTAGATTATCTTTATTATAGGTTGACATTTGACAAACATTAAGAAGTGGGCCTATCTAAATAACCAAAAAACAGGGTTTATGGTGTTGTTTATCAGGAGGCGGCTTAACTTTCATCCTAACCTTATGTGAAGGGCATGGCCTTTGACCTCAAGTGACATTTTTAAATGTAGCCCCTATTTAAAGCTGTAGTTACTTCACGTTTCTGCCACATGAAGGCAAACTGTGACTTTTGAGACCCAGATCTGGCCTTTTCTGGCCTGGTGGCCAGGGGGATTGGTAGGCTACAGCGGGTGCCCAGATGATGTCAGTAGCCTATCATAACATTTTTGTAAGAGGTGTGGATTATGATGAATGGTAGCCTACCTGGCTGATGAGATGCGATAATGGATTTATTAGTCTGTACAAACAGAAACTTGGACTCAGCGTGGTGAAAAAAATGTGGAAATGCAAACGACATGGTATTATTGTCTTTTTCACGTGGTTGACCCTGTGTGCAGTGTGCAGACATCAAATATTTCTCCTCATGCTATTTTATTTTGAATTTTTGCTGAATATTGGGGATACTCGTAATATGAAGTAGCCTTTAATATTTTTTTTTTTTCCTGTTTAACTGTGTATTTTCTTTAAACGTATTTTTTTATATACACATGCCTTAAGGATTAATATAATGGCACAAAAGGTAGACAGTTGTATTGTACTGAGTACACATTATGCCCAGAGGATGCACCTGTGTGTCGAGGACAAATATCTCTTCGGATATGTCCGCATGTTGTACCTGGCTACTGCAACGCGGTATGGCGCAAAGAACTGAGATTTTTGCTTTTTCTTCATGAAATGGCTAAGGCTTTTACTGGGCGTGCATGGTGAGAATAGCCTATAGTCTGGGTAAAATAGAGTGACTAGAAATGTATTCCTCTTTCCCGAAAATCGTCTTCTTTTAGGACCAAGCGGCCCTCTCGACCTCCATGCTGGCTCTGGCAAGGTACCAAGTAGCACAAGTGCCGACTAGCCAATGGGGTTCAGGGGGAGGTCCCTGAGCTCTGACCAGTCAAACACACTCTCCTTCCTTATATGGCAGCTGATCTCCATGGTAACGTGTGCTAAGTTGCAGCAGTCGTGTCAAAGTTCACTATATAGAGAGCTCAGTGAGCTGATCAGAGAGAAAGCATTCTGCCAGCCCGGCTCCTACCAATCGCAAATCACTTCCTAACCTCCGCCTTTTTAACATATTTGATCACTTTGATTCTCTACTCCTTTTTCCTATTATTTTTCAGTCCACGGAGGAGGTTTGTAGGTTGTGATCTTTGTTTTTTGTTTTTTTGTTTTAGTGCTTTCGCTTTTTGGGGGGGAGAGTTGTCTTCATATTCCAGGCTCTCAAAACATTGGCTTCAGCTGCGCGCTTGCTGGCGCTACCTCATAGGAAGAAAAGGAAGAAGACGCAATTTTTTTTACCCAGTTGGTGATTTTCTTCAAGACTTGTGCTGGAACTTGATAGTAGCTGCTACAGTGTGCTCACCAATTGTTTTATGCTGCTGCAGGCACGGTCTTACCAAAGCTGCTCCATCATTCACTGAACAGTCCATGCTACCTCGGTTGATTATTTTAATATTTAGACTACCTTTCCCATTGATGGGTGTACTGGATGGCTGACTGTAAGCGCCCCTGGACTTGGCCTTTAAGCGCAAGGCAGCGACTCAGCTCGCCATCGCATCAGTTTTGAAAACGTGCTTCGCAACGTCTCCAACAGCAATAAATCGACAGTTTTTCGGGAGATCCAGTGGATTCAACGTAGGCTAGATTTGACATTTTGTATGTCCGGCTGTTAGTCACTGTTTACCGCGTTTCCTTGAGACATTATCCACCGCGACACCAAAACGGCAGACAAAAAGTTTCTTTACGTTGACTGATAGATATGGCAATGGTAGTGTGGAGAGGCTCCCAGGACGATGTGGCTGACACCCAAGGCACCCTTTCCTCGCAAACCCAAGGAGGACTATCTCTTCCCACCCCTCAACCAGGCCAGTTGAATCTGACAGCCTCTCAGGTCGCCCCTCCGACCCCTCAGACTCCGGTCCAAGGACCCCCGAACAACACACAGTCCACGCCGACGAACCAGACGACGCAGCAGTCGGAGAAACAGCCACAGCACATTGAATGTGTGGTTTGTGGGGATAAATCTAGTGGCAAACACTATGGCCAGTTTACTTGCGAGGGGTGCAAAAGCTTCTTCAAACGGAGCGTACGACGGAACCTCACTTACACATGCCGTGCCAACAGGAATTGTCCAATCGACCAACACCACCGCAATCAGTGTCAGTACTGCCGCCTCAAAAAATGCCTTAAAGTCGGCATGAGACGGGAAGGTATTGGACTTTTTGGTTTTTTATCCATGTGTGTGTTTGTGTGTTTATAGGCTTTCCAGACACGAAACCATATTATGTCGCCCCCATAGCCTGTTCTCTCTGCCGACTGTTCCCTCCAAGGCTGTGCGGCTGGAGCACGCCATGGAGCCGCTCTGTGCTGTGGTCGAGACGGGGCTCGCCGGATCCTTCTTTTAGCGTTGCATTATAGCCTAGTATCTAGCTCCAGTACAATAATAGCTGTGTATTTCACAAATAAGATCCGACCCATGGCTAGGATAGGACTACCGAATTTATTTTAAGATGAAGCCACGAGCGTAGAGATACCTCTGTATTGAATAGATGAAACAATATAGCCTTCTGCGCTATTGTGGCGAGTCTATATCGAATTAAAAGATAGCATGTTCAAGCTACATCTGCACATCTACCCTGCAATGTCTTGCTCACTGTGTCTAAAACTGGACATCAGCTTGAATTATGCATAGAAAGCCTCCATGTAACCGCAAGAATTTATTTGAATATTAGTCGAAAATAGGCCTGCATGTATGGTAAAACGAGATGAATTGCTAAGTAGGTTAAGGGTTAAACATGCAAGGTCTCCCTTGCCCTCTTTGTGTTCCTTCACAGCCAGCTCATGTTGCTGTTTCTGAATAACATCGTTTTAAAGCAAGACATATGCATGGCTGGTGTTAAATGTGTTTAAGCGCATCTCTGGTGTTTCTTACTCGATTAGTCTCACCACAGCCTCATTATTATCAGTGCAACCTGTCTTTTTAAATTCCCATGCAATAACATAATGTTTGTCTGTGTGTGTGTGTGCGTGTGCGTGTGTGTGTGTGTGTCTGGTCTGCGTGTGTATATGTGTATGTGTATGAGTGTGTGTGTGAGAGAGTGTGTTTATGTTATATAGCAAACATGCTGTGTGTCATTTATTTTCTTAAGGTGTAAGCTTTGGATTTAGCGTTCAGTTTTTTTTTTCTGTACTTGTAATATTTGCAATATTTGACAGCAGTCTCCATGCTCAGAGTGATTGTGTGATGGTCAGTAGAATTCAGGCTTCAATATCTGTAGTTTCTCTTTTTACTGCAGCCGTGCAAAGGGGACGGGTGCCACCCACACAGCCACACCACGGTCAGTTCGCCTTGACAAATGGAGACCCACTGCACTGCCATTCCTACTTATCCGGATATATCTCTCTTCTGTTGAGAGCGGAGCCCTACCCGACGTCCCGGTATGGCAGTCAATGCATGCAGCCCAACAACATAATGGGCATCGAGAACATTTGTGAACTAGCAGCCAGGATGCTCTTCAGCGCCGTGGAGTGGGCCAGGAATATTCCCTTCTTTCCAGACCTTCAGATCACCGACCAGGTGGCTCTGCTGAGGTTGACGTGGAGTGAGTTATTTGTGCTCAACGCCGCGCAGTGCTCCATGCCCCTGCATGTGGCTCCTCTCCTGGCGGCAGCTGGCCTTCATGCCTCCCCCATGTCCGCGGACAGAGTGGTGGCCTTTATGGACCACATTAGGATCTTCCAAGAACAAGTGGAAAAGCTCAAAGCTTTGCACGTTGACTCTGCTGAATATAGCTGCTTAAAGGCAATTGTGCTCTTCACCACAGGTAAGACAATAGACGGGCACACTCCAAGTTCAGCCTGTGTGAATGTCACTAACATGCACACTGACATCAGCTAAATCATTGCTGACCTAAAAATATCTGCACTGGCTAGAAGTTACTGCTCGTCCCTGCTTTAATGTTCACCTATGCTGCCTTCAGGGTCCAGATTTTTTTTTCTTAAAAAGGTTTAAGGCAGCAAAATTATTAAAGTCATGTGACTAATCAAGTGATATATATGACACATACACAGGGCTAAACTAGAATCGTGGCATAACCACGCAGGAGATTTTTAATTAAATTGATAATAAAAAGAGGAAAGTAACTACGGCCTGACTGAAACGTCACAACATAGTCTTGAGTAAAATTATAATGATAACTTCACAATAATTGGCGTAAGCATCACAAGATAGCTATAGCCGTTAAGACACTTTTAGTGAATCCAATAGCTTGCAGAAGAATTTCTGCACTTTTATTTTATTTTTTTTTGCCATTTATCATTGCGTGTATACCCCAAGTCTTGTTTGTAGGGAATGACAGATATAAATGATGTCAGGCTCCGAGGGGGAGGGGAATAAAAAAAAAAAGAAAGACAAGCCTAATGTCCCATTTGCACACAGTAAAAGCAAAGCGCAGGTTTCAACGCTCTCTTGTCATTTAGGGGTCTAGACACGTCCTAGAAAAAGCATGCACAGCCTGTAAAAGAAAATATGACAGTATCTTACAGTGTTGTGTGTGCTGAACAGAAACATGAGGGGCGGCTTTAATTTTTATTTGCAGAAATATTCTGTGCGCCTAGTAGGATTCAAGGCGTCTCTGGACTTGCTCCAGAACTAGGTCATGACCCAAACCTCCCTACTATTTTGTTACATTAGCTACACCATTAAGGGGAAAATTATTTAAAAAATAATCATTCTAGAAGAGATTTTACAGGGTTCGGTTTTAGAATGAATTCATGTCTTTGATATTATTTCATACCTGCATAATTACCATCCCCTGTATTTAATTTGACTATAGCAACTCAGTAGGCCTATTGTTTTTCGTGGTGGTTTGTTAGCCTATTCTAGGGAAAAAATGACGTTTCGGGTCATTGAATTTTATTATAAAGCCTTTATGGGGCCACGATTACTTAATTTGTCTTCTCCATACCTGTGTCCCGGAGGCTTGAACATGAGCTGTGTGTTATAGCTTGAATGACACGCCTTTGCTACTTTGGTGGTTTTGTTGTTGTCGTGCATAAACTTTACAAACTTAACCAATGCGCGTACAAGCGTTTTTGGCACATAATCAGCTGCCGCCCACATGCAGCAGCATAGATAGTGGTTATGCGTCTCTGGTGGTATAGTGGTGTAGTATGACGGCAACTCCGTAGGCTATGGGCCCTTTTTTCCGAGCTAAATCTCTGCTCACTAAAGGTCAGTAGGTCTCCCTGCACACCCCTCCCCTCCTCCTCGCTCTGCCTCTGACTGTGAAAGACAGGCCAATCTAAAACGCAGTCTTTAGCTATGAATATGCTTAATTATTTAGTTCACTTTTGAGTGGCTTTATTGAGGGAAATAACCGATTTATAACAGCGACAAAATAAGAAGCACCGAATTAAAATAGTGGAGAGGCAACACTTACATTATCATTTGCTTCTTGATTGTGGCAAATTTAAAACTTTAAGTTTTTTAATTTTATTAATATACATATTTTTTAATCAAATATAATATAATTGTTAAGGCAATAGACGTTGACATCACAATGCAAAATTATATTATTTTTTATCTGTGGTATGGTAATTATTCATTCAGCGCAATGTTATTATTATGATTAGAAGTAATTATTTAATAATTTTCTAACACTGAAAAATATGTGCACAAGTTATTAATGAAAACAAGCCTCGGGACAAAGAAACCTCTCTTTTACATAAAATGGGATAAGAATAATTTCCTAAAATAATTGCCTTTTTTTTCAAAACATGACAGGCTATCAATTTTCTCCAGCATATCACCACAGTGGGGGAAACTCCTAGTGAGAGAAACACTTTAGTTTGCACTTTATTAATGTTTATTTGCTTTCCCCCCCCTCTCAGATGCTTGTGGCCTCTCAGATGTGGCCCATGTGGAAAGTTTGCAGGAGAAGTCCCAGTGCGCCCTGGAGGAATATGTCCGGAGCCAGTATCCCAACCAGCCGACACGGTTTGGGAAGTTGTTACTCCGCTTGCCTTCCCTCCGCACAGTCTCTTCCTCGGTCATAGAACAGTTATTTTTCGTCCGATTGGTAGGTAAAACCCCAATTGAAACTCTCATCAGGGATATGTTGCTTTCGGGGAGCAGTTTTAACTGGCCTTACATGTCAATTCAGTAAACCAACAAGGAGACGAACAAACAAAAGGTGGGGATGGGGGGCTGCGAGACTACAATGATTATAGCTGCTTTTGTGGAAGGAATAAAATATCAACCGGCTGTTACACGGGGCTGGCTTTCATGAAGAAAGACATTGACGTAAATGACTGTGAATTCCCCCCTACTCCAAAAAAATTGAGACATCCACTGAACTTTCAAAATGGCAGATACAAGCTCCCAGCGTTCATGCAGAACAACCTGCTTCGATTCATTTTTTTAATGAAAGAAGAAAATGATGAAAAAAAGGAAAAGGGATTTTGTTGATCCTTACAAGGAAAATTTAAGTATTAAGTGCATTTAAAAATGATAATTTGGGTAAAAAGAAAAAAAAATGGAGAAAGGGAAAATAAGAAACGTGAATTTTCTTTTTCTCAAATGACTTGTCCTGTGTCCATGTATAGCTGTGTTTTGTACTTTCTTTGTTCCTCCTTTCTGGTTCCAAACCGGCCTATGTGATTTCTGTAGTACAGGTGGTATTATTTTTTAAGACAATGGTTTATTTTGAAAAAGTGAAATAATGTTAAAAAAAAAAAGTTCTAAAAAGAATTAAAACCACAGCAATAGGAGTATAGGCTTATAATCTAGGCTTAATGCTGCAAGCGCACTTATATTCTTAGGATGACCAATACCATCTGGGAAAAAGGGATGTTTTTAGAGTTCATCTTCAACTTTATGACCCAGCGGAAACGTTTTTGCTCTTAATTAATATGAAGTTACAAGATCCACTTTATTTTCCAAATTATTTGACGAAAAGTCTTCCCTATTTCACCCACCTCTGAATACTAAGCACCAGTTCCCCCAACTGGGTACAATTAAAAAAGAGAAATCCTACAAGTTGCCTAGACCTGCTGTTATAAAAGGTATTTGAGACAGCTTGCTCTTAATGTGTTATATGCGCATATGAGGGCGCCCGCAGTGGCTTAAACTGCACTGACAGCATAACCGACTTGTTTTTTAAAAAACTGGAGAGGTCAAGGGTCATAAAAGTTGGAAGCCTAGCCAGAGTAGTGTTTAATAGCAGTATTATTAAAGCGTCCCTGAAATGTCACCCTTTATTCATTTCAAGCATTAAGTGCCTGACAAGCATGATGTGATTTCTTATCAAAACGTTGTTAAAGTAGGCCTGCAACATTTTGGGGGAACACAATTAGATTTGAAACTTCAGTCGTGTATTTCACTTGAAAAACACTGATTAGAGGCAGTATTCTTGTAAATATAGGTCAATTCATTTCAACGAGTTTTTCCTTTATACAAAATATATGTGATTAAGAAAAATCTGTGGTTGCCATTTTTTTTCCTCGGTAATACAACGTCTTCAAAATTGAGTGGCAGACTTAGCTAGTAGCACTGAAAGTTATGTTTTTAATGTATATACATATTACTATAAAATGTTTTCTTTTTCATGTATATTTAGACTGTGAATGCATGGCCACAGGTCGCTAACCTATTTTACCTTTGATATATAAATGTAAATGTTTTCTCTCTCTCTTTTTTGACTGTATAGATATAATCTGTGCATTCAGTACACTAGCCCTTGTATTTAAAGAAACAAAAAAGGAAAAAGAAAAGAAACGACGTTCATTATTAGGCTACAGACTTAAACAGGGTGAGCAGGTTTGGAAAAGGAGTTGATATTTTAACTTTAGTGTTATTGCTCCTTTGGTCTTTGACAGGTGCCGTGGGTGTGCGTGAGCGTGTGTGTGCGCGCGCGCGTGTGTGAGAACGTGTGTGTGCACGTGTGTATTTGGAAGCTAGCAATTTTGTCCTTGTTTTGAGGCTTTTCTTCAACACACACAAAAACACCATGTTGTGGTTGAATTAAAAGGGATCACTGATTGAACACTGATCTTTGGCTGTTCGTAGCCACATATGGACCAGAGAATGATACATGATTGTAATTATGAACAGTTTAAACTGACCCACGTTTTTATATAAATATATAAAAATATATGACTGCAGGGTATTGATAACGTATAGATACTTTTTTTATGATTATTATTATTATTAATTGCAAGTGATATATGTGAGTGTGTGTGAAAGTTTATAGTTGAACACAATTCTTGTTTGTTTGTGTTAGCTTATTGTAAACAAGCATTCTGCTGTAAATTTGTTCTTGGTATTAAATTATAATTTATGAATTTGAAAACACAAGCTTTTCCATGTTTTTTTTTTAAAACTTCCCACACATATGTGGGAACTTGTCCTTGTGTGTGCGTGTGCATGTGTGCGTGTGGTGTGTGGTCGGCTGGGGAATGGGGGGGGTGGGGTGGGGTGGGGTGGGGGGACTGGAGTCAATTTGCTGTGGCAGGATGTTGCCCTTTTGCCCCATGAAAGTGATTAATGAATTACAAAATAATTAATCAATCAGCCAACAGGCCCGCTCAAACGTCCACACTTTTTGCCAAGAAGTTAACACAATTCCCTATAAAATGCCGATCACTGGCTTACTTTACGACACTGTTTGGAAAACAATGGATTGAATGATATTATCTGCTAAACTTTAGAAATATGAGACAATGATTGTACCAAGGCACCTTGCCTAAGCAGAAAATAACAGCAGACCCCCCCTTTACACTGGACATGGACCGTAAATACCCAACTCAGCTTCTCCACCGCTTTATTTGCGGGAGTCAGTTTCACCTTTGCACGCTCACATAAATATTGATGAGATGAATTCATACAGTATACATCATAAAAAGCTGCATCTAAATAATCTAAATAATAACACAGTTATATTAAAATAGGAAAAAGTTTAAATTATTTTATATTACTTATAATTGCTTTCTATTGATATTGCTGGCTGTTTCTTACATTTTTATGCTCTGCGTTTTAATTCCAACTGCATCTTTGAGCTTCATTGACACTACTGAAAGTTGCTGAACGCTGCATTTTAACTTTTTATCTTTTACTTTATAAATGTTTGACTTTTCAAGAAGTGGATATGTGTTTTTTTAAATGATTATTTACGCGCGTGTTATTGTGGTGCTATAAACCTTTGGCCTAGCAGTAATTATTAGTAGTATTGGCTTAGTTGAGAGTTAGGCCCAAAATAGAATTAGCCTTGTTGTATAGAGGCTTAATCAGGATCGGTATGGAAGCCAACTTGTGCTTCTGCTGCTGCTGTGTGTTTGTTAGTGAGTGTGCGGTTTTGTTGCTGTTGATAATGATGAAAGTTATGATTATGATGTGATGCTGATGGTCTTTCATCCTCGGCGTCTTGCTGAAAGCGCTATTTATCCATACAGTTATGCTTTCGCTGCTTGTCCAATCAAACTGTCTCTGAGGTATATCACAGTGAGGCCGGTCAGAGCTCTACGCTCATAATTAAGAGTAGACATCACAGTATACACACCATTACGAATCATCATCAGTGAACGAACCAAGTATTTAAACTTAGGCCATTTAACAAACCCTCACTTCGCCATCCTTGAAAAGAGCACGCTAAAGGTTTTTTTAAAAAACATCTTAAACAAATCAAATTCACTTTGAAATCATAGCAGAACTTTGGATTGGCTTTGGGCTGGTCGGTTCTCGACATTGACCGGGTTGACTTCAGCTGACAGAGCGTGATGTATATGCTGGACTATAATTTGTACTTCTGCTCATTTATTAGCATTGTGCGAAAAAACTAATGAGGTGTAACTCCCTGCCACGTCACTTTTATTTACGTCGGTGTGACGTGAGAACTTTTTGACACACGAACTGGTAACATATATTAGTCCCTCTTTAGGGCAAAAAAAACCCCCAAAAACTATCCTACAGGCTGCGGAGGATGATGCGGCGCCGGGGCGTGTGTGTGCAGTAAGAGTCTGCGCTGCTGGGTGACGTTTGTTGGGGTTTACACACTGAAGCTGAGAACTTATTTAGGGCTCACAGGCTATTAGTGGGGCTATTTGCTTAATAAGATAGGAATATGGTCTGCACTCTTTCTCCATCTCTTCCTCTGTCTCTCTCACACGCATCCCCTACACACATACACACACACACACACACACACATGCACGCCCGTGCAGTTAAGCGACAAATATGCACATTATTTGCACCTTGGCACTATCACTATGACAAATTAGCCCATACAGCATACGCTTTATTGCGTATAGGTTGAGGCTCCTCAGTTCATATACAAGGTATCCTATAAGTCAAACGCTTCGCAAGGTGGGACACCTGTTCCCTATGTTAGTAGCCTACATTGTTTTTATTGGAAAAAAAATATTATTATCCATACTATTATTATTCTAATTATTACTATACTATTATTCTAATTATTACTATGCTAGTAATAGTAGTAGTAATTGTTGTTGTAGTAGTTCTACAATTTTTATTCTCTAACAAACTGGCTTTAAAATTGTGATAAAATTTGAATCAAACGCGATTGTGTTTTTCTTTTCTTTTTAATTTTATACATTTGAAATTATTTCATTCTTAATTATCTGAGCATGCATCCACTTCATATTTTGCCATTAAAGCACATCGCTTTTCACTTCATCTTGGTGCACAAGGCTTTCCCTTCATTCTGCCCATAAATGTAAGAAAATTGTGCCATCTACCCGCTGTCCCTGGAACTGTAGCTTCCAGACCTCGGAGACCTCAGCTCACTTTAACACAAAGGGAAAAGCGACCAGCGCTGCACACGCAGGCGCCTCTTTGCACAACCACGACAGCAGCTGCCGACTGCTATTACGCTGTAACTTTACAAGTAATGTGTGTTTTAAGCACCTGTCATCCACTCTGTATCCCACTGCGTCTGACTGTGTGAACGGGGAAGGTACACGGCCACAGGCCACCTCTACCGAGAGGAGAGAGCAAATGTGCTGGAGTTTTTAACATCAGACGGAGCAGAGACTCACACAAAAAAGTCAGGAATCTCTTTGAAGGCTTTTTAAAAAAAAAAAAAAAAACATTTAGG
This sequence comes from Acanthurus leucopareius, assembly GCA_029814765.1. Classification (NCBI taxonomy): domain Eukaryota; kingdom Metazoa; phylum Chordata; class Actinopteri; order Acanthuriformes; family Acanthuridae; genus Acanthurus; species Acanthurus leucopareius. The sequence goes on along the minus strand of JAQMCX010000050.1, from coordinate 13,414,338 downwards.
GATAACCCTGGGTTTTCTTCTAAATTATTGCACATAATATACGACTTACGGCTGAGCAAAAACATATTATCATGTTGTCAACAACATCAGCGGTTTTTCTTCTCTTGACATTGGATATAAGCGGATTTAAAAGTTGGAGTTGGAAAGAAAATATTATAGGCTTTCAACCTCAAGAGTTTACAGTGTGTATGAGGAATTGCCTGCACAACATCGTTCACACATGGACACGAGCGATGATTGCAGACCCTTAAACAAGAATATTACATATAAGATTTCTTTTAACCAAACCTTTCCTCTTCGTGGAGTTTTTCATTTGTGGTTAGCAAGAAAGGCGCATTGGAGAAAAAAAAATAATGGCCAATCAACACCAATATGGCAAAGTTCATCTGAGAAAAAAAAGAACACTGCCAGACTTTGAAAAGGGGCGCAGCGCTTTGTGGTGATATAAATAGGGGAGAAAAAGACAACTGCCGCTGATGTAGAGCAAGAGTGTGAATAAACCCCATGTTAAATTTGCCCCCGTTTTCAGAGGACTATTTCAGTTTTCTTTTAACCAAAGCGCGCTCACAGCGAGCCTACATCTCAATACCAGCAGCCAACATTTCCTCTGATAGTTTGAATATTGCCTGCCGTATAAATAAACCCCGCAAGACACAATTTGGCCACTGAACAAGCATGATTGGTGCTTATATTAAATATATATAAAAACAAAAAAAGTATAGCTTTAAGAGGACTAAACTTTCGTGTAAGAGCAGGACCAGGAAGTGGGAATCAAATAACGCTACACCATTGCTTTAAAGCAGGGAGACAGCACCTTTTTATGCAGTTTGATTTGTTTTAATATACACGATCACACTCACAGGGGAGGACCAAGACGAGTGGTGAGCCAGAGGGATGATTTGAAGAGACCGCAAACACTCTCCTGGATATTAGACAGCCCCTTCAGCCTCCCAAAACCCTAACGCATTATTTCATCAGGACTACTTCATAGGTATTGATCGATATAGGCCTACATCTTGTATTGATTTGTTACTTGGGGTACATAGATACTTTATTAAGATCCCCATTAGGTGCACCGCAGCGGTTGTCAGTCCTCCAGGGGTCGCGATATTAATGTTACAGGCTCGTCACTCTGAAGTAGTTTGGAGAAGGAGCCTGGGTGTGACTGCAACTCAGCTCTTGCACACGCATTAAGTTAGAGATCACGTGCGTGGTTTTGAGGCCCCTCGGTGTGTGTGTGCGTGTTTGTGTGTGTGTGTGTGTGTGTGTGTGTAGTCAACTTAATTGACAATGTCAATTGCGCAGGTCTGTTTGCTCTTCTTCTCCCGTGTGCACATGCACGTGCTTGCGAAGGTGCGTGTGTGTTCAACTCAAGCCCCTCATGATGATGATGATGATGACGCTTGCTTCTGTGATGATGATAACGCTGAAGACACTGGGCATACGTTTTTGCGCATATAAAATGTGACATAAATTGCTCAAACAAGTGCTAAATGTTTAATCAATTTTGCATTAATTAGGCGGGCAGGCCTGCCATGCTTCAGTTGTGTCCCTCCGCACACAGTTCTGCCCCAACCCGCCGTTGATTCATATGGTATTTTATTTATTTCCTTCCTTGTAAATGCTTTTTTTTAGAGAATTGTGTGTGTGTGAAGGTGTGTCTGTGCGTAAATGTGTGTGTGTGTGTGTGTATTTGTGTTTGCCGCAACTTCAAACACGCACTTGGAAAAGCTCCCGCAAACTGTGAAATTAATTTGGCGTAATACTGTCGATGCTGGTGGTAGACTGAAGATGCTTAAAAAAAAAAACTCACACCCTGAGCGTTATTTCTCGTCCAGTCTTCATCATCACCATCACCATCTCTACTATCATCACCATCATCATCATCACCTCCACCACCATCACAATGAACAACAGTTTACACGTTCACATATTCCACAGGTGAAAAAAAAAGAAAATAATTGTCAATTAATAGAAAACTTAAAATGTGCAATTTCATGCTTATTTTCATTGCAGAAGAGGGGTCAAGTCTTATCATAGAATTGTTTCCATCAAAAGCAGATCCTGGTGAAGTTTTATTTATTTTTCCTTTGTGTAGGTGGCTTTACATGTTTTTCCGCTCCTCGTTGCAGCTACACAACAAAACCGTTCATATTAACGGCACTGAGGGTGCGCTCGACGTTTCTGCAAAACGGAGCTTATTGGGCATCTTAGTGGGAACTCAGAGCGACCACCAGACCCATAAAACCCGGAAACAAAAATACAGAGGCCTGCATACAGTTAAACCTTCACTTGAGTAGGCCTGTGACTTTCACCACAGCGCACTATTTGCGTTGATTTGACCCACAGGCCTTATTTGCTGTAGAAGCTGGATATTTGTTGTCTTGACCAGGTCTTGCTTGATATTAAAATCCTTAATGTCGCAGCCAGAATGATTAAATTACGAATAAATAATAAATAAATAAATAAAATAAATAAAGGAAGACTTCAATGCTGACCTTACATCCAACCGCCACCCACTTCTAGTTTGCAGGGAGTCTCCACAGCACAAGAAATGCTGAATTTTTTTGTGCGATTTTTTGCAGAAACCGTCTCCATAATAGATGCAGTGAAACTATATTATTCCACTCACCTCAAACCGATTTTACAATGAATTATAAAGACAGTAAGTGTGAGAACCACTCTCATATGCCTTAGGATTCGGGTTCCTTTCGCTTCCAATTCATGGGCTCTTACACCTTTTTCATGTCAAGAACACACGGCGCGTGGATACTCGTTACAGCCCCATGGATCTCCGCTTGATAAGATTTTTGTCACAGAGACCCACAGCTGACATTTTCCATGGCTGGATGGGATTTTCTACACGCTGCTTATAAACTGCAGACGAGCAGATAGAAGCCGAGAAGCTGGAAATCCAGGCTGAACATCTCCAAATTTACACATCCTGTAAATGCGCAACTGCAAACCAATCATGACCCACAAGAGAAATTAAATTATTTCTCTGATTTCTGAGGACCCTGTTTATCTCCCTCGCTGACCCACGGGCGTCCCGGGACCTCAGATTGGGGATCTAGTGTATATGTTTGACTGTGATGATTTTGTTCAATTCGATTACAGTGAAATGACAGTAGCCCACTTCTGAAGTCGCTGAGGACGCGCCTCACATCCCTCCCCCCTTCCTCACTGACCCCCGCAGGTCCCGGGACCCGCTCCGGGACCTCCTGCACTAATGAACAGCGATAACACACAGAACTGGTGGCCGCCAAAAGACAGCAGCATGCAGGCTGCTGTCATAGCTGGCTGTGCACACAGAAATCGGTCAACCTTATGAGAGGACAAATCTTCACGGAGGGTCTCAGCAGTCGGGGGAAAAAAAAATGTGACGGAATATCTGGCCGCAACAGCGAGATGGCGCTATTCTGCATGTTTAACCTCGGCTGTGCTCCGGTGCTCCGACTGCCTCTTTGTGTTATATGTCTAACTAGATTTCTTTATTTCTTCGAAATGCTTTAATTAAAAAATAAATAAATTAAAAAAGACTTACACATGCAGAGCAGTCCTGCGGAAAGACAGCTGTAATTTGAGATTTTTAAACATTTTATTGACTAGTTTTTACTGACAATGTTTAAAGACACTGCAGAAACTGTCTCATCCTACCACTTACTTAATTAACATGCTAGCCTCATTAAAACAGAGGATGTGCGTGAGCATAAAAATAAAATATGAAAAAATGAACAAAATTATTGAAGTAAAATTTCAAAAAAGGTTCAGTTAGTTTATATGTTTGACATAAAGCTCTGAAGACCTAATGTGTGCAGCATTCACAGCCGTCATTACTGGTGATATTTCGATTTTTTAATAAGACGCTCTTACCAAACATTTTGTGAAAACTGTGTGTTTTTTCACAAATGGCTGCGTCGCATGTATTCGGTATGTTTTACATTTAAAACTGATTTTTTTTTTATACAAAACAACATAAATATACATATACATGAAATCTATTTCTAAAAAAAAAACATCGAAATATCAGACCTTTGTTTCTCCACCGGGAGTTTCTGTACTGCAGCGTTTTCTTGCATTGTTCATATAAAACATGCTCTGCTGACATCAGTCTCTTACGAACTTTTTTATTCAATTCCTTTGTATTTGAATTTTAAAAATTCCTGTTTTCATCTGGGACCCTGCTTTCTCTGAAGGTGATGATGCCATCAGCCACCTATTAACCGCGTGTATACACTTTTAAATACACTGTAAAAACAACCCGATATTTTTTGCTAATATTGATATGAAGCTATATTCAATGCTAACGTTTTTGTTCTTAATTTCTGAAAATATAATAAGATCATTCTGGTGTGTTTTTCGTTTTTAAATTCGCTTTTTCTTACATATTTTACCCTTCTTTTGATTATAAAAAAGTGTAGTGCAATTATTACAATCGGAATGAATTATTTTTTCCCATGAAATATCTGTTTTAAATTTAAGCTTCAACCTCCCCTTAACTGAACCATTCTGATAATATAATAACGTTTTCGAACTCAAGAATACAAAAACGAAACTCTCATGCGGGATCGATACGTGTAGTGAAGTAGATTTATTATTAATTAACAGTATTATGCATAATAACTAAAATTGGTTGTTCCAAATACACACTTTAAACTCTAATTTTACTACTACTACTATTAGTTTTTTTCTATTCCATAATTATTTTTTGAAATGAAATAAAATGAGCAAAATCACTTGATGAACTTCTTAATTGCGCTAATAAAAGTTCCCTTTTTCTAAAAAGAGCTTCTGCACACAAGGTTTGGGATATGAGGGACATCACTGGGGGCATTTCATGAAGCTCCCATGTTGTGGACTCAGTGTTCATGCTCCCTGAAGCCCTGGCAAGTCCTCTGAACTTTACAACTATATGTAAACAAGTTGTCAGTTTGGCAATAATCTTCTTTACTTTTTATTGGAATGAAAATTCAATCTCCCAAGCTTAGACCAGGCAGACGAGTTTTTTTTCTTTCTTTCTCTCTCCTCTTCTTCTTTTTTATTTCGTTCCTTGTCATTGGTGGGGCTGGACTTTGGTGGACAATAATGCGGCAATTGTTGATGCTTTGTGACCCATAAAATTTGAGGGTGGCTATTCTGGCTTTGGTATGTAATTATGCAAAACACTTTGCATAAAGACTTGCCATCCGATCTAATGATAGAGCCTGCAGTCTCATTTCCACAGGAGGCACCAGCAAACCCTGCTCTCCGAGTGACGGAGGAAAAGCTGCCATAATAAAACCAAGACAAACTGCACATAAGAATACATGCTATTGTTCAGGTAATTTTGTTGTGTTGTGGGTATTTATAATCTAACAAAATGGGAGAGTGTATTTCAATTTAACTGCTACTTACAGTATGTATGCATTTGTTTTGAACCATGTTATCACACAATGATGTAAATTTAGATGTTTTATTTTCCTTTTTTGTGGCATTGCAATGATTTTAACTGTAAAAATCTCTTGGTTTTGACTGTGTGAGAAAAATAAATGCAAACATTAGAGGAAAGTCAAATTATTTACTTGATGTGCCATCAGAGGACAAAGTCCAGGTTCATCGTTGATATTAAGGAAACATATTTCAAGGTTCACACTGGGTTTCCTGACAAAACACCTCTGATAAGAACATAAATATCAGCCATTTTTTGTATGAAATTATTTAATCAGTTACAGCATAGCAAAAAATAAGATGTTTAAGATTTTTGTGCAAAAAAATAGGAGGGAAAAAGCAGCTTAAATGACTATAGCATGAACATTTTTGTCAAAATTTCCAGGATGTTTGTCAAAAGATTGCAGCCTGCATGTCTTTGAGGTGAGCAATGTATGAAATATTCTGTGTATGCACATAATAAACACTTGTGCTGCCTGATAGAGGTGTGAATCTGAGAGCTTTTCTACCAAATGAAGTGCCAGCAGAGAGAGAAATAAAGAGATCTGCAGCTGTCAGGGGTCAGTCAGGCAGAGATTGCTTCTAGAGATCTTTTGAAAAAAATCACACGTTTGAAGGCTTAGTGCTTTGCTGTCTTCGCATTTCAAGCTCAGATCAGTGGAATCGGGGAAAAAAAAAGGGAGAACATGGGTTGGAGAATTCTGATGTTGGGATGGACACGGGACGAGCGCGTTTGGGAAGGCAGGAGCCTTTTACCTGATCCTTTAGAGGAGGGAGGCGAGCCCAAGTTTTTTGTTCTTACATTAAAACATGTATCACACAATTAAAGCAACAGTGTCTCTCATGTCTGTCTATGGGTGTGTGTAAATGTGTGTGTATGTGTGTGTGTGTGTGTGTGTGTGCGAGTTTAATGTAAAAAACCTGCTTCACACTCTCCTCTAATTCGCAGGGTGTGTGTTGACAGAAAGAGAGAGCAGAGAAAAGAAACCGAAGTGTTTTTTTGACTCAGGAGAACCTTTGTGGTTAAAATGTGGAACCCCTTTTTCTAACATACAACACTTGCAAATAATTTTGGCACTGCTTAAGCAAGGAAAACCGAAACACTGAATTAAATTAAGACAGTTACACCCTTCACTATTAATTATTTTCAGGATGTAACTCTCACTTTCTCTGTTTCTTTGCTGTGGTTTTGAACAACTTTTGATCTTTCTCTGATGCCTGAGCCAAACAGGATGTCTTCCTGTAGCTACATTGATATTTTCTGGTGGTCAAATGCTAATTTGGAGTTTTCTTTTAAATGATCAGACTGTTGTATTTGTCTACAAGGTTTTTCAGGTATTTTTTAAGTTGCATTATTACACACAGGAGCAAGTTTCACATGCTGAAGAAGCAGCAGAAAAAAAGGACATGAGTGGGTAAGTTCTCAATAAGTCATCAGCCAACTTAGTGGGAAAATTTTATATTTATTTCTTGACTTCTGCTGCCTGAAGGAAATCATAAAGAAACTGTAGTAGAACTAAAGTTCTGACTAAATTTTTTTACTGTATAATCAATAACATCTTGTATCTGCAATTTAATTTAAAGATAGAATTGGAAATCAATAATAAAAGTTTATGTGTCACATGATGCTAATTTAATTATTAAATTAAATGCATTTATGAAAAGTTACAGATTTTTTTGTTTTAAATTTTACTCTGGTACACACACCTCTTCTCTACCTTTCTCTCACACAGATACACACACACACACACGCACAACATGAAGGACAACACAGAACAGTCTGCTGTAGCGACTGTATTTTTAAATGGAGCTGTTTCAGCCAATCACAACTCAGGACAAAAACCAACAGAGTAGACTTTCCTTTGAGTTTGGATTTTTGAATCTTCAGACTGTTGGGAAATAGATGTGTTATATTGTTAACAATGGATAAAGCTTTTATTTTTCCACATAAGCCTTGTCATTACATCCCTGGATTTGTTAGAAAAACATTTGTTTTGGGAAACACTCAACTAGTTGATCATAATCAGACTTATATGGTTTTCTGACTTCTTCTTCTTCTGTAGTTTGATATTACAGCAATAATCATATACCCACTCACAGCATGATGAACACTAATAATTTTTTTTTTAATTAAAAAAGCTTTTTTCTCCCCCGTAACAAAATCTTAAAAGTCCCACCATAGCAAGAAAAACATGATTTGACACTTTTGATTCCTAAGTTGTCACACACTGCTCCCTTATCAAGGACTGACATTATTTGACAGTCAAGGTTTCAGTGTATTTAGGGACTCTTGAAGTGTTTTTTAATGTTGTAATAAAGTACACCTGTTAAAATAAAACATACATGCACTAAAGAGAAAGTAGACTCAAACAGGGAAGGAACAGAGGTCAAATAAGCACATTATGACAGATTACTTGATTAATAATCTTCTTGACTTTGAGTCTTTCAGCTGCAAGATATATTTTTAAAAGCTTTTCTTCAAGAAGCTTTTACCTTGAAATCCCCCCGTTTTTAAACACAAGTGAGTTCTGGAGACACATATCCTCCTTAATGTGAACCCTAACTTCAGAGTGTGTTTTGTAACTGCTTCTTTTTTCACATGTCATGTGATTTCTTTTGCATGTTTCTTACTAGGGAGGCAAAATATGCAAATCCCATCAGATTTATACCACTCTGTGCCTTTCAGTGGTTCATGTGCTTCTGCTGTGGTGTATTATTATTTTCAAGGGTTCTCAGCAGGACATAAAAGGATCATAAGTTATTCCTCCACCTGACAAAAATATTTCATTCTCCCTCTGTTTCAAAGATGGACCCAAGTAAAAGTGATAATGACGTGATTTATTATCATCTGACTGGATGACGGCGAGCTGATTGCTTTTGACGGCGCTTCATGCAATGCTGCATATGAAACAAAATATAAATTGTCAGGGAATGTTTTCGAAGGAGTTAAAGGAAAAATCTTTCATGTGACAGCATCATGTGCTCATTAAATCATCTCCAAAACAGGTGATACAAACATTTTCATTCAAACAACCGCAAAAGGAAAAAACCACCAGACTTCGTTCATCTGAAAGTGGAAATGAGAGCTGAAGAGAAAAGACCTTCAATCTTAATAAAACTTTATTTTCCTTTTTAAATAATGCCCGTTGATCATAAGCTTCATGTCTTGGATGATTTAGTATTTATTTGAATGATTCTCATTGACAAACAGGTAGGGATTCATATTTTCTTTTAAGGATTTTATTTTTCCTCCAAACTGGCTTGTATTGGGATCCTTAACAGAAAGACCTCTGATAGGTCTGGTGTTTAAGAGCTCTGATCTGGGCCATGACAACTTAGTCCAATCAGCCTGTTCAACATGCTGGTTTGACTGTCACTTTCAATTTTCACATGACCCCTTGGTCCTAGAATGGGGGATAAGTGGCAGAAAGTAGGACTGAAAGCTCATATTATTGGTCTGACAGCTTCACTCATCTGAAAGTAATGCAAAATGCAGCTCATATTTATACTCTGCATGCTCAAACAGGGAATCTACTGTATCTACATGCTAAATGCTGAGACAAAGGCCAAATTGGTGGATTCCTACAGCATAATGTATCAAAATGAAGATAATTTACTTCCTAATTATTCAGCAGATGTAACTGAAAGAACAATAATCCAAAGGTGTGCGCTCCTTTAACAGCTGCTTTGCCACAAAGAGTTTGACTGAATGGACAAAACAACATGTGGGGCAGTTTTTGGTGCAGAAAGCAGAAAAAACAACATAATTTTACCTCACGCATCAAGTGACCAGCAGGTAAATGCAACATGTGGCTTTTTTCATATAACATTTTTTTTTAAAAAAAAGGAAAAAACACACTTTCTTTTGTTTGCACAAGCAAAGCTGATCATATTCTCAATATCCTTCCTGAAATGTTTTATCTGAGCCGTATTTATGCTCATGTAGGTCATAAAAGAAGAGCGCTATCGGTGCTGGTGGATGTGGTCATTATCAGACATGGTGCTAGACAGCAGGGAGGGGTTCATTGTTCACTGTGCGCTGCCAGCCCAGTGACTGAATAAGGTGTGTTCATTGTTCATTCTCTCTGCGTGTGAAAGCCACGGCTCCAGTTTTCCTGCCAGTGCTGTTACTGTGCTTAACTACTACATCTTATATGTAATGTGGTGACTGTAAAATGCTGTAATTTGTAAAAGAGAAGTAAATGAGTCAAAGTGAAATTGCTGGATCACCCCCCAACCATGGCAACATCCACAGTATTACAGTCATTTACCAAAAGACTGTAAATAAATGGTGATGTTTGGTTTGAAAACATCCTCTCTTATAAAACTTAAGGCATTAAACAAGTCAAATATATTCCAAAAGAACATACAAGTCAGACATGATGGACATAAAATAGATAAAAACACTTAAAAGGTTTCCTTTATCCACATATTTGGCAATGCTGTGTCCCTCAACATCAGCCACTTGCTCTAATTCTGTGATATCTCCATGTATTTGTCAGAACCCCAGCAGCACACATGGATAGGTGGGTGATGGAGCAGTAAAGGTTGTTTTGTATTTTTTTTCCCCTGTATAATCCACACTTCTTGTCCCCTGCCTGCCCTCATAATCCCTTGGCATGTGTTGGTGACATCACATGGCTACTGGCTCCAAGTTCTCGTCCCCCTGCAACTGTCATTAACTCTGTGAACAAATGAATAATGACTGGGAGACTCGCTGGCTCCCACCACTGACCTTGGGTATTATTAGAGTGACCTTTCTTTGGCTTGACCAAAAAACCTTTTTGATATCATTGCTGGAAGTACACTAGGAATGATGGCCTGTCTGCCGGTGGGGGGAAAGTCGAGCATTACACATGGGGAGGTGGGGGTGGGGCAGGGGGTGCAGGGGGTTGGGGGGGTTGTGTGTGTGTGTGCGTGCGGGGGGTGATGCCGTCGGAACCTCCAGTGTCGTGTGTAAACCTATACTTTGCTTCATGAATACTTAATTAGAGAACACAGCCCGAAATACCCGACTCGCCAGCTTCCTGACCTCTCTCTACCAACAATGCACAATATTTGGGTTTAGCTGGGTGACATGGTCAGGTGACATGTTTCACTGTAAAGGAGAGCCATTCGGGACGCAGTTAGCTGTGTGATATCATTTGTGCAAGGACAGAGAGAGAGAGACAGAGAGAGAGAGAAGGAGAGAGAAAGGGAGAGGGGAGAGGATCAGTCAGGTGTGGCTGTGGGAGGAAGCATCTCCATATGTCACAGAGATGGTTCTCATAAGAACATGCTGGAAATCACATGCTGATAGTGATCACAACCTGCAGACACATGAGTGTGATTTATTGTCAGCTGCAGTGGTGGGAAGTAGTTAAGTAAATTTACTCGGGTACTGTCTAAGAGGGCTATTTTGAGGTACTTGTAGTTTATTTGCGGATTGGTCATCATTATATTATTTTCAATAAAATCAATTTGACAAATCTAGTCATTTGCAGAAGATTTTACATACAAAACATGAGTTTATTTAATGTGCTGTTTTATTATAGATTACAGAGACAACATTGTAAAGTCACCATGAAAGTGCTGATTCAATACTTTTGTTATAATCTAATAATATATAACTTAATATAACACTATGGGAATTGTGCATAATTATCATTTTTACTCGAATAAAGCTTTGAGAGAAGTATTTTCAGTGTAATAGTATTTTTACTTTTTTGTGTTGTGTCTTTTTTCTCAGAGATCTGAATATTTGTCTGGTAGGTTACTCTCAGTAGAACTCTGTCATATTATGTAAAAACTGGTGTAAATTTTAAGGAAAAAAAGAAATGAAGTAGATTTAATAGAAACATACTGATGTATATCAACATTATGACCTAGTATTGCAGTGTACTGTTATCCACTACACACTCCACTGCACTTATTTGACAGCTATCACTACTAGTTACTTTACATATTTAGAATTTACAAATAAAATTTATGATGAATTTAAAAAATATGATGCATTTTAAAACATTAAATTATCTAGCAGAATAAAAATTAATTGAAATGAGTTCCACCATGACTACTTGAAATGTAGAATTTTACATTTAGATGTATTAGAAATAAAAATACAAAAATCTTATATCCCTTACAGTAATATTAAGTTTTACTTTCGAAACTATTAATGTAACACGTTCCTCCATTTTAAGTGCAGGACTTTTAGTTTTTTTTTTATTCTGTAGTGACTTACTTTTACTTTGGTAAATGTTTTGAACACTCCTGGCAAGTTTGCATTTTAAACCTCATCTGTGAGCGCGTGAGGAGGAGCCTGCCCTGCCCACTCAGATCCGCTCAGGGGGGGGAAAAGTGCACTTTGTGTATTTTTTAATAACAAAGCAGCCATATGAAACGAGAACTCTATTTAACGCGTGAAGTAGCCTTAAACACCTGGACCTGCTTTGACGCCAACTTTGCCTTCTAATAAAGCAGTGAGATCAATAAATGAATGAAATGAGGGTGTTGGATTGTTAATCTTACCGTCTGTAATGTAGAGTCCGTCCCTATATGAGCATTGACAAAGACGTATAGAAGCTTTGGCTATTTGTGGCTCTGCACAGAACGAATAAATACCTGAGATGAAAGGTAGACACAGAGACCGGCTGATGTAATCAGTGCTGCCACATCGAGGGCTCTCCATCATTACAATCTGTGGATTGCAATAAAAGTTCCCAGAATTGCACTGAGCAACCCAATCTCAGCCAATAGACAATCACAGCCTCTGATCTCAGTCTCAATTGAGACATATCCCAACTGAACGTCTCAGAAATTAGACCTACTTGGTGTGTCCATGATCCCGAGATGGACAGATAGAGCAGGTGCTTTCCCTCACAAAAAACACACCACGTGCATCAATAAATATGCTCCACAAAAAGGTTTGTTATTTTTCAACGATTTATGTTGGTAGGATTTTTACACAGCTTTGCGTGAGCTCGAACGGGCAAATTAAATCGCTATCAAAGGCTGACATTTAGTGGTTTGGTTGTGTTGAAGTCACAGCAGCCGGGCGACACTGGACGACCGCTGGCAGCGGAAAACAGCGCAGTGGGAAACGAGGAGAGGAGGAAAAACCCTCTTTATGAAGATGCTGTCAAATACAGAGCGGCAGAGATGCGGCATGTAGAAAACACGGGGTTTGTTTAAGTTTTGAGGCTTTAAGGTCCACCGACGCAGTGAGAAATATATCCAAATTTTAAAAAAGTAATTAATATATATTGAGTTAATTTTAAAGGACATTCCGTCGACTTTGCAGTGGATCACGAAGTAATTCGAATAAGCACTGTTTTAATGATCCAAAATTTGGGGTAAATATACAGTTTGGGCTGCATAAGGACAAAAATAAATAAAATTAAACGAACAGCATCTCCCTTACTTCCTTATTCAGCTCTCAGGAGTTAAAAATCCGGAGGTTTCACAGTTTAGAGGTGTGATAAGCTTGCGCACGTGGCCACTACGTATAACTTGTCCAGATGACATCTGTATTTAGAGAACATTCATTCATTTTTTTTTATTTTTAATCACAATTATATTTGCAACCGCTGTCTTGCAAATTTTAGTCTAAAAATTATTTAAAATTTGCAATAATAATAATAATAATAATAGTTTAATTCTCATCATGACGCAGTGCCATGAGGCAGTTAAGGAGTACATGTGTTTCTAGGTGCAGCAGCAGTGAGAGCTGTAATAATTCCCAGTGCACAGAGAAATTTCCTCAGGCTGAGTCCCTCAGAGCCGCCCTCTGCCTGGAAATTACTTGTGAAACACGCGTACTAGGAGACAGGAAACATCAGGTATAATGTCCGCCCAGCACCTGTCATGACTTGGATGTTGTTGACGGCCAGGAGGTAGGAGAAGAAGAAGAGAAAGAAGAGGAAGAAGAGGAAAACGACGACCTGCGCGAGGAGGATGTAAAGGAGTGGGCGATAGACGTGCACGGATTTGAACTTTCCACGGAAAGTTTAAATGTGCTGGGCAAAGACCACATGTGACCAAGATGATAGAAATCATCAGCAGAGTGATAATTACAGTATAGTTTATGACTGGCTGCCTTTGCCAAAAACAGTAATTGGAGCACATCTCTTCTTTTAACCAGAGAATGTGTTCAGCTTGGAGGATGGAGGCAGTTGTGAAAGCAATGATGGATACTATTGTCCAAAATTTGACCCTCTATTAACATCTCTTGGCAGCATCTGGAGCCTGTCACCATGGTAGAGGACAAAAGTCATTTTCTCAACATACCAAATCCCCTCTTTTTAAATGCCTCCCCCACCAATAAATGGGTGGAGGCCAGCCCAGAAGCCCAATCTCTTGCTTTATCACTCTCAACACTACCACCTCTCCATCCTCTCTTTTGTTTTGCAGGTGTCTCCAATTACCTGCTAATTTGCCTCTAATCTTGGCACAATTCTTAATAAACATGTTTACCCCCCTCCCCTCTTAAACCAAAGTCTCTGAGAATCTAAGCAAGAGCGAAAAGCATAGCAGTCACTTTCTCCTCCGCTGTGCCATTAAACAAAATGCTCTGCTTTATTAATTTCAGTGAAAAAGTATTGCAACCCAAGGGGGAAGTGAGGAGGGTCTCTTGGTGATAGATGCAGGTTGTCGGGTGGCATTTCATTATGAATTTTCTTGGTAAAAGATGAGTGCCAAGGACCAGTCAATTCAACACAGACACCAAGAGAGAAAGAGTGTTGCTAAGAGACAGGGATGCTGCACAACTTCCATCAGGAGCTTGACTCTGACCTTATGCAAATGAGTTTCTGCCAAATCTTTTGTGTGAAAGCAACAGCGATCACGAATACCTGCCCCCCCCCCACGAAAAAAATGCTTTTTTAATATCTGGAATTCTCCTCAGAATGCAAAATGCAGCTTGGAACATGTAACAACAAATCAACAAATCCAGACCTGAGCACACATATTGGGATTTCAATTAAAATAAAGGAATGACTAAATGTCTAAATAAAGACAGGAGGTTGTCACTTTAATCGTTTAATTGAATTTGTCTTTTATGAAAGAGTGTTTTTTTATTTCTGGAAACAAAGCTCTAAAGAATTAAGCGATATGTAGCAGCTGACATTGGCCTCTGCGTAAGAATTCCAATTACAGTATATTTTAATTTGCACAAAGTGCATCTTAAACTGTCATTTGCCTTGTGCAAAAATCCACTTGATAAGCAAGAAGCAGGACGCTGTGCAGGAGATGTCTCACAGCAACATGGATTATTCACATGTGAGACATCAACACGGCGCAGTTTATTTGACCTGCATGTCATTTAACATAAGAATGATAATGATGGTTGGAGGGGGGAGGTTAGACGGCTGGAGAGGGCAGAGAGGTTGCGACCTGCGCAAAGGGCTGTATCAGGTTGTAGCAGGTTATCTGTAGTGGATGCTGATAATGGCCTTTTAGACATGCCAGGTTTGATCCTTTCACCACTGAAGAGGAGGAGTTAATCGATAGTCTGAGTAGATCAGTGATATGAGGTTACTGTATGAGCAACTAGTATGCAGCCAACAACAACAACAGCACAGTGGTTAATTGGTTGGACATTTGACAGGGTCAAACACGACAAAGAAATACAGATCGGGCAGGATATTAGAGCATATGAGCAATATGCACAGAAAATCAAATCGATTGTATATTGACTGTATATTATGTTATCAGCTCTTTATGCACACACACACACACAGAAAAAAAAAAAAACATCTGGAAATTTAGAAATGATGATCACAGCGTGCCCTTCACAGATTAACTTCTGGGTGCAATAAACAGAACTTCAAGGCATGGACATAAAATAGCAATTTTAATCAAAGCAAAGTGAAATATAGATCCCTTTCCTCCTGTGGTTCTTCACATTTTGCAGGAGAGAGAGAGAGAGAGGAAAAGAGAGAGGGAGAGGGAGAGAGAGAGAGAACACACACTACCGTGTTCAAAGCAAACCTTGTCAATAGTACTCACAGTGGGCTAGGAGAGTGTAATAGCACTTCCCTGATTCTACATTGATATCATATAATCCAGTGTGCCCTGTTTCAGTATCATATTTATCTAACCTGCTGGGGGACAGGGTAAGGGGGACAGTGTCCCTGCTGCTAGGAGCAGACACATTACACACTGCCTCGTGTATTCTTATTGATTACTCCCACCCCACAGCCCAGGGACCATAATTTAACTCAGCAGGCACTACAGTTAATACTGGAATTCAAACATTCCATCTACACTTCAAGAGACAAAAACAATTGACACTTTAAAAATGTGCAGGGCCTCTCTAAATGGGATCTGAAGGGAATGGATCTCCATTTTCTGGTCTGTCCCCCCTCAAACCCCTCCTGTTTCCTACTTCAGTGTCCTGCCTGTGCAGTTACCGTATTGTTTCAGTAAAGAACTGTGGATAAAGTGCTTTAAAAAGAATTTGGATGTGTTAAGAAATTATTTTCATTGTACCATGGACATCACAAGATTTTTACAAGCTGTTTAAAACATTTTTTTTTTACTTTCAAAATATATGCATGTAGTACAATTAAAACAGCAATCTTTTTTTTCTCTTTCAACTTTAATTTGTTATATCCACTGTAATTTTCGCTGCAATTTAGACCCTCAGTTATGCTCAGGAATGGGCCAACATGGAGACGAGCTTGACTGGAGTTGAGCTGCTTTGCTTAAGAGCACAAAGGTAACAGAAGTGGCAGAAAAAAAAAGATAATGTCAAATTGTTTTGCAGAAATGGAGAAATGTTTTTAACAGTTGGCGATATGTGATATTTAAAAATGAAATAATACTGTGTAAAAAAAACCCACATATGATAATATTCTTTCTAAAATAAATCACCTATTAAATGATTTTTTCACTTCTTGTCATACATTCCGTTCATCTAGTCACACTTTTATTTTAAGTGTAGTTTATTTGTCAAAAACAAACACAATAAACAAAGTTAAATCCAAATTTAAATTAAAAATCTAAATACATTGCGATAATGTTGTTATCTTACAATATTTATACATTAAGGGAGGAGGGCAAATGTATTGTTTCATTTTTTTAATTATTATTGTTGAAAAATAAAGTGGAAGTCTCCCAAAATATTACTTATCATTTATGCAGATGCATTTGCACCAAAGGATGATACATTCTATTGTTAAATGATAGTTTTGCTCTTTTTGAACCAACTTACTTTATTAAGTAAAGACCAAGAAATGTTCATCATGTCTACAGTGATGCTCTTACCGAAAATTTTGTTTATGAAACAAAAACTTATGAAAAATCCTCAGAAAAATTGATGTTTTGATTCAGAAAGTGATCAAATCTGAATTTTTTTAAATGGATGAATGTGAAGTCGACACTGCCATGCCTTTTTAAACCTGAAATGAGCATCAGTGGGGATTAATATGCATTAATTAAATTGACTCTGTTTCCCTTTAATGAGAGGGAAAGGATTTGATGTTAATGCTGTTGATCTCACGAAGGCTTCAATCCACCTAATTAACCAGTATTCCTGCAACACACTAAAATAATCAATAAAAAGAGATATATTTCATCGCTGCTATGGTTTGCATGCACAGATATTCAGATAATTAAAACACATCACATGCTAGCTCACCTTAGCAGTTACAGAAAGAGGCCTTTTGGTTTGCAAACATGTTTCTCTTTTTTGGTGGAATAATTAAAAATGCCTGTTTTTTATCTGAGCTTTTAGTCATCGTGTGGCAGCACTCACTGTTGCATCTGTGTGTTGTGCAGAGATAGAGCGTCTGTGGAGGGCCAGGGAGCAGACTCCAGAGATCCATCCATCTCAATCTGAGGCTACAGCTGACACCTTACAAAGAGGTACAATTAATAAGGGCATTATCCAGCAGTAGGCAACAATAGAGTCCTAACGCAGAGACACCAACCTCGGGAGGCCCGGAGAGGAGAGAAAGGGAGCGTGTGTGTTTATGGGTGGGGGAAGGGTGAGCCAAAGTGCTTCAAAATGGGATGCATTACAACCAATGTCTTCAGAACATGAATTACAATCTATTATAACTGGTTCTTATGATAGATGGTACCAGCTGCTTTGTGCGCTAAATGGGTCACTTCCAGCAACTCATCCTGCGCATCTTGCATTTAGGTAATATTTTTTAAAATTCTGTATCTTTAATCAAATATTTCTCAAACAAAGTGCAAATTATTAAAATAATTCACATTTTTTTAATTGCATAAGGCTCATTTAGGTGGCTGCTAACAAGTTTAGGGATTGAACAGCTGAATAAAGTAAAATTTAAAAAGACATTAAAGACAGACCCTCATTGCTCTTTGTTTGATGACATGCCGTTCACTTTACAGAGGCATCATAAGGAGGAAACCTGAGATATCAAATACAGCATAACTGATAATGGAGCTCTCACGAAAGTGTCCCATTAGTGCAGGTTGAGTGCAGCCCTATGGTTCACAGGGGAGAGGGCGGAGAAGCCGCTGCACTGACATTTACAGCAATCCAGGAGTTGTTTGTGGTCACTGGACTGGAGACAAACGCTGAACCCAAAGGTCAGAGGTCGGGGCTAAATTTCATCCGCAGTGGAGGTCCCTCTGTTGGAGAAGACAAACAGAGAAAGCAGTTGAGGTGTGAAGTGTTCCTGCTGTCGGGGAAATCAATCAATCGTCATGTATAAACACAACCCAGACCAAAGGAATACAGAGCAGAATAAATGTTGGTATAAAATTGTAAAAAGAACAATAAACACATACAGATCAATAGAGAAATGAATTGACTTGTGAAACAATAAGATGGGAACGTTGTCTTAAATAATGAACTCTGATCACTTTTAAGTCAGTTCCAGTTTTCTTTATACGGAGTCAAGAGTCCTCCACAGTGATTGTGTTATATTTTCCTGCCCGTTCCATGGGGAAAGGATGAGCTTGGATATGGATTAACGCTGTGATCAATAACAAGATAGGAACCCGGCTCTCTAAGCTGAGGAAAATTAATTCGAAATGCAGTCAAACTCTTATCGACCCAGAGCCAGGGGTTGCTTTCATTGCAGGTAGTTGATAATCCACCAATATTGTGATGAGCGGCTAATCTCTCATTTTAAATATGACCTCCACTGCTCATAATAAAACTTAAGACTGGCCGTCCATTTGTCGTCCACACTCAGACGGGTCTCTGGTGGTTCTTTGTGAGCACAGAGATTTAGTGATCCATTCCTCCACTGAGAGCGGTAATCTTCACTTCAGAGTTTGAGCCAATTAAACAACTTAAATATCTTGATCAGCAGTTGATTTAAACATTGACATTGTCATCATTGCTCAGTTAATGGTGTTATTTTTAAACATTATTTGCTTTGTTTAACACAGAGGGACGATCAAAACATGTCATATAAAAACAGCAATGCAAACGAAATGTGACAGTATCCAATTTTGCACTTTGTTGATTAAAAAAGCAGTTTATGAAGCTTTAATATGAGAAAATTTTCATCACAACATTACCTTGGACAAATTAAATTTTTTCTAAATGTTCAGGATGATCAGTTTGAAATCATTTCTACCACTTAATACATTATTTCATATTCTTAATTTAGAAATCAAATCAGAAACAAATTTAATCTACTAAAATAAATGTAGCATCAATGTGTTTATGTTCTTTCAGCACACAGTTTGCAAATGTGATGCATGAACTGTTGTGTTAAATTATTTTGCCTTTTATCTTTCAGTTTATGGGAGTAAAGACAGCAAAACACAGCAAACAGGATGGAAAAAAGGCAAAAAACTTTCATTTTCCTCCACGCTTTTTTGATATAGTTTTTCAGAATAATAAGGTCAACAGCAGACAGCCTTGATGAGGATGCTTTCAGGCAAAAAAACGAGAAAAAAAAAGTATTATTTATTATGCATCTAGGTCAGTTAACTCCACTGGGTCAATTGTCCTTTCCAATCAACCCATCAAAAGTTGTCCCTCCATGACACAAGGCAGCACTTATGATGTGTCTTTGGTCACCTCCAGCCAAACATTATGCACAAACCCTTAATCAGTGATGAGCAGAGGAAAAGTGGTGTTACGCAAGTTTCAAATCAGAAGCAAAACAAAGCAGGTTAATTGATGATCAACACAGTCTGACTTTAATGAGGCCCTGTTGCCCACGGCCAGGCCCAGTTCAGTATATACGGGACTTTTTCCTGACTGCTCCGCTTTCTTTGATCTCGCTCGCTTTTTCCACTGCTGGGACTGTCATTGTTGGTTTTAATTACTTCACCACCAAATGGTACAGATGAAAGATAGGTGTCTGTAATTAATAAAATTTCCATAAATTTGAATCACTAACCAGTCTCATTAGCTCCTGCCTTTTGTCTTGACTGAAGTTCCTGTGTCGTCTTTCTCCAACTCTAACTATACAGAATAATATTACTTAAGGGCAGGGAATCACTTGATATGCGCCATATTTTCTGATAATCAAATCTCACTGTAGGTAATTAAATGCAGCACATAGTGTAGTCCTACTCAAATGACTGAGGTCAACCCGAAGAAAAAATGCCAATTGTTGTGCTAAACCATTATAAAACTCTAAAGTCTATTCAATTAGTCGTTTCAGAGGAACACAGGCTTGTGATTTATTCCAGCTCAAATATATCATCAAATTGTTGAAGAACTCATCTTTGATCATGTGTAATCAGGATCAGGGCCGTGTGGTACATCTCTGGGCCACAAACTAAATGAGTTGCAATGCTGCTGGCACTTGCTGGCTTGGATGGAAGTCAGCTTGGCAGTAAGAGAGCTGTGGTGTATTCACATGACAAAAAAAGGACAGTTACACAGAGGGGTATTTCGAGGAGAAAACACCTGTTGTTTTGATGACTTCAAATATGTTTGCATTGGAAAGCGTTGACTCCGACTTAAATTCTGATCAGAGACGTGCTCTGAATGTGATCCTGGTTGATGAATTTTTTTGTTTGTTTGTTTGTTTCTTTTCTTAATAAATATTGTTAAACATAAGACTCTTTAGAAATCTTTCAAATGTACATAAGTTTAGCGACTTTCCAGCAAAACTCTTGAAGATACAACTGTGAATGCAGACTTTTTTTTTCATGCATTCAAAACAAAAAATCCATTTTATTCAGTAATTCAATCATCAATAATTCATCGCATTACAGCATAAAAATTGGCTATTTTAAATATAATAAAGACACCTTCCCATCAACATTGTAATTTTTTTCTGTTTACTTACAGAGTAAAAATGAAGCTATTCTCAATTATAGCAGACCAGGTCAGACACAGGGAAGCAAGTCTTTGTTGCTTTGTGACAGAGCTCTATAATCTTGTGGAGAACAGCCTATCATTACCAGGCAGTGTGGTAATAGACTGACATGGATGCTATGGGGAGCAATTGATTCCACACATCAATCAGTAGGGAAACTCATCTTAACGATTGCAGAGAAGTGGCTTGTTTGTCCTCAACATCACAATAAATGCTAACATGGAAGCAGCGCACAATACCTGCAGCTGAATGAAGGGGTAGTTACCCATCATAAGAAATTCATTAGTCTGCTCCTACTTTGCCAGCGTCTCCCTTCTGATATTTTTTCAAACATGTCTCATATTTGCAAATGTAAACTGATGTTCTCCAGCTCACATGAAATGGAAAAAAAGTAATTGGCACTCAAGAATGAAGAGAACTTTATTTTCAATTCAGACAAATAACCTTGCATATTGGGAGTATTTTTCAAACACTACTAATTAAATGATCATTTCCATTGATATTGTCATTTTTTTGCATTTATAATTCTTAGAAAAGGAATGCATCATTTTTCTGGAGTTTCCTTTTTTTTTACTTATTTGATATTATTGATTTTTGAATCCAGAGTTTTTTGTAATGGACCTCTGAGGATTTTTCCTTTTTTTTTCTATCGATAAAAAGCACAGAGGATCGCTCTCCTCTTTCATGACATCTCTGCTACGTCTTTATCCGTGGACATCTGTGCCAGTTAGTATAAAAAGACGCAGCTGGATGCAGAGAATGTACTATCTTCCACTCTAAAAGGAAAGGGTCCCACCTGATTAAGAAGGGCAGGGGAAAGACTTTGGCAGGCCAATGGGAGAGGTCAAGGATAGACCAGCCAGTTTCACTCCCCCACCACATCATTTTTGTATGACAGCACCACCCAAAGGTTGAAGTTCACCGAGACTTTTCATGAACAGAGCGCTTAACGTCAAACACAAGATTAAAGCGGGGGTGTCGCATCTTGGCAGGACCAAATGAAAATATCAACTGCTAAGCCCCCCTCTGAAAAGCCAGGGGACAGGTATCTAATATTAGAGAGTAAGCCTAGTTAGCAAAGGCGGCCTGCTGCTTTCCACGTTCTCAGTGGTGGTCAAAAGGCCAAGCTAGCTTTGGAATTGCTTTATTGGTGAAATATATTACAGTAGAGGCCTGCAGAACTACCTTATTAAGAAGGCAGAGAAGAGATGCCCCCATGACATATGGCAGGAACTGAGGACATTTCCATATTACTGAATAAAACACAATCTCAGATTCTGTTTTATTTGCTGCACACCGAAAGTCAAGCCAATAAGAATTTGCATGTACAAACATTAAGTCTGTGGTTTGTAATTTCGAAATGAAATCAAAAAAGAAAACTGCCCAAAGATTATTTCATTATAATAGAAACAGTTTGGAAAATCGAAATAAGATTTAAAGTAATAAGAAACGCTGCAGGAAAATTAGATCAAGCATGTTGTATGAGCAAAATTTTTTAATCTGTCATTTTTAGCAACTTTAAGTCATTTGAAAGTGAGCCTGACTTTCTGAAAAACATTTAAACAAATTAACTGTCAAAGCAGAGAGCCAGAGCTCGCAGTATATTTGCGATTTGAGGGAACATGTTTTTAAGAGAAAAGCCATTTTGTAGTACACAAATGATTTGTTTTCTTCCTCGCAGTGTAGCAACAGAAGCTGGTGCTTCAGCTCTTTAAGTGGCTTGGAAGCATAAAAGAGGCTTATCTGCCCCTCTCATTTCTCCAGCACATAATCAGATGACCTGAGGAGAGCTAAAGAGAAACAAAGACAGTCAACACTTACTTCACTATCTATCTATCTATCTATCTATCTATCTATCTATCTATCTATCTATCTATCTATCTATTTTTTTCTCTGTTGATTCCACGGTAACCTGTATAATTTCATCATGTTAGAGACTCTCACTCTGAATTTGTGTTGGACTTGGGAGAGACAAATTGTTGTGAAGAAATACAAGGGGAAAGAGCAGAATTCCCTCCACACATTTAAAATAATAAGAGGCAGAGTTCATGACCTGAGTTCAGCTAACTTGGAGTGCAGACATAAATTAATACACAGGAGTCTGACCACGGAGTAACTTTGTGAGTATAATGGCAGGGTTATGGAACTTATTTCTGCTGGGTTTCTTTTTCAGTTTTACACCACATTTTTCCCATCAAGAAAGAAAGTTTTCTTCCAAAAAATAATGTTATTTTGGTGTTTAAAAACTTGTTTAAATAACAAAAAATACAAAGTATAGTAAACAATTAAAACTTCACAAAAAAGAAAAAAATTAAATAAATTTATTTTTAAAGAAATTTAGAAAAAAACATCAAAATGTCCCTCACACCACTTTTTCTTTCAGTTTGACATTGTAGGTAAATAACATGCTAAAAGATTTTTTTTTTCCATATGATCCTTGGCAATGGCTAGTTTTTTTTTTCTGTAACGTAGTGCTATTTATAATCGGAAACTCTAGTAAGACATGAAGCTGATCTCGAAGGCTTTTCTATAATCCCTCCCCTGGAAGTGGTCTTTATTGGAAGGCTAGTTTGTGACGGGCTCACCCAGTAGCACAATGTTGCAGTGGGATACAGCATTCAGCTTAAGCCAACTTATCAACTACATTCAAAGCACATCCATTGAGCTATGTGGGGAGACTTTTTGCAGATCTATTAAAAATACTCTTATCTGTATTTAGCATATGCTGTGTATGTCAGTGCTGGCAGCTTTAGACGGATTTACACTCAAAACACCTCAAGCTATTCTTGAGCTGAAACTACTGATAACATTCTGAAACTTCTGCAGACAAGCAGGTTTTACAAATAGATAAATTCATTCAACATACTGTTATATCATTTTCTTTACTTATTGTCATTTTTTTTGTTGCACAGGGACTGTTTTTTAAATGCCATTTTTCCACAGTGTTTTCTTGTTCTTTTAGAAATTATTTTGCTTTCCACTTGCATTTATATAAAAGCTGCTTTTAATATTTAGCTGAAGGAATTTGTTTATTGCCTGATGACAGACACAGAATTTTCCCACATCACACTTACTTTAAATAACATCTCACAATATTGCCACAACACGGATGATAATTTTTAGAAGGGTAAATTTTTAATGTTAAAGAGGAAAAAAAAGATAATTCGAAGCATTTTTATTTTCTCGTTTATTTTGTTTTGTAAAATGAGGTTTAAAAATATATAGTTTCCTGGGTGTAAAACAAACAGTCAAACAGAAACGTCAGTATAAAAGATTTGTTGTTGCCAGTTAACAAGAAGTTTTGGAATCCAGCAGCAAATAAAGTAGAAATAATCCACGCGCAAGGCTTTCAGTGCGTTTCAGAGGGAAGTCCTTCAGAGGAAACGCTGGGGCTGCAGAAAGCCTCCCAGTCTCTCTTTCTTTCTTTTCACTTTTCTTTCTTTGCAACAGACAAGCCCTATTTGTACTGCAGAGTAATTACTATTAGGCTGAGGCGAGCTGATATTTACTTTAAGTAAAATGTAATTAAAACAAGATTTGTTAAAATTTTAAAAATAAACAAATTGATTGTGGGGTTCCTCGTGTTTTATGCAGCATTTTAAAAATATCTAATTTCCTTACTGCAGAAAAATCAAAAGAGATGTGTGGAGAATTTATTTGTTTGCAATATTAGAGAGACTTTCTGTTCTGCTACTTTTCAAGGATATTTAATGTTGTGAATTTTAATATGCTTGAGATATTTATTCATCTATATTTTTTCAATTGGAAGCAAACCTTTATTTAACTCTGCTCTCTGGGCTGTAGAGGTTTGGCCTTTGAAGCGATTGAGAGAGAGCACCGTTATTCATGCTGCATTCAATGCTGAGAACTGAGCCTCCAAAAACAGCAGTATCCTCTCATACCTGTTGAGAACACTTTCATCCTTAATGGGCTCATTAGCCACATTGTTAATTGAGTGCTATTCAGGCCAACATCAAAGCTAATAATAATTGTTTACTTACTTCCTTACTTCACCAACATAGACCCAACTGTGGCAGTAATGCTGCTCTCTTACAAGGTATATGCTTATAAAGGGACCTATGATTCTGAATGAACTGAAATACAACACTCATGACTGAAAGTCTCACTTCACACACTCACAGTCCCACTTTATTTGGGGGATTTGAAGAACATAACTGCTTGGTTGAATAAAAAAAACTTCAGTTTCTCTGAATAAGTCAGTAAGAAATAAACCAAGACTTTAAAAAAAAATCACAGCTTTTTATGTTTGAAAGCTCTACACTTTTTAAAAAAAAAAAAGTTTTCTAAATAAAATAACATTTTCTATGATTTTTGTTACAGTGTTTCATAAAATAAACCCAAAATAAATAGTTAATTTCATTAAAAAAAAACAAAATGAATACATGTTAGGTATTACTATTCAATAATAATAATAATAATAACAATAATAGTAAAAATAATAATAATTATTATAATAATAATTTAAAATGTTTAAATAATATTTATATATATTATTTCCGAGTTCTCTTCCTGTAAGTTTTCTCCTCCCACACGCTGCTGCCACATTAGTGGATAATGGGATCCGAAAATGGAAGCTAACTCATTGGAATTAAATTTATCAGCATGTGCTCAGAGGTAATAAGCTGTCAGTTATAAAATGAAGATTTGTATTTAGATATATGATAGGAAGAAAAATGAATAGGCAAAATAAATGAAGCTGCTTTACAACTAAATTACTTATTTGGAGCCAACAGACCACGAAGAGAATCATGATGATGACAATGATTATTGCAGATAATATTTTCCCTATGGAGGTGAAGATAGCAAATATGAAATAATTATGTAACGTGGGCCCACAAAGAGTTAACAGGGGGGAATATTTGCAGAAATGTTTTGATAGAAGGGACCAAACCTTGAGGCATTATCAAACATTATAATGCAGGAAATCTAATTAGGACTGAGGATGAAGTGAGGGGGGGCTGTTACTGCAAGATGCACTGATCAAAACCAGACTATGTAAACTGCTGAGACTGACACATGAAGTAGTATAATACATTATAAACTACAAACACCTCCACTAATTTTAACCATCATGACAATCAAATCCTCATATTGCCAATGTGTAAATTACAAAAATAAAACAATAAAAACTTTGCATATAACTTTTAAGTTTTGTTTACGATCATCTGCTGAAAACACTTTAACTTTAAATACAGTAACAGCACAGTGGAGGAGTTGAATATCCATTTCAAAATAAAACATTTCATCGTAGCAGGATTTCTATTTTTAAAAGACTAAGCTGATGAAAGCTGGTCTTAGTTGCACCCAAGCTTGGGGCTAAGGCAGCTGAATTTCAATTGATTAGGTACCCATGCATGATGAAAGTTTTTAAAAATGACACCATAGTCAAAACATTTCAAAGGAAACAATCCCTGCTGTATGCCAGGAAACTGCAAATGTGCCAGAAACCACATGAGAGAATTAGATAAGAGGAAAGTGAATACAACTGGTTAAAACACAAGCAAATTCAAACACATAAAATCTAACAACGTATGACAGTAACTGTCTTATTAGCGCTTATTTTCTTCTTGTTCCACACTAACTAATTTGTAGTTTGTCTAAAATGTCATTTTGTTATTTACAACTGACTTGACAGCTGTGAATTGTTACTATATACCTTTTTTGTATATTTATGAAACAATTTCAGCAGGAACAAAGACTTTTTGAGAGCTCTGCTTGAGATTTATATGTGTGCTGATTATATGAAACAGGCATGAAGGCCTACTTTACAAAAAATCTGCAGAAAAATAAATGCATCTGAAGCTGTAGAATTAAATGCATTCACTATTCCGACAACTGCAAAACCTGTTTGTGTGTAGCAACAGTGCACAATTGATAAAATCGGAAAGCTGCTGTAGGTTTTAATATATATCACTTATCAAAAGAGAGAAAGAGATGATAGATATGTTCTTTCATCTGAGCAGGTTGGTGTAAACAAGCAAAGAAAAGTGTATTAAAAAACGTTGTGTCTATAGGGCTCATGTCTGACGCCTGTCAAATCATTAAAAAGGAGAGGTACTGTTATCAAATGCTTGGGATCAGCAATAGTGGTGGCACATCACTGAGATGAGGTATGTCTTCCATGGGGGCAACTTGAGGCCCTTTTGTGAATTTATAGAGTACGATAAAATCAGCTTCATATTTCTCCACAAAATCGGCTGATGAAAGCAGCCTGAGAGAGAATTACATGGCAAGAGTTTTGTCACCAGACCCATAGGCTTTATAGGCTGGGGATTGAAAAAGGTAATGAGAAAAGCCATGCTGCCGGTTGGCTGTGTTTAATAAGTCATCATGCCTCTATCTATTGTTAGTCGCACACACACAGACCCCACTGAGATTGTGTTTTCCCCATACTTAATACTCTGCAGCCAGCAGGCATTTCAATGGATATAATATATCCAGCACAGTGGAGCAGGCTAGCAGCTTATAGCACAGACAACATTACACAGAGTCGTGTGATAACAGTGAACAAAGAACAAAGTCTTAAAAAAAATGAGACTGTTCTTCAGTTGCCTTTTCTCTTCAAGTATATGTGATTGCAATTACGATAGATAGCTTTACCCCAAAAAAAGACATTCTGGGAAATGGTAATTATGTGCAGAACTTACAAGTAAAACTGTCCCTCCCTACACATTGCACACTACAAGTATGTGTCTGTGCATGCATGCAGAAACACGGCGTGCAGGCAGCAGGCGACAGCCAGATAAAGAGTGACGTAAACGCCGCGGTCCTCAGGACACCAAGGATGATACTTGGCAGATGTATTTTTCTTCTTTTTTAAACTTGTCCATCTCATAACTCATCAAACAAATTCCCGCCATCCCAGTGATCTTTTTATTCTCCTCACAGGTTTTCTGTCTCTGAGCAAACTCGGCACATAGGCAGAAAAAAAAAAAAAGCAGCCTGAAGGAAAATGAATTTAAATGTGAGTTGATGATGAATGGCTGAACTGATTTTCTGGCAAGAATTAAAGCTTTGTAACGACACTTGACACACATTTGATAAAAGGGAGAGCAGAACTAAAAAAAAAAAAGAAAATGACTACTTTTTACAGTTTCTGTAATTACTGTATGACACATATAATGGGCCATATTTTCCGTTTTGACAGCACACTCTGGAGATATCTTTTGTCTTTATGTCATTGCCTCTGGGCATGCATGAAAACAACACTATTACTTTACTCTCAAACCTGGCCAGACTGTTTGTTGTACATTTGTACGTTCCCATCTCCTCACAGAGGAGCAGCCCTGTTTAAGAAGACAGGCTTGTCACACACTCTGATCAACGAGAGTCAGTCAGAAGGATTTCTGAACCGTGTGGAGTTTTTAACATGGAAATTGGCTTTGAACCCCATCTGCACAGGTCGGCACATCTTAGGGCAATGCTCTGCTACTGCTGACAGGGAAAATGAACCATCAATTCCTTATAATGTGGCCAGATTATTATCCTACTTACCCCCCACATATTCAAACTTAGTGTGTTTCTGCACCCTTTAAAATGTGTAGACCCACACACAGAAAAGGCCTGATATCTTTCTTTTTTTTCAGATGACAGTCAAATAGAAACTACACCAACATAACATTTGTAAAGTATTTCAAAGCTAGCAATAAAAAAACTTCTAGAGCAGTGCATTGTGGCAATACAAACATTTTAAACAGCACAAAAAGGTCCAATATATTAGAAAGAATCACATCAGTCTAAAAATAATGCTCTAAAACTGAGAGCTGGTCTTTCATGTTGAAGCACATACATTTTTAAGTGTCATGAAGAGATTAGGTGCTAAAACAAAGATGATTTTAGCTGCAAGTTGGTTTCGTGCGTCCCTTATTTTAAATTTAAATATACCGCTTTTGATTTTTAACCGAAAATTCTGCCACCACGAAATTATTAAAAGAAATATCCTACCTGTGTAGAAATGTTGTTTCAGACCCCAAAAACAAAACAAAACAGAGAAAAAAAAAACAAGATTTATATATTAGGCTCTAAACTAATGAAATGGGACTCTGACTGTGACACATGATACAAACCAGAGCAAAGTTTGAATGTGTGAAGTGTGTTCAGCAACTGCGGGAAGGGATCTGTCAACGTCCAATCTGGGATGTCTTTATTTGACACGATTGGTTTTGTTAGGTTTCTTGAGTCAGTCCAGCCCGCCGGTGTCCCTTTCACCCCTAAAAGCAGCTGGGCCCTGACCTTTGCAGCACTGGCCCTCAAAGCTGAGCTCTTTTCAGCTCAGGCGTATAGGGAACCTCCCTGTTCCCTCCCACCAGCAACATCCCATTCAGCTGCAGAGATAACTTTATTCATCTTGTGCATCATTGTATCCAGTTGAATGCAGAAACTATGCAGACACTCGAGTGAATTGAGCTAGCGTGCGTGCATGTGTTAAGGACAGGAAAGAAGGGGAGGTGTTATGTCTTAATTTCTTCATTTTGACAGAAAATACATGCGTGGCTTCACTTAGGAAAACCACCTCCAGCCTTTTCATTTGCAGTTTACCTGAAGTATCACATTTGAAGAAGACAGTGTTATGATTATATGTCAGGGCTTAAAAGTTATAATCATACCAGACATTTTGAGCATATTTTGACGGCTACGCCAATTTCTGCAGATGATTTGTTTGTTTTACTGCTGTTAATTTACATAAAAGTGCAAAACACTTCCCCCCCCACCCTCTTTTTTTAATTTGGTAAACTTTCTGCTCTCCTATTTCTGATTTAGCGATGGGCAGCTGGCGGGGACAGTTGAGCTTATTTTCACCTGCCTAACACCAAAACAGCGCTAGGACCACCCTGCTCTTCTCTCATCATTCATATTCAAGCCAGGGCCTCTTGACAAGTCTGCTGATCTCACTCAATGTTTTGTGATTTGGACAATACGTTTTCACTGTGTGGGCAAAAATGCTGAGGCCATCACACTTCTTGAGGCCAGTCTTGTGAGACTCAACTGAGGCAGAAGCTCTGAATTATTCCTCCTCTGTGAGAGTTACACTTGTCAGTGGATCCGCCTGATCCCAGATAAGTCTAATGCTGCAGTCAAACACAGAGTGGGGTCCTGTGTTTCTATACTAATATGACCAAAACACTATTTTATTTAAAGTTAATACTCACACAGGGAAATCAGTTTTAATGCACGAACAGGATGTCATTAAAAACACATACTTTAATTTATTTTTTAAATTGCACTTCTAAGCTTGCTCTAAGCTTGCTTTTACGTAGAAATGATTCAGATATTTTATCACATTCTAAAGATGTTTATTATTATATTGTTTTGAATGGAAATCAGTAATAAGGTCAAAAGATGGAAAATTCCTTTTTAAGTTTTGCATGATGATGTTTCTTTTGTTGAAAATTTTCAATAAAATGTTTCAAAAAATCATGTAGTAATGCTAAAAATTTGCAATGAAATACTGCAATTAATTTGTTGGTAATGTTTTAAAGGATATCAGTCATAGTGTGACAGACCTACTGGATACGTAACTTTTTCTCTTCAAATGTTTGGTCACATGTGTGATTTAATGACCTTTTAAGTAAAAAAAAAATGTATATTGTGAGCTTGCATCATAACTGATAAAAATGTTTTAAAAACTTCTGTCCCAAACCTTATCCTATCCCTACCAGTTTAAAATGTGTTTTTCTGCTACATGAAGCACAAAGATATCCAAAAAATATATGATTCTTCATAAAGAGCGTGAATATTTGCGATGTGGCCATTGGTAAAAATCCTTTAGGGGATTTCGATATCTAAAAGAGAGAGGTTTATACATTAGCGCTGTAGTTGCAAAACACTGTTGATATTCAAATGATTATTGTGCAAAATCTGGGATAAGCTTCTGTGTGAGAGCTCTTCTAAGTGCCTACAACTATTGCTAATTCCCCTCGCCATTGTGGACCGAACAAAGGCCTTAATCCCATTTCACTTTTGCAGAAGGCTGGGGCTATTTTCCCTCTCATAAACCAACAACACTCCCCCTAGCTAGAGCTGAGAGGTTCTGAGAAAGGGGCCAGTGTGTGTATACTTCAAGGCTTTTTTGTCCAACTTGGCTAGTGCTCTGCATAAACTTTTAAGTGGTCCCAGTAGGCCTCAAACACCTTTTGGCAGAAAAAATAAGCTACCACAAACTGTAAAAAGGAAACCAAACACTCTCTTAACCTGGACAATACAAAAGAAAATATATGAAGTCTTTTATAACACGGCTTGAGTCTGGACTGCAAAGAGTTAACATGTTTTTTTCATGCACTAGTAAAGGAACTTTCATTCTTCTGAAAGCAGCTCTCTTTCTCTGCATTGTAAATCCTTTAATACATTATTTATAACATGGTGGTCCACTATCAAAGCGAGTGAAGGAGGACAGGATTCAGTTCTTGTACTTTGTAGTTTAGCGTTAGCTTGCAGCGGAAAAATAAAACCACTTCTCTGACTTTGACATAATATTTTCCTTTGTTATTCAACCCACTTCATTTCTGCCTTTCAAATTTATGGTTTAATTAAAACAAGTAACAGGGATTTTGTCCATTCAAGTATAATTGCATCACAGAGTTGTCAGTGCAAATGTGAGCATTGTCGAGAGGTAAAATTACTTTTACTTTTAATAACTAAAAAAAACAGGTATGTCATCTATTTTTGATGCACCACCAAGAAATAATTTCATCTTTGCTTCAATGATAAGAAGAGATGAATGCCTTCTAAATACATGGACTATGTTAAGAAAGATAAATTAAAGATTCCATGTATAAAGATAGATTTAAAGGCAGATTTTTTTTCTCTGTTTAACTGAAATTTGTCATTTAAAATGCAGGCAAGTATTTCAATAGGACTTCTTGAGTTTATACTGAAATGGTAACGCTCCCTGGAACAGACAGCAGCACCACATGCCCAGTTGTTTAGTGAGTAAGTGATGGCTTTATTCAGCTGCTGTGTCATGCAGTGCATGTGAACCAGCATGCAGAGCAGCATGTGGCCTGTGTTGGCTCATGTTAGGTGTGTAGTTTGGAGGGTCTACTTGCACCTAAAAAGGAGGGGCATGGCAAATACAAATCAGCCAGGCATTTTCTTCAACAGCCAGACAAACCATCCTCCTTTAATCTTAATCAATTAGACACCCATGAAGTGCAAACAAATCACAAACCTGTCAGTGTACACAATACAGTGTAAAGAATCTGCAAATTACATGCAGTGTAGACAAGCTGCACCCCTTCCGACAAAGCTGCTGGGCTGAGTCCTCTAAAAAGCTTCACATCACCCAGATCATATTTATGCCATTGACTTCTAGTGTAATAAAGAGGATCTCTTTGCTAAGATGCCCACTGGAATCCAGAACTGTTAGCTTAATATCCACTGGGATCCACTGAGGTGAGTGTAGCCTTTCACATACAATACTCAGTTCTGGAAAGTGATACGTCTTTGCTTCATGTTAATGGTTTGTAACATCCCAAGATAGCAAAATTTATCTCTGGCAAACTTGGCACTAATGATATTTCCCTTGCTTAAGTTGACAGAGAGGAAAGCCATGGTTAAAGTATTATTGAATGCACACATGCATACAGGGAGTCGTGTATCAAATTCTACGAGCTCTTATCTGCAAAGACCACCTGAGGCTGTTTGAGGAGGATGGGGGGGTTTGTGGTTGGGATAGCTTGCCCTGCCCACTTTCTAGGAACTGCTTTTGAGAGAAAAAAATTAACAAACCAAAAAAGTTGAAAAATCTTAAACATAAATTGTCTTGTTAAACACAGCTGTCACTGACATGCCCAAATTATAAATCAACATTTTTTTAATGAATATACTACGATTACTCACAAAACAGTCTCAGTTTAATAGAGATTTCTACATTAAACCCACTTAAGCACACAAAACCATCTTCAAGATCTCTATTTTTTCCATAAAGCCTGCCACTGAGTCAAATTCCAAAAATTTTAACTATTTTTTATGTTGGAATGCTAAGGATGAATTGAGTTGCATCTCAAAGTCTGCCAATTTAAGCTGTTCTGTCATCCGTCTTACGACAGAAGATACTTCATTATCGCAAAATGGCAGCAGAACAACAAACATTGTACGTTGGCCCTCCTACTATCTGCATTTTCCTGTTGGCTTATTCTGAAGACATAACATTGATAAGAAATGTCAATAACTTTAGCTTTAGCTCAACAAGTACTATTACCAAGCAAAAGCATCTGCAGGATTTTCACATAAGTAGATGCATAAATGCAAATGTTATGAAAACCCATTTTACTTTGTTTTATTATCATCATATTGCAATTATTAATATAAGATAGCCTATCTTTCACTCATAAAATCAAAAATCCACACAACCTGGACCAGGATTTGTATGACAAGTGGCAAATGAGATAATAATTAAACCTGAAGGAAAGTTAAGTTTGTCTAACCTGCTACAAATTTTAGTTTCCCTTATGTAGAAAAAATGGAAAAAAATGATGATACTGCATTAAAAACCACATGGTTTGAATATACAATGATAAAAAAAAGTACATGATGAACATAACCCTGCTTAATGGTGCCTTACGTTTACCACATGGTTTATTTGCCATGTGCACTGTCTTTCCATAACCTAAAACCTAACCAAGCCTTAACCATACTGTGTATATCATGAGCAAATATTGTAGGAATAATCATTTAAAAAACTTTGGCAGTGAATGTTCATAAGTGTTGCCACAGGATGTAATTTGGGTTTTTGCAAAATCATCCAATATCAGTGGTCTGTCTGATGAGTGGGTTGTGTAAAAATGATCTTTGCAACCAACATGTTGTGAGTTTCCCCACAGAAAACGTCCTGGCAGAAGAGTTTGGCCATGGAATCATCTGCAGGGTGTCGCGGTTTGCTGTGCTTAGGTCCATTCAGCTGAATACTGCCTGTTGCTGCAGAATTAAACCTAATTCTGCAAACTGATTCATCAAAGAACCCTCTAAAATACCCAAGCCCTGTATTACACAGACTGTTCAATGGTGCCATTGTTGGGCCTCAAGGTCTGTATGAAAGTTGCAAAGGCAGAATGAGGAGTCATTGTTATTCCGCCTCTGAGGTGATAGCAGCAGAGGATCAATGTCTGTGTAAAAAGCACATCAGGACAGGGGGTTTGGACATTTTGACAATGTGCTACATGTGCAACATGCCACCGGGAGATTTAAGAATCAGCCAGCAGCAAACTCAAAGAAGAAGAATGGCAACTAAACCGGAGAGACAACAAGGTCAGGAAGCTCCCTACCCTCAGAGCAGAGGCCGAGATCAACAGCTCTGTAACAAAAATGTTTCATTATTACTGCCGTGTTATTCCAGGGACATTGATGCAGCCATGCCTCTTTATATTCATGTACAGGTGGGAAGCTGTTATTCAATATTATATAACACTAAAGTTACTGACGCTTATTTATGACTGATACAATGCCATTTTATGAGAGTTCAATGAATCAGATGAAGATGATTGATGAAGAGTTTCAACAAAAGGCAGAAGTTATTACCTAACTATCTGATCCCAAAAAGTGAATTCGCCCTATGCCCTCAGAATGAGTATATAGATAATATGCAGGCTTCTCCCAAAACCACATCATCACTTCTGATTCATCATTATGTGCTTTTATTTTCTCTTTTTTACTGACTTTGCTGTTTTGACCATTGGGCATCAATTGGGCATGAACCCTAAGAAGTTGCATGTTGACCCTGGCCAATAAGTGCCTGATGTCTGGTCTATAAAACTTGGATACCAGGTTACATCACTGTCTTGTCTCTCCTCTCTGCTCTGTAAGTGTTATAAACTGCAGGCCTGTGTGTCTGAGGGCACAAACACTGAGCAGAGAGGCAAAACAGCGGACGGGAAGAAACGTGAACCTCAGCTGTATTCATATGAAATCCGGCAGTACACCAACTTCCAATTGGCTTGTGTAAAGTTGTTAGTTTATGCTTTAGAATTTAGCTGCCATGAAACAATCAGAAAATAAAAAATTACTGCCTTATTGCCCTCAGTAACATCATCCCCTCCCTTCATTCACTCTCTAGATCCATCAACTGCTGCTGTGTCCTCAGTCTAGTTAAGCTAGTGAGGAGGGAGCAACTTAGAATAATGTGTTTTCAAAAAGTAATGGAGAATTTCTGCATATTATACATTTAACACCAGGCTTTAAAACAGCTACTGCCCTTTGTGATTGAGAGTTTTAATTATGTTACACCTCTGAGGATATCCAACAGTGATGTCATGGTGTAGTGACACCTCCTGGAGTGCATATCTACCTTAAATGCAGTGTAGAAACAACAGGAAGAAGCAGCGATTACAGTGCTCTTGTCACATCTTTGAGACACATTTCACAAAAACAGTAATTTTATTACTACTATTATTATTTTATTTGATTTAACAAATGCTATTCAAGCTACAACAGCTGCATCTGCAAATATGAAACTGCACTTTGACATGAGGTCACTTAACAGTCAACTTTTTGTGGTAAGATACAGGAGCATTACTTACCTCTTAAACTGTGTTCAGCTCT
Organism: Acanthurus leucopareius; assembly: GCA_029814765.1. Lineage (NCBI taxonomy): Eukaryota > Metazoa > Chordata > Actinopteri > Acanthuriformes > Acanthuridae > Acanthurus > Acanthurus leucopareius. The sequence continues at coordinate 13,379,110 of JAQMCX010000050.1, read as the reverse complement.
CTTGGATTGCAAACACAAATCAATCAAATCCAAAAATATGTGCAGAAATCAAGGTCTTGTTACGTGAGAAATATTACAGATTCTTTTCTTTAGCACTGTTACTAATCATTTGCATTGTGTTGTATTCAGAAATGAGGGCAAAAGAGAAAAAAATGCCTTTGCAGTATTGTATAAAATTGCATATTCCTCATAAATTGTGCAATACAAAAGACCCAATAAGCCCCAGTAGCTTATTGAGGTCTTAACTGGTGCGATAACTTGTAACATCTAGGTGGTCATTAAATAAAATCTCTTATCAGGTGTTCACTTGTGGAGGAATTAAGCAGCAGTTTGGTAAAGAACATTTTCACCTCAGAGTTTAATTAATATTAAAGGAGTGGCAAAACAATAGCCCCACTGCATTTGAAATCTTAACCCCAGGTGCCCTCATTTGGAGTGCCAAGCATATCTCCATGCTGCACCAGTCTAATCTATGGCATGTCAGCATGACCAGGTGAAAAGTGCTGTTAATTCTATATTGGAGCTGGGCACGTGTTGAGAGCAGCAGAGACAGGTAGAGCATGCCATGGGAGTCAGCGTGTGACCTGACAGGGATTGGCAGGCAGGGTGTTAATTGGATAGGTGCGCCAGCCCATTTGTGTTGGCCATCCCATTGCAGAAGACATTGTACCAAGTTCTTGACACCCAAGACAAGCTGCTGTGCTCTTCTTAGACATGCTCTGAATATAGCCAATGAAATTATTTGTTTCCCCAACAGCCACGTGACTTTCCCCAGACACAAAGACAGGGGGATGGGAAAGACAATGCGTCAGAAGGTAGAGCCTCTCTGGGCTAACATAGGGGGGTATTTGGACTAGTAACAATTCAGTGTGGGTGCAGTTATTTCTATATTGTAGCAATGAGAAAAAACATTAGATATGAAATGAGTAGCAGCTGGACAGAAGTTTGTTTATAAGTTAAGACATCCGGTTAAAGATATCTGCGGGGTACTGATTTGTGATTAGTCCATTAATAAATGTAATTGTGCCATCTGTGATTAGAACATATTGGATCTAAACTTAATCAGCATTAATAAGAAGAGCTCTAATGTCATTTTATATTGACTTGGTGGCATGATTCACTTAATTCCCAAACAAAAGATTGACTCCTTTGTAATTATGATTGCAAAGTTGTTTAACGTTTAATATCTGACATCATAATGAGAAAACAAAGCCATGCTTGTGTGTCACTGCTGTTGCAAGTGATTTTATCAATTTGCATGTATGATGTTTTAACCAAAATATTAAACTGTTAAAATAATAAACTTGAACAGTTAGGCTAATGAAGAGAATTTGAATTTAAATTGCTTTGAATATAACTTGGTGTTCTATGTATTACAACTTATATTTGCTATAAAATCAGAACATTCACAGCAGTTAGAGACACTGTGTTTAAAAGCGCTTTAGACATTAGACATTAATAATGACTAAGCCTGAATTCAGCTACAGACAGGGTTAGGAGATCAATATATGTTATAACTTGATAGTCTTGATAGTCTTACTTGACTTGTCATGCGGAAGCTTTAAAACATGGAAGTTTTCAAAAAAGAAACTCACTTTAAAGGAATAACATACGTCAAATGTGTCATTCCTTTGCTAAGTAGCTTTTTAATAAACAGTCATGCATCATTCATTGCTGCAGCGTTAACTAGTTTAGGCCAGTGAGGAGAGTTTCCCCCATTTTGTGATCATTAAGCCCATAATTTTTATTTTGCAGTTGAAGTTGCACTTCTGGTTAACTGACTAACTAGCTCCCCGAATGCATTGCACCGTGAAACTACAGCAGGGGAATGAATAAATGATGTCAAAAAGAGCTCCACAAAGCTTAAATACCTGCTCTGACAATATCATTTTAATTCCCATTGGCATATGTTGCTTCCGACAATCAAATGTCAAAATGATCTTAACTTTGAAGTCTTTATTTTTCCATCTAACTGGGAAAACGGATGAAAACGTGACATGAAAAATGTTTGATCCTTCATTTTACTTTGCACGCCAGATACAAATACTGTCCTTTCTCTGCTGTCTGATGTGCAAACATGGTTAAAATTACCAAAGCTTGTCAGTTTTCACCGTCAATGGCTGCGTACTGAATTTGTTAGCCATGATTAATATTGACTGATATTTTCTACAGTACAATGGAAATGTTTGTTTAAATTAATATAACAAATGTTGGTTAAATAAATTTTAGAGCCTAATTTTGTATATTTTAGTATTTTGGTAAAGCTAGCACGTCCTTTTATAATTAAACTGTACACAGAATATAATTTAAAGGAACAACTAATAAGAGTTATCCAAATGTTGAAGACATTCTTGGCCACAATAAAGTACTTCTACAATGTGAAATGAATTGCTAGAGATTACAACGGTATTTATATGGACGATGAGGCAGCAGTTCAAATGATTCTGCGCTTTGATTGATTTTTAACCTCCTCAACAGCTCTAATTCTGCTGAAAAATGCTGAAAATTTTTGGATGAACTCACTAGATCCGATGTTAACCCATGTTTTTACAAATGGCCTAAGCTCTTTTAACAAATGTGCATCCCATTTGCTAACATGTCTTTTATTGTGTAAAGCAACTGACTTTTAAGACAGATGGAGGATTTCTTAGTGCCTGTTCTTCACTGGCCACTTTGACAGAGCTGGAGTTGTCTGCTGTGATGTGGTTTAGTTGTCGGCTAACCAGATTCATATTTTCCACAGTATCTATAATTTTTTCTGTGTGTCAGTGCAGTACTAGATTTTTAAGTAATATGACTAAGAAAGGCATGTAGTACAGTAAAAAGGAATAAATTATTGCTTATATGATGTTAAAGGAGCTGCAAAAATGAAAAATGGACAAAGAATGATGTTAATTTTAATAACAGAAAAATGTAACTCTGCATTGCAGTTTTGCTTTGTGCATACAAATGCACAATTGCACACTGCTATGCAACATGAACCGGTGATGCCTGCTTTTTATTTGAATATGAATGCTCTTCTAATACAGCAAAGGGTACACACAACCTTCAATTTAACCTTAGCCATTGTGCTCGATACAGACTAGCCTTTCCATTGTCAAAGATGCTGCATCTTATTTTTTTAATAAGCAAAAGGATTAAATTAAACCCCATGCAATCCAAATGGAATGGGGATTTTTGGATGCATTCATACAAAATGTGTCTGGAAAAGATAATTCCACTTAATGGAGGTATTTAAAGAAGTTGGCCGATGCCTCTGCTGCAACTTGGATTATACCATGTGTTGTTATTTTTTTTCTGTGACAGTTTAACTTAAAAAGGGGAGAAAACTCGACATCAACAGGAATGTTTACCACAGCTTCTGCATTAAGGATTTGATCATTTAAACAGATGCAGCAAATACAGAGATTTATACAGAGAAATACAGAAATTTATAAGGAATATATTGTGACATATTAAAACAATGTTTTTATACTATTATTATTATTATTATTATTATTATTATTATTATTATTATTATTATTATTTGTCCTTTAAACTATTTTGTCTCTTTTTCCTTTCCATTTCCTGTCGCTATATAGATCTCCCTCAGCCGGAGTTAGGGGGTTGGTGTGAGCTGTCAGATTTGCGGGGTGATATCTCAATTAAGCAGAATAGGAAAATCTATTGTTTATGGGGGTGTGAGAGGGTATTTCCAAGCCGCAGGCTTTAAATTGGGAACAAGAATGTGTTCGGTCAGCCTGAACAGCACAGGAGGATTTTGGGGAGGACTCCTCCTTTGTGACACATGCAGCATAGACATAATGAATTATATTATAATTACAAAGCACAGTCTGTAGAAGTGGACAATATAGATATTTGGTCAGGGGGGCGGAGTGTGCTGCTCCATAGAGACAGGGCCACTCCAGACTGCATTTCTATTCAGATCACTTTAACTTAGACAAATCTCAATATGAATGAATGGGGCTTTGTTCGGAAAATAAAAACATTTGAACAAGGAGGCATCATCGTCTCATAGGCCGCGGCTACATAAGCAATACGTGCACGTCTGGAAAAGCCAAAGTTTCCTTTTTTTTTGGACTTTGTCAAAACATAGTCACCCTATATAACGGACAAAATATATGTTACTTATTTAATAAATAAATTTGTGTGGGCAGGAATATGTCAGAGCAACACTGGTTTTGTCTGGAGGAGTGTGCTGTGTGTGGAGGTATATTGTGGAGAGATTGGGCAAAGCAGAGCGAGCAGAGCGAGCAGAGCAGCAGAGGGGAGTGAAGCTGGCAGTGACTGAGAAGATGAGGATTTGACGGCAAGGTGACAAAGAGTTCAAACAAAATGAGGCTTGTAGATTAGCAGCACTCCCCTCAGTGACAGGTGTCATCTCTTGGGGCAGTCTGTCACTCTGCCTGCTGCCACTCTTTATATAATATGAGGAGAGAGAGAGAGAGAGAGAGAGAGAGAGATGGAGAGAGAGGAGGAGAGGCTGCACCACTTGCACCTCATGAGGCACGGCCTAGCTCGCTCTACCTGCCAGTAACTGAGATTAAAGTCTGCAGTAAGTGCAGAGGGAGAGCTGGATGGACAAAAGAAGAGCAAATGTTTATGTACTTTACAAGATTTTTTTTAATGATTTCATCATAACCACAAAGTTCTCAATCAAAGTTAATGTAAAATCACTTAGTCAGGGACATTATCTTCTAATAGAGAAACACTAATGTCCATAATTACTCTTTGACATTGCAGTTTCAGAGTTTGCTCAGGCAGTTCAAATTGCTTTACATCTTTTATCTGTGTCATATTAGTCATTCACTTTCTTCTTCCAGTTCCTGGATACATTAGGCCATTGCATGGTGAAAATCAAAGGGACTGTTTTGTGGCAGTATTGGATTTTATAAAATTTTTTGCATTATTGTGACAAAAAGCCTTCATGCAAAGAGTATTTCATTTGTTCAGTTAGCTTCATAAACAGGTTAAATGTTATTATTTTATCCAAAAACAGTTTTTCAATGAAATTTAAACAATATCTACATTATAATAATCAATAAGATTTAGATATCATACCAAAAAATATAAATACATGGCTGTCTAAATTATACCATCAACCAGAAAATCAACATGTATAATATAAAGAAGTGAAGTGGAAGACTTGCCAGCAAACAACATACTACAACCCATGAGAGGCAACACAGAAAGAGAGAGCAAAGCACAGTGAGAGAGAGGAAAGAGAGAGAAAAAAAAAGAGAGAGAGAGAGAGACTCATTGACTCGTTTGCAAAAAGTCAGTGAGTTTTGCTCAAACCCTTAACAAGTCAGTGATACAGGAAGGTATTAACTAAAGCTCGGAGGGAGCCAGCTCACATCATCCTGGTGACATGCAGGCTGAGACCTGCTGCTCTCTGCCCAGGACTCCAGCCATCTGCTCCACAGATTGCACTCAAACACACACAGCAAGCGCTGCTGCCACCCCTCTGGGTGAGAGAGTCACCAGAGGGTCAGCTACTTCTTCAGGACTTTCTCCCTTATACGTTTTGACTGCACTCACTCGCTCATGTTGATTGGGGTCAGTGAGCAACCCAACTAATAATCTCATAATCTGCACCGAGTGACAAACTCAGAATCTACAGTATGTCTAACGGGCAGGGAGAGAGAGTGAACAAAGAGAGGGAGAAAGAAAAGAAGGGAAAAGCTCGAGGAGTATTCTGATGTTTGTTTTTGACAGATGAGGGATGCCCCCTATTGACTTTGTCAGGGAAGCTAGAAAAGGGGCTACGGAGAGTAAAACCAGAGAGCATCGGTCATTGCAAATTGTGAAGACAATAACCGGAGCACGAACATTCTCAGTTACAACCACAATAGTAGGAAACAGTTCCCTGAGATTATATGGACAAAAGAGGGGCTCGGGCTGAAAATTTAGATGGCCAATATACATTAAGGTTTTAAAATATTCATTGCACAGGTTGGAGGGGATTGAAGGTTATGTGAGTATTTTGTGCCCTCCCGAATGGAAAATTCTCTCTGAATAACAATCAGGTTGTATAGAATCAGACGTATAATGAAAATCGAGGATGAGTGCTGACTGGTTACAGCTAGTGCAGTTTTTCTGGAGCCTGGAAAAGGATCAACTTCATGTATCATATCAATAGTTTGAAGTTAGATACAACATACAGCATCAGGAAAAAAAAAAAACTCTAACCCCCTATTTAAATTTTATTATCTGGTTAATTTTCTTTAATTAAAAAAGGTTTTGTTCAAATGAAATTCCCCATACAAAAAACAAAATATTTGCACATTGGCAGCATGACGGCATCTGCGCCCTGCGCATTGAAAAACAAGTCATATGCAGCACAGTGCGTCTCTGGTCTGTGAACCAGTGTCCGTTGGGGAAATCGACCACCCTGGGCACAGTTGTGTTGGAGTGAGTAATGAGGCAGGCTTTCCACGATGGCTGATAGAGGCTCCCATTAACAGCCACGCTTCAGGGTATTCTCTGTCTCTGTGTTGTGGAATGGAAATGAGATCTGATAGAACCATGTATAATTTGTTGTCACATCAAAGTGACACTTATTAGCTTTATTTCCTTATCATTGTTACATCTACAGTACCTCTGGGTAAATATTTCAGGAGAGCGGATTGATGCTAGCATGCTTTTGTTATGTGTCTCTAAGAATAGAGGTACTTCATATAACTTTCATTGATTGTAGCTCTGTAACAACTGGTTATGGCAACGTGTGTCTTCTATTGACGGGCTTTCAAATTGGATACAATGAACGCACTTTGGTCGACAAATGGATTTCCTAAGAGCTTATATCCACTGCTTCTGTTTCCTCTTAAAGAGTAGTTTGCTGTCATTTTTCTTATTCCTCTGTGTGTCATTTCTTTTCATTTCCAAGGTTGATAATCTTATTAGTAATGTCATCCTACAGGGTATAAAAGTTTTTGGAGCTACGCAGTTTTTTTTATATATATATATATTTTATTCATCAGTCATCATTCTCACATAGACACACACGTTTTCTCATGCACACAGACACACAAGCAAACACATTTTTTTCCATTAATCTCACAGCTATCCTGAAGTGGATTATTTTGAATTTATCCAACAGCACTCTTCATATGTTGGTGACTTTGAATTGGGATATTGTGGGATGGACCACTATCAGAGCGGAATTATTTTCCCAACTCCAACAGAGAATCTAACATTGAAGGGCTATATTTTACCATTGCATCTATAGATGTGCAGCATTATAACTCATGAGTGGCACCTCATTTCACACAGCCTAATGGCTTGACACCGGGAGCACACCGGGGATCCAGACAGGGGAGATTCCCTTTTTTTTTTTTTTTTTTGGTCTAAGTTTTATGAGATACAAGGATTAGGGTTGATTGAAAGTCACAGTCAGCAGCTGCACAGTACTTCAGCCTGTGCAAGGTCTTACATTAAAACTTCCCTTATTGATGACTTAATTCTATTAATGATCCAGAGGAAGCCCATGTTATATTACTTTGATCTGTGTTTTTACAAAATCTGCAGTCTCAATTTGCTGTGCCGAACAAAAACCCGACAAGTCACTGATAAGTTCTGATGTGCATTTATCCCCCCCTAAAAAAAAAAGAAAAAAAATCACCTCATACTGCAGCAGCCATGTGATATTTAACTGATTCAGATAGAGAGAAGCAGCCGCAGAGGCCGAGTCTACTCTTCAGTGAACTTATCTTACCCGCCTGGATGTGACAGACAGTGGAGCCCTCCAGCTTAGTTGTCATACACTAGCGACCAGTCAGAGCTCGTCAGGTTGCATGATTGTATAATTGTGTTGTGACACCTTGAACCCGCCGGTGGTATATAACCATGTTAATTTCCTGATAGCACACCGTGAGCCGTTAGAATCAGAGTTATGATGGGTGTAATTTGTGCCTCCAACGGCAGAGTGAAAGGAGCGGGTCATCAACAGGATAAATACAAATTAAAATTGATGCAGGTCTCATTTCTGCTTGACCAGTTTGTGTTGGGAGGCTGCAGAGAGCTAGGAATTGTGCACTTGCCATTTGTGCCATTTGGTCTTCCATTTCAATTCAAGGCCTGAAGGCAAAAACTCAGAATCAAATGTACCTGCCCAAAGATGTGCCGCAGTATCACAGGCTTGATAATAACGCTCGGAAGGCTGGAAATAACCTCTGCGTTTATAGTTCACAAACTCCAGTTACGCCTTTATGAAGACATTTCTCATATAAAGTTTGTAACCTCCAATTTCATGTCAGAGCTGTGCCCAAAAATAAATAATATGAGGAGGAAAACAAATAACAGAACAGAAGCACAGAGGTAGATTTTCAATATTTCTCAGCAATATCAGTAAGAAAAAGATTGCACAGGGGACACTTTAAATGATTTGTGGAAAAAATGTATGGAGGGACAGCTTCACTTTGATTCCTGTATTAGCTGTTTGTTGCTCTCTCTTGGTGCATGTGTTCCTGAGTGTGTATTAGTGTGTGTGTGTGTGTGTGTGTGTGTGTGTGTGTGTGTGTGTGTGTGTGTGTGTGTGTGTGTTGTACGTCCAGCAGGACCAAAGAGCCATCCTCCTGAACTCCTGTCACTGCTTCTCTGACTGGGAGTTCAAGAGCTCTTCATTACAGCCTCTGCACATCTGAGGGAAAGAGAAACAATGCTCAGAGCCCAATGCACATAACCTTTCCATTCAATCAGCAGTTCAAACTGTCTCCCACTACTGCAAATCATTCTCTTCCCAGCTAGTCAAGTGCACCACTGAGTCGAAAAGCCTCCTATCAAAAATGGATAAAAATATATATTCGAAAGACAGTCACATAAACGCTCCTTCCTGGTATAAATACTGTGATTGAAACTCTGATTAAAAATGGTAATGACAGCGTTTAAGACAGTGCCTATGCATTACGCATCGTTGTCTGTGATATATGTATATTTTACGAAAATAAGCGGTAAAACTAGCCTGACAGCACAATGCCGACGTCAAACAAAGGCTCGTCAGTAATGTTTTATACAAATCCACTGATATAATAATTATACTATCCCCAGTCTTTAGTGGAGGTTGATTGTTCTTGCTGTGAGCTAACACACTTAATTGTAGTATGCAAATGAGAGCAATTACAAAGCTTTTAGGTGAAGAGATGACAGCTGAGGTTGGTTTTATTGGAGGCCTCACCCAGTTGTCATGGAAACCACATAGAATAACGCAACTGTCAAACGGATATAATCTCGTGATATGTCCAAAAATTGCCTCTACTCTACTTTTTGTTCCATGAACTGATCCATATGAAAAGGAGATTCTTTGATTGCCGAGCAAATTGTCAATTGGAGTTGCAGAGAGGAGGAGACGGTTCGTTTGAGAGGCAGAAACGTTGGAATGGATTCAATTTCCAGAACCAAAGCTTCATAAGAATTAAAAAAAAATACACTTGCACACACAGACTGAGATGCTTTGAGCTTTCTGTAGTGTCAACAATTAGATACATGTATCAAAAAGGAATCTCCAGCAATTATTTTGGAGGAAAATAATTTTTTAAAGCACTCGATCTGCACACATATCTGTTTGTACTGTAAAATCTATGGTTTAAACAAACAGGCTTCTTATTTATACTTAATTTATTGATACATGATTGATTAAATGGTTGAATATTGATCATTTTAATGCTACTGTAAACAAAAGAGACTACACTCAAACTGAATTGGGTTTGTTTAGATGAGTTCTTACTCTGAGTGGAAGTGCTCAGAGTCATCTTTTTTTAGTCGGCTGATCACATGACAGACCTAATGACGGTGTTGATGGTCGTCACAGTCTGCAGCATGACGCAGGACCTTTCCGATTAAAATTATCACTGCAATTTTCCACCAAGTCTAATTTTCTTTACAAAAATATACATATTTTTTGTGTGAAGTTGAATGAATTTTAAATGTTCTACTTTAAAGCACATTATTTTAATCAGCGCAAAATGAGTCATTTACTGTTCTATCTTTGTTTACCCCAAATTACAACAAATGGAACAATCACCGCCGCTGGCATGCAAAACAAAAAGTTGCGGTTTAAATTTGGTCAAATTTTCTATAACAACCTTTATTACAATTACTCTTGTGCAGGCTTTCATGAATTAAATATGAGTTGTGTCTGAGAATGAGATGTTATTGAGGTAAATGACAAGAGGCAGCCTGTAATTGAGGTGGTGGCAACATGGGCCTGCTGAACTAATCCCTGACTCGGTCATGTGATGGGCTGTTCACCAATGGCGGGAGTTCTTTTCACCACAAAGCCAGGGCAGCTGGGAAAATTGATTTCTCATCTGAGCTGTATTTGATAGCTTTTGAAATCAAAAATTGAAATTAACTAACCTACGCCCCGTCATTACAAAAGAGCAAATTAAACTGTGCAACAGCGGTTCCTCCGAGCTCTGGAAGCCTGTGAAGGAGGCATATTCGAGGATACGAGCTCTTCTCGGCCTGTGACTCTTTCACACACACATTCTGGGCAGAAGCATAGTAAAAACACTATATAATATGTGTACTGCTTCTTTTTCATCATAAATAAACTGCTGAGTTACAGCTATTTTTGAAATATAATTATTGTACATTTTACAGAACATTTGCTCGATTTGAGTTAAATTAATCTCTTTTGTTCAAATAAAAGGTTTTGTTGTTATTTGCTATGTGCACGCTCTACTTTTTACATTTAATTTTCTACAAATAAAATAATTCAAAATTTATTAGTTTTATGAGGCAAAATAGAATAATATTTAAATCAAGAATAAATAGAGGAAATGTTTTAAGTGTAGTAACTGAACTTCACAGGTATAGGATATTAAGAAGCTTTTCCCAATGCACAGTCTGATTACTGGTAAATAATAGTTTAATTTGTAATTAAAAAATCTATTTTTTAAACTTGTAATTTATATTTAGTTGCAGTTGTTCTATGAAATTGATCTTTAAAGATAAAGATTAATTAAAGTCCTACACCCACTATTTGCCAGGATGCAGTAATTAGCAGTGACTAATTTACTATTCAATATTACAACAATGCAAACACTCATTTAACAAGCACATGGGAGTAAAACCTCTTTGTGAGAGTGAGTGAAAGTGGACAAGAAGTGAAGCGAAACAAGGTAGCTGGTTGCGTTGACAAGCGACATGCCGAAACAGATGTTCCTGCAGGTGGACATGAAGATCAATAGGCGGTGGAGAGCAGCTAGATAGTTACCTGAGCTGCTGGAACTTGTAGCAGATGTTAAACAGACTGATGCCCTGGAAGGCTGATCAATGGACGAGAGGCAGATGGAGGAGAACATGGAGGAGTGCTGGGAGGCGCTGTGAGCAGAGAGAAACATAAAATAATGGGAGTCACATTTGATATGCAGATGGGCGCCTGTCCACAACGTTAACCCATCAACACAAAAATAATAGGCTTCAACTTTAGAGAAACTTCCAACTTTAGCCAAAACTCTGCTCCCTTCATGTGTTTCTGTGTCATGCTAATTACTGGTGAATTTATCTCGTCAAAGTCAGGATCCTGGAAGGCTGATTATTTGTCCCATATCATAATTCTACACAGGTAGGTTAGGGCACCGGGATGACCATTATCATGTGTGAGAAACAAGAGATTCAGCAGTTTTTCTGGGCTAAAAACTTGCCTAATTAGCAGTAGTAAGAGGTAGTGTCAGTCTGGGATCCAACACGCTATCACCTTTACCTCCCATTAGTGAATTAAATATACTTTGAAAATCCCAAAACATCTCTCAGCCCTTACTACTGCGTGTATTCTCAATATTAATTTACAAACAAATATGACATAAAAAAGGTTTATTTGGAATGCTGTAGTGGAAAATATTTCTTGGGTATTTCACACAAACAATATCTTAAAAATATAATTTAAAAATACTCATTTGACAGCTTGAGAATATCACAACAATTATATTTTTGATATGACACACTGATCACTATGCAGTGAAATAGTATTTTCACATTAATCAGGGCAAATTAAAAATCAACCTTGGTTTGCAGTTAGAAGCAGGTGCAAACGTCTGTCTGTCTGTCTCACTCAGTTCTTTCCCCAAACACTGTACACCTGCATGAACACACACACACACACACACAAACCTGCAGACACACACGTTCATTTTACACACACAAGACACGCATGCACAGATCTTCTGACATCCGGCGTCCCAGTGGCCTTGCTGTCCGAGAAGCAACTTGAACTAGGCGATAACCTGATAGACTTTATCTTGTCTTCCCTGGGTCTCACTGAAGCCTGAAGAAGACACTTCAACTGCACAGCATCCCCCCAGAGTCCTAACCTTCCCCTCATCTCTCCGCGCCGCCATCGGTGCCTGAGAGCTGTCAGCGGCCTGTTGCTTATTGATGTTTCTGCATGTTTTATGTCTTTCTGAGATATGACGGCCCTGACACAGTGCTGATTTCAATCAGCTTGCCACATACCGCAGAGAGTGACAGCTGGGGAAAGTAAGAAGGACAAAAAAAAAAAAAAGGGAAAGAAAGAAAGAAAGGGATTGGTGGGGATGTCATTGGCTCAGATCAGCTTCGGCCTTGTCTCTGACCGGGGATTCTCCTCCCTTCTAATGAAAATGTTTCATTCACATCTCACATCTCATGCCTCCCTCGCTGATGAATTCAATAGAAGAAAAAAGAGAAACGAATGGTGAGGGAAAGAAATTCAGCTTTTGTCAGATTGGGGAGGCAAGAAGAGAGGATGACCCCTGAGCCAAAGGTTTTGACACTGCATCAATCCCTTTAGGGGTGAGGCCTGCTGGACCAGCTCTGGCTGAAGATTACTTCAGCACATCTGAGGGATGGCTGCTCTATCTATTTCACACAGTCTATGCAGAGGAGAGCCTTGTATGCTTTGGATCCTGAGCTGCCCAGTAAATTAGGTCTGAGATCATTCCATGGAATGAGGGGAGCTATCCAGGGCAATTCAACTCCAAACCATTGACAGAGAGCTTACTGAATCCCTGGAAAAAAAGGGAGACACATCTAGTCCCTCTTTCTCTTTATGATACCAACTAGAATGTACCCTGGGTAATCCCAATAAGGCTCTTTACTTGCAAATTCAAGTATATGCACACATGTACCGATAAGACGCTCCCACGCAGCTTTCTCACATTCGTGTTATTGACAAGCATATCACATCTTTTCAGCTCTCTGCGCTTTTGTCCCAATCTGGAGTAATATCTTTGACCTGTTAGGTGCTTGATATGATGTGGTAATAATTGCAAACTATAATTAGCATTTCAGACTTTTGGAGTTGTAAGAAAACCTCTGGGTCATAAAAATTTGCTCTGTTTTATATTGCTGTGTTAACTCAATTAATGTTTTTTAAGTGAGGATAATAAAATATATATTACACTTTATTTCTTAATTGTTAAATTATTCTACACGCTCACTAAAACTGCTTCTTGGTTTAAGTGTGTAATAAGACAGTTCATTATGGTTTTTCCTGTCTGTTTTCATACAGCGTTATCTCCAACTTTAACTTAATCTAAACTGGACTTTAAAGTAGGAAAAAAAAATCTCCTAGATCTTCATAGTCTTTTCAAACTTGTGTTTGTCTGCATCTGATAAAGTGCAATTTATTCACTGCTGTTTTCATTGAGAGATATCAAATTAATAGCTCTAGTCGGGGTACTTTACTTTGAGTGCGCAGTCATATTTCACTTTCAGTTTTTTTTATAGCACACAATTACTGCGGCCATAATGAGATTCAAAACAAAGACTAAATTAGCTGTCATTAAATTATTTCAATTTCCTTACCCTAATAGAAGATTGTGACAGGTGCCACGGTTGCCATTATGTTTGGCTTCGCAACATGTTATAATGGATAATTGATCCATCAAAAAACATCAAGTCGAGGCAATAACTGGCTTGAGACTAGCGTACTGAACATGCAGAAAATCGAATTTAACCCCATGTTGACTAAGACACTCCCTTGCTCTGTCGATCAAGCATGTCTCTCCTTGACAGCTCTGTTCGCATGTTGTTAAATAATCTAAAGGGAGAAAAGAAACATGAAAGAAAAAGCAGTCTCAGAGGAACTGTCACAGAGAAAGGAAAATGCCATGGGGGGCGAGGAATGCCTTCAGTCGCGCAGCTTTTCACATTTTAATTTCAGTCTGCGGGACTGACTCATGGTAGCGCCTGAGTGAGTGGGTCCTGGGAGTCAGGGCTCGCGCTGACCCCTGAGCATAGACAAGCCCAGAGAGATGTCAGCTGAGAGCTCCTGAGGATCACCAGGCTGCCAAGCGCTTTGAAAGCTGCTGCCAATTCAGCCTAAGTTTCAGCTGAATGGTCGCCACAGAGGAGGGGAGCGACAGCAATAAAAACAGGTTGCAAAAGGAAGAGAATTTGCTTTCAAAATGTATTTGGCCTTTGACCTTGCATCCAACCCCGTGGCCTCTGTCTTTGAAGCTGAGCATATTTTTTGAGAGACATTGAAAGAGGGGAGGGTTTTAGGGGTGGACTCGGGGCCTGTCAGTATAAACATATTAATAATCTGACAGCTTCATCTGCTTTTGAGGGCCAGGCTTGACAGCTTCACAATGGCCTGCGCTGTAGTCCTTCTCGTACATGTCTAGCTTTCCTGTCTGAACAACACAGAGAGTTTATTAAGACATCACACTCCTGTGAAGTATTGATTTTACACCAGTCTCTGTCACTTACTGTATTAGGCCAAGCAGGAGCTCCAAAATAAACTATGACAGCTGCATGTAACCTGCTGAATATGTTTGAGAGAACTGCTCAGTTCAGGTAAATTCGTTTTTTATTTTGTTGTACGTCTTTATTCTGATATCGCCTGACCAAGTTGGGTGATCAAACATAAATACACATCAGAAAAAAATGCTTTGATTTTTTTTTTTTTTAAAAAGACAAAATTCAGATTTTTTTGACAGTGACAAATAAAGGAGAAACACATTAGAGAGGAGATTGTTGCAATTAAGTTTCTGTAGCTCAGGAAAAAGAGCGAATGCTGTCTTGAACAAAGGAGGGGGATGTGCATCTGCCTGTGGAAATGCGCCCCGCCTCTCAGACAGTGGGTCTGTCCGTGGAGAGACAGAGGGAGAGAGGGGTCAGAGGGAGCACAGGTAATTGAGGTGTCCCCTCCCCTCCCTTTTTTTCCAGGGCTTCTCACCCCATCCTTTCACCCCCCACCCTATCCACACAGCGGGCACAATTACGCTCCCCATCACCCCACCAGCTGGCCCCCGTGATCCCACACTTCTTACTAAACGCGACTCCATCGGCCCTTTCCCTCTTAACCTCTCAGCACCCGCTCCAGGGGAATGGTAAGGCTGCACACAAAACTGGGGGAAAAAGAACTCAGGCAGCTCTACTACTTTTAACACTTTGCAAAAAAATAAAATAAAATAAAATAAAATAAAATAAAACAGAGAAGTTGAGTTAAATACAGGCTGTGCATTGAGAATTAAACCAGCTTCATGGCTGGTATACTGAGGCATCTACGAGTGGGAACATACAGCAGCTCTGAGCGCAATTTAACTGCATGAATGACTCTATCAAATTTAGGCTGCAGATTAGTTATACAAAAATATTGTCATACAAGATAACAAGCCACCGCCAATGTTGTGATAATTAATTTTACACTTTAAATTAGAAGAAATCTAACACATTTAGATAGATTTAAAGAAAATAAAATCTAGTTTCAACAACGACTAGTCTGTTCAGCATCTACAGTAGTGCTAACAATTTAAATCAAACTGTTATAGCTATCAACATGTATGTTAATTGAGTGGCTTGAAATAGATTTCAACACCCGCGTGTCAGTCTGATCATATTTCTCGAACACGCTCCGAGTGTCTCTTGATAGACAGTGTTTTCACTCCATCCCTTCACATTAATGAGTGGGAAGGCTCTCCTGTGCGTTATTACCTGAAATAATACCATATGGTAAAATGTAAACAACATCTGCATATTCATGTCATAACTTCATCTGTTTAATTAGTTCCAGCAAAGCAGTTTACCCTCTGAGGCCCTCCCTGTCAGAGCAGTGATGGTAGAGCCGTGCCCTGCTGTCGGTCCTGACAGTCCTCCATTGTTCAGTTGACGCTCCTGCCCTGTCTGTTTAATGCCAGGTGCATCTTTACAGGCCACGGATCAGGTGAAGCGAGTTAGGGAGCTTCTTTCACACTGATGCCAAACCTGACACGTCCCTCTTTAGCGAGGAGACCTACCAATTATTTGAGGATATTCTGTTATATGTAAACAAGGCTTGGTTAAGAGCCAAACTTTCGCTAAGTGACACCATCTTTGACATGCATCAGCCACTGTAAGCGCACAGCCGTCAATATGCGGAGAGATGCATTTGTTTTCCCTCTAAATTGTCAGAAAGAATTTGATCCGCAGCTCACGTCAATCACATGTGTGCAATAATACCACATTTATATGTAATTATATTTTGTATTTAAATACAAGCTAAAATTAGACCGATTCAACAGACTCTTGCCATAAAATATAATTCATGTGAGGTGGCCTTTGACATGTTACACCACTTCACAATACTTTTATACATATTTTACTGGCAAAAAACTGTTTCTGCTTATTATAAAAACAATGCTAGCAATGCTAAAAAATTCACAATATTTTTAGATGCCTTTTGTTTGTTGTTGTTGTTGTTTTCAGAAGGGGGCATATGTGATAAAAAAGTCCCACAAATAAACAATAAAAAAAATATGGCAATGTGCAATGAGAAGCCTGAGTGGGCATTCTCTAATTACATTCTCCTTCATCAGGCACTCATTTGTGCACAAGCATTAATACTTTTGACCCCATGCAGCCCGAACACTAACATGCCTGAGGAAGGAAAAAGAGGAGGGAAATGAAAGAGAAAAACATGAAGGAATATCTTATTAGGGGAGTCAGGCATGTTTTGGCCCTCGTTTCTTGATGGCTGCTCTTGGTGTCGCGACCTACTGGCGTCTAGCTAATACGACAGTGTACGCCATGCCATTGTTCTCAATCAATAACTAATTATCAAAGTACTGGCTCCGACTTGTATTGTCCTCTTTGCTTGGAGCCCCTTGTTGTGGACTGAAAGACAGAAAGGGGGAAGAAAGGGGAAAGGAGGGTGGCTTTTGGCTGCACAGTGATGCTGCCGCCACAACATCCTCGCAAGCCTTTCAAGATACACTGTGCCGTCAGTTTGAATTACCATCCCCGACTAATTGATATGAATTAGAACAGAAGAATTATTGTTGCTGCTGAATGTCATAACGATATATTCAAAGTAATCATGGGAGACAAAAAGGGAACAGCACAAAACACACAAGCAGACCAAATAAGAAAAGACAAATTAAGCCGACTCCTGCTAGGGACTCTGCAAACGAGGCTTTAGACAATGGGGAAAGAAAATTAGACTGCTACCAATCTGTATGTTTCATTATTTCAATCTTGTTTGCAAGCATGAACCATGATTTAAACTAAGCAGAAAGGAGTTATTTTCCAGAATAAAGTTGGGTTTTATTTGTGAGCCATATCTTAACCATCAACAGGTTCAAGCGCAGCTCTCTAATCACTGATACAATGTCCTTTTATCACCTTGTCATTGTTGGTTGGTTTTTACAAATGAGCTGACTGAAATAGAGGAACCCAGTAATTCGTAGTTGGCAACACAGGGTGGATTGTGTGCTGGTGCCTGCCTGTCTCTGTGCTTCCTAATGGAGTGGCGAGTCCTGTCATCCCACGTGGCAGCACAGTTCACTTCTCCGCAGTCCTGTTGGTGCCACTGGCACCAGGACTGTGGGCCAAGGCCCCAAGGAGCCCAGGGGGTGGCTGGTGCCCCAGTGGCAAGCAGGGGTCAGCCTAGTAAAAGTGCTGCCCTTAGGACAGTGAGTCTAATCCCACAGCAAGAGCATGGCAGCTGGAGCAGCCCATTCGTCCAGCCTGTGTAATGATATCACTTGCACTGGATCTGATGTCTGACCTCATTACCAGAGTTTAATTGCGTTGCTAACAGAGTTTCAGTTCTTCTTTTCTCTGGCCTCTTTCCTGTTTTTGACAGCTCTCCAGAAGAATTTCTCTGGTGCTCAAAAAACTAAATTAATTTCCTAAACATTTGTTTTTCAAGTTTACCTTTACTGAAAATAAATTGAAATATATTACTTGGCTGAACAGGTAAAATATATTATTTATTTTTGGTTTGAATTGGCTTAACAAATTTAAATAACATCTACCAACATTCATTTATTGAATAAATCTATTTTTATTTAGATATATTATACATGAGAACTGGAAAATTTTAAAACTATAATCCCCACAACAAACTATATATTTCTCAAAATTAAACTTTTCATTGAAAAACGTATTAGTTTCACAATTGCCACTTCAAATCAGAATCAGCACAAAAATAAAGGCATGGATTGTTTTTCTAAAAGAAATGACAGGTGGTTATTAATGGGGGAATAATTTGAAATAGAAAGGAGAGCATTAAATCAGCAGTTCATTAACACCTTTTAAATATACCTGGTCCTTATCACATTGTGTTTATTACAGAAAAGTGTGAAAAAGCTTCACTACGTATGTAAATGACGATGGTGTTGTTCACACTTTAAATTAGGTAATGACTTTTTTTTTTTATTCATTGTTATGAGCAATAATTTCATGAAAAGTGTCACTTTTACCTTTAGGAGTTTTATTTACTGAGGTTTTCACTCATCAGATTTATGTAAAACTACATGTTCCTGAGAACTACAGAGGACTGGGCATTACGTCTCAAGGGAAATATTTCTTTTCTATTTGTGCAGACTGTTTTGATGCTTAGAATCCAGAAAAGCCGCCCCCCGCCCCAACTTGTTGTGAGCGGCGTGACCCGAGAGCCAGCCATATCCTGCCCTCCACCATGAAGGAAATAACTCTCTTTCATGCCATGATACCACATGAAATATGAATAGTGAAAACAGACAAGAGTTGTGGTGTAAATAGGAAGCATGACTAGGGCTTCGTGCTGCACATAGGGGCTCCGCTGCCTCGCTATCACCAGCTCTCTCCCTCCCACACAGCTCAAGAGGTAGTGTCATCTTAGTTTCCTATTCAGCGCCCAAGCTACAGCCCTCCATAACCTGCACACCCTTAAGAAGCTACCATTGGGTCTCCGGGTACGGGCCACCACTGTTAATGGGGTTGCTCTTTGAAAACATCACAACACAAATAAACAGGGCACTCTATTGTGTATTAAGTGCAGTGAAACTTTGAGTAAAAGTATCATGGTGGGTAAAGGTTAGAGGCATAAGGTATCAGAGTGTGTGTATGTGTGTGCAAACAGCAGGCTATGTACAGGTGCTGTGCTGTATTGAAAATGCCTCATTACCACCCTTCCCGTTTTCTCGGGCTCATATAGTGTAGCAATGTGCCCTTGAAAACAGACCCCAATTAATTCTTTGCATTGTGCGTGTGGATAGATTTTCCAATATTCTCATCATGAAAGAGCAATTATAATTCCATGATTCATATGCACACTCCATTTGAAGCAGCTATCCTCGCCCATTGTCAGTTGTCAGAGTAGAGGATAAACCATGAAAAGGCCTAATCCTGCTATGGGCAGCAGGCTTTAATGAGCAGACTGTCTCAGGCAGAGCCATGTGATACCCTGGCTGGGGCCAGACCAGAGCAACGTGGAGGTCAGTTCCTAATGGAGGGCTCCATGGCTTCCCCTCTGGAGAAGGGCGGAGCCCACTTACGTTGACCTGTTAAGTCAAGTTGCTCTCCTCTGACCCTCCAAAAGATGCCTGTATGTGGGAGATTGTCAGGAAAGCTACAGCACAAACAGCCGTGCTGCCTGCAGGCAATGAGGCTCGCTAGAAATGAAAGGGGGGTAAAAAAAAAGAGAAAGAAAGAAAGAAAGAAAACGGCAGCTCAGAACAAGAGACTGGAGCCTGTGAAAGATGTAAATTCAAAGCAAAAGCAGCAGAACTTTAACCTATGGGCTATTATGCAGCAAGTGAAACAGAGCTGCCGCTTGGAATTAGGGGACAATAGGGAGTTCAGGCCAGGGGCATTTAACCAATGGACATCTAGTGTATCAGATCCCAATCTTAATGACATCAGTGACCAAAGCTTTGCAGAAAGTCTGATCTCTGGTGGCATAAAGAAAGGGTCGTGGCCAGGAGGGATTAGTAAAATATATGGAAAAAACTAAAAAAGATATGAAAAAAGAAAGGATAATGAAAAGAGGTTATGAGAAACCACGGTGAATATTATTGCCGGACTTCACTGAGATGCAGAGGGGAGGAAAAAGCTGTGCAAATAGTCATGGGATTGCAAAGTCAATAACGCGTGCAATCTTCACAGACAGAAAACTATAATCAACAAAAATCCATATTGAAGGTGAATGCCAGAGTTTTTCAAAATGTCAGTGGAGTGTGTTTGCAGAAGGGCAGGAATGACAGATGAAGAGCAGGGAGGTGAGTGGCAGGGACACAAGGACAGGCGGACTATGTGCTGATGAGGTCCTGGACACAGCGACCAGGCAAAGTGCAGCGCTGGGCCATGAGAGCACTCTGCTTAAGCCTGCTCCCAACAGAAAAGCCAAGAGGAGTCAGCAGCGCTACTGCAATCTAATGGGAAAATTCACAGGTTAACAAGACAGTAGGCAGCCTGGATTGCGAAATGGTAGCAAGAGTGATTTGCAGAGACACTTTATATCTACAATTTTAGCAATGATAAAAACACTTTTTCCTTTTCTGATACGGTCCTGTAAAATACAATGCTATGTACTACCTGGCAAAACAGCAACTGAAAACCAGGTGATTGTGGAGGAAGCGTGATTTTTGTGAATATAAGCACTTAAGTTGAGTCATTTTTACAGATATAGATATTTTCCATTTTCAACTCTGACAAAAATGCGGTAAAATGGCGGGGCCATTTTTTTCTTTTCAATTTTTGTCTCGTAAATCCTTTTCAAACGCAATTCCTATTCTTCTTTTGAGGTCTTTTAAGTCATTATAAATGTTTTCTCTCTCCCTCTCTTTCTCTGTCTGTCTCTCTCTCTCCCTTTCCCTAGCTTTAGCCTTCTTGAATAAAATAAGTGCAGATTTGCTGGAAATCAGTGGCTTTTGTGTGTGGCTGCAGGAGCATGGTGAAATGTTTGGACACTAATACCCATTCATTTCGGTAGCGCCATAAATAAAAGCTGCCAGCTATGCGGCTGCTGTGAAGTGGTATTCTTTGGTGCCCAGCAGGATGTCCTGTTCACATTAGCGCAGCAGGGAAAACTGGCCGGAACAGCCAGACAACTAAATCAAGACATTGTCAACTTCTGACAAAATTGCTATGGGGGGGGAAACTGGTTTTAAGAGAGGTTGTGCATGTTTGGTTGTGTGCATGTTGCAGTGTGTGTCTGTGTTTCTGTGTGTGTTCACAAGACGCAGAGAGAAACAGAGCGAGAGAGAGAGAGAGAGCAAGAGAACGAGAGAACAAGAGAGGCGTGGGGGAGATATCTTGTCAAAATGCAGTGTATTCTGAAAAATAATTCCAAACAGAGCAACACCATGGGGCTGACATGAATGAGAAAGTGTTGCTTGAATGGAGACGACAGTGCTTAGATCAAGAAATAAAACCTAAGCCTCCATAAACACTCATCTCCGATGTTTTGTCCCCACCAAAGCAATCCAAAATGCTTCTTAGGATCAATTTTCCAATATGTACCAATGTTGTGCAAGCTTCAAATTTTAAAATGACAAAAACATCATAGAAAGAAAAACACTGCAATATGTTTTGAGTTGGCCATTGAGCTTGGATTTTGACTTGCTTTTGGATGAGAGGGCTCTGGCCTCAAGTCATTGTGAGCCTCCTAATAAAAAAAATGTAACGTAATTTCCCTGTCTGTACATATAAATTTAACTAATTCCCCCCCAGCTAAAAAACAAAAAGATCAAAGTTAAATCTCTGGGCATCTGTGATAAACTTAAACCAGGTTAGGGCAAACAGCACCACATGAGACAGAAAGTCATAAAGCACACTCCTTTAAACACAGTCCCAGCCCTGGGCTAGATTTGCAGGTGGTCGATTGCCTGGTCTTCACAAAGGTTAGCTCTTAGGGAGTGCTAAAAGCTGCAGGTCTGAAAGTGAGTCCTATCATCAGAGGAGACCTCAGTGCCAACAAGACCCAGATAATGACAACTCTGACCTCAGTTAAGTACATAACACAGCAAGAGCTCTTGGATGTGCTGCCCAGAACAATGTAAGGGGAGAAGGGAAATGCTGCGCCAGGGCCACAGCTGGGACATGCCATGCCAGTGGGCTTGCCATTTTGATTAGGGGTAAGTAAGCCTTTTAACTTACTTAGATTGAAAAGAAAAAAAAAAAGAAAGGGTGGAGTTTCTATTCATATCATTTCGCCTTAGAAAGCCTACTTGACAACACAGTGGTTCAGCAGTTCCTTATAATGGGAAATGAACCATTGCAGTGCATGTCAGAGGCCTAATGTGTACCACAGATTATACGTGGAGAAAAAGAATGAAATAAGGTTTGGCAGTGCCATCGTGAGGTTGCGGCTGGATTTGTGTATCTTGAGGCATCCTGGAGCCCATCCAGACACCCCGCTTTTGGAGTTCTGTGAACTGGAGATGAGAGGAGTGCTCCCTCTTTCTGCAGGCTCTAAGTTGGAGTCTTTGCTGTAGGGTTCAGTGGACCATGAGAAAACACCAGTGAATCCGTCACCATCATCCCTCCTGGGACAAAGCTGGCTGGTCACTTCTGAAGCTCCAGTGACCCAAGGCTTGAACCCTGCTGCTCTCCATTCCCTGTCCTGTGCAGCCACTGGGAATCTACGACCTCAAATTCATTGGGAATCACACAGTTGCATGGTAGCTTCAAAAGCAATGGCTGGTTCCGTCATGTTTTTAAACTGCGTTGTGCCCTCCACTGCCTCCGCACAGATTTAACAAAAATATTGATAAGTGCACAATTTCTTTTTGTTTATGGAAACAAAGCTCTGTTTTGGAAAAAAAATACAGTTGAATCTCAACATTAAAAACATATCATGGAATTATGAAAATAGTTATGATTTTGTAATAGCTTTCTTACAGCATCCAAGCCCAGATGGCTCTTAATTGGTTGGCAAAGGGAGCAAGGGGTCTTTTTTTGAGGCGTGAGTGTGTGATTGTTGCTGCTGAATTGCTGCTGTGAAAGGCTGACTGCGTGATGTGGAGATGGAACAGTGTGAGAACAGGTCACACAATGGAGCCACCAGCCTTGCACGCGGGGGGATGTTGGGGGTGCGTGGTGTGTGTCTGTTTGGGGGGAAACGAATGACAGCTTAAGACGGAGAAGCGGAGATATGTAAGGGAAGGTAGACACACAGAAAATCTACAGAGAGTAAGACTCATCAAGACTTTTGTATTGAATGAAAATTCTCTTGTGTGGTATAATGCTGCACATACAAAGTATGTACATTTGACTCATCATCTAAAAAAAGTGCACAAGCTAAACCAAAATTTATTATAAGTTCTACTTAAACTCAGTGTAACTGATACCCACTCATTACACTGGTAGTTTTTATGCAACATTTAAAAATAAATGCATCTAATTACCATAAGCAAATTTTCCTCAATATGTATATATATATATATATATATATATATTTAGAACCAGTTATTTATATAACTGACTGCAAAGACATAATCGGTGCCACATAAAATGTCCCACAACAATGATCACTTTTAGGGCTGTTATGGTTCACATGCTATTGGTATAGGACTTTGCCTCTTTTTTTGTTGGTTTTGTGCATTGTGTTAACCATGCTACAGTACTGTTAATACCAAACTGCCAAACTTTGTCCATCTTGGAACACTGTAGAACATCATTATGTGAGAGTTCCACCAGCAAAGGTTTCGCACTATGTGCCAGCTCTTGAATCTCAGGTTAGCTTACAGGTTTAACTGGCAAGCATCATATGGTGAATACGAGTGAGGAGCCATGGCTTGAAAAGTTCCCCATATAATTAAAAGCCCCCCACCCCCTTTTTTTTTTTTTACCAATTTCTGATTGCAAGGAAAACTTTTTTTGAATACTGTTACATAAGAACAAGATCTTGATGTCAAATGAAACATGAAAACATTTGCCTGTTTGAACTCTTAGTAATGGAATCAGCAAAAAACTTTAATTTCTGCTACAAAATCAAAAAAAGTTACTACCTGTTTTCTGATTTTTTTTTAAATCAACAATTTCACTTTCACGTATTAGTACTGTACTTTGTCATTTGTATTTGCAACATTTCAAGTTGCAACTGTTACAGATTTGTAAATCAAAAAGTTGTGATAACCTGTAATAGAATGTAACAAAAAAAATGTGTTAAATCAGTGGCTGCAGTAGAGAAAAGGTTGTCGGTGTGTTTGTGGCTACAGGAGCACCTCATGCCCACACATGGTCAGGTCGAGCAGTTTGTTAAACGCACAAAAAATGCAAAACAATTTAATACAATTAGTGGCTCTAGAGGGGGCATTTAGTGTTTTTATCACAGACTGTATAATTAATAGTGGACAGAACCACTGTGACATCACACATTGGTGTGTGGACTGCTATTGTGAAGCCTTAGGTTTTGCACCATGTCCATCACCATCTCAGTTTTTGGAGTCAGAAGTGACCATGTTTGGAAAAGAGTGAACAAGAGGCCATGCCCTTAATTATGCATGACTTAAATATAATTTAAACAAGTGAGTTGTATAAAA
This sequence comes from Acanthurus leucopareius, assembly GCA_029814765.1. Taxonomy (NCBI): domain Eukaryota; kingdom Metazoa; phylum Chordata; class Actinopteri; order Acanthuriformes; family Acanthuridae; genus Acanthurus; species Acanthurus leucopareius. The sequence goes on along the minus strand of JAQMCX010000050.1, from coordinate 13,354,397 downwards.
GTTTCGGTACAGTTGTCATGAATTGGGAAATTAACTATAGGGACCAAAATGTTAATGTATCAAGCTGTAAACACGTAGGCTGTATTTTTCCTTAAAAATTTCAATTTGCATTTTAATAAGGGGCTTTTAGTCTTGCTTTGGAGCTAGCCTCAAGTGGCCAATCTGCAGAACTGCAGTTTTTTGCATTTCCAGGTTGACTACATTTGTTAGCTCCCAGAGGTTGAGATTTTGTACCTACTTTACCTGAAGGCCACAGTAGATTCTCCCACATGCTTAAAAAGGGAAGCGTTAGAGAAGTCACTTTCAGCTTGTTATGATCTAAAACATCTCTAGTGGATGAATTTAAAATCTACACGCCAAACCTTCAGTTTATATTACCTTAATGCCATAATTGATTTAGTACATCATTTTTGTCTGACTATTTGATTGTCCTCTTTTAATGTCCATTCTAGTACAACTACACTGAAGGGGCATTTGTGAATTCATAATTAATAATCTTGTGTAGCACAGGCAACAGAGTGACCATCAATGGAGAAGGAATTTATTGCTGATGTGGACATGAGGGCTCAGTGGTGTGATACTGTTCCACAAGTGAATACTTTGTCATTTAATGCAATTTGTTTTGGAGCCAAAAGGGAGTTTAATTAAATTGTTCTATTAAATTACATGATCATCATCACATAACATATTGCTACTCACTACCCCCATAATATTTACTCAGAGTTATTTTAACTGACCAGGTTTTTATTTTTATTTCCTGCACATTTTGACATAAGCAGTTTTATTTTTACTTAATTTAATTTCTCCAAAGTAACAATAATTTTTAATAAATCTATCTTAGTGCATTCCATACTATGAACTCAAAGAACCTTATTTAAGAACACTGCTTCATCTATCCTCTGCATTATTACACACACCTTGTGGGTAAAATAAATTTAAATGAGTTGTCTCGCTCATAAAACAATGCTAGGTCTTCTGGGTCTGGGAGGGGAAGTATTACTAGGAAAGATGAAGACCTAACACTTGTGCAACACCTTCTAACAGGATGTCTTTATGAGCAAGGGGCAAAATTAAGCTGTGTCAAAATGGCAGGCCATGGGAGAGGTTGCAGTAGACATCAAATCAACAGCAGTCCAATACAGGATCCCATTATCAATGACACTATATGAGTGCCCCCGGCCAAAAGTCCCCTGCACTGCACAAGTTAAGGTGTTGCTTGATTCATTAGTGCCTGTGTCTGTGCCGAAGTGATGGCTCCCTCATTGTCCTGAGAGGGGTGAAAACTGGAATGTCTTTTCTTCCTGTCAACACTATGTCACTTTAATTTCTTTTTCTGACGCCCAGCAGTGACACCTGGAAAGGTCTGACCGAGCATGGTAGCAAGGGATCATAGGAGAGTCCTATTTAAAGGGAGTGGTTGACACTGTTGACATGTCATTCTCTTTCTTCCTTGCAACCTCACCTTTTCTTGTAAGAATAGACAAATGTATTGCTTTAAAAGGCTGATATTGTTTGAACAACCAGATAGTGATCAGTCATAACTCAGACGTTCTCTAAAAACTCCAAAAATCTGACCAGATGCTGACACTATCATCTGCATGTTTGCAGCTGATCAGAGATGGCCAGAGGAGGGATTCAAGATATTCAAATATCTTGCAGTAATTTAAATTAAAGATGCAATCTCACTCACAGTGTTATTAACACAACTCAGACACAGATTTACTCAGGCAATTTCATTGATTAAAAAAATGCTAAACACAAAACTAAACAAAAATGTTGGAAGAATGATTGCAATGCACATTATTGTCCAGGGTTTGTGTTGAAGTATTTACAGTATGAAGTCACCCATAATACACTGTTAGAATATAATAGCTGTCAATGGATGCACAGTGCTAATAATGTAATGTCCCCCTCCCTGAGGGAGCTGATCTCCTCATCTGGGTCATGGTGAGTATTAAAAGGGTTAAGGGTGCACAGTAAATTTATTGTGGGTCTTCCAGCACCAATGGGCCAGAGCACTAATGGATGACCTTGGGGTTTGGCTGTTCCAGACTTGAGGAGATCATGTCTCACCACCTCCCTACCACCAGGATGACCCCGGCCCTCTCTGCCCCTGGCCTCAACCTTTAACTCACTGATCTTTGACCAAATTATTAAGCAGACACCTGCTTTCCGGTGTATGGTCAGAGTGGGGGGAGGACTCACTCTGGGTACTCTAATTTGATGTAGATGTGTGCTGCGACAGTATCCATCTCGCTAAGGATAAACCCATCTGTTAGGCTTCCCAGCAGTATGACTTTCACTGATGCCTGCATGCAGTGTGATCATTTTACTGTTTACACTGGTGTAATATAACTTTGTAATTTAATTTGCTTTGTTAATCTATTTTAAATCCCAACATTATCATTTGAAATTATACAAATACTATTGATTTATGGCCGCATTGTCTCCACACAATTCAACATGTATAATTTATAAGTACAGGTACCTGAGTTAGTGGACAGGTAATTGTAAAAGATAAACTCGGGCCCTACAACATTTGGCCTCAGTGATATTGAGTCCTGTTTCATGTGATAATCACACAATGTAATGTAACATCCAGGCACAGTTCTCCAGGGTTGGGATATTCAGCGTGGTGACCGGCAGCAGTTTTAGATTAAAAATGAGCAGCTCAATCAAACTAATTTTACATTCATAATTTAATTTCAAAGCTAATTAATATCAGGCAAAAAAACCTAATTTGATGTATAATTTACACATTGAAAAAATGACATTGTTTTCTTTATTTTAAATTATTGCCATTTAATTTATATGATTCTTTCTCCTCTGTGACTGACAAATTCACACAATCACATATTCATGCCGCAAAAATGCACCCATTGACCCTGAAAGTGGAGGAGGGAAAGAGAATTTTGCAATGATGTCAACTATAAAATATAGTCCTCCATCAAGGGCACTAAGGTATGGGGACCGGCCCTAAAGACTGCGAGTGACCTCAGGGACTAGTATGTGTCAAACTTGAGAAAAAAAAGGAGAGAGAGGGAGAAAAAAATGCTGCCATTAAGGTATAGCTTGGAAATGACACTGACCTAAGTCTGCCATCTTGCATTGTCCCACCATCTGCACAAATGTGAACTTTGCCTTTAAATCGTGGCTTCTCAATTAACATGTCCAGCTGGGTGGAGAATTTCCTCAGCTCCCTAATATCATTACTGCCACACCAGACTGTGATATAAATATTAAAATAGTGCCCAGAGCTCTTTGCTTTGCTATGCAAGAGCTTCTGCTTCTCGGGCTATAATGAAGTGCACCCACCTAGCCGGGTAACTGCAGAAAGTGAGGCCCTATTAAGGCTCCTGCAGATGGTAAGACAGAAAGGATAAATGTCTTGGGCTACCTTTCTTTGTGAGTTCTTTTTCTCTTCTACTTATGTGGGATCTTAGGCACAAGGCAGCACCTACATGGCAAAACAACACACTCTCCAATGCTCTACGATGGCAGAGGCTCAAGCCTCTTTGAGATATTCTAGTGGTCTCAGACAAAGAGGGTTTAAAGCATCAAGTCTTCTTCCAAAATGCAAGCTGTGCGGTCTTTGTGATAGCCCCATTACAGCATGAAGGACTCTTACTTTAGGCTGTATGTCTGTGTATGTCTGTCTGTGTTTGCTTGTATGGATAACTGTACTTTCCAGGAAAAGAGATCTTAAGAGGAAGTCTTTGAATGTAGGACATTGGCGCTGTTGCGGTTAATCTCCCCCCACGGCTTTACAGACGGCTGTGGATTTAGGAGTTGGCATCATAACTGACCAGTGCTGTTTGATTAGATAACAGGGGATCTACTGCAGGCATCAATGGTCCACCGTGCTGAAATGAAACAGTTTGCTGTCCGCCCATTCTGCTTAGAACACGATGGGGGTGATTCTTCAACAGACTGATGCCACAAGCTGCCAAGCAGCGTCCACCACAGCGATACTACGATCATGGTGATAACTACGGACGGCACCGGCTTGTACCAGATGTTGGGAATTAGCTGTCCCTTCGGCTGTCATGGGCTGTGCCCTGCAGCTCTCCTTGAGACTCACTGTGCAGGATTGCAGGTGTTGATGAGTTGCCAAAGAAGGCCGTGGAAAGATACTTGGGAAAAGGAAATGGTAACTCTACTGTTAGAATTAACACTGCTTTCTGCACTGACCATGTTTTTGGCTTTTAAGGCAGTCACAGTGTAGCCAAAGATGCTGACTGGCTCATTATGCTAGGTGAACATGCTGACCATATGAATACCCTTTTGTCTACAGTTGATACTAAGACAAGTCAAGCTCAACATGGATAAAGGCTCTGAGGGGACAGACTGAGGAGCAGGAGGCTTTACATTTGCTGCAAATCTAGTGTCTAAACTCTAAAAGGAATAGGACACATTATTTCCCACTTCCATTTCTATTACAAAGCAATACTACAAATAAACCCCAGCAGCACACAATATTTCTGTTGTACACTATATTTTCGGAGGTCTGTTTCTGTTGCTATTGTGAATGAATTTGTTGTGTTAGATTACAGCAAAGCCTCTTTCTTTGGAAAAGGATTTTTCTTCAATTTCAGTCGCTGAACAAAACTGTATCCTGTTATTCTGACATGAACTATAATTTATTTCAAATTTATTACCCAAGTTAGAAAACTTTGGTCTATTTGTCTCTTTTATTTAAAACATGATCTCTCTCTCCATTGTCTGCATCATAGTATAACTTAATAATTCAATTCTACTGATTGCTTTTAATATAAAAGTTTTACTGTTTACAGACTGCAAAAAAATCATACTAACATTTTTTACAATACATTCTGATGTTTATTACAAGCTCTCTGAATCTTGTATTGCAGCAGAAGGACTGACTGGTTAAGCTCGGCCCTCGCGGTACTGTGGTGGAGGGCCTTTGTCCCCTAAAACGAAATATTCTTTGAGTGCATGGGGGTGGATGTCACTTCAGATACAGATGCATTTGGGGGTCTGCATGGGGGGAAATAATGTGCAACAATGATATCTTTGATCATTGCTAGAACTCCCCAACACAGGAACTGTGTCGAGTGTGGTTATCATCAACCCATTTCTATTCCCCCAGCACAAATCATTTCATGGCTCCTTCATCCCATGTGCCAGAACTGGGTTTCAAAAGCAATTTCAGCTGAAAAATAAGGTGCTTTTCTTCAATTTTCAAGCCATTTGTATCAGGGTTAGTGTTGTTTACCTAGCTAGTACACTGGTATTTACATACCTCTTTAAGGAAAAAAAATTGCCTGGTATGATTTATGGACTGCAGCAAGAGCGCAATTTTCTATGTCGTACACCTAATCTGAGAGGGTATGGAGAAAGGTCACATTGACCATACAAATACCATGGCCCTTCCACTGAGAGTGGGTGGATATTCATTCTCTTTAAAAAAATGTCAGTTAGGTCTGATTTATGATATGCAGAGCACACCAGGCTCGACTACACCTTTGGTTTCAGCCTTACGTCTGGGTGGATGAAATAGAGAGAATAAGAAAAGAGAATAATTTGTCCTAAACTATCGCCTTTGATAACACCATGGATACGCATCTACAGTAGGTAACAATAATATTGTTGTTCTGTCTTATATTTTTATATCACAGAGAAAAGAACAATAACAAAAGCAGCCAATGATGTGTTATAATCACAAAGAACAAAAAGAGCAAGTGAGAAACAAGGAAAGATGCTGTCAGGTGTTGGGATCAATGCCATGTTTCAGAGTTGTAACCTTTAGCCTCCCCCTTGACTCCTGTGTGATATGATACCATGAGACTGATAGAGATGGCAAATACATTTTCACATACTTAGCGAACACGATACTGCTATGAGGCCTTCTTTCTTCCCCTTAATTTCCCAAACACATCTTTCCTCTACGGTGTCGGGCATGAATTTGATCTGCACGACGGGAAAGAATAAACCATTTTCAGTCCTTCTTATGATTTATTTAAATACTACAGCTTACAAAGACGCCATCCTGCCTTGGGCGATACTCATTGCCCACACATAGTTAACTATCAATGAGAATCCTTTAATTTATCATCCATTAAAACCTGACATTGTCATTTTATGTTCATTAATATTAATATCAACTCTGTCTTCTATGTGTGGCAAGGACGCTTGTTTCTGCTAGAGAGAGAATAAAGGGAAGAATCGCAAAAAGGTCAGTCAATTCACCGAACTGCTGAAACACTAAGCAAAATAATAAAGGGCATCACAATCAAGATACCACTCTGGGACAAACCGAGCGAGGTGAAATGACAGCACCCAAAACAATTATGAGGCCGACAAAATGTATGCTTTATTTCAGTTGAGTTACATCTCAAGAAGCCACAATTACCTGATGAGAGAAGAATAACTATGGTTCTTTGTTTTTTTTTCATCAGGTTGAGCTATTCATATCAAAAATGGGTGAGATCAAATGCAGAAACACTATCTGCTTTAGAAGCTCCATTTCTGCTCGACATGTGTTTGTGGTTTTGTAGTTTTTCACTGGTACCGAAGCACATTTGACTGAAAACAAATGGATCCGTGGAGTATAAAAAGAAAAAGTATAGTGTGTCAGTTTTTTGAGATTCTGTTTCATGTTCAGAATTACACGCTCATTATTTACAGTGTGCTCACGGCTTGCATGGACGGACCAATTTATGGGGAAGCAGAGGATCAAGTTCAGTCCTAATGACAACCCTTCACTGACCTCTCCAGAGAAAACAAATGGAGCCCCAAGGTGATGTTTCAATATCACTAACTACTTGGGTGTCCTAGGGAAAGGAACAGATGTAGCCCTGAGGATGAGGAAGGGGTGAGGTACAGGTCAAGGTCACCATACGCCAAGGTTAGGGTCAGATAAGCACGGCTGCCTCGGGGTCTTCACATGCCCACAGGCCATAAAAGGGAGGCGTGGACAGAGACTCAAGAGCTGTGGATCAAGTGTTATTCCACTGAGGGCCTGAGGGGCGGGTGAGGGCGGGGGCACGGAGGTTCAGCACTGTCATATGCCTGGGTTATACTGCTGGTCTCATCGCCTGCTTTGGGCTGTTGCTGGGAGAACACTTGCTAAATTACTAATGTGTTTGTCAGCGAAGAAAGTAAGAAATCCTCACCAAACTATGCAAATGTGAAGTGGGAAACTTTTTTAATAACTAATCACCTTGTTTTAAAATAAGCTTCAATTTCAGCCCGCAGCATTGATGCAGTTATAGAGTAAAATATCTAATATATGAGGAAAAATTTCTTAAATAGCCTCATTTCATAATTAAGACTGTAAGTAGGATTTCAAAAGAAAATACAGCAAAAGTCTGACGTCTTTCTGCACAGATTACAATGCAAATTCCTATATATATACCATACTACAGCAACAAGAAATGATCCCTAATTGGAAAAATCTAAATGAATTACTTCAGGTTATTTGTTAAGACTATGAAATGTCAGACTATGCCATTAGTTGCAGCGGGAGATCCCATGGTATTTGGAGAGGAATAAATTGGCTCTAGCACATTTATTTTGACTTAATTAATAAGATAACCTAAGTGATTTATTTGATTCCCCAGACTGTATGGCACAATAATAACCTACAGTACGAGGTAAATTTGCTAAATGTGTTCAACTAGAGAAGGACAACAGGAACAGAGTGAGTCTGCAATTACTGTCATATTCATGGGGAGGAGGATGCTAATAGGGAGATTTTCTGCTCCAGATCAAATCAAATGTAAATGTATCCTGGTGGGTTGTGCTTCCTTTAATTAGAAGGTGCAAGTAGTTTGATAAACTCTTAAAGCTTGTGGTTCCTCTGGTTGTCAGCTCATTACGAGCCTGCTCATCCTGCAGGGCATAAAGCTTTTCCACATATATATATTTTACAGCTATGTATAAACAATACCATACAGTGTGAAGTTATTAGTGAAATATTCTCTCAAATAGGTAATATGAAGATAATCAATGGCTCTTTTCATTATTTATGACTCAGATAAGAATTCATAGAAAAAAAGAGATTTGATTCTCTTTTTCTTTATTTATTGTTCAGGTGAAAAACAAAGACTGACCCCTCATATAATGAGGATATTAAAAGAAGTTCTAACCAGAGGGAAATAACCAAAAAACAATGGTATTCTTCAAGCTTCTGAAAAAATATATATCAAACAATATCACTGGGAATGAAGTTTAGAAAAAAGTGTTTTTATATCATTAACTCTGCAAAGAAAACTGTAAAATAAGGAAATTTCGATTTATTGTCCACAAATATATGAAACATCTCTCCTCTTTGGCAATAAACTGAACTGTATATAGTTCACCTGAAAATGGAAACAGACTTACCACACTGAGATGGAAAAAAAAATTAATAAATTCACATATAAACCTCCACCAAACGTTCACAGTATCTCGTTATGAGGAAAGTGTTCTCTCATTAAGTAGAAAGTAAGCCTATATGTCGTAAAAAGAGAGAGGGGTTGCTGACTTTAACAAGTACACTTTCTCAATATAATAAGATACATTTTTGTGAGACTTTATCCATTGTTAAAAGAACAGGACTTTAGAAATTACACTGATGGCTGAGGGTTACACGGATAGATGACAGAATATTCCATCAAATAAATAATGAAGCTGCATCCTCAATATCACAACCACAAAGGCTCTAACAGAGAAAAATCTCTCAGAAGAGCTGAGACATAATGGACATTATGTTTATATCTGCTTAAAAATAACAGTCTCTATCACTTAGCTGAAAATGAATCTTACAGACTTATTTATTTATTATAAAATGCATTTACACATTATCAGGTCTTATAAATGCCCTCACTGATCATTTTTTGTAATGTTGTAATTTTGTAGTGTAAGCCAGCACACCTTATATATTCTGTTGTTTTGCTAAGACAATAAAATTCTTTTTATGAAAAGAATTTTGTCATTAACAAGATTTTTTTTATGTTTATAGAAAGATATTGGGCTGGTACTGATATCGAAATTATAGCTCTGGTACCAAACAAAATGCCAAATATTCACAATAATGTACAGACAATAAATTTTAATGACCCATAAGCTGAACAATTGTTACCAAAGTATTGGGCATGATGCAAAATGCTGTAAATATTCAGTTCAAAAACAAGTTAAAAGTACAAATGACAGAATAAATTAGGTATATGTATCATTCACTTCCATTAATCACCTTTATTTATCAATGTCAGCAATGCCATGGTGCACTGATCCTCTATATTACCAAAAAATCCCCATGAATATAAAACACAAACAAAACTGATACCAAGTTCATCACTTATCAGTGATGATGACATGTGTTGTGTCATTGTTTTAGACGTTTTTTGATTAAAGCAGTGGTTTTAATGAGATCCTAAGAAAAGCTGTTGACAGTGAGTACATTAACATTATTAAACAGCATGCATGTCAATCACTGTTGTCATGAAGTGCGATAAGCTAAGGTAGTCAACATATAGCTAGCATAACACTAAGGGGACCGAAATAAGACATTAGGAACAGAGGAGACCCTGGATAGAGAGACACTGAGAAAGAGAGAAAGAGAGTGAGAGAGAGAGAGAGGGGGGAAGAGGAAACTGGGGATGGAGTAGAGAGAAGAGAGAGAGCGAGATGACTCCAAGAAGGTCACTCCTTTTTTGTAGTCAATAATTGACATTTAAACACGCGTTTCAAACGTCACTGATAAAATTACGCGAGATAATGGAGAGCGAGCTGCTTACGCTGGCATGCAATTATAACCATAATGAGATGCAAAAATGCAAATGTCTTTGTGCGTGCTCCAGCCTCCTTTTGTGGGGTGCCGCGGCGTCTGTGGTGGATGATAGATGCCACGCTGGTGGTGGTAGACAGAATGGTGACATGTGGGAGAGGGAGCACACAGGGAACAGAACTGGGGCAAATATGCCACACACCCTCACAAAAGTAAATCCCATAACTGCCTTAGCTAATGCTTCCCTGAATGCTCTCCAAGTCTATACAGTTAATTAATTGCTACAGATATTTTTTTTTTTTTTTTTTTTTTACAATCAAGCGGAAAAACAGGATTTACAGGCTGTTTTGAAATTGAAGGATTTTAAGATATTGACATTGCTTAGATCATAGTAGGAAAATAATCTTCATGCCCACAAATATATTTTTTTCTGCCAAAAAGAGCAAAATAGATCTAATTCTTCAACATTTCCCCTTTAAACAAAGTTTAAGGCCTGAACCAGAGAATACAGTGATAAGTTTACACCTCGTTGAACTTAAAGAAAATCATGCACTTTTGTAGATTTATAATATATAACCTTTCACAAGCTTTTTTTTATTTTAAGCATGTTGTATAGATATTTAAATATAACATTTATTTAGCAGCATGTTATTAATCATGTCTCCAGTGTCAACAGTTTGCACTGATCTCCTGTATTGCTTCCCTGCTCTCAAAATTAATGCTCCTTTTAGACTAAACAACTGAGAGCTTTTTACACTATACATGACACATAACCATACAAATCCACTGCATAAAGCCTTGGCTGATATCTATCCTTGAATAACATTGAAATAATGCAAGTACAAATTCCTATAACCTACTTCCCTCGTTTGTAGGCTCACCCTTTCCAGACCTGTCGCCCACCCCTCTACCTCTGGAGGCTGATAAGAATGGGACACAAAACATGCTAGCAGTCATGCTGTTTGTTAGAAGCAATTAATTTCTCCGAGGCCTTCATTCCATTCAGGGTAAGCTTTTGTGCTCTAAATCCCACTATTCTGAGCTTCTCTTGTGCCACGTAGGAGGGTATGAGAGAGTGGAGGATCGGGAAAGAGAGGGAGAGCCCGAGACAGAAGCTTTGGATGACAGATTATCTTGGGCCAGTTAAGCATGTAATTGCTCAAATGAGTTAAAATCCCTTCAAATATCTGTCTCTGCACCTCATCACACCACTTCATACACTCAAATATTTGACAATTGACAAAGATAAACCTAAAAGGGGTCTTCAATAGGCAGCTCCTAAGACTTTTTTTCAGCTTAAGGAATATTATTAACTTGAAAAAAATAAATAAATACACAAGAATGAAAAAACTATGACTGGATTTTTTACAACTTTACTTACAGAGCTCCTCTGGGTTAGAGTTTTACCATCAATTGTACTACAGCATACCTGAACAATCACACTGAAGATCAGGTAGCACAATGGAAATGTCTTACATGGCTAGTAAAAGGGATTGTTACACAGAGTAACAGACACAGCAGTCCACAGATTCAGATCTGGAGAATTCATGCCTTCCTCTTGCCAAGCTTTTTTTCACATAGCCACTGTTGCTCCAGACTAAGGCTGGTGGATCCATGCCTTAGAGGGAGAAGCTGCTGCATGCCAGACTTCTGAGGGTCACTGCATGCACTGTTCTCTTGTGTTTTCATTTTTTTTTTTTTTTAAATTAATCAGTAATCTAATCGCTGATTTACAGAGATTTTTCCCACTGCATCACTTCAAAGACTTTGATATGGATTGTTTTGTTTTGTGTATGATGTTTAGATGCAATTTGACAGTGTTAAGATGCAATTGCTGCTTACTATAGTATGATATTAATAAACGTGTTTTCTCAATGTCAAGTAATCAGCTTCTATAAAAAATGTTTTGGATAAAACAAAGATGTCTTTTTGTGTGCATGATGGAGAGTAAATGTGGTGAACATGATGGGCTGCAGAGAGATGGAGACTTTTTGCCAGGTGTATTTGGCCCTTGCCAAATGCCACCCTCAGAGCAGAGAGGGTGTCCTGCATTGCCTTCCCTGAATGAATGCTAATGAGGGCGTGTGTGTATGTCTGAATGTTATTCACACCACATCAAACTGGGCCTGCAAAGAGGTGCAAAACTGGGGCTGGCAGCCTCCCAAACCAAAACAACCTGGAAGAATGTCAGACATTACATGTGCCTAGGACCCAGTACATGCATGGATTATTATAGAGAAAAAAAATTATACGGCCTATATTAACAGTGACTCAGCTGTCACGAAAAGGTGGAGCTTTCTCCTGGAAAACTGTTAATGTTTATGTTAATAGAAAATTCCTCGCTCTTTTATTTTTAAAGCTAAATACCACAAGAAAACTCATAAAACAGCCATGTGGTAATAATATTCAGTTTGCTGGCTTCAATTCACATGACTAGCCGTGTTACTACTTTTTGGATAGCTGTCAAAAGAAAAATAGGGTTTGCCTTCTATAGTGGAGAGTAACCACATTCTTATTTACATAATTTGACATGAATTTAGAGAAATTACGTGATGAGAGGACAACCTGCTGTGATGAGTTTCCAGGATTCAAAACATATCTTTGATTTCTGTTCTATTTAATGGTAAAGTCTTAGAGAAACATTTCTTCAAGCCCAAGAAAAAACAAACTGGTCAAAAGAGTGATTGAAATTAAATTAAGAGAGAGGTATAACTGGGATTATAAAGGTAAATGCATGCTTACAGGTACACTTTTGAAACAGAGTTTAAACATAACTTTAAGCAGCTTTTACCTTTCACGACGCAGTGCATCACAAGACAGATACACAAACCAATTACAATCATTTAGGATGGTCTACTTTGCTAAGGTGAGACATTCTCTGGATTGGCTTCACATTCGTTGACAGCTGATGGGCAGACAAGGTCACTGAATGTACAAGCTCTCATTTAAAGCATAGACATGAGAGCAGAACTGGGGTTAGTTGGGCCTATCAGAGCTGTCAATCAATTAATGACAATTATTGAGCAAGGACGCCCGTGGGAGGTGAGAGAGGGAATGAGAATGACCATGAGGGAACAACATGGGTAACGGGACAAATTATGGAAATTGGAAAATAATAACCAAAACCGAAGGATATTACCAGCCCACACATGCAGATCGCTTACTTCCCAGCATGTGTAAAGTACGTCAATTTAGCACTGTGACAGGGATTTGGACCTTGTTTTACTAATCAAACTACCAAAGAAGAAGACATTCAATAACTTATTAGAATTCCCATAAAATACCAGTGAGGGTTATGAGCTTAACTACATTATGTGAGGTGTCAAATGAGCCATAAATTATTTCATTAGGAAAGATGGGAGCATGGCAGTTTTTCGGCACACATACAGAAACTCAGCAAACACTACAGAAATCAGGAACAACTCAGAAATGACACCACACGGTGTCCCACACAAGGTGCTGGTGTTACTGTTGTGCTCAGACAAATGAATACAGGACAGAGTCATGCTCAGTCTAAACTAGGAGAGAAGAGGGAGAGAGAAAAAGGAGGGAGGGAAAGCGTTTTGAAATTCTCCAGCTGGCAGGCTTTAATTTTCCACCATTCTAATTAAAATGCAAATTAAATTTATAATTAGCAACCACAGTATCCGAGAAACCACCTTGTGTGCAGCCCAAACATATGGGGCAACCAGCGGTGGGCAGCACTGTCTCTAGGAGACAACAGAGATGGGTGGCAGGACTGGGGAGTGTTTGTTTGAGGACGGAGCCTCTGATCACGGGCTGGGCCGGTGACACGGGAGCAGCGCTCTGCTTTAACCTGCTCCTCTCAGCCGGGAGCCCTCTAAGCTCTCGAGGCGCGGTGAGGCAGGGGAGCACGGCTCAGTTTACTCTGCTGTCACTGCCCATGTCACAGGTCATTGAATGTGTCACCACAGCTAGGCACAAGTGCAGCGACCAGCACTGAGGGGTCAGCTCCTCCAAATCGAAAGGTTTCTGACCAAAATTAACCTTTGCTGACTCTCAGATAATTAATTTTTCATTGATGGCAATTCTTTGTAAACACAACACCCCAACATTTCTTTACCCAGCGCCTTTCAGACGATGCAACTTCACATGGTGCAGGTGTTTTTCTAGCATGACAAGAGTACCTTGGTGACCTGAATAACAACAAGCAAGATTTTAAAACAATAAGTTGAACAAAGCAGCAAAGACTAAGCTGAATTTTTAAAATGTTAAACACCCACTGCTTCAGTCTGCTTTGATATTGGTAATGAGGAAAATCTATTTTTGGACAATAATCAAGCCATGGATTGATGACAGGCACAAACTGTAGTTGACTATCGTTTGTTGTCCAACACAAGTTAGAGCCAGGTCACTGTGGGTCAGAGAAACCCTTTCTCTGGGGTGCCCCGCTTTTCCACTGACACTGCTGAAACAGCACCATCAATCATCCATCAGTTGTCACAGCCTGGAGCTAAGGTCAGAACAAATCCATGTCAAAAGAAAAGGCCACATCTTACCATGCGCTTTCGCTCAGCTGGACAGTCTGCCGGTGACACTGTGTCAAGAGACTGCTATCCAACTCTATAGTGTTTCTCTGTGACTGACGTAGTCGATGAGAAGGTCTCATATGACCTCTCCGACACCCCCATCCCCTTGTCACCTGAGTTGGACCACCAACTTCCATTACGCAGTTAAGTGTCTCGACTACAAGACAGACTTATCGAGGGAGCTGTCAGGTGAGTTAACTCGCAAAGCTTTGGGTAGACAATTGAACGTGGCCTTGTGTCACGACTGACACCGTTTCCTCTTACATGCTGCTCTCTAAATGACACTCGTTGCCGTGCAGAGTCAAGCATTAACACACTGTCATCTGTAATCACCTGCAGTAAAAGCCATTCACAGATACAGTGTGGGCATCAACTTAAAAAAAGTCTTTGTATTAAAGAAATACAAACTGACCTACTTTCATTTGCTGAATTTGCAGGCTTTCACTCTTCACACACCAAAACAAAACTTGAGGGGAGTTGATAATCAGAACAGTGGATAAGCTTTTCACATAACCACATTGTTGGGATGTGACATCTTCCTGTGCGTCTGAATGAGCTGACAAGTCAGACACAAAAGAAACCTCTCTGTGAAGGTATCCCAACTGCAGTGGTGGACAAAAAAGTCAAAATGATATATGGCTTAACCAAACTGACAGCCACTGTTGGACAAAACATGGTTTCTAAATATAATCCTCCATTGTTTTCTCCTCTCTAAGAAATGTTCTTGCTAGCTGTTTGGTTGAGCCACCTGTTGCCTTGTTAATCATGCTGCGAAGATACTCATAAATCATAACATTCTTCAATTAATCAAGCTGTCAGAGACTGGGTGAGGGGTCATGCATGGAAGAGACAGAGGTCATCAGTGTGGTGTGAAAGGGTCATGGTTGTGTGGCATCTCTTATTCTTGGGAAGTGTCAGTAAAGGAGCCAATGGAACAAAGGAGAAATCAAAGTCCAAGGGACACGAGGAAGGGGGCTGGGGGAGGAGGCTGGGCAGCCACACCAGAGCCGGAGAAAAGAACCAGGGTGCAAAGCATAAAGCCAGTCAAATTGACCTGTCATTACATCAAGAGAGCCATGCCAAGCCACCGCATTATCACACTCACCATACCCTTTTAGATGACAGAGTTCCCGCAACTTACCAGGTTCCTGCAGCTCTCCATTTGCATAATTAACAAGTCATTCATGTGTCATTCATTTGACTCCTATTCATACATAGGAGACTTCAGATTAAATAGCATGCACTGTATCTGGTAATTTCAACCCAGTGTCAAATAATTATTTCTCTAAAAACACAAATTAAAGTCTTTTACTAGGTATCTTGCTATTAAGATAAAGGATTTAGAAGCGTATGCAGTCATTTGGCACAAAGCATTGCATTGTGGGTCTGCCATGTGATTCTTTAGAAGTGCTTTGGGTTAACACAGATATGGGAATGCTGTTTCAACAAAGGTGGCTTAACTGTAGCAGTCAGTGGACATCCAAAATGCCCACTGGCAGAACTGGCTCTTCCAGTTGGTTTCAGTGAAATTGTTGGCTCAGTGCAGCACAATTTAGAGGGAAACAGTTTGATGCAGTAGTACCCAGCGGTGGCGATCCTTTTCTCAAAGTAGCAATACCACTATGTACAAGTCCCAAATTCAAAATGTTACTTAAAACGTCAGTCAAAAAGAAAAAAACATACTTTAGCTAAAACACTTTACACTATTGATAAAAAACTATCAATCAATAGTTTTATGTAAAGCAATTCGCAGGCTTGAATATAACTCACTGAATACAATGTACATAACTAAATACATAGTTTTATTAAGAATCAAGGACTTTTATTTATACTTTTTTAATGCTGTACTTCTATCAACCAAATACTTTTTGACACAGGGTTTGAGTGTAGTTTGGGGGAGCACATAAAGGCCACCTTTACTTGAAATCAAGCCAGTTTTCAGCTGCCTGAGAGAAAAAGAAGCATTATATGTCTTTTTTTTACCACAATGCGACAATGACGGAACACAACAAATAACAAAAGGCGGCCTCAAAGTTCCACATCCGTATACACTTTTATACCAAAATCTAAAACAGACAACTGTTACATAAGTGCTTGCTGCGTCTCTCAAAAAACGGAGATCTCCACTTTTCAAAACCTTTCTTCTTCCCTCTGCAGGCACATTTAAACTAAGTTGTACAAATTGCTGGTGAAAATGTAGTTAGCTAGTTTACATTTGCTAAAATAATTTTACGTGTTTAATATTAATCTTTAAGGTTATGTATTGATATTAATTTATCTTGTGGCTATGGGGGTCTTTCAAGTTTTAAAATTAATTAAAAATAATTATAAATTAATATCGACATGGTAGTAACTTTTACTTTGAGTATTTTTTTAACCAGGTGTATATCTATATCTACACATATATTTATATTCATGATATATTTTTGCTTTTGTTTTCTTACTCATAAATGGTAATTTATATTTTTACTTGACTCAGTTCTTTAGGAGTAATTGTACTTTTGCATGAGTATAGATTTTCAATACTCTACCCACCACAGTCATACATAATATTTATAAGCTCATTTTAAATTTTACATCTAAAATACAGTATAAATTCGGATCTCAAGTATAAATTTGTAAAGGAACTTGGGACTGCAGCAGAGAGATAAAAGTAGTTAAAAAAAAGCATGAAAAATGTCCCTCTGAAAAGTACAATACAATGGCATGATAGCAAGTATTCAAGTATAGTACAAGTACCTCAAAATGTACTCAAGCAAAATATTTGGGAGAGCCAATGATAAATGCATGATTTCCACCAATTATGTCGCCTCTACATCCACTACAAAAACAGTCTTTCTATAGCCTCTTCTAGCAAACTGCAGTATTTTACTTCTTTAACATAGTAGGAGTTGAAGGCCATCAAAGAGGAAACACTGTACGAAGGTTTAAAGTCTATGAATTGTTTACTGCAAATTGTTATGTAATAGTCCAGCTTAGTTGTGTTTCATCATTATCCAAGTACAACGCATACTTTGGTCAGAAACAGTGCATTCATGTGAATTTATGGAGAAAATGTGAACTGATTATAATGCAACTAGGACAATAACCTGCAGAATAAACACACTCTCTCTCCAAATCTGCAGCTCATGAAGGTGAATGAACATCATACATTTCTTCTTACTGTGAAGATTATTCCTAACATTACTCTCTCCCAATTTGCCCCATTCATTTCATTAAAAGCATGCCATTTGCAGATACATGCCAATCTTTTCCACCGCTACACATCTTAAAAGCAAAGTACAAGTACTTTAACCCAACACCCTTTAGCACATGAGGTCATTCATTGCTGATAATTACAACATCTGTAATTTCCTATCTTAATGTGCTATACATCAAGGTTGAACTTTACCGAGCATGAAGTGTCAATCTGCTCTATGTGTTTCCCTTTGCATTAGTGAATTTGAATGACATTTAAGTCTCATGGATGCTGTCACTGCCCACTCATCCACCACCTTAGAATTTGCAAGTGATTTTAGTCATTGATTACTAAGTGTTTGGAAGTCTAATGCAAGTGTATCTGGGCATATTTAAAACATCTTTAATGAGTCCATGTTACCACTTAAGTCAGTCACTGCTCTTTTGTTTAAATGGTAAAAAAAATGTGCGAAGATTTGAGAGAGCCACAAAGTCTACATATTAGAGCACATTTATGATTAAGTATGTATAAATGTGAGAGAGCTGCTTTTTTGGTGCCTAAAACACGCAATTTTAAATGTTTCACATCAGCATAGGATTGTAATAGTAAAGAGGAAAAACAAGGGTTATATAGCGTTTTATACGTTTAAACTATGCAGGGCATTTATGCACCATTGCCAATAGTGCTTTTTAACAGTTTGATTAAATGCTTTAATCAATCACAATCCCAGCCTGTTTATTAATCACTTTATCAAGCAGTTGATGCATTGCTGCTTCTAATGGACTCCATTTATTTTGATTTCTCCTCTCTTCATCTTATCAGAAGGGGCTCTCCCAATCTGGACAGATAAAAAGGGGGATGCGAGAATGGCTGGCTGTAGTGGCGAGAGCTCAGACAAGCCAGTCCCTTAACTTCATTACAATCACTCTGCTCAGACTTAGCCAATTTATTAGTGGCAATATTTGCCCTGAGCGATGGCTAGGTAAACCACATAGCTTAGCTCAGATAAACAGGCGCCCGTTCATTTGTCTCCTCACCTGACACTGTGGTGATGTATGATCCTAATAAGATTAATATCCCCTGGATTTATTCCCTCTTACTCCCTGCAGGCGTCTTTTAATGTTACTCCTCAATGATCTAAGACTGTTTCTTTAGTTCCATCTTGTAAGAATTGAGAGCAGAAACACGGCAGTTTGGATAAATATTTAAATCCATGCTGAATGTTAAACTTCAGATATTAATGTTGGTTCTAACGACCATTTACTGCACAGAGACAAGGCAGCCTATTCTTACACTTGAACTATGAATGAACATTCTTCCCTCCCGTAGAGGGGCTAAAAACAAAATTTCTAAAACAGAAGCTTCTCTCACAATTGCATTTCAAGTTTCTGTTGTATTCAATAACGCATTAAAGTAGTCATTGAACCTGTCATGTTCTGGTCAGAAATGACCACAATTAGCAAACAATCCATCTCCTTTTAAGCCCCCTCCCAGCCAACCCCGCCATCACCCAACTACCACAGCCTCTGGTTTGGATTCACGCACAGACTTTCTGTCTCATCCACATTTCCCCCCGTCTGCCCTTCAGCTTCTCCTCTTCTCTCCATTGTGCGCTAAAAAGCTATTGTCTGCATCATCTGAAACTCTGTTCGCTGTTACGAGGCAGCAGTGAAAAACATGAGAGTGCACAGGTTTGGAACACTGAATAGAAAATTGTACTTAAGTGGTCTTCTCTTGCCCATCACCTATACCCTCTACCCTCCTCCACATGAGAAGGGCTGTTGGGGTGGGCTGGAAGGGGAAGCCAGCAGGGCAATAGCAAACTTGAAAGCAGCCAACATTTGCAGCACTCTTGAAAAACAAGCATTTCACACCTGAAGCCTTTCATGCAGGGCCTCGAGGCATCCCCTTCAAGGCATTTAATTGGCTATTGCTTCAGAGCTCGTTCAACGTGCCCATTATGGTGAGGCGACAGGCAGCCAAGTATGTCGAATGAAAAGGGTCCTTCTCCCAGATGGGCCTAGTGGTATTAAAAACTGCCCGATCACTTCTTGCTGTTGACTGGCAGCGGTAATTCAGATGTATGCACATCTACGAATATTTACAAAAAAAAAAAAAAAGAGTGAACTGGATAAGACTGGATAAGAAAAAGGACTGGTCTTCTTTCAATACATGTCTCAGGCTCAAAAATGTGGAGATCACATTGATGCACATATGAGGACTTACAACATGGCTGCTTCCTTATTCTACAACAAATATCTGCTGTAATAAATGACACTCAGCTTCGGCCGTCCCGTTCATCAATGATGACATCCGAACAAGCTGTGAAACATTTCCTTGGTTGTTGTCAACTGGTGAAAACATAAAAATACCCTGCAGCATGCCTCCACACATCACACACTTTGATCACTTACAGGTTCTGAAATGAAGACATTTGTGGCTCCTCTAAACATATATTTCATGCTTTAATCTCAGCCCTGGGACGTAGGGCTCTAGGATATGATGTTCCACTTTTGTTTGGCAGTTCTACCTTAAAGATATGGTCTTTTCCCTTCACTGTGCCATCTGCCATCTGAAGTTTCACCCATATCAGCCTGAGGCATTGGAGCCCTCATTGGCAATGTTTTTGAGGGCACCCTGACTCCCCATGGATGGACAGCCTTGGGGGAACCAGATAAAGTAGGTGTTTAGTCTCCGAGCTGCTGATGAGGAAGGGATTGGCTTTGAGCTGGGTTGGGACTCATGGGAAATCTGGCGTGCAAACTAATTACGTTGTGCTGCCAAACTGCCTGTGATTACAAAATGGAGAGGCGGCGAAGGTGGAGCTTAGACTTTATCAATCGCCCTACTATTTCTTTTTAAAAGAAATCAGCTAAAGCTAATGAGATTATTTAACGAGATGTTCTTTTTGTTGAGTTGCTTGTTGTCTTAATTTTTTAACAATTGTCAGAGACGGATAGACGGACAGATGGGTTATAAATAAATAAATAAAAAACCAATAAAGAAAAAAAATAATAGACAAACATTATAATCTACTGATTTAAAAACTGAGTTACCTGAAAAATGTGAATTCTCAGGATGGTTCAATAACAGCACATATCTAATTACTCCTGCCACGTTTCCCCACCTGCCTGTCACACTTTTGGAGAAAGCCACTTAAAAACAGGTTAGTTCACAAATTATCTGCTATATTTGTATTAACGCCTCAGCTGGTGGCACAGACAGCCGCTGAAGAAATGCACCAGACAAATCATTAAAGGTACAATGGGCTAGTAGTTCACTTCCAACATGGACCAAATCAAATTTCAGGCTCAATATCTGAGTTTTCGTAAGAAAAAAAACCACTTTCTTAATACTTTTCAGCAGGTTTTTATAAATTAGTTTAGATGCTAAAATTTTCCAAAATTTTAGAAAAAAATTTAAAGCCAAAAATTCAGCGTTTTTAGTGCTCATAACAATTTCTATTTTGTTGTTGTAGTTGTTGTTGCTATATAGACCTAAAAAAAAACCCTGTACTTACATGTATAAACCATACTTTTTCTTTTTTTTTTTAACACTTATCATCAAAAGCATCATTAGGAAGTCAGGAAATAATGGCGTGCTAAGTTTGCAGCTAAAGACAGTGCTTTATTTTCCAAAAAAACCTTGTCAGTGTTGTCAGGGCGCAGGTGGAAGGTTGCAATAAAGCAGAGCAAGGATGCTTATAATGGGAGATAAATCTTGTGTGTTGCCTCCATTATTTTTATTACATTATGTTTCATTACATGTAAATGTGCTTAGCAGATGTCTCAAAGCATTGTGACTTACATAACTTATACTCTACCTCATAACCTATTTATACAGTGGAGCATGTCACCAGCTCAGATGAGGAACATTTGTCAAGGATAGAATGACAGCACACAATGAAGCAATATCATCCTTTAAAATAACTTCACTTATTCTTTCTCCCTCACTCCTTCACTCGCTCGCTCTTTTTCTCTCTGAGAGAGAGGGCTTAGCGTCTTGTGGGTTAAAAGAAAGGAACTGATTTTATAAGGGAACTGTAGGCGCAGTCATGGATCTAATCATCACGGGGGGATGCAGGTAACATCAGTCAGTGACATGGAGCAACATGATATCAGACACAGAATAGATCACTGTCTGTGTGGTATACATAGCACCACTCTTCCTGAGACCTCATCCTTCAAAGGGGCAAACTGGTTGTGGTTAGGGAACTGAACTTGGTACAAGAGGGCTGCAGGTTCAATATCTCCAGTCAGACACTGAGCAAGATACTTAACCTGAGCTGCCTCAATGAACATCCCAACTAATAAATAGATGGCATATAAAATGTCAGCGCCGGCAGACAGAAGCACTGCAATAATAACACACGGCGCATGCAGGGACTCTGCATATCACAACATACACAATGTATTTAAATACAGCAGGAGTTATTTTCTCAAATATGTGGGTAACATTATTTTCATTATAACTGATGCAAGAATTAAAACTGTAAATACACTTTTTTTCCCAGGATCATTTATGAATATTTATTTATTTTTGTCTTATGATTGATCTTAATAATTCTTTGGTGCGAGACTTTTTAATAATTATAAATTATTTCAGCTTTGATTTTTGTTATTTTGTCAGATTTAGGGATATCTGCCTTGTTTTATTTGAAAAGCACTTTGAGCTGCAATCCCATTACAAAAGAGCTCTATAAATAAAATGTACTATTATCTGTTGTTGTTATTATGATGTAAACTACCTGTCTGATGGTTAAACCCTAGAGTAAGGTATAGTCTCTTTTCTGTACCTCAGTTCTCAAGTTTCTGTCCAGTGTTCACAGAGCGAGGGGAAAAAAATCAATAAACCAAGAGGACAGCTAGTCTCAGAGGATTTCACTTTGGATTAAGAATAGAGGAAAAAAAGAACCTAATGCAATACTGAGATTGCATTATGACATTATCAAAATCCTCATTGATTACTGATGTGTAAAAATAAAAAGGTAATCCTACAAGTAGTAATTGAAACAAAATCCAGCAGCTCACTGTTCGACTGGGAATGATAGCCAATGACATGACATTAAGCAACGTGAGACAAGGGGCAGTGGTTTAAGTGATCTGGCAGGCGGTACGATGCCCTCCTGTCAGGATCGATCAGTCCTGCTGAAATTTAGAGCAACACTCTAAATTGGTCTTAATGGTGTGTTTTATCCTCCAGTCTCCTCCACACATTGACAGGGAGCCAGTGTCCTTCATCACCCCGGGTTCCTGCCCTCCCTTTCAATCTGGGCATACCACTGATCTCTGCTCTCTGAGGAGAGGGAGCAAATCGGGCCAGGGGCACCCACAGCATCGAGTGGCTCACATCCCACCACAGATAGTCATGGAGGTTTACCCTTTTAAGGCGTTAAAATAGCCTGCAAAACCAGCCCCGAGCTCCTACTGTGTGCCAAAATATTTTTAGATCTGATCAAAATCCACTTCTGTAGTATGTGAATTATCAAATGGCGTGGAAGAGCAAGTCACCAATATGAACTAACTGCGTCTACGGCAGTGGCTCGATCTTTGATGAGGAAGACCCGTAAGGGGCACGGAGAGGAAAAAAGACAAAAAGAAAAAAAAAGGCCCCCTATGCCCCTTTCCCACTCTGTTGGAAAGTAATCTGCTTACATCATTAGGCTAAGCTTGCTGAAACAAATTACCAGATGTTGTCTCCCTTTTTCTCTCGTCTTTTTGTCAGCATTTTAAAATACTCTCCACCATTTTTCCTCACTAGCGCCCCCTCCTTCTCAACACCTCGACACAATAAGGCCGTTTGCAAATAACAACAACTGAAAAAGAAAAAGTCCCTCCCGCTATTCACAACCCCTATCTGGTTCTGTTCACGTCCATCCATTTTCAGGCGATCCAGTCATGTAGCAGCTAATAACCTGAACAGAGAAGAAGAGAATTCCTGGGGAAAAAAAGGGGAATGAACTGAAGCAATTGAGGTCCCCCACCCGTGGTTGCACTTGGTAGGGATTTTTGAGGGTCTAGTTTAGCTTATCACATTATAACCCATTTAGAGATAAAGACATGTCCCAGTGCTTATTATAACTCTGTAGCATGCTGAGCATGCAAACACATATTTCAATGCGCCGCTCTTTTAGATATTTCTAAGAGCAGATGTAACATTAACTCCAAAGTCAATAGAGAAGAATTAGGCAATGTGTGCAATGTCCTTGAAACACTTTTAAACTATAATATTGATATTTACACTTGCAATTCTGCATTATTTTTTGGAAAATATTACAAAAAATAATTAACATAATATTTAATTTAAATTGAAAATTCAGAATGTTAGAAAAAATTAGGTCTTTGTTCTTCAAATTGTAAATAAAAAGATTAAAAAAATAGCCACAGACACTGTTTCTGTCCAATCTGTTCCCTTAAAAAAAATCATGTTTTTTTATAATTATACACTAACAATTTTGCTGAAGTTATTCTTATTATTCATGCTTTTAATAATGTCTTCATTTTTATGGGCACTTTTTTGTTTAAATTTTATATGTTGTGTTTCTTTGTATTACTTCATCTCTCTGCATTTCTTTAGAGGATTTACACAGCAACAAACTGTACATTTACAACGCTCAAATCGAATGCAAGCTCCTCATTTAGTTTAAACATCCTCCTTTTCAGTGTGGTGGCAATGGTGCTAAACTGAAGAATTCAGTCTTAACAATAAAACCTGGCCTGACACTGTGTAGGACTTCCAAGGGAAACGGTGTGCAACAAAGCCAAAATACTGCCCGCCGGGCTCTGACCTTATTTTCTTGACACATAAAAGAATACATAAACAGATATATACTTTAAAATCAAATTGCTTGTGTATTTTCCTCTTATCAACCAACTGGCAGCAATTGTGATTCATAGCAGTCATTTAAGTGATAATGTACTCATTCACTACACTAACAAACACATACCTCCTGGTTATCTGTGCGTCAGCGTCGTTGCAATGCTAGTCGCCAAACAGGAGGCAGAAAACTCAAGATGGTGTTGATTGATAAATTGACAGGTTAATTTTCGGATGGATAATGAGAGTAAGACCCTGAAAGATGGTAGGGAGAAGTCTCTGGCCCTTTGCTCTACCTTGGATGCAGTGCCATCTATCTATTACTGGCAGAACTGCAACTAGGAGCAGGTACACTCAGGCCCTGCCAAATGTTTGTACCATCTAGGTTAAATGAGGTCTCAGGCTTTATATCTGTGCATCCTTGTTATATTTCTTCAGAACATATTAAATATGGTGCCATCAAAAATAAACTATTCTCAGTTTGTACCATGGTGTGTAGATCTAACTGTAAAAAAACTATGATAATAAGACTTCAGGAAACATTTTAACATTTGATTCTGCACAAAAATACCCAATATATACAATTTTCATCTACACCTAATTTGCACATAATCAACAAATAACTGTTATTACTCCTAATTTTAAATACAGAATCTATTGTGAGTTTTAACAGTTTCTAACCTTTGGTGTGCTTTTGCAAAATTTGCAACTTTTTCATGTATGATCGCTTCTGAGACTCCTTTTCTTTTGACATATGTTAGACAATACCATAGATTATGATTTTTGGACAATACTGTCATTTTCTAAGGTTGCAATTAGCAAAACTGCATGTGAATGGTTTTAAAAAAAATAGACAATCCAACACTGGAGCTTAATTAGAGGGAAGAGAAGGTTTAACTAGAGGTTAGAAAGGTTTCTATATCTTACACACATTTCCACTGCTTGTCACTGCAATGTGCCAGGTCTGCAAGCACTCTAATTAAGTCCCTACCACTGTTACTCTATAGCTATTTCCCATGAATCAGCATACAATGTAATGCTAATCAAATGCCACTATTTCAGACGGACCAAATGCCTATTATTTCCATCTCATCTACTGTACCTATTAGTGAATTTATGTGCATCTTTATTTAATAAAGGAAGAGATGAGTGGAATTTATTAGACATTGTAAGTTTATGAAAAATCATTCAGCAACATGTCAGGATGACAAGAGAACCAGAATTAGATTTTCTGAATATCCCAAATTAAAAATAACACAAACGGTATGAAAACTTCAAATATTTGATAAAATTACAAAACCAGCTTAGTTAACTAAAGATAAATTCCTACTGTGGTGAATGAATGCAATTATGTTCCTATAAGGTGGTACAACAGGACAGAAAGATGACCCAATTTAATTTTTTTTTTTCATTGGCTCTTGTTTGTACTGAAGCTTCAAGAGACCCTGGTCTCTTTTGGATATGCCTCGATTGAATTTCCTGGCAACCCAGTTCTCTTTGCTGTCTCCCAGTAGTGAGGCAGGGGGACGGGAAAGCATTTTAAAAAATGTATAATTTATCTAATAATTAATCTGAAAACATAATAATTCTTTTGTACTGAATTTAACAAACGGCACAATGTCATGTATTTATTATCTGGATTCAGGGTAGAGCATGTTATGTTACACTATTCGGGCTGAGGCTTTGCTTTTTCTATCAAAACATGATGTTCCTCTATTTATTTTACCCAAATAAGTTTAATATTCTGTCCGGCCTTGAAAAGAACTCACGAGGAGGAACAATCCACATGCAACACAATAACAAATTCTAGTGCTTCAGTGAAGCAGGAGCAGCTCTATTTAGTACAATGTCTGCTGACACGACCATGATGACAAGAGGACAACACTCTGTGTGTTGCCATGGATGTAAAACGGAAAAATAGCACAGTTCTGTTTTCTTTTAGGTTTACTATATTTGTAGATACGAAATACATATTCCTCTTGATAAAAATAATAACAACAATAGCAGCAACAACAACAATGATAACAATAGTTATAAAAAAGAAGTAAGAAATAACTTTCTAAATTTAGGATCCAAATGCAGAGTTTTCCATGTATTCAAACATATAAATAGCTTGTCGATATTCCATGAAAACACAGGTTATGTCCTTTTTTAAAAATTCCAACAGTATAAAAACTCCTTATAGATTTAATTTATAACAGTCAATGCAAATCAAATCAAAAATGAATAAAATCCAAAGTATTAAGAGAGGCAAACAAGTTCAACAACATTAAAAATTCTGGTATGCATATCTAAAATACTTTTCCACAACCATTTTCTTGAGGTGCACTTTGTCTCTTATTGTCGATGAGAAGCATTATGTCTCAGGTCTCTCATTGTAGTGCTGTAAATGCTGTTGATTACCAATAACCACAGGGTCACAGCTCGGAGTGCCTCACTCCTCCCATTCATTTGAACAGTGTTCTGAGCTCTGACAGACACCACAAGAACGAAAGGAAGAGTGCAGAGGACAAATCTTGGGGGATTCACCCCATCTGAAGCTCCAAAGCACCCAGCAGCTTGATCTTGTGTCACTCCGAGGGCACGGCTTGGCTCTCCCCTGATTTGCCTTTAAAAATCCAAACGTTTAATTGTGGTCAATGAAAAGGGTTCAAGCAAATGAATGGTTGAAGAATATGAGCGGAGGGAGGGGCTATTTCGGAGTGTCAGGCAGTAAAATGAGTATACATAAAAAGCAGGAGGGAGAAGGGAAAAAATCAAGAGGGAATAATGAAATTAGGGATGGGGCGAGGGAGAAAGAGAAAGCAAGGGCTGGAGAACTTGAAGCACTGACCCCTATCGTCCACGGTGAAAAGCAAGAGATTAGAAAGTGTTTCATGCTAATTTCCATGGAGATTTCTGTAATTTCTCAAAAATTACTTCTTCCCGCTTTGATTTGTCCATACTGCCTGGCCCCCTGCTAGTGTTGTCGGGGTGGTCTGCTCTATCATGCCTGTGCTCTCGTGGGCCCCTCGATGGCCCCTCGCTGCGGCCAGCCGTCGTGAGATTACTGAAGCGGCGCTGACGTCTCTATCAGCTCGCGCCACCGCCATGCCCTCTCCCAACCCCCCACCATCACCCGATCCCTTTCCCTCGGCCCAGCTTCCTTTCTGCCCACCCACCACCAACCCGCCCTCAGTGCAAACTCTCACAGATCTGTCAGATGATGGCTTCATTGGTTTCGCGCTGCTCCCTGCAAACTCATACCAGTCTTTTTAACACTCCCTCATCCCGTCCTCTCATCCCTCCTCGAAACCTGCACCACAAGAAAAAATCTCTACCACCACCCCCCCCTCCCATTTCACCTTTTGCTATCCCTCAGCCTTCTCTCTCTCTGCCTCATCCTGGTTTGTGCTTCTGCCTGCCACATCAAAGGAGAACCAGGGGTCACAGAGCCACAGGCATGGAATATAAATGCAGCCAACTGCATGGCAGTATGGGAAATCAATCCTCTAAAGATAGCTCCATACACTTCATGAACCCATCATCAGTCTCTGATACATATAGTAATATATAGGAATTTTTGCAGTCTTTTGTGCATTGTATAACGGATAGTATGTTTAGTCTCAGAACAACTACTGTTTGCTGTTCTTCTGGCAACTTGTTTTTTACCAGAATGCACAATATACAATATCCTAATCACATATTGAAGCACATAATATATATAAGTGAATTCCAAGAAAAGTATTTTAATCAAAGCTTTCTTCATAAAGTATTAAAAAGAGGTTCATACAGTGTTAAAATGACTGACTAAAATGTATGTTTCCTTAACGTAAGTGAATCTTCCCTTCCAAGGACCAGTGTGTGTCTTTGTTGGAGGAGGGTAATGAAAAGAATCTGCAAGAAAAAAATGTTGGAGAATAACACTGCAGCAGAAATATGTAAACAACCTTTAGTTTGAGGCCCTGAGCCGAAGATTCATGCCAGTATATACAGGTGATGCTTCCTGCAATATGTCATAAATTTACCCAACTGTGCCTCAAACACCTGTGAAGCAGTTGGGCTCTGGTCTAGTGGATGGCGTTAAGAAATATCTGGCTGAATGATTATAAAAAAACAGACATGACACAGAGCAGCAGCAAAGCCATTGTTATGAATTCTATAAGTCATGAGGGATGAATGGGAAAACTAGCGTGATTGCCAGACACCGAGGTCTGCGGCGGGGTCCGATGGCTCCGTGTGGGGGCGACTGGCTGTGGTTGCTTAGCATTAGTATTAGATAAACACTCTGTCGGAAGATGTCAACGTCTCCATTAATGCCAGAGCTGCCACACAGGCTGTGCTTGAGTGACACAGTGTTTTGTGGGGTGTGACAGGGGTTGTAAATGCTAACTCTCTCTGGCTGCATCTCGGAGCCTGGTGGAGCCAAACCCTGGCGACACCTGGGAACATGGAGGCGCTACACTCTGACTCCACTCCACTCTGTGGAGATGATGCATGTTGCCCTCTCGTCCTCATCTCGGGAACAGCACATTTATTGTACTAAATGAATTTGATTCAGACTCATTAAAATTACCATTAAAATGATAAATTCAGTACATAATTACCATCATTTTTTTTAACAATTTAAAAGTTTATTGGGTGCAATTATCACTTCATATTTGAATTCAATAAACACTAACTCTAAGATAGACATTACAAGGTAGAAGTGCAAAAGGCAAGGCTTAAATATCTTTGCTCACTTATCACTCTGTACCAACCACGAGCAGATCTGCCTCATCTGGAAGTGTGGCTACCCCAAAAGGCTTTTCCATAGTCTTTACAAACCACAATATGGAAGCTGTGTGTTCAGCACAAGTATAATGCACTTAAAGCCTGCCACAAGTACACATATACAGCCCCACAATGAGCAGGATATGGGTTTTTCCATGCTTTCACGAAGTAGACGGAGGAGTTTTCCAGTCAGTAATTGCAGTGAGAAGAATTCCAGTCAGAAATATTATGTATATTATGTAAATATTATGTAATATATATGTTTAGTGTTTATTTTCAAATTGTTGAATTAGAAGAACTGCATGCTTATCACTGGATAAAAGTAATATGTAAATGTCCACAAATATATATAAAAATAGGTCCATATGACCAAACAATAAAACTACATCAGAGTTACAAAGTGCTCAGTTTGAGTTTGTTGTAAAATGTATTTATTCCCTAAACCTGTGCAGATTTTCTCAAGATCACAACTAGAACAAAAGTTGATGTGTGTCAAGAAAAAGTGGTAGCAGAGCAGTACAAGCCAAACCCCAGCTGTATGTGAAGTATATATCCTCTTTTTCTCCAACACATCTTGCAGTCGGAAAGGTTGAAATTTATCAGGGCTGAGAAAACAGCATGGAGAATTAAACTGCCTTGAGCTCAATAATACTGGCCATCTAGGAGCTGCTGAGTTGTTCTGTAGGCTGGAGGGCTGGACAGTGTAGTGTACTCTTCCCCCTAATGCCCTGTCCATTGATCTTTCCCGTAACTACAGCTCCCCACAGAAACCCACACAATCTGTGCAGAGGAGTGCTCCTAGGCACCCCCCACTTCAAAGGTGCATATTTACTCTTAGAAATTTAGAGAAAGTGCAGCTGTGGATGCATCCTCCAACCTCAATCAATGACAGGGCTGGTCCTCCTGACCCCCCCCTGCTGGCTAATAAAGTGCTTCTTAGGCTTGGTGGTTTCCCTGGAAGCCTTGTGGGGTTGGTTCAAACTAGCACTTAGGTTTGTTTCCATTGTCTCTTCTCGAAAATTGATTTTTAGAGAAATACTTATCTTGTTGCTCGACAAAGTTCCAGACCGAATTACTGTAGACAGTTTTATTCTGTCCCTGAATTATCATTATTATCATTATTATTATTTTTATTTGTGACATTTAATAACTAAAACACACAAATTAGAAGTAAATCACTAACCTGTGCAGATCCCAGCGGTAGAACGAAACGGAACAACATGATGCTCTGAATACAGAGTTGTGCCCCCTTTTTTTAAATTAATTAACATTTTGCATAATAGCGAGAACTTTCACTTGAGCTGTAAACTCCAGGTTGGAAAATAAACACCTGATTAAGATTTTTTTTTTTTTTTTTTTTTTTTACCCACAGTCTGGCAAGGTGATTGAGAAACAAAACTGAACAATAGTTGATTTAGATGACACATTAGAAACAAAACACTGTCTTTTTTTTAAGCCTAAATGTGCATCCTGTCAAACGTGTCTCCAGTAAAGCTGCAGTGCCCTGAAAATAATCTTAGAATAAAATAGCTTCATTTTCAAATTACAAAAAAAAATACAAAAGATTGTTACAATGTCTTCAATTAGCATTTTTCAAAGAATCTACATATGCATTATGTCTACTTAACATGTCCTGTTTTCCTGTCTTTGACAAAAATATTTCATGCTGGGATGCACATTATCATAATTGTCATTCCCCATCTTTAAAAAACAAATGTGTATTACGACAGTAGCTAAAACAGGCCTTTTGCTGAAAATCAGACAATCAAAATCTTTTGTAATTAAGCACAGCGATATTCTAATTGCCGATAATTCAAGCTACTCCATGCTGCTTCCTGTCCCCCCTCTGCAACAATTAGAAAAATATATGTCAGCTGGGATTTTTCCTTCATTTCACTTTAAAGTGGCGCAGTAGGGGATTTATTCAAAAACAATGACATTTATAACTCTTCTCTGGAAGAACTGCATTCATTCTTTACGCAGCAGGAAAACCTAAGTTTTAAGTGACTGGAGTAAAGGTCAAAATTGATTTGCATATCTGCACAACACCGTACAAACTTTGAAGTAGAAACTCTTGACAAGGAAGCATTCACTGTGCACCAATTATAATTGTCACAGTAAAAAAAAAAAAGTGAAACTTGTACTGAAGAAAACCAGTTGCAATCATGACAACATGTGGATGTACATAATTTTGTGTGATGAGCTACAGTAGCCTGAAAACTTGTGACCTTGAGACTATATTTTCTGACATTTATCATTTGATCGTCACTCTGTAGGTGAGTTCCTGCCTTAGCAGGCTTTCTCTTATGGCGTTGATTGCATTCTTCAAGTCTTCCACAACAGTATTACCTCTGAAAAAGGCGGAAAAGAAACTTGTCTCAATGTCATTAATCCTAACTTGTTTGGACTCCTCACATTGACTCCCCCACACATCTCTTTTTCTTCCTTTTTTTCTCTCTCAGCACATACTATTGCTCTCACTCTCTCTGCCTCGCTAACATGTTGACAGCAGTTTGTTAGTAGGTATCAGTTTTCAGTGAGCAGGCTGAGAGGGAGAGAGGGATGTGGTAATCATCTCCATCTCCGGCTGCTTGGCAGTGTTCCCCTCGGCATGCTGGCAGACACTTGCCATTGAGCAGCTGTCAGGCAGAAAGGGTGTGGGATGTGGGCTCAAACTACACAGGTCACGGTCATTTCTTTCCAAAAGCCACTGAAGCTAAAACCTTAAGTGGCATTTGAGCTACCTGCACTGTCAGTTCTGACACTCGCAACACTAACAAGGAGACCACCGGTAGAGAGTCAAACTCGATTATGCCTCCCTGGTGGATTTCCTTAATATAGCTTAGCTACTGCCAGGCTTGTTTTTCTAACAGTTAGAAAGCACATGCTTTCGACATTATGAGATATGTCGTGCAGGTGCGCGAACTAGAATTTAATGCTTAAGCTACAGAGCAGAAAAGAAATATATTTGGCCCTTTAATTAATAAAACCCACATAAGCGAATACAGTCTATAAATCTATGGCAATGAGAAAAAATGTCAGTTAATGAATTTTAATTATTTTATAAATTTTGAGCATAAAGTTGAGAGTTTATATTGTGAAAGGGGAGCTAATTATACTGACATTTCTGAACTGTTTGCTGCCCGGCTTTCCAAAAAAACAAGTGAGAGGTGCAGAAAGGTTGTTTAATTAAGAGACGGCTAGGTGTTCTGTTTCAGTCAAGAGAAGAGGTAAGAGCTGTTAACCAGTGAGCACATGTTATTACATTTCTAACCATTAGTTTTGTGTAGAATTAGCAGCTCTGGCTGATTCATTTATAGTGAGGCACAGTGGTGTTAGGAACATTGAGCTTCAATTGTATTTTATCGGCTGTTGCAATTCCTGCATGAATAATAAAACTTTTTACAGAATATATTTATGTTTAAAAGAAAATGGTGTGTTGGTTTATTTTAAGTTAAAAAAAAAGTAAAACAAAAGTGATTTTCACTTAAAAAAAAAATCTGTGTTTTTTGTTCAAAGATGTTCTTTGTGTACAACTGTTTTTCTCAGTTGCCAGAATAACAGTCATGCCCTCCGTCATTATGATTAATGTGCTTTAATAGTGGGATTTGTTTAGTTCACAAACCAGACGAGCCGAACAAGCCCTTTACTTTATGCAAAATTATTTTGAAACATAATTAATTAGACAAAAAAATCCAGTTCCATGGTAGGGTTAAAACTTTAAACAAATCTGTATGGAGGAAGAGTCTGACTTGCATGGCTGCGAACTGAATCGTGCTTGATAAGTTGCAGACTCTCACAACCTGGACTTGTGATCTTTAGAGTGATACCCTCAAGTTCATAGCAACAAATACACTCAATCACTCAGGGAGATCCAAAGTCTCTCTGTTGGCCAATTACTGCTTTTAAAAAGCCTGGGGCACCCAGGAAACTTTGACTCCTGGAAATAAAGACCAATCTGAGAGAGAAACATTGCAGCTATTAAAATCTTTATAATTCTGTAAATCACAAGTGATTTGTTTTGCCCCATGGCTTGTTCCGATACATCCTTGCTGCTATTGCAAAGGGCATGGGGTGACTGCAATTGAGGAGAGCAAGCTTATTTTTACAACTAAGCTTGGAAAAAAGGGATGCCTTTTTTCTTCTTCTTTTTCACTGCAGAAGGCAAAGATCTCCTCTGTGTCATAATTGCCTGAAGTTAGAGAGTAAAGGCTCAGGACTCCCCATGTTAGTATGGGCCTTTCATCAGGGGGGTTGGAGTCAGAGGTGTTTGAAAAGATCACACACTCTGGAGGATCAGACTCTGTTTTTATTTATGTAATAAAGGCATTTTAAAAGAGAGAAAAAAAGATCATCACTTATATTCTGTTGCATTAATGTTTGCCGCACTGGTACCATCATTGTTGGGGTTTGCTCTTTTTGTTGAGGGTTAAGACTGCCATTGTTTTAAAGCAGATTTACATTCTCTCAGTTATTTCAGTTTGGAACTTCAATTTTAAGTATGCTATACTGATTAATTTTGAGGACGGATGCCAAAATTAGCCTGCTTATTGAAACAGAGTGGAAGCCAAAAGTGGTAGAGAGGATCATGCAATTATGAGTAAAATCACTCCAATTAAACACCGCCGTGTTAACTTTTAGAGAGCACACACTTCATATAATATAATTACAAATTGGGAGGAAAAAATGGGAAAGAAAACAGAAACATTATAGAATGAAGCATTTGCAGTTGATGGATTCTCAAAAAGCTCTTCTCTCCTCTGGTGCTCAGGGTTAAGAATGGCACTCTCCTCCTGCCGCAACGCTCTACCTCCCGACTGCCAGACACCCCATTCAGCAGCGCAAGGCCCTCTGGTACCAGACAAGGGCCTGGCTGAGGACGCTTTGAAACTTCAGTCCCTAATCACCAGAGTATCCTTATAGTGGCGAGCTGATGGACGAACGGGTCACAGGAAGGATGTCCCGACCATAAATCAGACTACGGGGGTGACAGCACACAAAATAGGTGAATTGTCCTTGGGTTTCGTGATGCTGGCGGCATCCCTTGTGTCACAGAGTCACACCACCCTTTTTATTATTTGGGAACGAGTCAAACGGATGCCCTACTAGCCATTCTGCACCCCACCCCCACCCCACCTCCTCCCTTGTGTTTTTTCCCTTAGTCTTCGAGCCTGGACCCTGCTATGAACTGTTTCCAGAGTCAGTTACTGGTGTAATTGAAAGTGCTTTGTCATCGCTTTCAGCCAAATACTGATGGATGTGAAGTTGAATGAGGTTTGGGTTTTAGTTATACCGGCAGAGCCTGTGTGAGATTTATCACCAGAGGCTTAAGAGGCTACAAGGGACCACTAAAGCACCACCGCCCTCTACATCACAGTGAACTCTTCATTATTATTCATTAAAACAGAAGGCCTTTAATATGTCTAGTTTCCCATGTGATAAAAAAAAAAAATGCACGTACATGTTTTTGATGACTGTTGGAAAGCAAAAAACTGTCCCGTTGCCTAGTTTTTACAGTAAGCTCAGTCTGGTGAAATTAAATATGAATTTTAAAAAAGTGTGGGCAGCACATAAACAAGCAACCTGGCTGAGAGATTCTTAAGATATGATGAGAGAATAAATTGTTTTACACTTTTTAAAGTTTCAGCAAAATATTAAAAAAAACCCTGTCAGCCACTTTTTGTGCCTACTTGTGTATTGTATAAATCTTGTTCTTTACAGATTTGCTTTGAGTAATACATATATTTTTCTCATTTTCTGTCTGTTATGATAAACATTTTCATATCATTGTTAAATTTTGCGTGGTCTATGAAAGACCCATGAAAACATTTAATTTCAATTCTGGATCGACATCCACATGCAAAGCGTGGGAGGTGTGCTAGTTCTCATTGTCTCCCACTTATTATAGGCTGCCCCCAGCTGCCTGGGCTGCGAGGGCCCGGATCCTGGCTCTCGTCCAGCCCGGCTCTGATCTGGGCCTCTTTGTGATTTGAGGAGTAGAGAGTTTTGCTGGGCTGCTGTCCTAGAGCCATGTTGGAATGCAAGAGCAGTGGTGGAGGTGCAGAGGGAAGTGACCTCACTGTGTGATGCGAGCAAGAGTACGGGGCAAGAGTTACACACTGAGGTTGGTTGGATTATAAATAAAGAAGCGTGTGGTTTCTGTGCTGCAGCCGGGAAATAGAAAAAAGGTGAATACCAGTGCTCACAGCACGGTTGTAAATGGTGCCCCATCCTAGCATTGGTTCAAGGCTGCCAAGATAACACGGCCAAAAAGAGTAGATTTAATGGAAAAATATTTCCCAATTTCTACTTATGCTCAACGATTTTGCTCCTCTAAAATGTATTTTAATTTTCTTTATATTTTATTGTCAGATTAACAATTTATATCATAAGTTTTTGCCTTCTCATTAAAAAATGTTTCTTATTCGAGGGTAGGAGGGTCATGAGTTAAGGGAAGCACATTCTTGTTTTAACTATTTGTGTTCTTATGTTTGTGCTTTTGTGTTTTCAGTTGATTTTTAAAGCAAAAATTCAAAAATAAAAGCATAGACTTTAAAAAAGTACATTTTAACATCTCTTCCAAAATGTAAGATATAGTTTACTTCAAACAGATAAAAAATAATATTTCTACAAGTTTTTCCAATGATAAAATTATTTGTGCATGTGCTAACATTCTGCAAGAGCCAAACATGTGAACTACCGGCTGTGTTGAGGGATCCTTGCGACTGACCTGTCTCAGGCTGGTCTGCATGCGGGTCGTCTTGCAGAGTAGGAGGAGGAGCAGGAGGGGAACAAAAGACCAAGATTCTGCCACAGGCAAAAACACCTGGGAGGAGAGACAAAGGTAACTTCACTTTGACAGGAAGCACAGTGTCCAGGATAAACAGTGAGATGCACCATTAGCATGACTTCCAGGACATTCCTAGAAGAACAAAATGTGCATGTATCCACAGTGTTTTTGCTCTTATAGTTTTGAGTTTATCATCACCAGCTGAATTTAGTTACGCTGAAGGCTTAACATTATTTGTTACTGCTCACTGACTACATTAAAAACTCCCACATTTTCAATGTAGGTGTCATTTCCTGTATTATGCTTTTTGGAAATGCCAAGTGTAGAAAACTCTCATGAAGAAATCGATAGATATGCTGTTGCCTATGGGAAAATTAGCATGGTAAAAGAACATTAACTTGCAGATGGTTGGGTACGGGGCATCGCTGTGGCTCCTAACAAACAATTGATTAACTTGTAAATTCCCATTGCCCAGCTGTTATTCAGGCTGTTTACCATAAATAAAAGAGGGGGAGTAGAGAAAGGATCCAGATGCTTTGAGTGCTGCAGAAAGGCAATCTGTCATTGTTCTCAACTAACACTGATGGATGCTGCTTTAAATGGGGATTGGTTTTAGTTAAACATGACAAAGTGAGGGATGACACGCCATTGGTCACAAAGGTCTGGAGGTCCAGCAACGCCTCAGCAGTTGCTTTTTTTCAGCCAAGACAACCTCTTGTTCTTGTATCAGCTGCCAATAAAGGTTAGAAGTTGTTGGGGCAGGCTTTAAGGTTTGTTTGTTTTGCTGTGTGTTCATGCTGAAGTTGAAAAATGGGAAAATAAACAAAACTTTAAACGCAGACGACACCAAGATGGCAGCCAATAGAGTCAGAGCAGTTTTTCACTTCCAAACAAGACTCATCCCTAAACATTAAGAACAAGTGAAACATTGTTTGATACCACTGGGTTCACCATTGTCCACACTTGAAGGAAGAAAAATCTTTTTTTCCACCTGACTTGAAGCTGTCATTAAAGTAATTGAGTTCAATAAAAGTACAGCTCAATACTTATGAATATTTTTCATCTCTACATTGAATAATTATGGCAAATATTCCAAGTCTTCCTTACTAGTGCATGTCCAATAAAATGTACATAAACAAGAGAAAGCCATTTAAAGTTTAGAAAGATTACATAATTATGAACCTTACATCTTCATGTTTGGGTAATAAACCGTATACATTGGCAGTAAACCAAACCAAAAGTTATGACATCAGGTTAAAACATTGAGTGCAGACATCTAAGTTTAGTTATACGGCATGATATAAAAATTTAAAAGACATGATGTGTTTTGAGGATATTGCTGTAAGTGGACAGGATTCATAGGAAGAAAATCCAGTCTCAACCAGACCTCAGTGTGATGTCAGATTGTGAATGGTCCAGTAAACCCTGCTTCTCACCGACCCAAAAATAACCGAGGGTGATGTAAAATGCATATGGGCCTCTCTTCCAGCTTCAGAAGATCACATACATGTTCTCAGTAAAGGATGACATCATGGATCTTGGGGGGGAACAAGACAAGCCTTTCTTTGGACGGGAGCTTTGGGCTCCTGGCCATATAAGTGAACTATTTTCCCAGATGCAGGGGGGGATCCACAAAGCACCAGAGAGGGACAGTTTAAGGAAAGACTTCTGCAAAACTCATCATTTATGGTCAAATATGGCCAAGGTAAAAATCCACACTAAAACATACACTCCTTTCATCTTCTATCATTGACCGTTCAGTTTGCCGCACATAAAAAAACAGCTATCCCATAAGCTTGCAAAAGAATGGGGCAAGATTTTAAGACTCAGGGTTCCCATTTCAAAACCAGTCAGCAGGAGTCACAGAAACTCCCATAACTAGCCCCCCACATACAGTTATATTAATAGTCTTTTGAAGGAGTGCAATAAAGTAAAAAACATATTTTCATTGCAAACCAAAAACAATAAAATTGGCATTTAGTGTGTTTCTCAATCAAACATAGGCCAGCTCTACCCTAAACTAACCCAGAGAAAGCTGTTTAGGATGTGTTTTTAAAATTAAACAACTTTTTTGGTTTACGTTGCAGATTTAGTATTTAGTATTTTGGTCAGATGGTGTATCAAAAAACCTCTGAAAGAATTAGGCAGTTAGCAAATAAAAAGGGTTGATTATACATAAAGAGAAAGAAGGTTTAGTAGCCTAACAAACTTATAGTCTGGGTCTGGATAAAGATGATTTAGTTGGTTAAACAGATGCAGATACTGGTGCACTTGAAAACTTGCAAGCAATAACCTTAACTTCATTCATAACTTCGAAGAGAATGTTTTTTTTGACACCTCAGATTTTATAAGTAGTTATGTACACTGATAAATTAAAAGAAAAAAGTCTGAGCCAGAGAAATTAGGAATTTTTTTTGTCTGCTTCCTTAACAAAATGGGGAAATCCTTGGAAATAAAAAAAATAAAAACAACCACAAAAAAAAAAAGATCATCACTTTTTTTGTTGTTTGTTGCCTGGCAACACAACTCAATGTCCCACTTCAGAAATAAAATGACTTGTAAATTTCAAAGCTACATTTCAAAATGTGATAATGAGATTTAATCACAACTGGTGAGCCATTTTAATACAAAGCTACCAAGCTTATAAGAACACATAGATTGTTTCCTTACAGCTAAACACACTTTTTCTGGGCAAATCCACTGTTTTATACAGTAAAGACCATTTTTTGAATGAGCATGTTGTTTATACTCTCATTTAAGAAATACATTATTCACAATATGAGATCCTGTCAAATGAGAGCCACTCAGTGATCAAGGTTTTTGCACTTCCTGTAAACCTCAAAAGAGCACCGTCCATTTTCAGGAAAAAAACAAACAAACAAACAAACAAACGTTTGGGAATTGTTCGAGACAAACACTAAATGTTCCAATTAGTGAGGGAGGCATCAGGAATAATTTACTGTGTAGTATATGAAGGAGCACAAGAAATGTTTCCTATCGAGCACAGAGTTCAAGTTAAAGTTTGAATTTCCTATATTTACCAGCTAGACTATTATTGCAAATAATAAACAATATCTACACAAAAAGGTGTTAGTTCACTTAAATAATTCAGTATAAATTTTTGTACAGAACGGCTTCTACTTTTTTTCTTGCAAGACATCAGCCTGGTATCACATCACAACTGTCTGGCTACCTAAAAATGAAGACAGACCAAATTACAATCTGCACACTGCTTAGTCCCCCTGCATTGGTATCAGCTCTTGTAAACAGGAGATAATATCTTGTAAACGAACAAAAACCAAACATAGATTAGGGTGCAAAGTCCTAGACTCTTGCTAGATTTGTTAATAGAAACATCCTCAGTCACGACAGAAGCAGGTCTGTCCTGCTCAGGAAGTGCTTAACAAATAAAAGCCTCTATTAATACTTAACACCAGCTGAATTTTCGTCATTGCTGACCTTTCTTGTTTTTTTTCATTCTCACTCAGTTGCTCACAGTATCTTTATGAGGAGATGAACTAGAGACAGACAGAGGTCTTATGGGTGAAAGTCCTGTGTTGTGTCCATCCATCCACCCTGACCTCCTCCCTACACAGACTTCGTCAGTCTTTATAATACATGATCTAACTTGCTCTGCGCGTCTAATAACGTCACAGATGCATCTACATTGGAGTTTTAAAGCCCAGTCCACCTCATGCAAATGCTAAAGGGTACCTCATGAGACATCAAGGGTTGTGACAAAACCTCTGTAGAGGAGTGAGAAAAGGTCTGCAACAGCACTGATGCTGGCTGTGGTCAGAGATGCAAAAACCCTTAAAACTTTTAACTAGAGAGGCCAGCTAAACACTCCTCCTGCAGTGTGTGGTAACAGGTCATTACTGATGTGCACAAACAGAGCAGCATTCCCATCACAGTCCTTGTTTTGAGCTGAGTCTGATTTCATGTGGGAGAGCTGGTTAGAGCCTTTGAGAGACAACCAAAGAACAGGCACAGACTAAACAAAATATGCAAAAATTAATGATCTACTTGGAGAATATGAACATAATCATAGTCTCATTCATTTCAATGTAACCTGATTTCTCTAAACATTAAAAATATCACATTTCAGAAACAGTGTAAAACATGACAGACGCAACACTAACATATAACTCCTCATTGTGAGGACATTTCCATTCACAGACTGGGTTTAAACAGTGGAGAGCAAATATGATTCCAGTCATCAGTGAGACAGAATGTCAGCATGTTTTTTTGTGATGTTGCTGTTAGTTCTCTAATGTGAGTCCATGTGGCCAGACTGCTCACAGACTTGGCCGCTGGCTGAAGCCAATTGTCTGAGTTAGGCAGCAGAACAGAAGACTCCCCACTTGGAAAAAGGAGGAGAAAACAGTGGAGGAGTTTTTAGCAGTCAGCCCTCAGACAGGAAGACTCTAGAGGAAACACCAGAAAGCCATTAACTAACCACAGTATTATGGTGATCTATTTGCTGGAATGGGCTACAGACAGCTAATGAACAAGCCTTCACCCCCTCCCCTCCTCTTCGCTCAACCCATCACACATGCACACATGTATCGCATACACACACGCACACACACACACACTGAGGAGCAGCGCACACTGAGAAGCAATGCTGAAAGAGCTCTTGCTTGTACAAAACAGCGTGACAGATCAATGCCTGATTCCTAAATCAAGGGAAAAGGTTATTCTCTGTCTCACTGGGATTCCACTTACTATCCCCCTATATCTAAGACACTCCCGTACCCATTTATACCAAACAAGTCCAGCCCACCACCCCCATCCCCCAAACAACACACACATCTCCTAATTAAGAGCGAGGCAGTGGGGTTTTTTTGTGTCTGTGGTTATGCTTGCAATGTTAGTGTCTGGAGTGTGAAAACAGATCTGATGGACTGGTGCCCTCAGCTCTCCCTGATCAGGCTCCAGCAGGTATCCCCCATGATTGACAGCTCACAGGTCAGCCGCCCATCTCTCAGTCTGTTAGAGGGTGGGCGGTAAAGAGATTTGGAATGCCTGGGACCCTGATTGCTTTATTGCTCGCCTGTCAGAACCATTGTACAGCTCTGTATTATTAGGGCTCGCCATCTCTCACCGTCTGGAAGGTGTCGCGTCTCAGCTCTGCATAAAGAATCACCACTCCATTCAAAATCCTCTTTCTTTTTGGCTGAAAGGAAGAAAGCACAGATTTTTTCACAGAATCTCCTGTATTGGTTTGTCAGATAATGCAACACAAGCGTCTCCAGGGAATGGTTTGGATGGCGCTGCTTTACACTCGAATGCAGAGGATTTGAGATCCCATTTGGCAATAATTTATCACAGTGATACCAACAATAGTGGATAACATTATACAGAAATTACTCTGATGTTCCTGATTATGGATCTAATCATACTGAATTCTTTACTACTGTGGTGTCCACATTCCTGATGCAAAAGCTTTTTTTGTGTGTGTTTGTTTTAATTTAGCAGACAAGTCTTCTCTTGAAATCCTGTGGTTGTCGTATATACAATATATGGCATGAAAACACATATTTCTGAATGATGGTGATTTAAACAATTAAATGTTTTGGGGTGTATTTTTAAATCATACAAAACTGTAAAATAAAGTAGCCTATGCTTGATGTGGTTAGCTCTGTTAGACGATGGTGTCAACGAAACCTGAAACAGTTAGTAAGTTTAGAAAGATTTTATCAGCAATAGTTTTAATGATTTATTGATACAAAATTTTAACAATTTCCAGTTTTCCAGTTGTGATGAAGCGTATTGTTTTCCTGTGTCATTTCATTATAATTAGAATATTCTTGACTTTTGGCCTCTTGGTTAGATAAAGAAAGAAAAGATGTCAACATGGGTTTTAGAAAATTGCAGTGGGCATTTTTGACCTTTTTTTTTTTAATAATTCTTATAATAATCACTAGGAGCCTTCCAACAGGAGACTCTGCCTTATTTTAATACTTTTTGAGTTTTGTCACCATTTTGCTCTCGTATGTTTTTGCATTTTATAATAGAAAACATATTAGCCATAATCACAACAGGAGCAGTAGTTTAAATTTACCACACTTATTGTACATTTAAAATGATACAGAGCAAAGCAGTGAGTCCGGCCATGTCCAAACAGTGATTTCATTGTATTTTCACTTGCTGAGAAAAGAATGTCTAGTACAAGACATCATTATAATAACTTATTTTTTACCCTTTAACTCCTCAGCCAGATGTTTGCATTCCATCAGCCAATCAGAAAACAGTAAAATACAGTATCGTCTAAAATCCCCCATGTTGAAGGGTGTAACAGGCAAAGAGAATTTTAGAATATAAAGTAGAATAGAAATGTATTGTTGTGGAAAGTGTGTCCTTCTCTATGGTTTGTTCCCAGTGGAACAAAGAGCCTCCTCCAAAGATACTGTGGCCCAGTAAACAATGTCTCTCCACAAATCCCCAGCTGATTTTTTTCATGTTATTCCCCGAGCCGAGATGACAGACTGGCAGGTTGTTGAAGGTCATCAGAGCAGTGCCTCCTGGTCCCTTGGAGCCCAGGTGATGGTCAGGCCACATCCCCAAGTGCTCTTGCTGCCCTGGGCCACAGCAGAGACAAGCCCACTGGGGTGCCATGCCGCCGTCTCCATGGAGATGAGGCGAAAGGCTGGCCCCGGCTCAGACTCACACCTTTATGGTCAGCGACTCGGCGTCTCTGAGGAGTCCCCCCTGCCTAACAGCAGTGGCACACAAGTTGTGATTGCCCCCACTCACACCCCAAAACCATTCACTCTCTCTTTTTGTTGTCTTTTTTAAAGCCAGTGCTAGCACAACCCTGGCCAACAGTCCAGCCCTCCCTGCCCTGGCAGTGCTACCCCTGTGAGGCCTGCTGGGAACAGTGGTGAGATGTTAGATTAGACCTTCAAGTCTGGGCAGGACCTGAGAGGGGATGCAACGCAAAGGGACTGCCCACTCTGTCTATGGCTCATTCTCCATTATGGTGTAATCTGGGGGTGTGAAAGTATCATTCCCAAATGCTGTCTCCTTTAAGATCCTCTCACAATTGGCTGCAGAAGAAAACTGGCTTGACTGGCTCTGTTCAGTATCCCTGCTGATCTGTGTTATCATGTCTCATTAGACCCACAATGTTTGACAGATAGTTGACTATCAGATGCTTACTTTCAAATATATTCATCACTGACAAGCAGCTTTCATGTTCGGGACGATATTGATTTTAAAAAATGTTATTTTTCCTTATTGTGAATGTGTGTTCAAATCTGAGAAATGAATGATAACCTCTTCATCACTCTACTCCCTGAGTGTTCTTACTGGAAGCCATATTGATTTTGTTAGTCTGAGAGTCCTTGCATTGCCTGGCCTTTACCTCAGGGACAAATCTAATTGTTTATCTCTGGACAGACTTCTGCCTTTACTCCCTTCTGTCTCATTATGTGCCAAGATTTGTCAAGTCAAGTCTCTCCACACTCTCAAATCTCGCTTTACAACATGTCGTTCGGCGGAACACTACAGATGGCTTACTTATCAACAGACCCTCCCACATGGAATGTTACAAACATGACAGCACAACACACTTGCAAAAATATACACAAACTGACATACAATGTAATCACACTCCGGAGACACCATTACACATACCGACACACAAAACATGAGTCACTTTTTTTTAAGAAACACTGATTTTTTTTTTTTTATATATCTGTGTGTGCTTTCTTGGAAAAATGATTGTTTGAGACACACAATACACTGCACAACAATAGTATTACAATAATGGTTTTCTTTACAACTTCATTAAGGACTACAAAGCTTCTTTTTTTTTTTATTGCTGTTCACTCTTTTCACAGCTGAGCTCACAGCAGAATAAACACTGATCATAATGAAAGTCTAACCAAATTTAAATGTAACTGGTATTTTAACCAGATGGTTCAAATCAATGGACAAATCCAATTTATAATATTCTACTAGTTTATAGAAAAAGAAGTGCAACAACTTTTTAAGACTAACTTGATAGCAATTACACACAAATGAATGACCAAGGCTACTTTATACATCATCATCATCATCATCATTTCTATTTAACATCTCTATTTCTATTCTGTCTATGATGAAGCCTCTGAAGCTCTACCACAAAAAAAACAAAAAAAACAGAGTCCAACTAAAAAACAGAAAGCTTTCTGAGCCATTCTTAGCTAATTAAGTCTAAATTACAGTATGTTAGCATAC
Organism: Acanthurus leucopareius; assembly: GCA_029814765.1. NCBI lineage: Eukaryota > Metazoa > Chordata > Actinopteri > Acanthuriformes > Acanthuridae > Acanthurus > Acanthurus leucopareius. The sequence goes on along the minus strand of JAQMCX010000050.1, from coordinate 13,310,355 downwards.
ACTACATTGATTTAAGTCCTTGACTAAAAAAGCTGTACTCACAACTACATATGTTCTTAAAAAACAAATCATCTCCTGAAACAACTGTGTATAAAAGTACACACATCGGGTAAGTGAACAAAAGAAAAAGGCTTGCAAATGAATAATTCTTAAAACTTTTTGAAAGTAGTACATCATATGTGCAGTTCAACTTTTACCTAAAACATGTCATTTCAAATAAAATTTAGTAATTTTTTCTTCAACCGTCATTCATTATTTTCAGGTTCCAGTAAATCTTGTTAGTTTAACAGCCCTTTCCAGATCAGTATCTTATTAGCTGCTTGGGCACTACAAAATTTTAGGATGCTATAACCTAAATCAGCTAATGATTAATATTTAAAATTGAGCGACAGTCTTCACTTTTTTGATAAAATGTTGTTGTGAATTTGGCGGCCAGTCTTATCATCTTGCCCTCTCACCATCTCTCCCAACTCTTTCAGGCCATTGGAAGCCCTTGGTCAGGTTTTATCACTGAGTTAACTCCAGCGAAGTAGGCCAGATCGATAAGCACATTCTCAGAAAGGAGCCGGAGCACAGAGAGTTAGAGGCGCGGGGGAGAGAGGCGCGAGAGGCAGGGAGCAATCAGAGAGCTATGGATGTGTGTGCCTTCAGGAGTGGATCGATGCACTGACAGGAGCCCTGCTTTGTTCTCGCACAGTGCTCAGATGTTAGGCGTGCTTAACATGATTGCTTAAAGGTTTTTGTTTGCCTACTTGTGTTTTTGTTTGTCATTTTGCTCTACTTATAGTATATCCTCCTGTCCCTTTTGTTAGAAAGTTAGATAGGTGAGTGGGTTGGCTATCTTCAGTCTAATTTTTTCTTCCAACTGTGATTTTTTTTTAATCATAAGAAGGGTTTAAAACAGCATTTAACTCAAATTTTGACATTTTTTTTAAACCTATTTAAAAAAAAATCAAGTGTTGAAGTATCCGTTAAAAAAGACTTTAGTGCCTTTTCATTAAAAATGAGGACTATTTGCTTGGATTGGTCATTGACATCCCTCGTCATTTCTCTAGTTCCAAGGAATTTTTTCGTCATTACAAAACTGCATTCTTTATCCTCGCGCCACATGGCCACCCAAACCGAGTTAAGCACTTTGCCTTGCTAAACACTCTGCCAAGAATTACTTCTAACAAGAACTTGGGTGTGCCTGCCTCCTCACAGAAAGGTGTTAACCGCAAAGGACAAGTAGGTGTCAATAGATCTGCTCTCAGCGCCTGTGGGACGCTGAGACGCATGAGCTCTTTTCCAAGGCTTAATAAGATAGCACAGATGCGCCCTTGTCTGAGCACAGCCCTGCGTCTCATTGTACTTTGGCCTCCCAACCCTGCCATTGCAAGACCTCTATTGCATTGGCTGCATGAGAGGGTCTCATTAGGACAGACAAACGAAAACCGGGGTCAAGGTATATAAAGGTAGCCGCAGCTAAGGAGCATGCCTCTAAGACGAGTTGGGAGCTCCACCACGTCTTAGGGCCACCCCTGCAGACCTCTGGCCCTCCCCATCATGACCTCCAATATCTACCATTATTTGATGAAGCAGAGCTTGATAATTATTTTGCGTGGTTGAAGAAGGGGGCACAGTGTGAAAAGAGTGTCTCACTCTGAGGAAAAGGATAGTAGGGGTTGACAGAAAAAAAAAGAAAAAAACTAACAAAAAAAAAAAGATCAAAAGCAGGCCTTTCGCTTTTCATGCCTCAGAGGCTCCAAAGAGGATAAGGAACAATTGGGCCCTGGGTATCCTGTCCTCTCTGGCAATTAGACTCAGCTGATGAAGTGAAAGGGATGAATGGCAGGGTTCAAGGCCTTCTCTAGGATTCACACAACAGGGTGTGTTTTTACCTTCTTCTCCTTTATCTTCATCTCCCTTTAGAGTGGCAGAAATGCAGCTGAAATATTTCCAGATGAAGACAATGTGATTCAATGTGCCAAATCGTGATCATGGCGGCTGATGAAACTGAGGAGGTGTGAGAGGAGCTAAGGTGCACGGACAGACATGCAATCATATGTGCACACATAAACAGAGAGACAGTGCTTTGTGTTCATAAGATATTTGATTAAATTGAGTCTATGCTTTAAGTTTAAATTGCATATTCATCAACAACTGTGAAAAGTTGCACAGCAGCACAGTGTTCTCTGATTAGGATGAAGCAGATGCACCTGACATATGTACAATTATTTACCTATATATTACTTGAAAACATACTGACTGTCTTTTTTTAAACAACCAAACACATTTTCAAAGCAACTTACAACAATTTAGTTTAGTTATTTTAGACAAAAAGACTGATTATCAGTTGAATAATACAATATGTCAATTTAAGTAAGAAGATAAAACACTCTCAAAGTTCAGACTTTGCTTAAAAATTGCTTAAAACTTTGTATTTATATTAAATTTTTGTGGTAAGGTGCATTTTTCTCATATTTTATGCCAGAAATGTGCTAACAAGTACATGTTGTGAGATGATAAACAACCCTCAAATGCTTCCACTGATACAAAACATCAACTGTAATTTCAAAAATAATTTAATGTTTTGCAGAAATAAAAACAAATCAAGTAGCTTAACTGATCAACACGGTTTGAAGTGTTGATATGCACTGATTATGCAACACTTGCCATCAAGCAGGTTCTATTGAAATGTGATCCCGTCATATTTACACCTTGTATAATCGCTGCAGATGAGCTGTATCACTCTTCTTGAAATGTGTGCAGTCGGTGCCAATTTCCTGACAGCAACACATAAATTATTTATTAAACTGTAGCATTAACACTTAACATTAAACTCCAAGCCAAGTTCTCTGATTGAGTTTTAATCTGACACACAAAGTGAATGACATCCTCAGACATAAAAAAAAGTGACACCAAAATTATGTTGCATATTTAAACAATTTGTTGAAAAATATTCACTTTTACTTTGAATTAATGCAGCAATGTAGATTTAAGCTGCTATAATATCAAACGCATAAACATCCCCCCCCAAAAAAAAAACTTGCTGTGATTAAGTTGTCACTTATTTCACAGGACGATTCTTACACTGCCTGCACCAGTAAATGGGCCCCCGAGCCTTGAACGATACTGCCACACTGCACTAAAACCTTAAGATGATTAGTGATATTCTTAAAACCTAGCCCACTGATAATGTGTTTAAAGAAGCGATACGGCTTTTCCAAGCTTTGAGTTCAAAGTCTGAGAAGCATGGGGTCAGAATGCCAATGGGCTAAACAAAGAGTAGCCAAAATGGGCTTTGGGGGATTTGAAACTTAGGCCCCCGAAGCCCTTTGATCAAAACAGAGCTACGGCCATAGAAATACTAAGTATCAAGTGCCTGGGACTGTGGCGCTGCCAAAGAGTTTGGCATGCAGGATGAAAACTATAAGTTCATCACCTGAAAGAAATATAATATGATAAAGTGGGAAGCTAAGAGGTATGAAATTTTATTTTTATGTTTAATTTTCCAAATAATGACCAAAATCCAGGACAATATAACATGGTTTTTTAAAAGTAGATGAAGCCAAATGGTCCACTGATGGACGCCAGTGCTAATCTACTGATTCCTAAAGCAACATTACTTGTGTATTTTGACATTTCTATATCAACTCATACTGTGTGAATAAAATTCTCTCAGTATTCTGAGACAACAAAGATTTAAAAGGGGGCTGATTGTAGCCTTTAGTTACTTAGATGTTTTAATTTCCAATCAATTTCAGCTAATTTAATCTATTTTAATGACATAAAGATTAAATTAGATGTCTGTTTTAAGGATGTTATGTGCTACCTCTGTAAATATTCAACTGCCTAATTAGTTCTTCTTTGACTCTCGGTGAGTGTTATGTTTTAGTTAGTGTGCTTAATGAAACACACAAAATCAAAAAAATGATTCAAACTCAAACTTGAACAGATTTCCCCATCTTGAGCAGCCTTAAGCAATTAAGAAAGCATGTTTTCATCTTATTCAAGCAATAAATGCATTAAGTCCAGAGGGAATCCAACTGTGTTCAAAGTTATTATTACCAAATTGACAATAAGGCTAACAAAATAACCTGACCAAATATACAGTGCAATTAATAAATGTTTCTCCTTAATGTCAAGATGCCTGAAGTCGTTAAATGAAAATGGGCAAATAATCTAAAATCATAATCAATCAGAAACTCAATTATGCGTGTTTATTATCATCCTGTCAGTTACAGTGAAACACTTCTCGGCTTCTACATCAACAACTGATTAGTGCTGAAGACAGCCATGATGACAAATAGAACATATGATGGAGAAGACGATTAAAGTGAGAGAATTTCAATTAGCCTGTGTGAGGTCTTTGAATATTTCCTCGTGCCACCGGTGGTTAGCTCATACTTAGACACCTTATCACCATGAGCCCGTCCACATTAAAAGTATTCAAAGGGTGCCTGCTGAGTCATACAGTTTGACTGGTGTACCAAACCAAAAACACACACTGTAGTTAAGCTGAAGTGTCTGAAGGACATAAAAGCAAAGTAAATGACACAACATGTGCTGCATGTTTGGGAAAGCTGAGTAAGATGCATAGTTTTAATACCACGCGTGTGTTGTTCTTTTGTTAGAGCGAAAAACATCACAGTCCGGATTCAAAAATGAATCTGTGTCTTTCTCTGCAGCATCACTGTTCTGTAAGTCTATCAACTGTGTTTTTTTAAGAATTTCAACACTTACCTTCAACATCTGTTCTAGTGGTTCTTATGACGCTGGCTGCCTCATCGACTGTGTAGTTTTTAAGCAACTTCAGCTGCAGAAAAACACAACTTATCAGGGGAAGTTTCACAGGGCTAAAATGCAAAATGACACAATAAGTTGGTTGCAGACAGGAGGAAAGGCAAATTTAGATGCAACTAATGCTCATTTTCATGATCAATAATTCTGCAGGATTATTTTCTCAATTAATCCTTCAGTCTGTACGGCATCAGAAAAAAGTTTAAAATGTCAGGCACTGCTCCAGAGAAGCCAAGGCAGTTTGATGAAATGTCTTTTTTTTGTCCAACAAACAGTCCAAAAAGCAAGAGAGGTTCAGTTTACGATACAGAAAGACAAGGAAAAGAAGCAAATTTTGTAATTAAGAAGCTAAAACATCCAATTTGTTGGCTTTGGTCAAAATTAATGGACACAAATCTTTAACATCACTAACTTGCCAATTAATTATCTGTCAATCACATTAGAGTTGCAGCTCTAGATGCAATATTAACTCTTATTCTATATCAACAAGCATGACATTCAGTATATAAGAATCACAAAAGGGAAATAGTTTGAAGGTTGTTATAAATTGGATTAAACTGGAGTTGGGTTCAGGTTGAGCAGCCTGGTGTCTGACAAATCTTCACTGTGTGTCTCTCTGCTCTGACCTGTCCAATAAAGCCCAATCAGAGAAGTGCAATAAAAAAAAACTGACATGTTTCAAAAGTTGTTTTTTTTCTTCCCCTGACAAAGTCATCTCCCTTACTGCCTGTAAATATTAAAAATTATATATTTTATAAAATGCAGGACACCCTCTTTAATATTCATGATCAACCAAGACTGAATTCAATTATTCTGTCTGTTCGCACTGACAGAGCCCTCCTGATGACACAAAGAGATGGGATGCACAAAACATAACGGCCATCTTGTTTTAATTGTTAAATTTTTTTCTCCTTTTTAAAGGTGACAGGGCCATTACTCCAGAGTCACCACTTATCAGCAGCATCGCTCAGGATTAATGGTTTCACTTGTGCTAGTAAGAAATGTTTAAGTTGTCCCGATTATCAGTGCAAGAAAAAGAATAATGGTTATTTGTCATTGTGTTAGGCAGTGAGAGAGACTAATCTAACAAAACACTCAGTTAAGAATGTGATTAACCCTTTCTGGTGAGACTGAATGAGACGTGTGTTATGGCCAATCTATCAGCAGCTGTAATATTTGTATAGGATACAACTGTGCTGAAATGAGTGAAGCAAAGGCTAAAAAAGCGCTCAGGGAAGGGAAATTTGACCTTGCACTTAGCACATAGCATTTCAAACCTCAGTATAATTTTGTCCATGTTATTCCTATTAGTTTGGTGCAAAATTCAGACTTTGACTGGGTGAACTGAAACTGACCTACAGACCAGAAGAAGAAAGGGTTTCCTTTTTACATGCTCCATAGGAACAACTGATGAAAAACCACAGGTGAAGGACTTCAACCAAGGACTTGAAGTCAATCTACAACTAGCATGCAGGCAAAGAACAACCAACCAATAATAGCAAAATAAATGTTAAAAAAGATCAATTAAAAATGTCACTGTAATATTTAACTAGAATAATACTCAATAAATTCAATGATCTCATGGCTGAATGTTTACAAAACGAAAGAAAACATAGTAAATTACAAGGGCAAGTTAAAGATAAAGACTTGGACTTTAAATTGAGGCTCAGTTTGTTTGCAACAACAGCAATCACCACCACCAATAGCTGCCATACTACCCATTTAACACATTTGTCTCGTGAAGGATTTCTTTTTTTTCCAGCCGTACAGTCCCTGAAGCCTTTGTACTGGTTGTGCAAGCTTGTTCCTGCTTCAGTAATCTCCTACATTATTTTCCTTGTCTGTCACCTTTATAGTATCTATTAGCCACTCTCGACTATCTGTTTGTGGGGCATTTTCTCTTCCTTTTCCCCATGAATGTTTTATATATTGGAGGGAGAATGATTGTTCTTTGCAATGAGGCCAGCGCGTGGCCTCAGTAAGACAAATTGCTCCAGAACGTCTAAATGGCAGTCAATGATAACTCATTGTAAGGAGAGTAAGTGACTTCCAATGGAGTGGATAGGGGACAGAGAATAATGGCAGAGCACAGGTGAAAAATAGATGTTTGGCTCGGTGTAATTACTCCATTAGGGGGCTCTCTGTTAATCTACCAAACCACAGCAAGTGTTTTTACAGCAATGAGGAGGTGACGGGCGAAAATGACTGCAACTGGACAGAGAGGAGCCCCGCTACCTCCCCAATCACAACACACACTATGAAGTGTTTACTAATGGACAAATGTACTCTCAGTCTGCGCTCTCTGCAGCATCCCACGAGCTACTCCAGTTACAAGTAAGTGTGGTGATAGATGTATTGACGAAGTTCATCATTGAGCTGACATATTAATTACCTGCAATATGGTCCCATGCGTTCAGAGTGCTTTAACCTCCTCTGTCTCAATGGCGTACTGGGAGATGGATCAGCTGTGGGCCTGTTAGACATGAAAATCTGGGTTAGAACAAAAAAAAAAAAGAGGGGGGGGGGACAAAGGAAATCCCACCTGCTGGAAATCAACACCCCCATTCTGCTGATTTCCAGACAAACATAATGATAACAATTTTTTGACCATTTGGTGTCTGCTGCTTCTGCCTGTGGCAATCTAGACAAAAGAAGCCTGGAAAAAAAAATTGCTCCAATATGGTCTTAAGAGTTTATTCTGACCACACAATCTGTTTTCTTAAGTCAACTTTTAAAACACTGCTACGAGCAGTGCCCACAGCTTTATCACTGAAGCTCAGATTGACCTTGCGTTCACCTTTATACTACTTCCCATCTGTTTAGGTTCCACCCTAGGATCCATCCCAGTTGGCTGTAGGCCCACTTTGCATTGGGGCTTCCTCAGTGGAACCCTGAACAAAACCCTGTAGGTGCAAAAGACTCTCTGTTCGGCCTATTTCAGAGAAATCTCAGTTTGCATCTCAGCATTTCTTCCTCGACACCCGACAAGCCTACATGGACTTTTCAGGCACTTTCCCCCCATGTGCAACAATAAAGGAGCCCCAGCAAGAGCAAGAGATTTACCCTTCTTCTGCCGCAGCTTTTCACTCGGAGCAGAGTTAACAAGAGGGTCAGATTCTTTCTCATTCTGCAGTTTAGTGTTTGAAAAAGTAAATTGTGAATGGCATTTAAGGGTGCTGATAAGGAAAACACCCACTGATATAAACAAAAAGTGATTAAAATTGCAGAAACACAGTTCGTTCTTGCTTCTTTAAACGCCCCCCTTTCTTTCATTCAACTTATATTGGGGTTAGAAGTGAATTAAGGCCATACACATTTATCTCCAGCCTTGGTTATAGCCCTGCTCTGCTGATACAAATCCTCACAGCAGCTCATTAGAGGGGTAAACTGACCTTCAACTAGATTAAAAAAAAAAAACGTTGAAAGCTATCAGCAGGCAGGTGTACATGGCTCAAAACACATACAAAGGCACCAATAAGGGAAAATACAAGGCGTCCAGCTGGACAATTTTCAGTGCCCCAAAAGCTACAGGTTGCGGTAAGGGGACTTCAAATGCTAAGGACAGTGAGAGGTGCCATTATCACTCAGTGCTGAAAACGAGCACGGTGACCCGATTAAAGCGAGAATTTCTGGGTCACGGTCTTGTTTTTCAATGCTTAATTTGTCTATCGATAGTGACACGGTCCGTGGCTTGCACCTACCTGTAATATTATCTTTCTAAAAGTCGTGGTTCAGACAGGGCCCTTGTCACGGTAACCCAACACGGAGTGAGGGAGCGGATTGGCCTGCAGCGGGCTGCAGGGAGGATGCACCGGCTGGCTGCCTGGCTGCCTCGCTGCCTCGCTGGCTGTGGAAGTTGCGGGCTGCGGCGCCGCTCAGTGGACGCTCCGGTTGCAGGAGCTCCTTCCTTGCAGCTCTGCAGGCACGGCAGCCTCCCGGGCATGCGAGAAATATACAAGCTGTGTTATGAAGTTTTCAAACTGGAAAGTTTTTTTAAAAAAAAACTATATAGCTGTAATTTTTTTAGGTGTTATTATTTTTGGTGTTCATCATTTTTGTACGCGCGCACCCAATCAAAATTTTATGATGGCCCTTTATTATTATCGAAAGATGTAGTATTTGTAAATGAAATTGAGTTACCGTGCAATCGTGATATATTTCATCCACACTCCTTTAGCTGATAATCATAGATAAATGGGTAAAATGAACGGACATTTACTAAATATATGAATACAAAATTTCAAACTGTATTCAACTTTAACCTAAAAACAGATGCACTCCCTTTTAATAATTCAGTTAATTAAAAACTTGTGCATGATCACAGATTTTTTTTTTTTTGATTTTCTTTAAACTTAAGGCATGTTTTATAATTTTCCTTAATAAATTTGAATGTTAATGTTCCATCAATAAAAACGGGAGTTTAAAACTTGTTAATGTTTATATAACAAAAGTTTATTGTTTTATGTAATTTTGTAAAGTCTGCCTTACCTCCACACACCAACACACTGAGGCTTTTACAAAGCTTTGGCCCATACTGCACGCTCTGCATTTTGTAAATATTGTGATCTAAGTGCATCACTGTCTCTGAAAAATCAATCCAAACTCTGACTTTCGTCTGTGAGATACAAACCATAAATAAAACAAATTCAAGCACTAGTTTTGTCTTTACTTCCACCAAGATTGCCAGTGAATATGCAGGAACATTATGGACTTTCACATGATACTTCACCTGAGCTGAAAGTGGTTAGCTTGTTTCTGTGGCCTTTGGTGTACAGCAACAAACAAGTTCATAGTGTCTGTGGTCCAGCCTTCTCAGGGCTCCCTTTGCATCAGACACACTGCCCTTCATCTCATGCTAATGTAGTACAAAAAAGATATCTTGCTTTAAAGACATGGCAGTCAGCTAAAAAAAGGCTGTGCTCAGTGTTTGAAGCCATAAATGTAACAGAAGACTTCAAGAGGAAGACCCAAGACTGGCAGTCTAAAGATGAGTGAGAGGCGGACAGGCAACATGTTTTTTTCCCATCCAGAGGGATATTCTGCGGCCAAGCTTGATTATTAGAGATGAAGGACAGGCTGAGAGGATGTGGGATTGTTAAATCCTTGAATCCTTTCACCAAAGCCCTCCCTATAACATTCTTCTGCACTCCATCCCTGTGCATTTATGGTACAACCTTGATTTTTTTTTTCTCTCTCTCGTCTCTTTTTAGGACTAAATGAATTCAGATTCCCTATATGGAAATGTAATTTAGCACACAATATGCAAACTTGGGTATTAAAGAAATAATATAGTGATATAAATTTCTATTTTAAATTGCCAAACCAAACAGACCTTTTACAGTATGACTGAATATCAATTGTTGGCATGACTTCAGAGGCTTACCCCACCAATAACTAATCACTACACTATAGATGTAGACAGCACTTCAACTCTCTATGGTGTTATGTGAAACCCTGGCTGTGGATTCAAAACCTCTGCTCCCCTTGCTATGAGAGGCTGTGCTTCATTTGATGCCCTGTCCATTATTGCCAGCATATTTGAAAAGTGCTAAGCCTTGAAACAAGTCCCATATTATTTCAGGCCGGACTGAATATTTCACGGCGGGAGGCAGAAAATGAGACCTTCCCTCAAGAGACTGCCTGCAGTGCATTCTACTTGGTGCATCAATCGGAAGGTCTCATACTGTGCAAAACACACTCGAACAAACAATTATATATTTATGCCACACTTGAGATTTTTCTTGCTTTTTTTTTTTTCTCTGTGTGCGTGTGTGTGGTTGTACAGGAAAATAGGAAAGAGATGCAAAATTGAAGTATACTGTAAATATGGAGAGTCCTCTAGTTTTGTGCTTGCTAAGATTGGTATCAGCACACACATCAGGGTACAGTGAGTAATCAGCGACCCATAAAATAAGGTGTTTTATCACCACCTCAGGTGCAGGAACACATTCCATGGAAACTGGAGATCCCTTTGAGTTACACCCCGAGTAAAACAGCAGCAGGCTAAAAACAGAAAGCTAACCAGATTGATTCCTGAATCACCCGTGCCTGCTTGAAATTGGATCCCGGTCTTGTGAGATTAGCCAGCGACATTGTCTGTGTTCTGGTGCATGATTCCATAAATGTGTAACAGAGTAGACGGCGGACTGAGTTGTCTGGTAACAATGCTGTCTTTTGACTGATTCGGGAGCGTGCTGTTGAAGTTCAGTGTCGTTTTCAAAAATGCTTGCAGGCACAGTGTTCATGGGTTCAAGAGTAGCAGGACAAGAAAAGTTCCTGAGAGAGCTATCACCCTTAGACCAGAAAAATGAACTTACAGTAGGTTTGTTATATTCTTGTCATGGTCTCTCACTCAAACAGCAAAAAGTGTACAGTATTACTGTAAAATCTTTGTTACAGCACTATTCTGTTCTATTTAAACAATAACAGTGTCACCTATATGGATAAACATTATATTAAATAATGCCTTTTCTGTGCAGATGATTGTAAGTTCATTCATCTGACAGACTATTTTTTTCCCTTATTGACATTTAATTTTATTTATTATCTCTTTATTATCAAACAAAAATGACCACCTATTTCAATTTAAAGCTGACATATAAATATGGTTCAATTTTACTTCATAATATTGAAAAAACTACTCAATTTGCACCTTAAAGTAGATTTTGCCTCGGGGAAAAAAGTCAAACAACAAAGCTTTGCTTAATCATTGAAACTTCAACTGGCAGTGACCTTTGGGAAGGATCCATATCTCTGTTCCTGGAAGAAATGATGTGGATGGCAAGCAGTTGTGTCCTTTGTGTTTTGTGAAGATATTGAGTGATTGAAGTGTTAACAGTGACACTAAGCCTTTGGGGCGAGCAGGCGAAGGAAACATGTCACACAATAGGATGGGACTTGGATCTTTGCTTTGCCTTTTCTGACCTCTGACCATTATTGGTTTTCGGGGTTACTGCAGCCCCGGCTCCTTAGGGGCAGTGTCGGCTTTGATCATATCATCACAATGTGGAGAAAGAGCAGTATTACTTAGCTATTAATTGAACCCTTGAATACATTTTTTTGACTCAGTTAACACTGTAAGTCCCATTTTATCTTTACTTTCTTCTGTTTTGAGGTTTTTCATTTATCATAAATTCTAAATGCTGTTTTGATGTGAAGCACTTAGTTTGAAATATACAGGAAAATTCTATTTTTTTATTTAAACTGACCTGCTCAAATCTCATGTAAATCAAAAGATGTCAATGACTTCCTATATAAATACAATATGAATTTCCGTCTAAATCTTTTGTGACATTGTAAAAGCAAAATTCCTCATTTCAAGGCTTCTTTATTCAGCCTTCTTTTATCCTCATGGTGACTTTAAGAGTCTTGGCCATTTTTAGGCATTTGCTGTCATGGAAATGACCTTTGTTAATGAATCTTTGAATTTTGGTTGACAATGTTTTTGTATGATCTCTCCATATTATATGCCTCCAGTAGCTTGGCTGACATAATCCATTGAGGCCACACATAAAACAGTGTGCCATCTGCACCTGGAGCATGGCTATCAGCTCTGTTTTTTTTTTTTTTTTTCCCCCGCTCACACTGCCTTTGCTTGAGCTTTCTCCTGCCTGTGTGCAGCCTGACCCTGCTCTTCCCGTTCCAGGCTACAGAAGCCAAACCAAAGGCAGCTTTCAAGGGGGACTGTCTGCTCAAATCAAGTCAGAGGCCTTTTTAGAATCGGTTCAGAGATCATAGCAAGTAGAAGTCAGGGAAGAGGATGACCCTCTCCTCAAGGCTTGATCGGATCTTGGCCCAGTCAAACCCAGCAGGGCTCAGTCTCTGGACAGCTTCGTCTCTGCAGGCTTTGACTCTGTGATAGTGCGAATGAAAGAGGGCACCAAGAGAGCAGCAGTTCTGATGTGTCAGGCTCAATGTCCTGGCAGTCTCGCAGAGCAAAGTGGGCAAAGCAAAGGACACAGCCAGCAGGCACGGGGCCAGAACAAGACCCCTATATTGTGTGACATGTCATCTAATGGCTGTCCTTTTGTTTTAAATTTATGTGTCTGAGACAAGTTGAGGCCAATGACATAGGTCACAATGTATAAGACAAAAAAGCAAATAAAAGCAGGCATTCTAATAGAAAAATTTAGTACATTTCTTAGTTATTTTAAGCTTTGATAGTATAAAATTATAAGTTGCTAGTGTTAACAGCTAGAAACATAATTACCTTCCCTTATAAGTGACAAATGCCATCTATTGATAAACCTGGAACCTTTCGTATCTCCTTCAGTAACAAGAATTTGACTTATTTGTTGAACTTCTACATAAGACCAGGTATTCAGGTGCACTTTCTTACATGTAAAAGTAAATCGTGAGCGCAGGTTCCGTGTCTCTTGCGTATTTTGCGATAAAAACAACAATGTCAGATGTCAGAAAACTTTTGAATTCTGTTTACTGTAAACATGGCTACAGACAGGGATAGAGAGAGCTAGTTGGGTCTTGTTGACACACAGGATTATTCACCCTGTGTTTCTGACCCTTCTCTACTTGACTTGGGCTCCCCTCACTCCCACCTCCACAGATCTCAGCATTCATTAAGATTACGTATTTACTTTAAGCCCGCCGCTTCTTTGCATAATGGCAAGCAGGTTCCCTGGCTGGCACAGTGTGTTTCAAGTGCTCGGTGAGGATAGGACTGAATTTTAAACACAATGTGTCTTGCCTCGAAGTTGACCTTGCACAAAAAGCCCAGTGATCTCATTCTTCGCTTCAGTAGAAAGCTGCTGATTCTCTCTGTTAGAGTGTTGCTCCTGTAAGAAAGGAGCCCAGTACTGCCTGCATATCACTGCAGGCTACTTCTACAGACTCCTTCCACTCTCTCTTTTTTTACCAGAATGGGAGGGCAGGGAAAATGGCTCAATTCATAATGCTTTGATATGGAAATCTGGGTTAATTTTCCTCTCCAAAGGGAGTAATTTACCAACAGAGAATATAATTCAGCTAAATGCAGGAAAAGGAGAGCAGCTATTTTAAACTTTAGCGTGGCGTGACTTATCTCCAGTTATTATTCTACATAGACAGCAAACATGCAGATCATCAAGAAAAACGACCATATAGGTCATCTGTGCAAGCGGCTTATTATGACCCATATTTACATTTATTGTTAGGCAGCGACCTTGGCTGCAGTAATAATGATGGGAGCAAAGGAGGAAGTCTGCACATGGAGGAGGGATGGGTCAAACACAGGACTCTCACCCTGGAGGCCGCTGTTCTTACCTTGCAAGACAGCTGGATTTGTGAGATCACATGATCATTTAATCTAGCAAATCCAACTTGTTAGGCCTCAAGCTGTTCACTTGTGTCCGAACCACAGTGGTTTGGACCAATCAGCATCCTATGAAGAACTTTCAGCAGTGCACAGAAGAGTCCGGTGCAGCACTGAATGCTTTTCTTGATGAAAAGAAAGGTTTTCAGTTTTCTACCGGCTGGCTTCAGCGCTTTAATTTAACAACTGGCTCCAATGTCACATGGTTCCTTGATCTGATTGGTTAAAGTTAGCCCATAATAGACTAAGATTGTCCAATCATCTTTCAGGTGTTTTTTTGAAGTGCCTGCCCTTTTCCAAACAGTTTCAAAAGAAGACTTCCCTGATGGTTTTGTGCAAGAAACGATCCAATGTGTGAGGTTACTATTGTTCATGTCAGGTATGAGACCCACATTTAAAGCTGACTTATTTTAACTAGCTAAAATTAACAAATGCAACTAACCTCACTCATGTTACTAAATGCAAAATAACTTGATTAAGTTCCACCTTTACTGATGCACTTACTTAACCTAAACTATGAGCTTGTCCAAAAACTAACACAGTAGTTTAGTGGCTAAACAAAACTGACTTTTTCACAATATCAATGGCAAACAATCTGTTTTTTCATTTAGGTATGAGGACATGTTGCAAACATCATATCCCTATCATTTAAATTGGCAGTCATGTATCGTTGTTAATGTTGTAAAGTGTAAGGAGTCACATTGGCAACCAGAGTTATTTCCCACAAGGCAACGGCAATAAGTGGATACCATCCAGCTCCCACTGGATGTAACTTTATCTCAGACTTACTTAAGTCAGTGAACTTGTATGTCAGCAGAGGTCACAGAAAGTAACCTCTGTACACTGAGGCCACATCGCTCTGTCCACCCATATGGCTCATAACGATTAGATTAAACAGCCTTGAGCCTTGGTGTGGCCCTTGGCAGCTTTTCTCGTAGAATAACTATCCACTAGAGCACAAAGGACAAGCAGTGTATAAGACAAAGTTAGTAATTGTTTTAAAATATCCTCACAGAAGAAGAGCACTTAAATTTTATATTTATACAGTCTACATATAGAGTTGCCAAAGCCTTAGTGTAAAGCAGTTAGGATAAGACTTTTATGAAGAGCTCCTCGAGTGCCTATCATCATGCTGGTACCATTTCATCCATGGCTTTATGTGACTGAAAGCATTTATTACACTGACACCCAACAGTTACTTTGATACTGTGCCTGTCAGTCTTAGGCATTGCCAAGCTGTCCTACGCGACTTGGGGTTATGAAGGTTAATATTGCCTAGTGCTCAAAATTCAAATGATGACAGGATGGGTTCATTGATGAATGACTGATAGTTGACCTCATATTTCACTTGTCACTTTGTCCACTAAAGCTTTCTCAGACAAGGTTTGTCAGAAGAGGTTTGCAGCTTAACCCTCAGTTGTCTCCATCTTCCCTCACTGTCTCCACCACAGCTGATGACTCAGTTGCTTCGTCAAATCTGATTAAAACTGGATTTGCTCTCTGATTGGTGCTCATAAATGCAGAATCTTAATATAGGACATATGTAAGTGCATGTCTGTGCACTCACACTATATTGCTATTTATAGATGTGTCTGTTTATAACATACAGTATGTCGGTGTGTGTGTATGTACATATGTGCATGTTTGGTCACTCAATAATGAGACAAACACTGAATTGCAGCATGCATAGAAGGCGAGTAAAATTACCTTTGTTGGTTTATTCTAATGCTTCTCCCTTCAAATTGTAAACATTTGCAGAAACGTTAAAGGAACCCACTAGACCTTAATCCAACTAATCCAGTATCTGATGTTTCAGGGTCAAATTTGAAGAAAATTAATTGAATTATTTGGCCACTTAAAATCTTTATATTTTTACATCCAGTCTTGTGAATAGAAGCCTGTTTAACTGTTTAAATTCAAAGTGTGAACAAACAGTTGCCGTTGTTGGAAAATCATACTAGTAAAAGCATTCGATGTTTCAAATGACGGTGGGGTTTTCCACTCGGGTTTTTACCAATCCATTTGTGTTTCTGTATTTTCCTGATCTCTAAAAATCTGAATTTGTTGTTTGCATTGAAAGTAATTAAGAATCATATTATTAAGTACTTGGAGAAATAATCCATCTATCAAAGGCTACATGTAAGGTCTGGTGTTGTCATGTCTCTTACTAATGACCTTTAGAGACAGACACTTTTAGGCTACATTACATGCATCACCTCTGTACTGTCACATGCTATATTGCCAGGTAGCTTTCAAACACTAACCTCATGTGGCCGTGGTTGCCACTGCCATTTTGAGGTCTTTATATCCACATCTGGCCCCTGGGTTTTGCTCTTTTGAGATTTCAGCTGGAGGACACATGGGTGAAACCTAGCAGTGATGAGGGCAGTGTGTCATCAGTCAGAGGCACTTGGAGTCATAGCGTCACTGGACACAAGTACGAGCTGCATCAACTGTAGTTCAGACCTCAAAAAGTCAAGAGACAAAGGGTAAAATATAAGCTCCAATCTGTAGGTCAGCTGAATCCAACTAGATCTGATAAACAGTAAACAGAATTTCAGGGTCAGTGTTTTGTGCATTTTTAGTGTGTGTATATAACTAATGTGTTGGTATTTACATGACTTCAAATTAAGTGATAAAAATGTCATCTTATGTTTCTCCATCATATAGGTAGATTCATGGCATTGATACTGTTGCTTGACTTGGTGTTACCTTAAATGAGATAAATAAAATTAAAATAACCAATTATGATGGGGAATTTGGTATTACTAATAGTAGTGTTGTTTTGTGTTGTGATCACAGAAAAGCTCATATGAAAAAACATTAATTTTATTCTGTATGCTTCAGGATGCAAAGTATATGGGGCTTATCACACTTATTTTATTCTAGTTTATTAATATTTATCTACTGTAAAGCTTAGTTCCATTGTGTCTGTATAACCGCCTATTAGTCAAAAAAATAAAATCAGTAGGGTTGTTTCTCCTTTTCCGTTTCTCCTTTTTATTGATCTAATTTTACCCACCACACCTAGAGTCCCCTGACTACAGAGCGTTGACATTTATAATTGCAAGCAAAACATCACTACCATCCTTATCTTCCCCTTTTCCCTTTTATTGGATGGGGACTACTGGAGCAGGCAGGATGTCCCTGTTAGGTCTCCCTCCTGCCTAGCCTCAGCACCACTGCACCATACAGCCATTAACCACCATTACCGAGCAGGGCCATTTCATGGTCAAAGAGCATTTTAGTGTTAGCTCTCCCCTGGGGCAACAGAATCAGCCAAGTGAGTTTCAATCCCGCTACACCACTACATATGCTGTGTTTTACATTTTCCCTTTTTTCAGCTTATTTTTCCCTTAACACCTCCCTGTTGTGCACTTTGACTCTGCCAGTGTGACTCAGCGTAACTCAGCTCTACATGATCAATGGCAGGTATGTCTGCAGTGAACTGTGCAAACAGTTAAAAAGCCCTGTGACACACACTTAATGCATTTCACAGTAATACCAGGACTTGATGTTGAGAGCGTTTCGAGAATAAACTTTACAATCCCACCACCAAAGAAAGAATTTAAGACCTTTGTGTATTTACAAGATGATTGGAAGACGTTGTGTGATGGCCAAATGAGTTCTTATGTTGTGAAACAACATTTTATCTATTGTAACCATACTTTTATGATTATTGGCTGAAACCACTAATGGGGCTCTTTAGACTTACTTATCTTTGCATCCCAGCACATTAAAATGTTCATTCTCTAACAGGATGAACCTTTTCAACTCTGTTCAACTTTTTATCCACTAAGTATGCAGAGGGTATAAAGGCTGGGCAACTCATTGCCCTCACAGAGCAGAGGGAATGACTGTCAGTATTTAAGGGTTCAGGTTCCTTATGGCTAATTAACATTGATAAAAAGCAGTATTTTGGGGTGTCTAAGGCCCCATCACAGCCCAGTCTTCTCTGTAACATCTTATGAAATGTTGTCTAAGTTTGCAGGCAGTAATGATCAGAGTACAACTGTAAAGGTGAGACAGCTCTGTAATAAGACAGATGGCAGTGTAGCTCTGTATGAACTCCCACCTCACCTGTTAGCTCAAAGGTTAGCCTCGGAGAGGCCTTGGTGCTTTTAAGTCATGGTAGTAGTCCTTTTTATAAACTTGAATGTTGGCCTCAGCCACTTTACTATCCTTGCACATGATAGCTCATATCATTCAGATTTTTACGGTCATCTATCACACATAAATGCTAACATCCCACCACACAACAAGAGCCAGGCACTTACATGTCTCAGAGCAGACCCTGGAATAATCCCCCTGGGGCAGGCACGTTGGTTACTGGCCACTTTAGACCCAAGTGACTGAGACGAGGGTTTGCCACGTGTTTCAACTTTGCCAGCAAAAATGAAGATATGTCTCAGCTGAACTCTCTCTCTCCACAAGACTGTAACTCATTGGGTTGCAGACACTGATGCTTCGCTCAGGAGACAGTGCAACACCCAGGAGGTTGTCATTGTCCATAGGCTCAAAGGTGGTCATGTAGCCAAACAGTCCTGACTCCTGGTGTGGCTAGACATATGACATAGTCATGGGACATTGTTATTCCCTCAGAGAGTTTGTTCATCCACCCTGCCATAGTGCTGATTCCCTTGCTGGCAGAGTCAGGGACAAAAAGGGGAGCCAGTAGATCCTTGAACTGGAGAATATAATGGTGCATCACATCACTCTCCACCTCTAAAAATGTCTAAATACCATGAGACAGAAGACAGATCTGAGTATTAGCTGGACCTCTGGAGCAATAAAAAAACATTGTGGGATTTAACACAGTGTGCAGCTGTGACTGTGAGGGGTGATATATAAGTTCCTGGCCCAAGGTAGCAGTCAGTTTTAAAAAGCCAAGAGCATTTATTTTTCAATAAAGTGCCCATCTATATTTAAACCCATAAAAACATGTGAGCTCTTCTCTCTCAGCCTTTTCACAGTGCCAATATGTTCTAAATACAAGATGAAAATGAAACACAGTGTGACCCGACGTGTATATTTACTCTTCCTTGCAACAGCACATGGGTCCAAATGCTGTCAGTGCAAGTACCAGCAATCCCCCTGAGTGAAGACTCAAACATCTGGAATTCTTTAGAAATGAAGTAATCAAAGTTGACGTCAAGCTGTTCTAGAAAGTTTTTTCCCAAGATCCGGCAATCTGGCTCAACATCAGTATGAAGTGCAAAGAAAGATTTTTTTTTATAACAAATTACAGGGACTTGTGGTATATACCCATAGAGCAGTGGAACAGAGCACGCAGCTGTTGCTAGCAGACCCCACTTATAAGCGTTGTGCATGGACTGTCGCAGCCATCTGGCTATTATCAGTGAAGGTGAGGTGATCTAAAATGCAAACATTAAGGCTCAACCTTAATGCTTGAACAAGTTCAGGTTCAAACTGACTCTAACTACCTGCTAAACTATCCTTGACACTGAAAAAGGTATATTTTCATTTTCTGGGACACAGAAACCTTGAATTCAGTTTTGGTCAACCTACGGTGAGGTTTAGCTTACCGTTTGACAGCAGTTGTAGGACGAGGATTTGATCACATTGGCAGCCATAGCTTGATTCCCTTGTGCTTTAAAAGCAACCTGCTGATTGACGTTGGCAGAAGATGGCAATGCCACCGGGTGATTTTTGGGATGAGAGCAAGAGACACCACCCACTGTCAAGTTGTACACCAGCTCAATAGTCCACCGAGCACTGACAGTCACCACAGCTGTATATTTTACGCTACCTGAAGCCCAATAATTAGCACATCTTTTTGAGCAATGGAAAAAATATCAAGCATAACATGCATTAGAGTTGCATAAGCAACTGTGTACACACACATACATACATGAATGCACCAAGCACACATAGTTTCCCGCACTCAGTACATTCATACAATTTCCTGGTAATTTATTTGCTTTTGTAAGCTGGAGCTCAGGATGAAATTAATTGTGAAGGTTTTTGTATTAATTTGTGTCAATGTTACACTTGTCAGCTTGAAGTTGACAAGAGGAGCCATATTCTTGTTGTACAGTAGGAATCCAAACATGCTGGTTCTGCCTCATGCTGCTGGCGGATGACACTCAGGGAGAGATCATTCTTGCTCAGTAGGCAGTTTCCTCTCAGTTGAACTAGCCAGCTGTTAGTTTATCAAAACTTGACTGTTTGACATATGTTGTATCCATGTTGTGGAAAATCACTCCAATAACAAATTAGTTTTCCCCAAACTGTATCAGCCTTTGGAGTGTGCCATGTTTCATTTGGACATGGATACTTTTTTGAGTATCAAAAGGGATTATTATTGTTATTTGGAATTCATTTGGAATGAATTTATTTTTCCTAGTCACAGCTACTAGAAAATTGTATTCAAAGTACTGTTTCAGCATTCACTAATTTAGAAAACCATATGATGTGGGGTGCTGCCGGGAAAAAAAAAGGCAGCCTGGGTTGTGTATTTTGACCCAGAGGCGGACATAGCAGGACGAATCAGCAGGCCTCAGGACAAACCTCCCTGTCACCAGAGATGGAGAGCCTGGCCAACTGTGTTGACTGATTGTTAGCATTAGTGGCTGTGAGTGTGATTAATATGCCTGCCCCTCACATAGCACTCTGGAAAAAGAGAGGTGTAGCTTAAAACTGAACAGGGGTGGCCACATTTCACGCTTTTAAAGAAGATAATGCATAACCTGAGCGTGGCCGGCTCTATACAGCAGGATGGATGGCTCCAAGAGACCAGGTGCTGTTGTATTAATTCCTCCACCCTAAATCGGAGGGACGATGTGCTGGCCTAATGAGCTTGTTGTGTGGGATGCTGTGAGTGCTGCTGAGACACTGCGAGAACACACTGTGCTCCAGCCCAGTGAATTTGAGACTACCATAATTGCGTGCATTGTGATGGTGATTTTCTTCTTCCGCATCTAAAGCAGCCCCTTAGCATCTGCTTGTTTGCCTGGGCCTCCTGTCTGCGGCGGTCATAGCACTCCCTCTGCTTCCACACACTGGGCTTGTAGCACTCACCAAACATTTGGGCTCTAATTTGAGGAGATTAGGTCCCCATGCTGATAAGTCAAACATTGCATCACAGCCTTTCTGCTGTGATATGAAAGGGTGTCACTATGCTCTGGCACTGCTGAGAAAAGGATGTGCCAGTGCCAGCATGCAATCCTGCATATACCTCGTATATATATGTATGTATGCCAGCATGTTGGACTGATGCCTCACAACAAGCTTAGCAGGCGCCCACAGTTATAACTGTCTTTTTCTTATTAATTTTCTTACTTTGCAGTAAGTATGACTTTGCTTAGGATATCAAACTAAATATATTCCATGCAGTCTCACATTCAGCGGCAGACATGACATGATAAAATGCCACCTTCATTTTTCCATTTTTTTACGCGTGTGAAGGCCATAAGATGGCTAAGCGATTAACCGCGCTGCTCACTCAACATCTGTAAGAGGTTCATCTGTGCAGCAGAGATCCATGGCTCGGGCACTCCCTCTGTGCCCCTATGGAAAAAGAGGCCTGCCAGAATGAGGAATGATGGCTTAGGCCCTGATTATTAGGATTAATTGTCTTTTTAGTCATGCAGCGGAGCAGAAGTGCCAGGGTAGAGCAAGGTGGAAATAATGAGGGGCGCTGTTCTTTATAAGCACCTTTCACAAAACAGTTGCTACAAGGAACTTCACTCTATCAACACTATTTAGATTGGTGATAAGCATGAAGTCATAATAACAAGTGAAATGCCTTTGAATGGAGGATAGTTTATGAAATGCACTTCACTTGTTTTGTATTGGTAATAATACTGGTGCTGTGTGGCTTATGAAAACACACCTGCCAGATTAAGGTATCCTGCACGAATCATTTCATGCTCATTTTGACCTCATAAATCTCTAGTATTGATCTTCACACATGATATCTTCCCATATGAGCATGCTGTTAATGAGTTTTACCAAAAACATGTTTGATTACTTTAGATTTTTGCACAAAATGTGTTGCATAAAGACATTTTTAAGTGAAATTTAGTGTTTTTCAATCAAATAGTCACCTCATCATGTGTGTCAAAGCTGACTCAATGGAGAGCTTCGCCTTTTTTTGTTATGTTTGGCTCTATTTCTCCAGACTTTTTAAATATCTTTTGTGCTCTTTAGTCTTGAGAAATAAAGCTGCAGTATTTTCTGTGTTTTCACTGAAACAATCAGAGCACAAAAAGTTGCTGCATGTCCTCCAAGTGCACAAGAACTGATTTGCAGGAAAGTTTCAAATAGATGCCTTTTACCATCAACAATGTGTCTGAACACCTGTCACTTCCCAGTGTATTCAATCATCATCATTAGATAATAAGTTGGGAAAAGCCCCTGAAAACCCCCATTACCTTTATGTACTTTGCAGGAGTGTGCCACCGATAACAGATGAGGCTGGACTTCATGTAAAATTAAATTACTTTTTTCATATTGGGCACAATTAATGGGTTTTAGAAGCAGCGAAGCTCAGAGCATTTAGGGATGTGTCCTGTCAATTCGTCCCGGGGATTAACTACTACTTTGCATTGGCCTCTGACTACACACAAGCAATGCTAATCTGTGCACAACCAGACAAGCCCCCTTCAATAACTTTCAAAAACTTCTGCATTGATGATGGAATATCTGTCAGCTGGTTGTCATTAATTTTGCCCATGATTAAGTGTGCATTTAGGACACTTGTCAAGTGGAAGTTTTGAGATGTCGCTGGTTTGAACACGGGCAGCATTTTTTTGTACGGCTTAGTTGAGCCACTATGTTTGTTTACAACCCAAGGTCCAGTAGCAAAACTAAGGCTGGTGAGTGAAATTATAAGGTCAAAAATAATAAATTACTTTGCATAATTTTCCATAACTATTTCTCATATTAAATAAATTGCAATTAAATAACAGAACCCTAACTGTTGTTGCATCAGCCTATTCTCAGTAATGTTTCTATTTTGCATCCTAGAAATGCTTGGATTTTGTGTTTCTTACTGAGAAGGTTACACTTTTTGCTTTAGTGTTATCAGAGTAGGGCTGTCTTGTGTTTGAATGCACTGCTAGGTAACCGCTAGCTTCCCTGTGGCCTTGACTGTGACAAAACAGCAGCTGAATAAAAGTCATAGGAGAAAATGCCTTTGATTGTGGAATACCCTTCCAAATCTTACATAGCCTTAGGTAAAAACATGGAAAAACACTGCAGAGGTACAGTACAGCACAATGGAGGCGCTCAACATGAACTAATCAGTGTTTTGGGAATATGTAAGTGTCTTTGACTTTCAAGGCAGTCAAGGGAGAGAAAGAGTTTCCAAGTTGTTTGTCATCTAAACAAATCTTCCCTGCAGCATTTCTTCATACATCCAATAATAGTGACTGGTTCAAATGCCAAATTATGCTTTGCTCTGACATATTGCCCACACCATGTGGTGGATGTGTGTGTGTTTGTATATGCGCTTGTGTATGCATGTGTGTCACAATGACTGTGTGTCTTTGAGACCGTGTGTGCGTGTGTATGCGCGCCCGCTGTTTGTATGCATTACTGTACGTGTTAGTGGAGGTGGCTGGTGGCGGTGTACCAACTAGTCACGGACCTGGAGGATTAGATTTACCATTTCAAAGATGCCTGTGTTTCTAAAGTTTACACACATACATGCGCACACACACAGACGCACACACTCATACAATCACCCACCCACACACTGCTTCCCCAGCTTGTCAACGTGCAACGTGGGCTGTGGAGGCTTGTGCGAACAGATGGGAGGAACCAGCATAAAATAAAGTTAAACTAGAACGGAATGACTATGCAAGTGGCGTGGCCGCCCTTTGTTTGCTAGGAAGGTGATCCTCAGCAGCTGGGGATGATGGAACGCATGATTAAAATTACCAGAGGGAATGATTAATATCTCCTTAAAGCACACACTTCCAGCATATCAATCATCTCATTACACTGGAAAAGTTAATTGTGTAAGGGGAGGGTTGGGGCCCCTGAACCATGAAAAAGTAGCCCACCCCTCGACATGTTTACTTACACAACAGAACAGACCCAATAACTCCATGTGTTCTGTACTGTGTTTTGAGAGTTTCGACTGTTTCCACAGAAACAGGCCCCCACTCAGCAGGGGGACACTGTTCTTAACACAAACTGGAATTTTTACTGACTGACAAAAGTTTGTCTGTTGAGGAGGAAATGTGAAGTGTAGGCTGATACACGAGAGGTTACAGTGCTATAAATACAGCTGACATTTGGTGTTAAACAATGCAAAATGCACTTTTTTGGTGTGGGGGAATGAGGGAGGGTAAAGCTGCAGTACATCACCACATGCAGCTCTCCCCCCTGTGTACACTCATGCTAATAACGCCCTTTTGAGTGACTGTGGGACATTTTGTTAAATTTTGACAGTCATAAATGCCAAAGTTATGAACTGCTGAGCTGTTTAGTCGAATTGAGATGAATTTCCTGGTAGCCTTGCTTACCTGTTTTTACAATACAGACAAGCATCGCTTTTCACAAGGAGAAACAGAAACAAAGTGATGTAATTGAAGTCCTGCATGTGTGCATGTGTACAAACAGCATGCACAGTCAAAGTGAGCAGTTAAGGATTATTTAAGTGCTAAGCCATGACGAAAAAAGGTGGAGTAAAAAGAAATGAAGCTGCGTACTCGGGGAGATGAGGGGAGGTAGGGGTCCCTGTGCCTATGATGGCCTGGATTGCCCTTGCCTTGCCTTCCTTTCCCCTAGCTGCCAGTGTGTCCTACTCTTTGCCCTCTCTGCTCCGTTGCGCTCGCTCCCGTCCCCCCTCCCACCTCTCCCTGCGTGCCTACGCTGCCTGAGCCAGCTGCTCCCACTTCATCTTCAGCAGCGTCACCAGGCGGGGTATTAATCATGTTTTTCGAGGGGGACACTCTGCTATTTATCTCTCTGACACTTCCAGCATTCAGAGGCCCGTTGCTGGGCACAGCCCATTGAGTAGTAAGATTACACATTACTTCGCTCCATTGCTTCTCCCTGCCCTCTCCATTGACTAGCTGTTCGACGGTGGCATCAAGCTTGCACGATCGGACATAATTTATGCCCTACATGTATAAAAACAGTACTCTGTTTCTCTGTTTTTACCCTCTATACTTCAATGTGGCTAATGTGCACCATGTATGCATGTAATAGCAATCATCTTTTATAAACAGCATGTAATGTACGGCGCCCCTGAGTGGCCAAAAAAGAGGGAAAAAATACAGAGGCCATATCTTACTACACTGAGCGCTCAAAATGCAAACGCCTTTGATGAAATCAAACTGATGTTAATTCCTCACCAAAGTGAACTTAAGTTGAACACATAGGCCATCAACACACGGTCTGTCCAACATGTGTAACAAGTCATGCATAACACAGACAACTTAGCAGACTGCTTAAAACGACCTCTTGGGCTGAAGGCATTTTAGGGCTACATAGAGACGATTCATATTTTAAGGTAGATGATTAAAAGTTAAAGCATGAATGTGTTAAACTTAGAAGAGTTTTGATGACATATAAACAGCTGGTTCACATCTCTTCTTGCCAACACTGTTAAATGAGTTGTGTGAGTGTATTTACACATTGTGAGGATACCTAAATTAAGATGCACTTTGTTATGTGATAACCAACCTATATGTTTAACACACTATACACACTTATCTCATGTGGAAAATAACATGAAATGACCAAAGCTTGCGATTGCATTGTATCTCATGCCACGTAGTAGCATTTTAAAATTTTAAAATGTGGCTTGATTTTTTTTTAAATTATTACTATGGTTACCCCAACGCATGATGTATGCAATGTAGTGTGTGATGTGTAATAGTGCTGAAAATCAATTTAATGTGGAAAACGTTCTGACAGAATTTTCTAAAATTTATTTGCTAAAAGTCTAAATGTGACATTCATTTCTATCATGAAATTCGACCAAATATGGATGATTTAGACTTTTTCCTGTTTAGACTTGAGACTTGATAACAGTTTTTAATATGTGTGAAATGTGACTCTTTGTCACTAGAAATAGTCCACAATGAGATTTGCTAATATTCCTGTATAGCATAAAGAAGGCGTCTACTTTGAGTCAGTGATGCACTCACACAGTAGTCGGTTTTCAAAGAGGCAGTCGGTGGAAATGGCTGCATCTGTGAAATCCAATTACACGAGTTGACCCTTTACTTTTTCACTTACACTGCATATTGAGGCACTTTTGCAAAAACTCCTGTTTAGCTCATGCCATGGATTCAAATCTCAATTCAATCATTTTCCAAGGTTTTTTAGACGGAGATGAATTGTAGGAATGAATGCACCACCATTCCGCCTGATATTTGGTTCAGTTTCAGTTTGTCAAATGCATGAGAATCCTCAGGCTAAAGTAATCTGCTACCTCTCCGTGTTGGAAGTTTCTCAAACAACTGAATTATACCAAGGATGAAAGAGGTGTCTTAGAGAAACAGGAAGCAGTTATGTTGGCTGATGGCCAGTCTAATGGGCTGATGGGAATGCTGAATGAATGAGTGATTCTCCAGGGATCCCCTCAGCTTTTGGTGGAGTTCTGAATTGAGAGTGTCAACTAACTCCTCCTCTGCTGAAAGTGGAGGGTAAAAGTGCACTGAAATCCTGCCAAATAGTAAATCAAATATGTGTTCAAAAAGGAAGTGAACATTTTTAGAACAACGGAGTTAAGTACACCCTCAACCCCCCACCCTGTCCTCTGTCTCTCTCTCTCGCTTTGCCTTTATCACTCCGTTTTTCTGTCTCTGCCATTTTCTCTTTCAATCAAACACACATTGATGGGCTGAATACTTTTGGTAAGTTAGTAGTAATTTAATTTTGGAGGACTATATACAAATCCATCATATTAGAAGCTGTTATTGCACAATGTTGGCTGCTGTCTACATAGATGTTGATTAAACATTTCTTGGTCTTGCTGTTTTTTTCCTTTGTTTTTTATCTTTCACATAATGATCAGAGGTTAGTAGTGTGTTGAAGCATCTCTGACTTTAAGCCTGACTCTTTTCCCTATAATGATGGCAGGAATCTGACCCTAATCCTACTGCCCACTGAATAATGTAAACTTGGTCATTCGGAAGACACAGGAGATCTGGCATTCAACATGTTAGGAAGGTTTCAAATGAAGGCAAAGGCCACTTTAGACTCAAACTCTCAAAAAATGGTCTGTTGACCTTTGTTGACCTGCTAAAACTATATTTTGTCACAGATAGAGGTGAAAACTGCTGGCTTTAGCTTTAGGGTTCTGCAAAATTGCTCAACCCTTGATTAGTTTATTTCAACAGCATTGTTGCAATCAGTGGATTATCTTGCCAACATGTAGTCAGTTGCACAGGGCTCAACCTCTCACATGAGTTCACAGTTTTAACCAACTGCACAGCATCTGGACAGAGCTTATCTGAAGAGTCAGAGAGAAAGAGAGGACAAAATGGAGAAATATTAGCTGTGTCTCAATTTCCACTTTTACATGAACCTCCTCAGCAAGACTTAAACTGCCCCTCAAAAGACATGTGGCATGGTTTGTGGTTATATTTTCCTTTAAAACGACTGTGTTAATATTCGGAGTGGCAACTGCAGTGCAAGTATTCACTATTCACCAAGCATACACATAATACTATTCTGCGAGGATGAGAAAATTAATTTTACTCTGCCACTAAAAGATTTATTTAGAAATTTTAGATTCAATGGGGTTTTTTGATTCAATTCAAGCATTCAATATTTCTGCCCAATTCACTCTCTGAAAAATTTAATTTTCTCAGCAAATATATTAAATGTATTTGAAACAGCTTGTTACCTTTCTAAATTTATTTGATTGCTTTCAAATTTAAAAAGTAAGAGTGACATACGGAGCATTTTTAACCCCACAACCAGATGTTTTATACAAGTGGAACTGTCGTCCTACTTCAAGTCCCTGCTGCTCACAGTCCAAACTTCAGCTAATATGAGACAGGAAATGGGAGCAGCAAGGCTTAATGTCTACCTTAGTGTCTGTAAAATGGTTCTGTACAGAGCTACAAGAAGTGGGAGGAGAGGTGTGCTGTCGGTTAAGGTGTGCTGTAGGGCGCAGAAAGACTTAATAGAGTGATCATATCTAACATCTTAGGGCTAAATATAGCTTACATATATATCATGTGGGTCTTTATGTGCCTGTGAGAGGGTGTGTGTGTGTGTGGGTATCCATCTGTCTGTGTGCGGCTTCAACTCACATGGTATTTTGGTTGTACCTGTCATGCACTAATATAAGGCGAGGGTTTGGGAATGTTAACCATCAGTCAGTATGTCACTGGTTCTCAGACTGTTGGCTTCTGTATAGATGATGGCTCTCAGATGAAAGCCCTGGACTTCCCTCAAAAACCTTGGAAATGGAGCACGGTATAGAGCTAGCGGTGATAACAAGAATTTGGCTTCAAACACGGAGAACATCAAATACCCCTGTGTATGAGTGTGTGCGTGTGCTTGTGTGTGTGTGTGTGTGTGTGTGTGTGTGTGTGTCACTGTCCACTGGGGGTGTGTTTATGTAGGTGTATGTGTGTTTGAAGATGCCTGTGTTTCTATATGTGCTGTACATTTTTGTTTATGTCCGCCATAATGATACATTTGAATCTATGTGTGTGTGTGTGTGTGTGTGTGTGTGTGTGCGTGCGTGTGTTTTCCAGGAAAACCCTCCCATTTCAGCTCTAATGACACACAGTATGTTGTGGCTGAGGCTACAGGATTTGGACATATGTTCACCTTTCTTTTGATGAACAGAAATTGAGACCAGAAGAAAGGGGACAACATTTGGACCACGGATTCACCAAAGGGAATAAGATGAAAAGGGAGAGACTAGATGGCTAGTGAAACCCTGTCATGACCAGGAGAGTGGCCCATTCATCTGCTCTAATTCAGGGCATTAGTGCCTCACAGGATCAACATTGTCAAGGCTACAAACAAGAATTGTTATAGACTTCATAGACTTGCTCTAGATTCTTTCATGTGTCTCACAGCATTCTTTTATGCAGTAAATTTCTTAACAGTGTGTGATAGTGGGGTCATTATGGTGGCATCAAAGTGAAGTGCAACACTTTTTTATGAGCTAACATATGAAAATAGTTTGCTATATGTGACACTTTATTTCATTGTTTGTTTTTCAAAAGTGCTGAGAAAGTGCCACGTGCACATGTGCCGTGACCTTAGGAGCAATAGGACTAATAATAAAGTGTTAGCATGATTAATCACCCTCCCTGCCACTGATTCCTGGTGGACTGCTGATATTCTATCTCCAAATTTTGTATTGATTCTGATCAGACTGTGTAAAGTTGTGGCATGACCTTTCTTTACAATTCCCTGGCTTGGGTCTCCCTTGGCATCTGTGTCTCTCGGCACTAGAAAGGCTCATTAATGGGCTTGCAGGTGCCTTTATTGCTATGTCCCATCTTTGGACCTATGATTGATTGTTGGCATCGAGTGAAATTGGAAATGCTCCTTGCTGTGATTGTTTTGTTAAACACCTGCACAGTATTTATTACAAAGGTCAGATCGCCTTGGTTCCTTCATCTAAGAATATATGATCCCAATCTGCCCCAGAAACAGTTTCATTCAGACGTGCCTTTATACTCGGCTGCCACAATACTTCTGACAGTGTTCGACTGCAGCATTCAGTTTTAAATGTTATCTTTTTTTTATTTTCTGCAGATATCAACAGTGGTGATATCTCTATCAAAGCATAATGTCATTTCACTTTGTAATCAGCATCTTTTAATTAAGCTGTCATATTTCCTATTTTGCGTATCCTTTTTAATAACTCTGCTATTTGATAATTTCTCCCTCATAGCCACATCTTTATGGTTGGGATCAATAGCTGATTATCAGCGACGCAAAATGTGTGTGTCAAAGCTTATAAGCATCCAGCTGGAGTTTAAAACACGTGAAGCTCTGTGAACAAATTATGTTTTCATTATCACAGTCAGACCTTCAGACAAACCTATAAGAGACAGTTGTGTACCTTAAACCAGAACACACAGATTCAAAACACGAGTGTGACTATTGTCTTTGATCGGAAACTAGCAAATGATTTGTGTGATATTAAGTGATGTAATAATAACTGTTATTGTTTTTAATGATTAAACTATAAATGCCACCACATATATATGTCTAATTTGTTCAGAGTCTATGGCTCATGACAAAAACCAGAATTATGGAGTTACTGAGCTTCTGCACATCATAAAAGACTCCATCCAGACATGAAAATAATGATGACAGTATTATAGTTTGGTGATGTACTGAAGCTGTAAAATTTTCTATTTAAGTGTTGAACATCAAGCATTATAGTGTTTTGAATGAGCCAAGTCTGCAGAAAAGCCAAGTTTATATATCAGATGAGTAACTATTTAAATGCTGTTTTCTATAATCTATCTACCTATCTATCTATACAAAAAACATGAAACAATTAATTTCTGCATGGCAACATGAACATGAATAACTTCACATTCTACTGCTTTTAATAATCTAGCATTCAAGTTCAAATATGCAGCAAAGGTACTTGTGTTTGAATGAAATGATGAAATTACCTTTTTTTTATAGGATTTCACACAAGGGTATAATTAATTTAACTATTAAGTAAGTACATCTGCTGCACTAATCAGTATAATTTTAAGTGTTGTATGCTTAATGAGTTGTTCATTAAAAGCTCAGAAGCAGAGATGGCCATACCGCTTCAAATTTAGCATTCTCATATTAAGTTAGTGTCCATTTACCTTGATTATACTGAAATTAGATTAAAAATATGCATCTTTATCTACTGGTATCTTTGCAACATTTTATAGAATTTTTTTTATTAATCAAATCAAAGGGACTGTCATAGCGTTAAGGCCATCTGGTCTGTCATTTAATTGCTGTGAATGCTGTTTTTATTTTTGTGATTTCCAGTAACATCAGTTTGTTTGTGACATGTCAAAGCCGTTCTAAAGAACAGGCCGTTAGTTTGAACTTCAAAGTTGAAATAGGATTTCCAAGCCGACAATGTGAATGCAAAAAGAGGAAAAATCATTGATCCTTTAATGCTCTCCCAAAGGGTCCACCGGTGGGGTAAAATAAAGAAGCCCTTAAACTCTGCAATTGCCAATAATGAGCCATCATTACTCAAATTACAGCAAGCACTGATTGGGTTTAAAGTAATGAAGAAAACAACATGATCAATCATCATCAAGGCCTGGTGTCTTCATGTCAAAGTCCAGGCCTTGCGCTGTGACTGACGGGGCAGAGCTTCATCTATCGGGGCCAGGACTGGGCCATGTCCTTGGGGCAACCATCCATTCACCAACATCAACATCTCCAAAGCAGCAGCAGCAGCAGCACCTGAAGCGCTTGCTCTAATTTTATAATACTGTCATGACCAGCACCTAATGATAAAATTAGAGCTACACCAAGCAGATGATGGGACAGATGTTTTTATGAAAAGGTAATTGTTGGTACTGTATATAATTATAATGGTGTATAATCAATGCAGGCTTATTATTCATGGGCACTGTTGTCCAGATGCTGACTTTTGTCTGTCTTTTGCAGTCATTTCCACCAGAGTTAAAATTTGTAAAGAGCTGAATATAATAGTTACTTTTCATAATCTCCAGCATGGACGGCTCGTCAAGCACCCACACGCTCTATTATCATTTTAATACCCTGCTCGGACTTATTTCACTAGGGTGCTGACAGAATGGTTTCTGAGAGTAAGTCCTCTTACGAAAAGGAAAATTATTTTCCCCTGGTTCATCACAGATAGCTCAATTAAGATAAGAAGGGAACAAATCTAAGAAAACTCTGGGCAGCTCAGAGTATTATTTGCCTAATAAGGATATATGCAATTATTGTTTTTCATGGTAATCCTATTGACAAAATTGGTGAGAAAAGCCCATACAACATACTATGGTATTATAGGTGCATAGTACAGTATGCAGTATATTCTCATTCTCTATGTGCACTCTGTCAACTCATCTTCTCCCACTTATTTGCTGTTCAACAGTTCAACCAGCCTGCCTGCCCTCAATCTCAAGCAGGAGATGCAGGAGGCACAAAGCAAAGTTTTATTGCTGATCCAATCCCTGTTTAGATTCAGCGTGCATGAAAGCTCCTAAAGTTGCCTACCATCAATAATGAGGTCTCATTTACACAAATTACTCTGAACGCTGATTAGGTATTATCTAACAGCAAGGGCCACCTCGATCAATCATCATCAGCCTGTGGAGCGTCAATGGACATCGAAAGGTTAACCCAGATCTTGGAGGCCCTGCCAGAGTCAGCAGAATCAGAGTGGGAGGCCTCTATGCTGTCGATCGAGCAGCCAGACAATTAGGTAATGATTAAAATAGCGGCACCTGGGACTCAATAAGAAAATGAGCCATCCCGGCATAATTTGAGAATGATTTGTTTACCAATCCATATGGCTGTGGACGAAAGTCACTGAAGTGCAATGTATTAAACGTACCATGTCCTTTCTCTGCCACTGCAAACTTTCTTAGTGTACGGACTGACATGTTGTTTGACATCCCCTGCGAAAGGTACAACCAGAGTGGAAAAAGGTGAACCATGTGCATACTTACTGTATGTGCTCTTGGTGTTTGTTTTTGGAGTATTTCACATCCACATAGTGGTAAAAACCATCACCCATGGGAGAAAATCAGAGCTGCAGAATAAAAAGTTTATCCTATGTTCTTATAAGTCAATGTCAAATATAAAAGAATACTGGAAATCATCATGCAATGATACAAAAAGGAAAAGAGTTTGAGTGTAAGAGCAGATATGCTACTTCTATCAATAGGCCTGGTTTTAAAGGTCTGGTGAGTTTTTGGCATAAAAACCATTTGGTTTGAGTCTGGACATGTTTTGGCTTAACAAACCTTGTTTTGTTGCTGGAAACTCGGTTGGCAGCTCCCACGTCATCCCCTCAAAAACAAATGATTTGGGTGCCAGAAACACCAATGGAAAATCTCTCCTTGGTCTCATGCAAAAAAAAAAAAAACAATACAGGTTTTGATCACCTCAAAACAACTGTAAAATGTCCTGATGGTCACAAATTTTCCCAGTAAAAACTGTCATCCTTGATGTCATCTCAAACACTGGTCTCCTGTTCAGCAGCCATCTTGCAAAGGTGTCATGTCAGCATTCCCTCCAACCTCTTAGTGGAAAAAAAATTCATATGGTTTTGGCTTACATATAATCTTAACTATTTCATGTTAATGAAAACATTCTTTCATGTGAAATGAACAAATTTTACATATGGTTGGCAGAAAAATTCATTCTCAGTGGCTGTTTAGCCCAGATGACCAAGTGGAGAAGACTGACTGACGTAATGAAAGATCTTTCCTCTGATATAACAGACCACGAGAGATTGTAGCAGCAAAACTAAACTTCTTTTAAATGTGGTTGCATTGTTTTATGTGAACACTTTCTAAAGAATCAAGAACATATTTATATCTGATTAAAAATATAAGAAAGAGGTCAAAGCAAAGTGTAGATGACACCAACAATTTTATCCAAACTTATATTCTTAAATTGCATTAGGTGATTTTAAAATTATTATGTGAGATTGATTTGTTTTTTTGACATTAATTCTTACAAAATCCTAATTTAAAAAATTCTGCTTTGTCAGTCTGCAGCAGTGCAATAAATATAAAAAGCTCTTTTCTCTCAGATTGTTAGCAGAAAGATTGAAAACAGAAAACAGCACCGCTTTAACCTCTCAGGCCATTTAAATCTTTAGCTGAGCAGGAGATACAGCATAACATTTAAAAGTTTGCCGGCACTCTGTATCAGCTCTGTGGTAAGTTATCAGCCCGTGTCCATGTAAAACTGCCTTGAGACACAAGTGAAAATGTAACCTGAGAGATACTGAATGTATGAGGTGCTGGAGGGCTACATGACATCCAGAGGGAGGCCATCATATCTCTGGATGATTTTCTAAGTTATAGCAAAGTCCATTCCTGACATTTTCTCAAGCAATTTGGTCTAAAAAAAACTTTGTGCTCTAATACATGTAAGGCTAATTTCCCGTCAGTGCCTTATTCTTCTGCTTCTTCTGCTTCTTTAACAAAAGTTGTTTTGTTTTCAGACTCCACGGTGTTCCTGGTATTCTCAGTGATGATAACTCTTTATGACAGAAGAGGGTTTTTCAGTGGAAGGCTATGTCAACTATACTGCAGCTTTCTGATTTGAATAAGGAAATTAAATCCCACATTTCTGTCTTTGTTCCCCATTGTTTGACTAATATTTAGTCCAGGACATAATATGATGATAATAATTTAAAAAATTTGACTTCTAATTATAGAAAGTGTTTGTCTTGCATTTACAAGGAACAGATGGCAAATGAGAGTAAATTATCCAAGGAGTGGTACTTTGAAGAGCAAAATCATTATAAAACTCTTTGTATTATTCTTTTGCATATTATTATTAAAAAAAAAAGATAGGGAGGAATTATAGCTTTAAGATATTTCGGATTCAGCCGTTTCATGTCCTATCTTTAGCTGCAAATATTGTGGCTATCATTGGATATATCACAGTGTTTGACATTATATAGACAAGTAGGATTTAGCACTAGGAGTATCATGACATAAAGCCAAAAAAACTGAATACCATACTATTCATAACATATTTCCTATTCAACACCACTTGGAAGCCACCTGAAGTCAAATATTTGCTCTTTGGAAAACCTTGTTACCCAAATCAGCTGGTGGCCCTCAGTATACATCCATCCCATAAGGAGTGAGTGCCAGAGCATGCTGTGTGCATCCACTAATACAAATGAACTTCTTCAGATAGGTCTGACACTTACAGCAGTGAACAAACAGTGCAGCCTCTTTATGTAATGGGTAGCAGTGGGGCACAGCAAAGAAATGATGAGACATGAAGGGCCATTGCCTCTGGATAGAGGCGAGAGCTATCGGGCGGCCAGGATTAAAACACGTCCCCCACAGCCAAGTCACATGCATTCCCTGCTCTCTGCCAAACAAGTAGGGTTACAAGTACTATTACTCTCACCTTTCAGAGGGGGTTTTGGATAGAGAGATCATTAAATTAACCACAGGGCACTGCATTTGTCACCAGAAGTACATAAGCCACTCGAGGGTGGTGGCCTACACTCTGTGTTTCTTGAGATGCACGTATAGCTGTCCTCAGAGGGCCAATATGACACCAGGGTGAGTCTGGGTCTGTAATGGTGTTAGCCTTTTGATCATTATGTGCTTAACACAGTAGATCTTCATTATTAAGGCCATTTTTCACTGAATTCACTAGTTGAACATTATTTTCCTATGACCCAGTTCAATATCTGGTGCTTCACATTGACTTGACTGGGAGCTCTCTCCTCTTAGAGGATGGTGAAAGGTAATGAACGAGTGCCTCAAAGAATTTTCCAGCCATCAGTCTATAGCCTTTCAAAGAGGAGGTGATTGACAACATCCTATCAGTGTAAGTGTGCAGTGTATTATCATAGTTGTCCATCCTGTCTAACAGGAGAGGATGTCCCTGTCTTCAGACGATGCTTTTCATGAAGTGGTTCTGCCCGATCGTTGTCAATAAATAAATCTGATAATTGTCAGTGCAGACAGCTGTTTGTGACAGCTTTGTTGTCTTGACTCACTGCATCCTGTCATTCTCACAGAGGGAAAAGTGAGTTTTATATACTTTGACTGCCATCCGGGGAGCGGAGACATTTGCACATGAATCAATTGTCAGCATCACTGTACTCTGACAACTCAGTGACAGCTCAGATACACTAAGAATGGTGTTGTGCACATTCCTCTCAGTGGCATCCGAAGTTTGTGCAGATATTTTTTCGCAGTCATGTGATTCAAGAATCCTGAAATATCAAGGTTATATCTATCATTATGAAAACAGAAGTGCAGAAATCTTCAGAATTATGGACGCAAGCAGAACGGGAAAGCAGATGAAACATCTCCTTTTTTTAAAATATCTCCTCTTTCAACAGCTACTTGAAAGTGAGCCTCTCCGATTATGATTGTGGCTCTAGTTGCTCAAGATAACTGCTTGACATTTGCTAAATCAGTCAGTGTCAGTCTTGCATACTCAATTTCCCTCCACTTGAAAGCTCTCTCCAACTTTGGCATTTTGCAATGTTCTGTCACTCAAATGGAATTTGCTATGGGTATCGATAAACAAAACGCCTGACAGCACAGCAAACAAAAAGCTGTTTTTTTATTACAGAAATAACCACAGTGTCTTCCATCAGAGCATCTGGACCCAAAATGATAGGATTAGTGAAGCTATGTATTACATGCATCAACATATACAATGCAGCACAGTGTGTCTGACTGTGGTGATATCCTACACTTTAAAATTATTATCTTACTTCAAGGACGGCCGACTGAAGAAATCTTCATTTTTTTATTGCCTTTAGCTAACATTCTTATCTAGACTGCCTTATAATTTAGGTATGAATTTGGCATTCAACATATTTGAAGCTTGATGACAGATTAAAAGTGCTGTGTGCTGCTGGCATTGAACTAGTGAACCTTCTGTCACAGGAGGAGTTTTTTTTTTTAACGGGTAGCGGAAATAAAAGCAGAGGATTATTCTCACTCTGGTTAGGCATGTGTTGTGATGCTGTTGGCCGACAGTAGGCATTGCAACTCATGGGTTAATAAATTTAGGAAAATTAACACGACCTCCTGTCAACAGCAAGCCACTTACCCTGGTAGGCTGTGGCACATTGATCCATGCTGGTGAGAGGAACCCTCTCCGGTTGCACTTCATCCTGGACATCTCTTAAATGTTTTGCCAGTGTCAGTGCACTTTGAGTGCTCCGGGTGAAAAGATAATCACTGCGATCAGTGTTCTTTAAGGCTTGACCGGCCACAATAATCTGTTCACATCAACGATTGTGCACTCACTTGTGCCTAATGGCTCTTAAGTTCCCCTGCCCTGCAGCTCCCCTGCACCCTCTGACTAGCAGCCCGTGAGCTCCGGGGCTGATCAATTAAAACGACTTGAACATTTAAAGGCCTGTCAATAAACAGTCCCCTATGACTCAACACTACCTGTTGAAATGTGAGGCTTTGACTCATGTGCACAGCCTCTTTCTTCCAGTGAATTCACCCCAGTGTCATGAGCTCAAATAATTATTTGCTGGCATAAATAAGGAACATTTGTATTGTAGTCAGGGTCTGGTTAAGGGCTAAAATGTGAAGGTGGAATTCAATTCTTTTATTCTTTAATTTATGAAAATTGTACACTTATTGTTTAACTTTATTTAATTTAATCATGTCAATCCAGAATTTATTGTTTTGAGTGTGTTTTGTGGCCATTTACTGTAGCCTTATTGGAATATTTAATATAGTCAGTGGTGCAGATAACAACTAGAAATTTAAATGCAGCTATAACTATTAATTTTGAGCAATTTCAGGGATCATATACCGAGGATCAGTATATAAAGAACTGTGCTTTGCAGCTGTCACACTACACATTGTACATACCGTCTGTACACCAACATAAAATCTCACCTTATTGCTTTTGCACTGACTGTCCTCTATTTTAAAGGACAAAACCAAAAGTCTTGTAGTGGGAGAAACCGTACAACAACATACATGCCATTGTGATTTTCAATTTAATGAAAAATGTATAGTATTTTTCCTTGTGTATTGTAAACAAAGATTTATCTCGAATAGTTTAAATATCGGAAAGTCTAAGAATAACAGATGCCGTAGACTTAAAGACAAAAAAGAAGCATTGCATTTGCATGTGGAGCGTGCTCTCTCTTCTCTGTAACAACCGAAAGCTGTAGTCACCTTTCGGTTGTTACAGAGAAGAGAGATTGAAGTTGATGCTATAAATGGGCCGGGTAACTCCCTTAAGGGAGCCTCAGTTGACATGTGTTACTAAATCTTATGGAGATGCCATCTGCCACTGTGTTAACTGCTGGGAATGCTGACCTCTGCAGACACCGAAGTCATCCAAAGCTGATCGGATCCTGGGAGGCAAACTCACCTACTCACTGCTTTACACAGGTTGACAGTTCCTTCTCTTTTAAAAATTTAGAAATCTTCGTTTTCCTTTAGAATCTCATGAAAAAAGTGCCAGGTATGAAACACAACACTACTGGCTTGTGTGTCTGCATGTAAAAAGCTCAAGTTGTTTGCAAGAAAACGCTGGAAAAATTGTCAACTTCCCCCCCTCACACTGCAAGAACATTCTATATGTTTATTTTGTTCAGTGGTCCAAAGTAGTAGAGTTGGAGTATGGAGTGTGGTGATCAAGTCCAGACTGTGTAACTGACACTTTGGAGTTGGTTGTGGGTGGATACACTTGCCTGGAGCGTGGGGTCATGACACTGACGTACCGGGCTCTCTGTCCTTAGCAGTGAGTGACAGGAGGAGGCAGCTCGCCGATGCCTTTCACGTGGGAATCACAGCTTGCAGCGATATTGAAACAAAAAAACGTCTGCAAGACTTTGTGGGAAAATTCAATTGTGAGTTTTATTGGTCCCTTAATGTTTCTCTTAAAGTAAACTGCTGTCCAAAGTTTATTAGTTCAGATAACATTTTTGTCCAAAGAAATGAGCAGCTGTGTTTTCTGTCCTGCCCACAAGGTCACTCAATAGACACCGACTAAAAATAACTCCCTCTAAAATTTCTTGTTGCAACAATTGTTGCAGTTTCATATGCAGAGACGGTGCTTATTTCACTTATAGTTATTTGTTCTCAAAGACATCAGTCTCTGTTTTCACCAGGGAGATTATTTTACTAATGAAGCTAATTTAATGAGCAGATTCTTAATTTATTCTGACAATTGGATGGGACAGAAACAGCATATTAGTGGTGACATTTGGGTAAAAGGAAAGCTTCAAAGTGTGTTCTTCTTAGCAGTGTTTGACAGTGAAGGCATCAGTTGTGTCAAAGTACCTGCTTTGCTGTCTTGAACCGTTGTGCAGCGCTAATCAGTTTGCGAGCATTTAGAACTTCTCCTGACTACTGAGCCATACAATCTGCACACCTCAAAGACACCTTTCCTATGGAACAGTGGGGGGCTGCTCGCTTTACAGTTCCTAAGTTCTCTACTGAGTCTTGTGTAGAAGTTTGCTGGCTTATTACTCAAGGGGGGGTCTTCACTGTTTTCCTTGCATGTCCCATGGGTGTCTTTTCCAGCTGTAATGAGGCCTCCTGGACCAGAAAGCTCTCTTTAAAACAGGGAGTAATGAGTCCTTGTTGGCAGAGAGAATGGGGATTTGCACTACTCAGTGGAAAGGGAAGGTCACTGAGAGGAGTTTTATTTTGGGAAACTGTCTTGTTTCTGAACCAAACAAAGCTTAAAGGGAAACACTACAAAGTCCTAGTCCAGGAATTGACTATCATGGTCTAAAGGCAATTCAACACCTTCAAAGTTCCAGCACAGACTTGACAGCTTGTGTCCTATATCCTCGAATTATTAGAGCTAGCAAATATTTTTGCAATAGAATTTCAAAAAAGTGCAGTACTTTTTTAAAATCACAAGCATTGCACTGGATGTTTTTTGATATTTCAAGTGACTGAGTAATGAAAGCCAAGGTCAAGTGTTGCATACTAGTGCAACTTCAATCAAAGAGGACATAAAAGAGAACATTCCAGTCATGTCAAATATTATTCCATCCATGTTACTTTTTAGCTTTTCAGGGTCACAAATATGCTGAGCCTCTCTCAATATGTGCACAGTATATTGTTTTTTTCTTTTGACAGTAACGAAAGTTTCTATGCTTTTGCAGCGATTATTCTGTGAAGTTCCCTTTAAATAGCCAACTAGGCTTATTGTCCTCTTCATTTCTTTGTTTCTTCTATTTTCAAAGCTTTACTACGGAGGCAAGACCATGAGCTCCAAGGACAGCCAAAGGTTTAAAAAACTGATCTTTACAGGTGTCAAAAATTCATGCAGTCATGCAAAACATAGGTAGGATTTTAACTTATTCAATAATCCATGCTAGCTTCAACCTGAAAATAGGTTCTCGCCCTACATCACCCTACAGTGGGGAAGGCTGACTGCACCACCTTCTAACCTTGGTCGGGTGGAGAGGATGAGCAGTCTGTGACTGCCTCACGTCATCCTTCTGCACCAGTAATAGCAGTCGCACAGCCTGCCACCATGACACATCCGAGCGTAATTGGCCCTGACAAGAGGGCAAATCATCAACACAGGCCTGATAAGCATTACAGCCAGATGACAGCGTACAGAAGTGTATTAGCAACAGTGTGACATATCACATTACCACTGTGAATACAATAAAGGAGATACTAAACACTATGGCAGCTTCAATGACCATCCACTTCTTCTTTCTTCTGCAGGGCTATTACGCCCCATTTGCTGCAGCTAATTTGTTGCACACAACTGACACCTTAGACAAAAATAGATGGGTATTACAAATAAAGCAATAGTGTAGATATGCAGCTTATTCACGGAAGCGGTGTAAGCTAATCATATTGACACAAGCTCCCTGCGAATTACTTTGTGGTGCGTGAAATGTTGCTTTTTGTCTCTTGTCATGAACTTTGACGGTAAAATTTAGATGTTTTATGTTTGTGGGAACGACCATTAGTCACAAGCCTTTTTTATAACACAGGTGGTAATCCACACTGTGATCCTGAAGGTATACAAAATGCTGTTTCACAATACTAACACAAGTTTTTGTGACTTTTGCAGTGTGAGTGAACCTACTCACTCTGATTGGAGCTTTTATGACAGAGTTGGGAGGCTGATTTCTGACATGCACACAGTGGAAAATCCATTTCCCTTAATTGTTTTACTAGTTGTATTAAAGGCAGTGTCATGTGTAACAGGAGCCTTCAGATACTGGGACAGGTCTTGAACCTGATAACTTGTACATGTTTTATAGCTGTTACATTATAAATTATTTCCACAGACTGAGGCCTTGAGGGATCATATTCTCTCAGCTTCAGTTACTGGTAACATCTTTTAATGATATTAACAAATTTGCAGCTCTAGTGTTTCAGCTTTATCTGGGAAATCTTAAACGGCTCCATGGTAAATACTTGGTTATGATATTATCAGGCTCAGCCCATTGTGTGCTGGATGGATCATATGGCTATTAAAAGTGGGCCAGCAGTGGTAATAACTAAGCTCATAAAGGCCTGTGTTGCTGCCTAACAGCCTTTCTGCATTTCCTGTTGTAACAGTGAGATACTGGCTGGAAAAGCAGGAAAGAACAACCATTTTAATGGTTGCAAAAGCAGCTTTTTACGGTTTATTTTTCATGGCTCTATGGTGCTTCGCTAAACCTCTCATTAACCTTGTTTTTAACTTCCTCTGCCATTTTTGATACGGTATCGTGTTTCTGCTTTGCTTCTATGGTGCCATTACTAATGAGGCCCTCAGAAAAGTGTATGGCCAAATAAACACAGTTCAGGATTCTTACTCTTACAGTATTTTGTAATATTCAATTAGCCTCACACTGGTTGTATGTATAGATTTCTTTAGCAAATTGAGTCCGTTAGTTATTGGCTGTAGATTTACCTTGCCATGTCGTTTCATTAATTCCATGTTGTATGTTTCCAGAACAGTTGCCAGTAAACTAGGGATGTTATTATCCAAGCATAAACAATACAATATACCATTACATTTATGCAGACTTATAATTAGAAATCATTCTGTTAAACTTATCAGTATTTATTACGTATTTGGTTCCTTTATAGAATAATAAAAATCCCAAATATGTAATTTAAAGCATAGGCATAAAAAGTGCTGTCATGATAAGCATTTGAAAATTGGGGAGATCTCTAAATTTATCATATTCAAGTCTTCATGACATTGTAATCCAGGAAAAATATAAAATTAGTCCATTCTTATCTTTTTATATCTGATACCCGTGGAAATGTGCGTGAAATAATGAGCTGCCAGATAACATCGTAAAGAGTCGTAAAAAACTTACTCTACCTCTGCGACCACACAAGACATGACAACTTTTAATCTCAGCATGAAGCTATGCCAAAGCCCATTTTATCCCAAAGACAGGGAGAGGGATTTGCTTCCACTAATGGAGTTCAAAGATTGCAGCATGTCAGAAAAGGAGTCATGGGAAGTGAGTGACAGCGCCAGGTATGAAGTGAGGAAGGGTATGTACATAGCAATGTGGGTGCTTGTGTGTTGTTTAAAAGGGTTTTTGCTCCATCACTCGTCAGCCACTGTCACTGCTTTTTTGCAGCAGCTATGACTTTTAATAGACTAACCAGCGAGAATGTGGAAATGTTGCACCAAAGCTCCTCAGAATCAGAGTTAGAGGGGCACCGGCAGCATCAGAGTAGACAGCTATTTATGGGCGATGACAGTTTGCAAATATCTCAATCTGTGGAAAGGCACTCGGGGTGACAATGAGGAGTGCCGTGAAATTGGAGGAGTCAGCAGCCAGCATTTATTTCATCAGGCTTTTTCCAATGAGGTGCAATTGCCTGACAGCATGAGGTTATTGGTGGATATGTCATAACACTCACAAACCCGTTGTGCATAAATACGTGTTTCTAATGTAAATGTACTGCAAAAAGACAAAAGAATGGCAAAAGAAAACCCCAACAAACTTTTAGGTAAAATCAGAAATGGTGTGCATGTATTGCTGTGGACTGGAAGATACAGAAACAGCATCTCACTCTAAATTCTTTAAATGAAATGAAATAGCTTTAATTCTTAAAAGAAGCAATCAACTAAAAACAAGAAGTAAACAAGTTAAGAAAAAGTCATTTTATTTGCAATAACCTTGAAATAATTTAACTCCTGTCCGTTAGCTGTGTTTGACAATAGTTAATATATATGTAAAAGTGATGTGATGACTTTATTTTCAAAAATAATCTCAGCAGTGGGATTAAAATCTGAAATTCAGTGATTACATTACAGTCACTAATCCTGTTCTTTTTTAAATTTTTGGCAGTTAGCACTCTGGAAGTTTAAATGAGAGTTAAGCCTTCCTCTTGCTACAAGCTAATCCTGTATGGGGACAGGAGGTGCTGGTTATTGTAGAAACATATTGTGAGGTTACTAATTTTCAGAAACCAGAAATCACATTGTTAAGTTCACAGCTGGAGGGTGTTTGAAACCTGCAGCTTTACTGTAAGAAAAAGACTTTTACATTTGCATGCAGTCACCAATGCTAACATTAAGCTAGCTGTTGATAGTCAGTTAATAGGCTTACTTCATTTCTATTTCCTTAATACATAATATCTGACATGCAAGTACAGACAATTTAGAGTATGAAAAATTTGTAATGAATTTTTAAATCAGTTATATGCAATAAGTCATTAAATTAAAGAAGTAAATATCTAAAAAAAAAATTTACTGAACACCTAAAAAATAAATAAAAATCTTTTGACTTTTTGCACTAAATTTCTTTCTGTTCCTATCAAATTACATTTAAAACTGTACATTTAACTGTGCAATAACAACCATTTCATTCGCTATGCAGTGGCTACTGTCTGTCCTCGATACACAACACAAACAAACCACACCAACAGCATTCTACCCTCTGAACGGGGCATGTAGCAGTCTTTTTGGATCAAAGCTGTGTCACAGCCAATGACTTGCATGAGTCACTGGATTAGAGGAGACGGGGAACCAGTTTGCCAGCAGGTATGTGTCTCACAGCTGTGCAAACAATATTAAACAAAATGGAAAAATATTTTTAAAAGGAAGCCAGTAATTTACTCAAAAATCAAGGGTAAGGTAGAGATGAAGACACAAGGAGTGAATTGCTTCCAACTGACCTAAATCATTTCCAACATGCTCTCCCAGTTTTGAACACAGCTATTTGGTACTTTGGACTGTACTCAAGTGACAATCTCCAAAGTAAATATGAACTAAAAGCCACCTTCAAAATGCAATTATTTTAAGTGCAGGCATATGTTGAATCATAGGCCTTTGCTATGCAACTGCCATTTTAACCAACTGACTTGTACCTAAATGAAATCTGGAACAAACTGATTTCATCAGCAACAGCTGCATTTTTTCATGACTTCTGAAACGCTTACATTCCTAAGAGGCTCAAGTTTCTGTCCACTTGCACAAGTCAAGACCTTTCGCGCTACTTTTAGCTTCAAATGGTATTATGCTGACCTGGATTTTATTGAGCGTGGCAGCGTG
The DNA here is from genome assembly GCA_029814765.1 of Acanthurus leucopareius. NCBI lineage: Eukaryota > Metazoa > Chordata > Actinopteri > Acanthuriformes > Acanthuridae > Acanthurus > Acanthurus leucopareius. The sequence continues at coordinate 13,266,134 of JAQMCX010000050.1, read as the reverse complement.
TCCGAGGCATGCCGTTTAGACGTCCGATTTCCTGGTGGGGTATATAGCATTTAGGTTAGAAGACTTTCAGCTGTGACTGCAAAAAGGATGGATAACTCCACAAAAGGGAACTTTAAGATCTGCACACACTAAGTGTCTGTGAATGTAACCTATTAAATGTGGTCTATCCACATTCATAGATCGAGTTCTCACGGGTCTGTGTTTCCAAATCCTGTGATCTTTACTTACGATATAACATAACACCACTTTTATCTATCACAGTTTTAGCGAAACTGAATGGACTTCACAGATTGTTGCTTGTGTGCAATGGGTCATTAAACTAATATATAGAAAACAGGAAGAAATAACCTCCTGAATGATACTTTAATCAACAAGGGGTTTCAGAAAAACAATATATCCTCTTAATAAACAATATATCCTCTTTGATTTGTCCAACACCATTCAGTTCAACCTCCTGGTGAACATTCAGGCCTACACATAACCAGAACAGCATAGCATTGATTTGTAGTGTTGAAAAATTGGTATGTTACTTATAAAATTTACTTTTTTCAATTTTTTTTCCATTATGGGCAAAAACATTTCCTATAATCACCTTTGTGGCAATATGTTTGCATTCAAGAGTGTCAGAGAATAACCACTGTGGATGTATGAAAAAAAACAGTCTATTTAACTGTAAAATATGTTACTTACATTTTCAGGAATCTTTGTTTTTATCCCTTTGTTTTCATTGCATATTTCCTCCATATTTAAACCATATAATATTCTATTCACTAGTCTGGCTTGAAATTGTAAAATATGTTTACTCCAGTGTTGAAATCCTCAGCACTAAAGCAACACAACAAAACATGCATGTATACCAATCAAAACCTGGTTTTGAGCTTCACACGTTTTCCATATTCAATCAAAAGCAATGCTTTACTTTTATTCTATTCATGTCAGATATGCAGTTTAAAGTGGGGTCAAACATGTAGCGCAGCAAATGTTTCCTAGACAGTAGGAGAAAAGCTGATGTAAAACATACCATTTAGGAGGGGCTGTTTGTGAGGTGATACTTTTTAATTGCTTCAGACAAATTTGTTTAGAGACAAGCGTCACATTCAGAACATTAAAGTGGATTTCAGCGGATGAGCACGTAAAAGGCGTTTCCTTGGGGAGCACTGTGATGTGCTGGTAATGAGTGGAGGTAATGAAAGACTTCACATAGACAGATGTATCCATTTAAAATAGTAATAACTACAGTTAAGATGGCAAAGAGCAAATTACACACAACTTTCACTAAAGCACATGTTTATATAGACTCTGCAGGGACCTGTCATTTTTACTGAGTCCCTGGGAAGTTAAAGGAGCTCCTGACGACTCTCATTGCCCCTCAAACAAGGTCAAAACTGTGATAGAGCCTGCATGACAAGTGCGACTGCGTACTGTACCTCTGAGACCAGGCATTGCTCACTGCGCGATGCACCGTGCAGATCATCCACTGTTGTGTATGGCAAATGTGTATCAATTAAAAAAGTAAGTTCAGATGCGTTTTCTAACATGAGCGGGGTCTGCTTATCTATTACATGTGTGTGAACATGATTTAATACGATATTAACAATGATCCGTCAGAAGGCAAAGTTTGAAATATCATGTGCATTTCTGTATGTACCGTATAAAGAAGATGCTACAAAACATGATGGACAAGAGATATCATCATAGAAATTTGACTCTAACACAGCATCCCAAATGATCATTTGCTATTCCGTTTGCAGGCAGAGCTTGTGTGACCTAGAGAGGATGCGTGTCCATCCATATGGATGGTGTATCTGCTGGCTGACAAGGTAAATGACATTTTATAGAGCTGCGTCGCTCATCAGGCTGCGTGTGTATGCTGGTGTGGAGGTGAGGCCCAAACCCTTCACCTCTTGTCTGTTGTTTCAGGTGCAGCCTGCCAGTGAATCACTAAAGGTCAATAGACTCAAATGACAGAGCTGAGCACTTCTTCATTCAGCTGTGATGGAGAGCGGAGAGCAAGTTAAAGACCAGACTGTTGTTCGACAGCAAACCGCTCCCACTTGAGCAGTCGTTTGTGCCATGTAATTCCCCTGGCACTGTGTGTCACAGAGATGCTTCACAGACAGCTGTGTGGTTTTCTAGGCCTTTGTTGTGGAGTCTCATGAAGTGATGGATAGTGCTCTATTGAATGAAGATGAACCTCTTCCTGCGTGTGAGAAGTTGACTGCACTATGTGTGTTTGTGCACTCAGCAGCGCTGCCTCCGCCTTGTCTCCTTCTGGAGGGCCCGGCCATTTATCCTGATTTAGTCTGGAGTGGTAACATCAGTACTTCCCCTTTGTGCTGGACAGAGACTGATATTCAGCCTCCTTAGTGGCTTTTGCTACAAATCTGTGGTGTAAAACTCTGAAGAATGGTGTTTGTTTAAAACTTTGAAGAATGGAGTGGTGGTTGTGTGTGTCTGTGTTGTGTGTGCCTGTGTGTGTATGCGTTTGTGTGTGTGTGTGTGTGTGTGTGTGTGTGTGTGTGTGTGTGTGTGTGTGAGTGAGACAGGAATAAAGGGAGAAACTGTGAGGACATGAGTGTCTTTGTTTGTGAAAACTGTTGCCTCTCACAGTCAGCTTGCACAGAGCTCGCCTGTGCCAAAGCACTGCTTCCCACGCAGCTAATGGCGGGGATGTGGAAATGAGTGGCTGGCCAGGGCGGTGGAGGCAGGGGATGTGTTAATTGAAAGTTAGGATCACTTTGTGGCCATTACAAGGAAACCTGAGACGTGTTAACGCAACAGAGTTAGGCAGCACCTGCTGTCACTGGCTAATTGTGTTGGGTTTGGTCATGTCTGTCAGGAGCGGGTTCCCATCACGCTCTGCCTCCACTTACAGCTGTATTACTGCCAGAGTTGACATTACAGCAGCAGCCACATGGGAGCCAGAGCCAACCTGCGACCCCGTCACCAAAGCTCAGGCTGATAGAGCCTCTAAAGCCAATATAAGTCTCAGCCATGTCATTATTTTGCCATTTGGGGGTTTTCTCTGTTTTTAATTGCATTTAATTAATCTTTATTAGATTGTAGTTTTATTTCCTTATACATAATATTATTAGCATGCCATTTTTAATGTAATATTTTAAATGAATACTTTCTATAAAAATATTGCATTGAATGACTGAAAGAGCCTTTGGTAAGTACAGAAAAAAACGAGCTGTGTGTCTCCAATTCATCCTCACTTACATATGCATCAGTCACAAACCAGGGTGCTGTGCAGATGACTCACTGAGGAGGCATACTGTGCTTTTGAGGACCTGCTAGGGGCAGCAATGTATAATCTGATTTAGACTAGAGCAACCTCCTATTTATTTTTAATTGTCCCACTTTAGCATTTAAGAGCTATTGATCCCCGGAAAAGCATTAAGTGACAGAATCACTATTGCTGTTAGTGCTCCCTGCTTGGGGAAGGCACATCAAAGGACATTTTAATGTCACTGACTTTCTGAGGGAATTTGAAGCCCGGTTTTGAACAGGCCAGCCTATGAACGGAAAGGACACACAATAGACAAACGCAGAAACAAATGTGAGGGCAATTTGCAGCTAATCAAAGAATAGCTGGGAATTGATTTTTTTTTTCGTATTTCTGGTTGAATGCATGTAGCGCAAAGATTTCATAAAACAACAACGTTTGAAAGTCAAGTTGGTTCATGTTAAACCCTGAACACCAATGGTTGTATTTTATTGCATGTGAAAAAATTAAGTTAAAACATAGATAGATAGATAGATAGATAGATAGATAGATAGATAGATAGATAGATAGATAGATAGATAGATAGATAGATAGATAGGAAACATTATGCCTGTAATGTCGCATCTTTTCTTCGAGTTTTTTAAAATTATTCAGATCCCTGCTGCTTTTTTTGTCCACTATTTGTCACACCTGTAATCTACCCGGGGCTCTTTGTTGAACAGTCGCCTTGCATTGACTCCACTCACAAAATACGTCCCTTTCAAGTGAGACCTCCCCCCTTCTTCTGCCACCATCCCCAGATGTTTTGATTAGCAGCAACTCGTATGCTGGTCAGATCCCGGGATTAATGATGGATAATTTGCCTAAGGTTGGCACAGCACACCGCCACGCTGCCAGCCTTTGGATGCCATATGGGCAGAAGCAGCTGTTTTCATTACTCTCCCTTGCCCAGATGTGTCAAACAGGATGCCGACTTCAATCCGCAGTCTTGCTGGCACTTGGTGGGGGGTGCTTTCTACTAGCTTGGCAGCTAATTACTTTAATGTAGCCGAGTACGGAGGCCCTGCGTGTTTTTTAAAGGCCTTTTACAAACAGCTGAATGCCAGCTGTCACCTCTGTGCACAATAAGGGAAGATGGATAGGTAGTAGCTGAGTGTCTGATGAGGTTGGCCGCGGGCACAGACCCAGCCCAGACCAGGGGCAGGGCAGCCTCTGCTCACGAACAATGGGAAGGTCATCCCAAATACATGCCGGCGAGCCACGTGGCCGTAGCATCACAGTGACGCCTCCCACTTCACTAAAATCCGCACTTTCAGATCCGACCTTGTCGACATGTCGTCCATGTCGCTGCGTTTGCCCTCTCTCCACCCAAAAAAAAAAAAGCTACTGCAGAGCTCGCTCAATGAAACGAATGTGAATGTGGTAATCTGAGCCGCAGAGGTACAGTGCCAAGTCACAGCAAAGACCACACACAGGATAAGCTGGCACAGGAGCAGAGAACAGCAAGTGAAAACAGAAAGGAGGACGCTGCCAGAATGTCAGCTGGGTCTTTACATGAGATTGCACACACCATGGAACATGTGTTCAATGTGTCCCATTTCCTGCTGAGCAGCTCTGTTTTATTGTTCAGTGATAAATCCTGAGATTTGTCCCAACTGCCACATTTTTCATTGTTCAGACTTGTACGCCATTGCTGTCTTTATACTGTGTATAATGTGCTTTAAAGTGATTGACACCAGTCAGATAAAACCTTCCTTTTATTCTGGGACATTGACACATGTCAAACGCCCTGAATAATACAAATAATAGCTCGGTGCATTCAGTCAATTTCATCATTACTGCAGCACAGGGCATCAATAAGTTTTCATTATGTTGAGATGCCATGTCTATATTATCACTTAAACAGTGCCCAGCAGCAAGAGTGGGGCACTGACATCCTGAAAGGGTCAACAGCGCCTGTCTGTGGCTTTGATATTTCCATCAATAAGACTTCATGTTTCCACACCTGTATGTCCTCTCCCCAGTAATGATCAACAAGGGGTTGCTATCAGTCAATACAGTATGATAGTTTCTTCCCAGGGCAGGAGAAGATAAAAGCATTGTCTTCATGCTGCGCCTCCAGTCATCAAGGTGCTGTAATGTGTCCGATGACCCGATTTTTTAAATGTATTTTATTTCTTTCCTCATAGTTCACCAGAGAACGGTTGATTTCAAACAATTGGAATTTGAGGCAATGCTCTTCTTATTGACAGGCCTAAGAACATGAGCGATGTGGGGATAGAAACAGTGGTAGTGCTCCCTTGCAGCTCGATCCAACACAGTCACGGGGGTGTTGTTCCGTTGCTGTTGTTTTTGTTAAGTATTGATCTTAATGTTGCGCTTCATGTTGGGCCTCCGTCGGGGAAAAGATGAGTAAAGAGAGCATTTAGTAAATCAAAAGATGTTGTTTTGAGCAAGGGGAGCCTCATGCTTTCTTTCTCTTTTTCCCCCTTCTTTGTTTTTTTTGAGTGACATTTTGCTCAAATTACTGGCGGTGCCTTAGGGAAGGTGATGCCGAACCTTTAAACTGTTATTATTGTATATACAAGTGCTGCTTTATTTCCACTATGTAGTTCATAATTCAAAGTAGTGTTTGTTGGCTCCTACACTTCTCCATGTAGTGTGCATCCCCTTCACAGCACTTTTACAGTCAAGCTCACTTTTGGGCCTTAGCCTCCTCTCCCATAGGAACCTATTATCCTTCTTAACATATGCAAAAGCTTGCTGGATTGTGCATCATACTCACTCAGGGACTTGACACACTTTGTTTTATGAGGCTCGTACTCCTGTGCGGGCGGCTCGGCACCATTGTAGGGGTGCTTCTCATTTAGAAAGCACTCCTCACTCTGAGAGCTTTTACAAAAAAAAAAAAGTCATTATAAGTTTTGAGTGAACTTAAGGGGTTACACATCGGAGGGAAGACATTAATATGTCTTGCTAGTTTGAGCATTTTGAAAATTCTACAGGACATGTCTAATAATTTTATTCATGTTGGGTGATTATACATTTCCCAAGTTCAGATATAAGCTGTAACCTTGCATTCTTTCTCTCCAGCACCGAGAACACATTTTGTGGAATTTTATTCACCTACAGACCACTGCGCTCTTTTTAGAGAAGCAAAATGTTATGAATATTTTTAATTAGATTCGAGGACACAGGAAAAAACTAGCAGTTTTTCTCATCATCACGTCCTCTCTGAAAGCATACACTCAATAGAGATGGGGGCACCTCAGCAATGCTTTGATTTCAGCTATGAAATTTTAATTTGAAAAAAAGAAAGGAGGGAACATATTGCGCTCATTCAAATCTAACTTTGTTCCCTCAAACTGGAAGATTGGATTTTCTTAATTAAATTATCCCCCTTGTTCACATACTCAAGGGGGCCATTGGCTCAAGGCAGTGAGAAAAATGTGTCTGGGTTTTTGGATGCACGGCTGGCATAATGCTGGTTTGTGAAGAGAATGAAATGTTTTGTTCTGGTTAGACTCCTTTTTTCCATTCCATTTGGACTCCTTTTTTCTAACTGGCCGTGCCTGCTTTCTTCTGTGCTCCTCTGTGTTGTGCCAGCATCAGCCCTGAGCCTCTCACCAAGAGAACGCTTTGATGTGTCCCCACTGTGCCGCCGCCCCCCTGTGCCCTGATTGGTGGATAGCAGGCGGGGCTGGCGGGCCAATGTGGGAGTGGATGGGGGATGAAAGCGAGCGGGGCAGTGAGGGGGCACCTGCACACAGAGCCTTGCCTGTGTGTCTGCTTCATCTTCAACTGCTTCCCTTGACCGCAGGCTGAACTCCTGTGTCAGCGACCATCACACGGTCGCTATGACCTCCCTCTCCCTCTCCCTCAATTTATTTCCTTTCTCTCTCCCTCCATATCCTCCTCTTTTCTTTCGCTCCCTTTTGTCTGTCTCTCAATAAATGTGTTATGAGAGAGTAGCAGATGACAGGTGAATCTTTCTGTGTGTGCAGTATTAAGCAGAATATGAATCAAATGAAATTCCTACTTTATTCAGCCAGTTTCACCAAAGCAGAGGAATAAATTCTCATCTAAAAAAAAAAACGAAACGTATAACTTTAATACACGGCTCTCATGTTGATAATGATAGTCACTGAGGAGTTTTATAAATCTTACAAAAATACAGAATTTAAATTTCACCAGTAATGACTCAGTGTGAGGCTGAAGAACAATATCCGACTTCATCAGTCAACTGTGAAGCCGCTCTCCTGATTCTCTGCTCTGTGGGAATATGATTAACCATAAAACGGTGCATTATGTCATTGCTATGTATGCCATTTAGAGCTGCCCGAAGGTCAAAGCTAAAGCACCCGTTTTTTACTTTTATTGAGATGTCTCAGCAATAAGGGTACTGTTTCAGCACAGCTGTATGCCAAGACGGGCCGATCAGCAACAATGAATGTCTCTGTGCCATCACATTTCAGACTTTACTATGTGTAGAAGAAAAGGGGGGTTTGATTCAAGGCTGAAATGTGGTTAGATCATGTTTCTGTCAAAATAGATTAACTTTTTTCTTTTTCTTTTTTTTTTTCTTTTAGCAAAATATGTTCATACTGTGCAAATCAACATTATAGTTTGACTGGCAGTTGAATCCGTTTTTTCAGACCCACACAGTGATTAAGACAGGATTTCACAGAGAAATGTGAAAAAATAATGTTGAAATATAAACATGACGCGTTGTAACCATTTTTCTCTGTTTTTTTTCTTGTGGTTAAAGAGTTTAGTGTCTTCTCATACTAACACCTTTGACCTTAAGTAAAACAGCATTCACTTTAACACCTGTGACGACAGTTGACCCGTGGCTCGTGTGTACGTGTGTGCGTGTCGTGTGCATGAATTTATTTTTTTAAGAGAAAAGTGTCTCCCCACTTGGAGCTTTGTATTTCTTTCCACTGAGGGTCCAGCTGTGACCCTTTACTCATATCCAGCTGATGTGCAGTCATGTCCCCACTCTTAGGAAACACTATATGATTAAGATCAGTCTGCTTTTTAGAGCTTCTGTGGGTGTACAGACATCTTAGCTGACCCTGCGTAAATGCAGTTGTTGCAGAGGTGACCTGCTTGTAAATGAGGGTCATGGTTCAGGTGCTGGAGGTCACAGGAGCTGGCCTCTCTGTGCATGAGGGCACCGGAGTGGCCGCCACTGCTTCGACCCCCAAATGCTGAACGTGCATTTGATTGTGTTAGGACCAATAACGTATGGAGCTGCAAGGCGACAGAGAGGTCACCTCTGGGCCCATTGAGATGTGAAAGGTGACAGGCAGCAGAATCTAAGCCAATAGAACTCAAAGAGCATCTGTCAGATGTCTTCGACAGGAGTGTTTGTTCAGCAGTCGGACGACATTCTTTTAAAGACACCCTTTGTGGTGGATGGAAAAATATTCTTTGATGCCATTTGACATTTTGCGATAGCTAGAAGACTGTAAAATGAAAGCAAATTTAATATTTAAATTGTAATAAAATGGCTGTTTAAAAAAACATTTCCAATAAAGAGTCTTCTATTGATTAGCCCTGTTTTCACTCACCTAGATGTTTGAGAGAAACTCGATGGAACTGTTAAAGAAGTGTAAAAGACTCTGAAGGCTGCCTGTGCTTGAGAATTTCAGAGCAAAGCATCACAACGCACAGCACTTAGGCCAAATCCCAAAGGCCGTGACTGGCGCAGCGTGTCCCACATTAGCTCAACCACAGCTCACTGAAATGGACTCGCCTGAGTGGAATGAAACCCATAAGGCACCATGCACACCACGCCAGCGGCTTTATCAGACAAAGATCAATGGACGGCAGCATTCACTCTGCGCACCCAAGCTGCAAGGACAAATACAGTATCTTGGGGGGTTGTGAGAGTCATTGATAGGCTTAGGCTGTGTATGTGTACGTCTCGCCTCCTTTAATCAGGTTTCCCAACAGCAAACACTGGGCGTCAAGTGATGCGTTTCAGGCAGTGAGGCCTTTCAGGCAGGACAAAAGGTGGGAGAAGCTGTGGGACTCAGGGCCCAGCCCTCTCTCTTGCTGAATGTCTCTCAGTTTTCCAGTGGAGCTCAAAAGGCCTTTACCCTTCCAGCTGTAAAATTGGCAGACAGGGAGCCTCTAAAATCCCCTGCAACTGCGAGTCCACACAAAACTGCAGCATTTTACTCCGAAGGAGCTAACCAGGCTTTAGCACAGCCCGTATCAGACAGCTGTAGAAACTGAAAACAATGTTTTCTATGCTTTTACAAAGACTGAGAGCAGCACTAGTGCAGTAGATGTCTACACAATGTTTTGTGTATATAGTATTTTGTTTCCGTAAAGGTGAATGCATGGATTAAGCATTTGTTAACCACAAAAGAAATCACAAAAATTTAAATAAAAATGGCCCAACTCAGATCACGTCTACCTTTAGCAAAGTTCTTTACTGAATTTGTTGTTTTACAGACCTGAGAAAGAGGATGTTGATGTTAAAACTATGTGAAAAAGAACTAATTATGTTTAGTTTTTTGACCAGGTGATTACATGCAAAGTAGACAAAATATTCCGGTGCATTTTCAAGGGTTTAGTTTCGTATTTTTCCTGAAAAATTAAAGCATTATGTGTGGTATTAGAAATGTATTGCTTTGATAAGTAATTAGTGCAATGAATTTTGCAGCAGTTTAAACAGTTATAGCTTGGAGGATAAAACCAATTCAAATTCTTTAATCTTTTAAAATTTTTCTTGATTTGACAAACCAAAAAGTCTATATATTTATGTACATCATATTCAAGTTTTTCTCACAACAACAACCTGATATAAATTATTATATCATACACACTACATAATATTGTGATCCTCATGTTGTAAGTCTCTATACATAAGAGTGTTGAGTGAAAGTGGAGGTCTACATTCATCATTATTGCATCACAAGCTAGTGAACTGAAATGAAGCCCCTCAGCAGACAATATGACTTATTTATGAAGTGGCGTGTGACTTAAGAGGATCATGGACCTTATGCGGGATTTTTAATGCACACTGTAACATAAAACAACTGATGTGCATTTAAACAAAGTAACAGGTCATCATCACACAGCTGTTTATAGCAGCTTCACATATCCCCCATAGTTCTTTGAGCCAATGTGATGGTAAGCAATGCTAACGTCAGCAATACATCATTAACATTATATGACACTTTAGCATGTCTTAAAAATGGAGTTTGCAATGTTACTTTAGGCTTTAGGCAAGAGTGCTCATGTCATGCTAATGCTAGTAACTCAAACACAATACAGTACCTCTATGGAACAGTTAAATATATTCTTAAAGCACACTTAGACAAAATGCAACACAGTAAGATTGTGTGTTTGGGAAAACAGTCATTTTGACGGTTTAATTGTCTCTGACATCCAGCTGTAGTATTATTCTTTGCTTCTGTTAGCAGGAAGCTCTCTCCAGGCTTAAATAATCTAGCAAATGTGACCTATTGTTATAATTGACCATATAAAAGCATTGTATTAGCCCTGTGAAAACACACCGTAAATGTTTATTCATCTCTCTTACTGCTCCTATCCATTGAGAAAACATATGATAAAGCAGGCTTTAAAACTGACACCATGAAGAGAAAATACAGCAAAATGACTACTAATTAGAATAGTAGATGGTCTTCTTTAACCTCTTGTGAATTTATAAAATTGGCTAATGACAAGGTTACAACATAGGCACCAGGACACTTTGAAGGAAGACAGTGGAGGAGATGTGCAGTTGACACAGAGCACATCATTCAGGGCCTGGCTATGTTGTTTACATGATTCATAGGACTCGCTGCTCATCACGGCCTGTGGCACTCTGTCAGGAGAAGAGAGAAAGGATTGTAACTTTGGCCCTATTGTTTAACAGCTCCCAAAGACGGAGGACACAGAAATTATTCTGAAGAGCAGGAGGCACACGGTGGAAAATGACCTTTAACTGCACTTCCTTAGCTGAATCTCATCCAATTAGAGCACTGTATATTTTCCCTAATAGCAGCTGATGAGGCAGGGCGTATGAGCGAGCACGCCCGGCCGGCGTTGCTATGCAGCGAGATGGCTGCTTAGCACCAGAGGAGCGCTAGGGAATAAGTGAGCAGAGAGCTTTAATTTGATAGGGTTAGAATCCTGCAGGCTCCGGGGTCGTGGGTCACCAGGAGCTTGTCTCACACTGAATATGAAGAAATCAGAAGTAAATTGCTTACATCTGCTGCCAGTGGCTGTGAAGGCTGTGATTGGCTCCCAGAGGTGTGCACTATCTAACGCAGGCAGCGGAAGGGGGCCTTGGTGCAAAGAAGGCTTGTAATTGGAGTAATTCTGCATTAATAGATGTTAAAAATCCTCCAAGCAGCTGGTTTGAAAAGCAGTGCCTTCATGAAATGCTGCAGGATCACGGGGGCGTTTTTCCTTTTTTTTTTTTTTTCTTTTTTCCACTTTCTTCATCTTCCTCTTTAAATGCCTGCACTACACTGCAATCACAGCAGCCCGGCTGTAAATGCTTTGTCTCCCTAATGAAGGCAATGATGGTTATGTCAGACAGGGGAGCAGATAAATAAGGTAAACAAAAGTGCCATGTGAAAATTACTATCCATCAACATTGTCCACAGTCTGGAATGAGAGGAAATAGCATGTAATATTACTGCCAATGAATAATGTTATTTAAGGTCAAAGTTTGAGATGCTCCATATTGCATCCTCCATGTTTCCATCTATAGATTCCATACAAGCTATCTGGTTTGTTTGTCTTGTATTCACTGTGATTACCGTTGAGCTATTTCATAATGCTACAAATACTGTACATGTTCTCTTGTCAGTGTGACACTGTCTAGTGGTTCATGCTTCTCATCACAGCCCCTACTTTGGGACTGTGTCCAACAGAAAATGGGACAGGCTGTGAATTATCACAAATGCTCTGGCAAATGACACTTCATTGGAAGGTCTTTGTCACCAATTATGTGTCTATTAAGAAACAGTCAGTCAGTCAATGTGCAAATAGCTAACCCTCCAAGGGCTCAGCTATTGACAGGATGTTGTCAATAGTCCATCTGATATGATTTAGCTGTGGAAGAACTATGCGCCCGCCTCAGAGGCTTGACAATCCCACCGACCATTTGGAGGCTTACTTTTACTCTTGCTAGTTTATTGACCAACAATTATTTTAATGAGCCTTTTTAATGGAAACGTATTATTTACATTGGATTTGCTGTGTGTGTGTGTGTGTGAACCTTTTGATTACTAGGGCTTCAGTACATCAAGTATAGGTCATTTCCTTGCTTACAAAACAAAAGTTTCCATTTCGCGTGGAGAGCTGCACATTTTTGTTTTATGTTATGTAATACAAATGAGCCACTTTCCTTTTGTCTTGTGGCCTCCCACATTATGCAGCAGCTACATTTGACTAAACCAAAACGCAAATTGGATGTCTGGCAGACTAATTTGATTTCCCAAAAAACCCTGAAACCGAAACCCTGTTAGTTACCTCAAGTGATGGACACTAATATTGTGTTTTCAGCATGTAACTTCAGCTCTGCAGACTATCCCACCCCAATCAAAACAGTGGCTTCCCAAATGTTATTGCATTATGTTGCCATTTTCAGATAAATGACTGTAAAACAGCTCTGCCTCACCATTGATGCCCATGCACAAACACATTACATTTACAGGCTTACTCTGGTTTCACAGAGTCCCACTGTCTCATTTAAGCAACTTACATACTTGAGATAATGTGCTACAATACCATCACTGCGGATTAAAAAACATCTCTTAACTACTTAAAGCAATGGCGTGGAAGCAGACATTTTTTTGATCGTTTTAAATCAAAACGCTGAATCTGTCACTGCCTCTCCTACTGCAGGCAAAACTAAGTTATTTCTCAGTGTTTACTGTTTAGGGGACATCTTACAGCTCTGAAAGCTGTCATCAGACATCAGACATAAAAAAAAAAACAAAAAAAAAACCAGGCATACCTGCCTCATACGGACGTTGGGAGCTGCCGTTTCCAGACACTCTTCCTGTCAGAGACTTACTGGATCGTCAGTAAGCAAATTATAAAATGAATGACAATTCTGTGACATTGCATTTGCCTTAACAAGTCAGCTGGGTACAGTAGCATTCACTCCCATTCCTGACACAGCCTGATGGATAATCAAACATATAGCAGCTGAATGTGGCCACAGGGCACACGCTGACACTATACCTCAAATACAGTTATTCCTCGCCATAAAATGCATGTGATTTGCCTCAGCTATTGCCATTAGGTAGATAAGTGCATCTTTTCAATTTCCCCCAAGCTCACAGGAGACTCTTTATGTTCAGGATAGATCAGACTGGCAGTGAGGGAGCTGAGGACCTGATAGTCCTCAACGATCCACCATAATTACCATGACAGACTCACTTAAGCTTCTCCTCCATCCAGCAGTATTACTGACATGGATGGATCTCAGGATTCTTGTTGTGCATAATGGTCATACACCGGCAGAAAAAGCAGAGGTTACGGCGTCCACAGTTTAGACCCTGTTCTCGTAATGAAAGGTGTCCGAGGGATGAAGGTGGACTGGATTTATTCCACTGGGGTGCTGCTTAGAGACTGACAGGGATTAGGTTAATTAGTCACGACTGTATGGAGAGTTAAAGCATGTTGGCATCTCTATTTTACGTATTGCATATTAAGAAAAGCACTAATTTTAAAAAAAGAAATTAAACCAAATGAGTAAACTTAAAAAATAATCTTTTTAAAAATCCCCTCTCCCTCAGGGCATTAGACAGCAAATCCTCTTTTCTTTCACTTTGTTTTGTCACACTTTAGATTTTGCTCAACAACAACAACAAAAAAAAAACCTCAAACACTAAAATTCTTTAATTTAAATTTTTTTTTGTACATTTGAATAATATTTCCTGTTTCCTTGTTTCTGGTATGATATGTGGGGAAAAAAATAAACAGATAATCATTAAACGCAGAGTGGTCTCATAAATCAGTGGTGGGTGTTCCAGCTGAGGTAGCTCAATAAGCTTTCCCTTAAACATTGGCCCATGGTAATGGGAATATCTAAGGGTCAATCGGGGTTAGGCAGTCTTCCTCAACAGGAAATGAGCTTTTGGTGGGCTGTGTTCCCAAGGTAATGAGCAATGTGTGTGTGTTTAATCTTAGCTAATATTGTTATAATAACTGGATAAATTATTAAAAACAAGCAAATGGTAACATTCTTAAGACCACCAGGGCAACTTGAATTTGTTGCATTATTTTAGAACTTTCGACAGTACAGAGGAACTTCTTTGCAAATCATTGTATGGAAATGGGATCTCAGATTGATTGTGTTCCTTTACTGCCTAAATGTTGCCTAAATGAGCCTTGCGTAGGAGGACTGGATGGATGATGATGCCAAAAAAACCCCTTGATATAATCTCTGTTTCCTTGGGTTAAAGGTCATTGCTACAATACTTAGACAAACTACTGCTCATGGTAAACTTCCTCATCCCATTCCTGCATGCATGTCTTTCCCTCCTTTAATTCTTCCCTCATACTATATTCATTTTACCCCCGCAAGATACCCGTCAACTTTGTTCTTTTCATGTGCTGTAAGGTCATTATTGCCTTGAATATCTGCCGTGGAGCAGCAGCAGTGAGGGGGTATGAAATTCATGTCCTAATATGTAAATGAATTCATGAACGCTCCATATTGTATAACCACATGCATCTGGCATGATTGGGCAGTGTGGGACAAATTGTCCTCAGCCAAGGCATTTTGCTACTCAGCAAAAGCTAATGTTGAAGAGTGGAACCGTGTTCACAATTACCATGATAAAGGTGAGCGGGGGAAGAATAAATTGTGAAATTGGGGAACTTCTGTGTGCACGGCAAAAAATAAAAAAATTTAAAAATTAAATAAAAGTCCCCTATATAAACACAATACAGACTTAGAACAAATCACAGAACAAATGCATCAAATAAATACTTTATTCATGTGGAGCTAATTTCACCCGGCCATTTTGATCACGTCATTCCCTCTGGAAAATTGCAATTAAGTTTGGAGAGATAAAACATGCCAACTACTCTGCATTTCAAGGCTTGATTGGCCTATCAGCTAGTCAGTATGCCGCCATGGTTTTCATCACTGTTAATTGATCCTTTCTTTAATTAATCTGGAAAGGAAAGCCCATATCTCTATCCTGTCTGATCGTCCCCTCTGTCTGTCATAACACAATAAAGGCCCTATCCTACTGCTGGTAACTCTGCCTTAGCCTCTCCCTCTGGCTCTCGGCCAAATGGACTATTTATGGTGCACCTATCTGACGACAAGCCCGCTGTACGGAGTTCAATGGCTGGGTTCATTAACAGTGCTCTACCCGGCTACTTCTAATTTGCATGCAGTGACACCTTGCTTTTAATATGGATGTGAAGGTTAGTGGTAGGCCAAGACACTTTCGCAACTACCACTGGTCTAAATATCGTCCCCCCAGCTCCTGGCCCCCCCCCCCCCACTGTCACCAACGCCGCCACATTTTTTCCTCTGATTCAATTAAACCCCCTCTTCTTTTTTCATGCTTTGTTCCTCTGCTGGCATTCGTCATGTATGCTAGCATGCATGATGCTAGCTTACCCCACTGCCACTTGGAATAAAATCTTTGATTCATATAAGCAAAGACTGTATCGATATGTTTGATTTTAAGTATTGTGACGGATAACCAGAGCGTTTTTAGAGGTAAAAATGTAAAAAAAAACTATAGTAGGACATCTTATTTCAGATATATAGTTGAGGTATTTGTTTTAAAAGTCAGGCAAAGTGAAAAAAATACTGTAAGTGTCTTGAAATCATTATAAATTCAAGAATTATTAGTACTTCTGTTTGCAGATACAAAGGTTTCTATAGGTCTTTGTTTGCGTTGCATGGGTGTGGTCTTCAGCCAGGAGGACACCTCAAGACGTTTTTTAAAAAAAAATTAAAAACTACTTCTTTGTCCATGAAAAAAAAAGTCTCTGCCCTCTCTTTTGTGTATTTTAGCAGTTGGCCTGTGATTCTGACAGCTCTACCTGCTGTAATGGTTGCCTCTAGGAGGTGTGAAACAAGGTCTTAACACTTGGCTTTTCACCATGAATGTGTGGTTCTTTCTGTGCTCACAGTTAAAGTTACAATTGGACCATAAAGCGTTTTTTCCCCAACAGACTATAAAGAAATGGATGGGAGGCAGCTGAGAAATGAACATGTGAGTATCTGTTTCTGTCTAATTAAATCCGCAGAACAGCCTCAAGCCTTCCTCTGCCAAGATGGGATTCAGACAACTTGCAGACACTGCGGCCGCCTTCTGTGGTAGCACACTGCCACCTATTGTTCAAAGTCCTCATCTCCATCTCTGAAAGCTTTGTCTGCCTTCTCTCTTGATTGCTGAGAAGACAAGTTAGCTGGTAACAGATAACTGATGATAGTGACATCAGTCATGTGCTGGGATAAAACACTCTTTTAAGATCACATATCTCTTTTGAAGGCCTCTTTATTACTATTTGTACAACACATAGGCTACCTCTAATGGCACAAATCATCTGAGCAGGAGAGTAATGTAACCCCCAGCTCTTATGTGTTATCATTGTGAAATGTGTTTTCTTAGTGTGGGATCCTGCAAAGGCCCATTTGTTGTTGTTGCTCTTGAGAACAAAGCAAAAGCAGAAGTGGCAGCTGGAGGAGCAATTTTTGTCCATCAAGGGCTATTGAGAGTTCAATTATTTATCTTGTGAAGTGTTCCAAGGATGTGGTCAGCTCATCAGGGTTATAATGCATGGAGTGAGAGGACATGTGCATGGAGCATAGGGAGGAGGATGTTGTTGTAAGTCTGAAAAAAGTCAGCTAAAGCTTGTTTCCAGATACGAGCACTCCCACGCTCTCTGCAGCTGATGAGGAAGTCTTTAGAATTGGACATTGTTCATATCTCTGCTTGTGAGGAGGGGAAAAAACTGTGAATGTTCGACACGAGACAAACTTTTAACCGGCGATAACAAGCAGAGAAAGGAGAGAACGAGTTCTTTCCACTTTTAATAATATTTATTTATTGCAAGTGTACAATGTGGACTCAAGGTCAAGCCTGCTGGCCACTCACACACTGCAACAGACAGTTTGTCCTTTGGAAAAATTCTGTGGGAGTCTTAATGACATTACAGAGTATATGAAGTGTAAAGAGTTCATGCAGTTCTCTCATTCAAGTATTTGTAAGTTCTCTTTACCTTTTAAGACATTTTAAGATGCTGTTGCCAAAGGAAGAGAAGTTTTATCTTTATGAAAAGAAGTAATATTTTTAAGAATTTAAATTAAAAACAAATAATTATTTGTTTGGAAAAGAAAACATTGTCATCGACTGACACAGAATCAGTTATAATTTAAATTATTTACAAATGATACTACGGTGTTAAACTGATATTGAAAGAGTTATTATTAAATAGCAACGTGAGATATTATAATTTATGTTGAATTCAAATCTCTCCACTCGACAATGTTTCATGATGTTCATTTTACCATTTTCATCCTATTTTTTTTTCACCGGCAGGCAGGTTTTTCCTTATCTTAATTAAACGAGGGTGTCACATGTCTTACAAACTGCAAACCCTTCTGAGGTAAATTCATTGTCATGATCCTGGTTGATATAAAAAAAAAACAACTTGACTTAACAATGTAAACAGTAATATAGATGCAATGGCAGCAAAACTGATGCTGACAAGCCAAACATAATGCATTGTATACATATTGATGCAAATGTTGTGGTGTTACAACAAACAGTTAATGTAAGTAAGTAATTAAGTAAAGTAAATTACCGTAAATATAAAGATAAACTAAAAAATGCCTGCTTATATTATCTTATGTTGACAATTTATACACAATAAACATTTGTAAAAATTCCAGATGCAGCACGAGGAAAATCCCTGCTAGCAGCTTCCAGATGTCATCGTCTTTACACTCGTTATGACCAAAAAGTTTGAAACCAGCAAACAAACGTTTTAAATCTCTAAAAACTTAAACCCACCGGCAGGACCAAAGCTAGTATAAATTTCGATGCTTGGGTTAGAGCGTCTGCGTGCAGGATATTTATTCAAATGTTGTCAGAGTGGCAGGAGAAAAGCTGCACTGATCAAAGGAGAATTTATCATCCATGCTCAAAGCCATATTTTATCAAGATAAGATACATAACAGCAGTTAATGGAGAAAGGTTTTCAGAGAGAAAACAGGATCTATGTTCCATACATAAAGACCATCAACATCCTGGATGACATCATTGACTACTTCGGGTTTATCTTGCTGTATAACAGGTACCAGAGCAAAGAAAGTCACATTTACATCATTAATGTGATTTTTTTACGTTGTTTTTATGTGATGTGACCAAACTTAAATGAGGTTTATGATAATCTTTGGTAAAAGCATTGCCACTATGCTTTACCTCCATCTTTATAGAGACCAACTCCGATCTGATTTAACAGTCTCTTACAAAGCTTACAGATGCACCAGACCTCCTGCCTCTTTACATAAGGAAATAAAAGCAGCTGTGAGGGAACCAGCCCAACCCTTTGCTATACATGTCGTATCAAAATGTGCATGAATACTTAAAAAATGTCCAAATGTGACACCATCCAAATGCCTTTGACGAAAGACGAAGCAGAATTGAGACCCAGTGAATTTCAAGTGATTGTTAAAACAGTGCCAGAGGGGAAATCCATCTCTAGTTTATCTTCCCAAAAAATGGATCACTTTCAGAATTCCTGCTAATGTTCATCCATTTCTCCCAGTCAAATGGACTCTGGAGAAGTGACTGATTTTACACTGAACTCAATAATCCAAAGCCTGTGCAGCTTAAGTCATGGAGCTCCACTGTGCGTATGTTAACACCATTAAATCACCTCAAATGTCTACATGATTCAATCTTTTTCACAGTGGACGACAACTGAATTGAATTTCCCCAAAGTGGCTGTCCATTTCCTGTCTGTGTGTGACGAGTGGCTATAGTTGCTGGGGAATTCAGACCCACTCTCCCATTCACTTAACTCCCATATCGCATTTTGCACAAAGCGAGTGGTTGTCAAATTTCCAAAATAAAAAAAAATTAGAAAATGTTAGAATTGAACTAAATGCATGAGTGAAAAACACTATTTCTAGTCTTAAACTCTATGAAACATGTATGTATTTTCAACAGTATAAAAAAAAATACCAGGGTGGAGAATTTTTTTTTTTTTCTTTTTCATGCAAGGATATCTTTTCTATGTCTCAACAGTAGATCATATTCAGTGACTACATTTTGGCATTGCAGCCAGATGAGGCCCTGGCCTTGTGCAAGCCTGTCAGTGGCACTCTATAGCACAGCGGTTCTTAGTGGCCATGACTCCATGACCTGCTTTCCCGCTTCGTTGTGAATAGCTGCTGGCACCTCTCTCCAGCCTGTCTACAAGATGAAGAGCAAGTTTAAAGAGATACAGCAATTTTTTTTATGCACAACCATTATGTTTTTGCCTTGATTATGTTATTATACTATAAGCTACGTCTGCATGGTTCTGCACTGTTTGACAATGCCCTGCAGGTCAGATGTAAGACTAACAAAAAAAGGTCTCCTTCTGTGTCCCTCAAAAAAACCTTTGTGCAGTTCTTTTTTTTTCTTTTTTTTTTTTTTTACTCTCTAAGCAAATGCTCTGCAAGAATTATGAAATGCAGAGAAAAAAGTGTTTGGCATTGAATGAGTACAACTTTTTGGACTTTTCTCACTTGACAGCCTTCAAAGTGGGCAAATGAAAGACAAAAAGACATTTGTGCTGCTTTGTGGCATCAATATTCCCAGTAGCTTGCATCAAAACTTTGTTGCATTGTTTTCATTTCAGTGTAACAATTCCACTTCTGAAGTACGAGCTCTCTAATCAATTGTAAGATAAAACCTTGCACCGTGAGTGCAGCTGTAGTCGGGCTGAGGCAGACTATGTGCACGTAGGCTGGGGAACACTGATTCCCTCCGACAGACTGGGCCTGTTTGCTGCCTACTTAATCCGGAGCATTTTAAAACTGTGTTTGGAATAAACGGACTAAGGGGAATAGAACACCTAAGAGCTGAAGAAATGGAAAGCTCTGCTGGGCTTGATTGGCAGGCCTTCTCAGTCAGTCTCTTCCAGTAAGAGGCACCTGCCTCAGCCCAAGTGGGATCCACGCTCCAAAGTGAAGCGCAAAGGCATTGTCTTAATTATCCCCCTCCTCAGCTAAACCCCACCACCACCACCACCACCTCTCAACAAGAGGAAGAAAAAAAAACACAATTAACGGTAAGCGTTTAGGGGAGAGAGATTATTTACTGGGGCCCATCCAGTGGAGACAGACGCTCGGCGGTCCTGTGAGACAAGCATGTCCATCAGCTTGGGGAAGCCAGGCAATCCAATTAAAGTAGAGATCTTTCAGGCGGTCAGTGCTAACCAGCCGTGTTCTTCACCCAACAATGACATTGATTCAGTAATTTTTTATGGAAAGGGCATAGCGATTATTTTTTAGATGTAAAAAAAATTCCAACATCATCAGTTGTTTGTAACAAGAACAAAAGAAGCTCAACATATTGGTTTCAGTTGTTTAGCTGATTGTTACAGGATGCACGTAGTCCAACAGTCTGGTGTCTGAAGGTATTTCTGTTGGTATTACCAGTCATTAGCCAAATTAGCCACATCTCAACCCATTCACTAGAAAATTGCTGACATTTCTGCAAAGCGTCAATGTGTGAAACTTTGTATTTTATCATGAGTTAATTTTCCATTTGTGATAATTCTGTGGTTGAGGTTTCATTAAGGTTAAGCCACAAAAATCGGTTGGTTAGGGTTTAAAAAAACTGTGTTTCAGATTAAAATACAGTTTTCTTACAACAAAAAAGGCTGAAAATGTCCCAACAGTCACTGAATCAACCCAGTGTTTTTCAGTGAACACAGAGAGCAAAGGGTGGTCTCAATCTGTGGTCTGATGCTTGGCAGCTGTCTCACATGGCTCTCAACACCACCATCCCTTGCTCCTCTAGATGAGAAATTCAGCTCATGTAGATGCAACGTGAACTCTGTCATGCTGAACCATCTTGTGTAAGTGTTGATCTACTTATGAAATATACAAATTTACCATCCTTTGTCTGCAGAAACGTAAAATAGCAACAATTTATTTGAAGAGACTAAGCTGGCCATCTACAAGAAAAGACTAGCCGGTCTGTGATGAACAAGGAGAATCTTATTTGGACAACAAAAACAAGCAAGGATGTGACAGTAGGAAGATTCCATTACTCTCTAAAGTGTACAGACTTTACTACGGACCCTCCAGGCTGAGCTGGGAATAAAAAAAAAAAAAAAAGATTGCTGCAATCTAAAGAACAGGACTTTACTTTGAGAGAGGCAAACCAAATGAGAGTCTGGGCTTTGGGTCTTCAGGTCAGCTAGCAGGTGGGAATGAGATGAAGCAGAGCGGGGGGAAAAAAAAAACAGGATGGCAGAGTGGGGACGTCACATCTGGGCTGAATTAGTAAAGTAATACGGCGGGCCCAGAAAAGTGTTTGAGGATCTGGGAGGCAGATCTCCTTTCCTTAGGAACAGCAGGTTGGTATGTCAGCAGGGAGTCCAGATGAGAATGATTAGAGCTGGCCTTTGAGGAGCAGGTGCCTCTTCTACCTCTGCTGCTTAGCACTGAATGGACCGTCATTAATCTTACGATGTCATAAGGCATTTGAGCAGATGATACTTTATGAGCTTGTCAAATTCCACCTTGTATGTGGTTTGTTTCAAAAGTAGACTTCTCTGCATATGGACTATTAAAGGGCAGCACTTCATTACAGCCAACAAGCCTTGAAGTCGAAACCGGGAATCTGCTGGCGCGGTGCGATGGAAGAAAAGAAGAAAAACCGGGGGGCCTCTTAATAATTGTAAGTGGATTACCTCACCTAACATTACATCATGGTTGAATTTGTGAACACATTATTTGACAATATCACAATATAAAATCACGCAGCCAGCAGATTTAACATCGCCTGACCAGTTGCTGCCAACTACTAAAACCAAGATACATTCACTGACAAAATCCTGTGAGAAGCCAAGAGGAGCAACAGTGTCTCCTTAATAGTCTCATAATTTCCCCCTTGGCTCTATCACACTCACTGTCTCACTCTGCTCCCCCCAGCACGCCTGCTCCGTGCAGCAGGGATAGACATGTTTGAGCATTGATTCAGCGCTACATTAAGTAATCTAGTAATCATTTACACCAACTGTTTTTTGGAGAAACAGAAGCATATTAAACAGGCATTCACGTCGCTCTGAGGACAGAGGAGTGGGTCTGGGGGGCGATTCCGGCTTGGACGGCTCACCACGGGGTTCTGCTCTCAGTTACCTCCTCGAGCTGTACAATGAAGTGGAAGATCTCCTTTTCACGCCACCATTTCCACCCCATTTCTTTGCCTCTCATTGTTGTCTCCCCCATCTTCAAAAAAACAAAAAACAAGAAAAAACAAAAAACAATTCACTCAGTCATGAAGCTCTGCCCAAAAGAGCAAAGCAAGAGCAGCATCTGCTTGCAGGCGAGTGGGAAGAGCAGCTGTGAGCGCGGACCACTGCATGAGAACCGCCGTGTAGGTGTTTGTCAACATTAAAGACTGGAGGGGGACAGAGGATTTCTTTCAGAATTTTGGATTTATTCTGGGGCCCCTGATTCGTTATTCACCTCACCATATAAACACATGCATTATCACAACATTTACTCTACTTAAGTGCTGTCACACTGATGCAAGTAGTGATCTTGGGGACTAGATTATGGGGCTTGTATAGTTTGACAAGTTTCCGTGAATTATTTTTTGTTCTTTGTTCAAAAGGGATTCTGAAACACATCTTACTGTTGGTGCTTTAATAAGAGTTGCTGTTCTGTAGCTGTGTGCTATCTTAAACCTTAAACCCTGGACAAAGACCGGGAGATGGAAAAGAAATCTAAGCCAAAGGCATTGTAGTTTCAGTGGCTTTATGGACTTGCCTTGAGTGCATTGTGCAGATTTTGAGGTGCAAAAGAGTGAAACTGCTATTTCTCACTTTACAGTGGTGTTCATTAGAAAACTAAAACGGTTGTGTTCTTGCAGAATATTTTAATTAAAAGAGGTTTGAGTCGAGTTGTAATCATTCTGTGAGAAACAAAGTGTCAGACAGAAAGTCAGAATTCGAATGTCACAAGGTTAGAAAATGTTTGCACGTTATACGAACATGAATTAAGAGAACTTTGAAAGGAAAATATGATGTCTGCATTGAACAACGGTTAAAATAAAACTGCCAAACAACAGAGACAATTGTTCATGATGTTGCTCTATAGAATATTTTAGAATAAAGGAGGAAATAAACTTTTAAAAACAATATGTCATCTACCTCAGGTGCTCAAAACTTCAGCCTGAGTGAAGACTCTCATTTTCTCACACAGATTTAAGATGGAGGTGTGTGGGTGGCCGCGGATCAGTAATGATTTACAAATAATAAGTAATGGAATGAACAAATCAATAAATCAGTAGAAGTCTGGATATTTGTGAGGCAACCTTATTTCTTTATTTATCTGGGTGTTTTATTTGTTTTCAGCTCTCCAAGGCAGGAGCAGGAATCCCAAATTATCCAGGGGGTTAGGGGGCGCAGTGCCCCTGAGCCCCAAGCCCCATAGCGGAGGTAACGTATTCAATGGCCTGGGGCGAGTGGAGGAGAGGAGCGGCCCTGCTGCATACTGATGGCAGGGAGAGAAGCCAGTAATTGGAGCTGCAGAGGAGAGGGGAGAGGAGGGCAAGCACTGGGAGATGATGGCTTTGTTTTCTCTCTTCCTGTCTGTGCCGCTCAAACTCCTCCTCCCAGACCTCTCTCTCTCCCTCACACTCACTAAGTAGAGATATGGAGAAATTGAATAGAGATACTTGCTAATTGGTCTCTTGCTGCTTGCTTAAAGGACCATAGACATTCTTTTTTTATTTGCCTATTGAAACTATGTCTGTCTGTGTTTGTGCGCCTGCGAGTGTGTGAGTGTAGAAAATCAAGGATTACATGAAGCAGTGTGTAGGTCTAATGGAGAAAAGAGGAAGGTGTGAAGGACTGCTATTACAGTAGTTTTACGAATGGTTGCTGTTGTTGTTAAGACTGAGAGAGAGGCTGCTCGCTAAAATGAGCGCCTCCTTTCAAAAAAAAAAAAAAAAAAGGGTAGCTATCATCCCATACAAAAGCTTGTCCGGTGCATTCACTGTTTTATTTCTCTCTCTTGTCGTAAAACATATGCATTACATCCATGAAAGCCAATTTAAAACCATGCCGGATGATATGATGTAAATTGCTAAATATTATTTTAATCAGCGCACATCACAGTCAATTAAGAAAATTACTTTGACAGCGGTTTGAAGCTGCTGTAGGAGCTCAAGCCAACATTGCAATCAGGCTCGTTCCTCATGGCGGCTCCCCCTCGTGAAGGTAAGGAATGCTGGGAAGGCTGTTACTCACATTACAGACTATCACCGTCGATACGGCGGAGGAAAGTGGAAGTCTGGGAGTGAATCTGCAGCCTTAATTCTTCCAAAACTGGCACGTTATTCTCACGACGTCCCCTGTTGACACAGTTTAACTGAATGAAATATATTGGTACATGGCCTGAAAGAAGAAAGGAGGTTGTGGTGGCACGTTCAAGTCATTGTTGTTGGCCAGTCTGCCCTTACCAGCTTGAAGCCTACAGGTCACTAGAAGGACATAAGCAAGTGGGGCTTTCATTTTCTGTCAAAGAGGAGCAGAGAGATGCTTTCCAAGGCATCAGTCGCAGGCTAATTGGGCCCCGGTGGGTGACACTGCAGCATCATAAATAAAACAAACACAGTTGCGGTGTTTCTGCCACTGGACTCTTTAAACCTTCATCACAGAGCAAGCGGTTCCGATGAAACACCCAGCCTAATTACTGTGGTGCGGGGCTGTTATCTGTTCTGCCTTGCCGTAATTGATCCTCTTTTTTTTCCGCATGCATTTCTGTTTTTAATCAGAAATGAGAGCATGCGATGCCTGAGAGCTTGAAGACCTTGTAGGAGCCGATAATTAGCCGCTCTGGTTAATGGGCCTAACTGCGCTCGCGTGCTACATGACTCTCTGGTGTCATAACGTGGCAGAGCTTGGAGGAGACAGTGCTCAGGGGTGAAACACATGCGATTAGTCTCCTCACTTCACCGCAGCCCTCTTCACACCTTAGCTTTGCAGTCAGCACCACAAGCCTTTGGTGTAGAAAATTACATATCCTGAACTGCACTCACTAATCAAATCGGCTCCGTGAGAACCTCTGGCTGAGCCATGACCAGTGGTGTAGGGTTTAATCGTTTTTTAAATTCTCCTGAAAGGACCAGAAATACCGAAACACACAAGCAGTGTGTGTGTGTTTCCCCAAGTAAGAGGAGCGCTGCTTCAAGTGTACCAGATGAAAGTAATGGGATCTTTAATATGTGCGCTACACTTGCGTATTTGTATAGTGGCATGTATGGTAATATGGATAAATATACAACTTGCCCTTGGGTGTGAATAATAAAACGG
Source organism: Acanthurus leucopareius (assembly GCA_029814765.1). Lineage (NCBI taxonomy): Eukaryota > Metazoa > Chordata > Actinopteri > Acanthuriformes > Acanthuridae > Acanthurus > Acanthurus leucopareius. Next base: position 13,240,345 of record JAQMCX010000050.1, on the reverse strand, counting down.
GCTAATAATAATAATACACTCAGAGTCTCTTGCTTGTTTTAAATTTACATTAAATCAAAATACATCAGCTCCCTGATTGTCATGTTATGCGTTCTTCATTCTACTGGGTTTGCTGGAGATTTCACTTTGTTATTCAGCCAGTGGCTCCCTTCTTGGGACCATATATCCATATTCATTCAGAACCTATGGAATGTGTCAAATAGAGGTGTCCTAATTGTGTCCTTGATGAAAGGCTATTAATATTGAACACTTTCACATTCACCCATGTGCTAGCACTGAGGAAATGTGTTTTCGCCTTCTTTCACTGAGACAAAAAGCAGATCTGTTCATATCTCTAATGATACCTGATTCCCCGGGGGTTAGTGGCAAGACTAGCTGTGGCTTCAGCAGATTCATCAAACAAAATATGGTGCTCTTTCCTCAGGAGGCTGAGAGTCACATTGCATTATATCAGTGTTAATTAGAATGAAATATGCAGTTCAATTATTCTTTGTATTGTTTCCTGACGCATGTGCTCGTGCTAACGATAGAGCACTGATGTAACACCAAATGTTAGAAAGCTTAACACTTTATTTCTTCTCCTTTTTTCTCCTACACTTTTTCCATTTTTCAGAATAACAAAGGACGCCTGTAACGATTCCACTTAGTGGCTATGAAAACATTTGATACTTTGAGGCTCCTTGTAGCTCTGATTGGCTGGGTGGCCGGGTGTCTGTTCCCATGTGACGTTGTTTTTGAGGCAGGCAGTAGCTGTCCCGTGGCCAGTGTCAATACCCAACAACCTCTGATCCGGGAACAGCAACTGTCAGGCCTGCACCTGTAACACTGAGACCTTGTGTCCCCCCCCCTCCCCGTCCACAATGCGGGGTTGCGCTCAGACATGTTTTGCATCTCGCCGGCCCTCATTGGCCCAAGCAATACTCCCGAGACTGGGCACGATCCCAGCTGTTGTCTTCATTTTAATGCACTCTGAATAATATTAAAGCAGAATCAGTTGAATTTATTAATGCAGCTTGCCCCTCAGAGAGATGCTTTTAAAGGCCAATGATTTAATTTCAGCTCTTAAAGGCCATCTTCTATACTTGATGCTTTAAAGAATTATGGCTTTTGCCATGTCTTAACACCAGTGTGTACTGTGGGCCACTGAATGAATTATTAGTAAACTGGAGCTACTGAAAACTGCTGCTATTAGCGACCATTTTTCTCTCTGTTGTTATCCCAGTCATATTCCCACCCCTATTCCCAGAGTCACATCAATCCTGGTTACCATGATTTATATCTTCTATCATTGGGAGAGACCATAGCAATGTGCTGTCTGGTTAGCTACAACGTGAAATAAACAACAAAAGCACGCCACAGCATCATTTTAAAAGCTCCACATGCATCCACCTCAGGTGGATATGCTCATATAGGCAAAGCAGTGGGTTAACTGTAGCAAATTCAGTCTGTTCTGTCATTTAGATTGTGTTTCCACTGTGTTGATGTCTGGCAAATTCTGCTCTTTATTGGTGTCAGAGTTCTGTCTGGAGGCAGACCGTAACCTCTGCACCTTTAATTTAGGCCAGTTGGGACTTGGAGCGCAGCCACTGATCTCCATGACCTGCTTCTCAGGTGGTACAAGCAGACCAAATAACATGTGCATAAGAGCTTTAACACATGTAAGTCGGCTATGAGTCGTGCATTTCTTACTTTGTCCTACTGTGCGCATTATGTCTCCCTGAGAGGAGGTCAGAGAACCTTAACGGCATTGCACATGTAACAATTACTAAGGAGGAGCTGAGAATAGTGGCTTATTCAAATGAGGAGATTTTTTTCTTTTTCTTTTTGCTATGCATCTCTTGTAAAGCAGTGCAGAACTGCGACAGAGAGAAAGGGTGCAGTGTTCTCTGTCTCTGCACTTGGTAGTTTGACGCCCGCTCCGGGGCTGAACATCAGAGGAGCGGCTGCTGAAAAAACAGGTTGTATGGGTCCTTGCACACAGCCTGCCTGTGGTGCTGCCTGAAGGACTGCCATGGAAACAAGGAGTGTGACAGGCTCTGGGGGGATCCGCCACAGCTGCAGGCACTTCCTTTTTGACAGCCTGATGAAGACATCACTGCCACACCATGCACAACAACAACAACTACTGGAGAAAAAAATGTGATCAGACAATGTTAACTGCTGTGTGGCTCAAATGTTCATTAGCCAGCTTGTAAAACATCCAGGGATTTTCCCCACTGCATTCAGGGACCATACTGCACAGTGACTTCCTCTGCTGAGATCCATAGCCCTCCCAAGAGAAAATATATTGATAAATAATTCCTTAAAAATGATTACGCCTCTTTGAAGAGAGGTTTGTGTGTGTTTGTGTGTGCATGCACAGTATGTTTGTATGAGTAGGTGGCATAAGTGTGCATCGGTGCATTCAGACCCAAATCAACAATTGTTGCAACCTTGTCAGACTCGTCTATATGATCCGCTGACTGTGGATGTTACAGGAACATCCCAGCCCACAACCTCAGCGCCACAGAGATGTGACAGAGACGTGACAGCTTGGAGGCATGCACATGTATTCCCATATGACCTCTGGTTGTGTCACTGGCTGCATTTGCCTTGATAATATCTCTATCAATGACATGATATTACAACTGAAAAATTGCTCTTCATAAAAGTTATTCTTTATAACTTAAAATTTGGGCTTTAGCTGTCCTGTTGTGGTCATTTTGTTGTTTGGTGAAATGGAAATTAAAAGTACCCTGGGAGAATTGCTTAATTGGTTTCACCTCTTGGGTCTTGCCAGTGATCTGCTTGTACCCTCCACCCTTCCCTCCCCAACCCTGTCCTCCTCCCAGCACAGCAACCACCGGCCCCCTCCTCTCCATCTCTCCAGCCCCAGTGGAGCCAAGAATGTAGGAGGGTTTCAGCCAGTGTGTGGGATTTAGCTCGTCAGAAGCTCAGGGTCACCTCCACACCCTCTCACTTTGAAATGGACCCCTGGTGGCAGCTCCTGGGAGAGCCCAGTGATGTCTCTATCAGCCTGTCAAAAGAGATAGCCCGGGGCTCCACCAGGTCCCCCTGAGCCAATCAAACTCTTCACAAAGCACAGATGGATGCTCTTTCACCAGCGTGCTACTGCTGAGGAGGGGGGCACCCGGCCGTGATGCTCAGTCCCTCAATCAGTTAGAACAAACTCTCATTGGTGGGGTCCAAGCCTCAGTTCAACCCAACTTCGGTTCTAACTATATATGTTACAAAAGAAGAACTTACCATTTGTCTGCTATGAGAAAGACAGAAAGCAGGTAAATGTGCAAACAATGAGTTTCCTTCTTTACCTGCTTTCTGCCTTTAACTGCTTCTTGTTAGGCTGCCTCATATATTGAATCAGTTCATATAAATCGTAGAGTTTTTGGAGGAAATTGGTCACATTTGGTCAAAAATCAAAATGGCAAAAGATGCAAATAATTTCTTATTTTTTTATGTAAAATAAATGTGGGTGATAAATTGATGGAGGATATACAACATTCGTCTACCCAGAAAAAACTATTGTGGGGAGACAGATGGAAAAACCAGAGCATGTGTGTGTGTAACCATTAGATAGGCCAGGTGATTTTAGTGGAAATGTAAAGCACTAAGTGCTGAGGATGGAGAGAGCACTCTCTGTGAGATGAGCTCTTTCTCTCTCATCTGGACCCTGTTATTGTGAGACGGCAACAAAGCAATGCATTAGGAAGCACACTGGAGCCACACAGCTTTGATGTGAGCTCGGTAACCAAGGCGCAGCGGTGGCCGGTGTGTGAGCTCTGTTCCAATGGCTGTGTTGTGTAATCAGATGTGTTTACTGTGTATTCAAGTAAAGAAGTGGTGTAATCCATCCTCACTAGAGTGCAGTTATTGAAAAAACACGGGCAAAAACAAGAGCTCATACTGATCAAGATTCTTTATTCAGGATTTTTGCAAATTCTCCATTTGAGGATGCACACACACACTACTGAGTAGAAATAAACCTCTCAAATTAATCAGTCAAGCGTACAGCAACATAGAACCTTTACTTAAAAAAATAGTCAGCTAGAAAAAAAATAAACACACATATAAATATATATTTGCTGCTTAGATAAAATTAAGGTGGCTGATAACATTATATTATATATAATAAACTCTTACCACACAAAGAATGGTAGATTTTAGAACTGTGTTGTAATATTTCAAATCTGCGATAAAACATTATTTCAAATATTATAAAAAAAGATTGGGATGTATATAACCTTTTAGACTTTAATTACATTAACACACCGATACTTGAGCTTGTATTAACTTTACTTTAGGCAAAAACAAAGCATAACAGTGGAGGTCTAAGGTAAGTATAACCTGACGCTTTTCATTCCTTTTCTAAATTATATCCAAAGATGAAGGCTGAGCCTTGCAGCGCTCTCTTTTCTTTACCTCCAGGCTTGTGATTGACAGCGCCATGTGCTGCCCTCCTAGCTGCTGCAGTTCACAGCCTCTGTCAGGGGGGTGGCAAACACACAAGCCAGAGAGCGGCTGGCTGCCCCTCAGCAGCAGGGGGCAGAGTTAGGGTGGTGCGGTGGGGTGCACAGGGTCATGGGCTCTGCTGGCACTGGAGCATTGTTGTCAGGTGGATGGCGTCGTTCTGTATTCATAAGGAGACCAGCCTCTCATCCAGAGTGTCAGCGGAGCTTACCTTTTCTTCCGCGGCTGGCTCTGGCTGGTGGGCGCTCTCAGAGCGCTGTACTGCACCTGTAAAAACAAACAGGAGTTTGGTCAGAGGCAGGTAATCTGAGCTCAGTGGAGCGCACGGTAATGGCTCCCCTGAGGAGAGCTGGTGCAGGGGAAAGCGAGGCGGGCTCGCCTGTAATGAATCATTTTTTAAACACAGGAGCAGAGGGGATTAATCACAGGGAGGAAGGATTTGAACAGTCAAGGGTTCCATACCAGTGTACGCCCCCCTCATTCTGCACCACAATCACATTATTAGAAACAGACATCAACTGTTGAGATGACCTGCCAGGCCAGTGAGGGAGTTGCAACTGCATAATCACTCACTGTAAGTTATGTCCCCTAAAGAAAACTTTGTTAAAGCCTTAGAATAGTACAAAGCAAGTGTTGTTTAAGTAACCAAACATCGGTTGATGTGTAACTTTCTTCATAGCCCTACGGACCTTTCGTGTGACTTTGATTTCTTCAGCGAAAAACAAGACCCGAAATGTGACATTTGAACTTTCAACCCTGTTTCTTTTTTTCTGTTGGTTACATATTAAGCTCAAGATAGGATTTATGTGTAGAATTTTGTTCATGCTCTCTTATGTTCTCTTTGACATTAAAAAAAATTTGTTTCAATTGTCCATATTTTTTTCTATACAAAACTGCCACCATAATCCAAAGAGTGGACTGATCATAGGGTAAACAGAAAAGGAAAAGAGCTGGAATTTGAAAACTTGCTTTTGAAGCACGCTTGCTGAGCTCAAACAATACGATGAATCTGTTGAATAAAGGTAAGAACTCTATGCTAATTAGCTGCTCTCCATTATTAGAATGGGAGATGGAATGTGGGAACAAAGTGACTGCCTCCTGCATCAGAACATGAAACTGTCCTCAGAACTGACAGATGCTTCTTATTTCAGGACAGACACAGTGTTGTCAGAAGTCCCCGTTTGAGGCAGACTTTGTAGATGTGCACAGGCACTAATTGCCAAGTCACATTTGCAAGAAAGACAGGAGTCAATTTTCAGTCTTTGTGGTGTTTTTGTGTCCACACCTATCTGAGGATTGAAGTTCTAAGTCAACAAAAACAAAATGTGTGGTCTATTGTTTTGGGTCTCCTGTGTATATGATGTTAAGGTTATTTTTTTTCACAGTGCATTATGAAACGTGCCTATGATGAATCTTAAGGGTGTTTTGTTTTTTTTATGACTGGTGCTATTTTCAAGATGTAGTTTCTCTTTTAAACCGGGCTAAAAAGTATTGTTTCCATGAGATTTGAAAGTGAGTCATTTTCAAAGCTCAAACATTGTATCCCATTGGGGAAGAAGACATACAAAGGATTTTCGAATCAAAAATGCATTCACCACCTTGTTTTGCCAACTCAGTCAGCCAAATCTCAAACAACACAGGCTCCCTCCAACATCACAGAGAAGTCAGGAATGGCTTGCTGCAGGAGGACATCAAGGGTGCAGCAGAGAAACAGACTGGGGTGAGAGTGTCTTTCCAGATCCAGACTGTCAGGATTTCTCACTGAATTCCGTCTGGCGAGCTACCTGGGAGATGAAGGCACTGTGTGGCACTTCATTTCCTGGCCTGAGCAAAATTCTCAGTCAGAGAGCGGCGAGCACCCAGCACCACTTACAACACCCTGACAGCTCTCCTCAGCTCTGTGATGTTAAATGCAAATGACATATCAGCCATGGCTAATATGTAATCACATATGGCACCCAGCAAGACGACCGGGGCTCACGACTACATTAATTGACTCTACCACCCTGAAGTGACTGAGGCCACATCAGAGTTTCTGCGCTGACACAACAGCCAGCGACGTCAGGAGCCCTCTGCCGGCCCTCGGCCAATCAGCAGTTTTAATGTCACAGTGCTTCAATCAGACAGACAAAATTGCTAATAACGGACAAGGCTGCCGCAATATGGCTGAGGACAGATCTGAGCATCTCCTCACTCTGGCACTACGGCTACTACACGGAGCTGCACTGAGGAATAATTGGGCCAGGGCTGCTTTAAAGGCGAGAGTCCATTAATAATCAAACAAAGCCAGAGGATATATTTCTGCAACACTTGGGAATTCTGGTACAGCAAATAATGCAGACATCTTCAGGGAATTCCTCCCTATCTGTATGTAAAATTGGACCCTTACCTTTTGAACATCAGAAGGCACCCTCTTGAGGAAATCCAGTATTTCATTATTGTCAATAGTATATGGGTTGCGCAGCTTCTTGGTAAATTTGTTAACGCCTGTGAAAACAAGAACACATTAATAAATAAAGGTGTCACACTAACCAGCATATTTTTACACAGTTTTACAATGCAAAAAATAATAACAAGAGTTGTGTAATCCTATTTGTGTACATAATAGAATTCCCAGCAGTCAATCAGTCACTGCATTACATGGCACTGTTTCAATTGATCCCTTTCAGTCAAACTCAAGTCAGATTGATACAGTGGAGACAACCATGGATGATGCCATAGTTAATTAATTATAGGAGATGAATGATGATAACTGTGCTTTGAACAACAGGCACACATTTATGATAACTTTTCCTTGCATTTGTTTGCCTCAATCTGATCATTTCTAGCACATCTATATTTACTTAGCACATGGCTGCATACCACAGAGAAAAAAAAATATCTCTGGGGTCTTGTAATGGGACCATTATATTCACAGCTTGGTACTGCGTGTACCTCAACATGCAGACAAAGAACCTAAGGACTTAAATATGTGCAAGCAACTTGAAAGGCTTGCCTTGCAACCACAGAGATGGGGGTTAACTGGGGAGGCAGAGGAGTGTCTCAGACTGTGTGTTTTTTGTTTGATATGATGGGTTTTTGGTATTGATTGTGTTGAAGGCAGTGTGGAAGTACAGTGGTTGTGGGCTTACAGCTGGAGGAGGAGAGCCTGTTAAGGGCAGCATATCTCCCTGACCACTGAGATGACTGTCTATTCTGTATGACTACAGCAGATAATGAGAGGCTAGACCAGGAGCCTACAGACTGCCCAAGGACATCATGTATTATATACAGCTTGCTACTCTACCTCTGCTTTGTTTTCACACAAACCCTAGGCCTCGCCTCTGCTGGGCTCTGCTACATCAGCCCACACTGAGCACAGCAAACCTCTGCAGCTGTCTGATCTCTGTGCATCTGCAGAGGTGTTGGGATGGCAAAGTTCTTACATTACTGTACTTCATTAAATCATGGATTTCCAGTTAGGAAGATTGAGTAAGATTTGTGTTTTGCAACAGTGGTATGGGTGCTGATTTTCATGCAATTTGTTTGTATATTTTAGTTATAGAAATGAAGGATCTATCAAGAAACAGATCATCGGAGATTGTTAGATTTAGTATTCGTACAATTCACTTTTTGTTATGCATATTTTTAATTCACAGTTTATTTACAGAGAATTGTTTTTATTTTTTTACTTTTATTTTTTATAGATGTAGAACTTACCCCAAATCAGCACAATATATCGAAGTGGAATCATATAAAGCAGCACCGTTGCTACAAACAGCACCAAGCAGGCCAGGCAGGACAAGAATGGGACAGACCAGTTGAAGATACTATAAAAGAATAATCGTGTCAGATTAATGTGATGCCTATGAAAAAAAAAAGTAAAAAAAATTTTGCTTTGTATGACAAATATAAAATAAATATGAAATATAAAATAAATAAATTACTTCTTGATTCGCTCTCCGATGTTTGCGATTTCCTCCAAAACATTCTGGACAACCAGCACTATTTCCTGCACCATATGTATCTTATCCATCAAACCCTTTTTACCAGATTCCTGAAAAAGAAACCAAAAAAAAAAAAAAGCACGCACAGGCACTGATGAGGTACACTGTATGTCAATTGTTGGGCAGGGTAGACAAAGACCAGTTTATCTCTGCCGTGCTATTATGTGTGATTTATCTATTGAATGGCCCATAATGAGCAAACACTGTACATCTTCAGACTATGCTTTTGAAGATGAGACAGACTCAATGCTCTGAAGCTGTTATGTGGATGGCTGAGAGATTTCAGCTTTTGTCCGCCACATACAATAGAGCTGTTGCGCAAGTGCAGCACAATCAAGACTCTCTGGTAGATGAAAAGTACACAAAATGGCCAGCCGCAATCAGGCAGACTAGACGACCTAGACAAGAAGTGCAGGGGCCTCACAACTTCGGAAAGATTCCATTCCAGCAGCTTGCACGGAACAAGTTTGAACATGTTTTTACAAATCTGTCAGGCCAAGCTTGCTAACCTATCCTAACACTTTCTCTGCATGAGAAAAACACTTCACCCTGCTTAGAGCACCAACTGGATTTTCACTCTTTCACTTGTATCATTCTTCCCACAGCTTCCACTGCACATAAAGTATTATTTGCTTTAAATGCTCTGACATAATTATGACCAAGTCTGACAAAGCAATAAGTCAACATATGAGGAGAGTTGCAGGGTTTGTCTTAAAATAAAATAAACGAGATCACATCAAGGCTGGAAATAACAACGGGCGTAAAGCCTTCCAGAGGCAGAGGAGTGACTGGAAATAACACAAGTAACACAAGCTAAAGAGGGCTGAGAAGCCTCACATCAAAAGGAGCAACTAATGACAGGAATGATGACAGAGGGCGGGAGAGGAAGAGTGAGAGGGAGAAGGGGGATGAGAGTGTTGGGGGAGGACGCTCTGATGGACCCTAACAGGAGGCTTGAGGATGTCTATATGTTTATGTTAGAAGTCAGCCGCAGCAGCAGCCTGTGTGCATTGACAGGGTCCAGACAGAATGCCTTTATCAGAGCTTCATGAGGCAGCCCCTGGGAACACACTGTCTGCCAGCACAGAGAGACTCCCCACTGTCAGGCTCACTCTTCTCCACGAAAGGCACAGGAAGAGAGCAATTCCCACACTAGCAGAGCCTCCCCCACTGGGCTAGGATCTGGACAGACACTGGAGGCTCAGCACTGTCCAAAAAAGGAGAAACTATCACAAATATGCTTCCTTTCAGATTAACATCTCATGGTCTCATCTTGGGGAAAGGGGACTATCTGTGTTTATGCATCATATCATTCCTCTGCACTGCACTGGAGGAGCCCAGCAAACTTTTAGGTGTATCCTTTACTCCACATCAGGTGTTATTTGAGCTCATCGTCTCTAGTTTATTTTAAAAGCGGTGAACACTATTACTGTCTCCTATAAGCAATTATAATCCCTATCAGTGAGCTCCTGATGAACCCTGAGAGTAATGCATTGGGGAATGATAGCTCACTTGATATTGAGGCTCGCTTTTCATATTCTTTTTAAAACTTGTTTAAACAACCCAGTTACATGATTTGGAAATTTAAACCTAATAAAAGATATGAGGCATTATTTAAGTGCAGTGAATACATATGCAAGGTATTTTCTGTCAGAAATGCAGCTCCAGCAGGATATGAAGGAGGAAACCATATTGGCTTTCATTTCTAAAAGAAAACCAGTCAAAAAGATATACTCTTGAGTATGCATCAAGAGGCAGAGCTCTCGTGATTATCATTATTCATGTGCTTTAAGATTTTTGAAATCCTCCATCTCCTTAACACTGAAAGCTGAAGTCCTTCGTAGATTAATCATTTGATGATATTCTTTATCTTTGTTCATTTCTCTTTTCAGCATGTTCATGAATGCCGAGAAAACAGAAATAAATAAAAGATCTCCGTCTGAAATGGAAAAGGATGGGTAAACTGGGGTTGGACTAAATGAATCCTAAATGTCTCCTGATTAGAAAACCTGTGTGAAATCATATTCTCATTTCAGATAAAATTGTAAAAGCTTCCTTTTAAGGTGCGGTAATGGAGAATCAATTTGATCTCCTGCACAAAGGTAAACATACTCTCACAGACATGTGGGGTGTTATCAAAGACTGGAAAAAGCTCATTTAGCATCATTTTAATTAGAATAAACGGTGCCAAATTTGAATTCTCAGACAGATTTTTTTTTTTCCAGTGCCTTTTTTTTTTTTTTTTTTGACAAAGATAAGAATTGCATCTAAATGAAAAACACCTGTTTGGCTGGCAAATTATCGCACATGGAGCTAAAATAAGCTAACAAACAATTTGCTGGGATAAAACACAGGAAAAGCTCTCAGAGGCTTTAATGTGTTGGTGGGTCCATGCGCACCACAGATCACGACATGGGCAGTCTGTCTGGCTGGTTTGTTCAAGGAGACCCAGCGGTGACTGTGGACTATTGGGTGAGAGATGGTGCAACCCCCCCAGCCCAGTCTAGCACCCCCCCACAACCATCTCCGCACCCTCCCCCCAAACTCCCCTGGGCTAGGCTCTGGGAGCAAGTCAACCCCAGACCAGCGCTGCCAGCCGGGGGGCAATGAAAGGGCTGTTTCATCTTTCCTGTTCATTTCTGTTGGAGATCTATGGACTTGTTTTGCCTCTCTGTTTCTTTATGTTATGATTAAATATTGTCTATCTGCACAATTGATACCTAAGGCCAAAAGGAAGTCACTTTGCCCACACATAATTTGTAAGCTGTCTCTTTCCCTGAGGACAGATTTGTTCACAGGCAGAGAATCTGTTCTGTATTATCCTGCTGTAACACTGCCTTGCCTTTCGTCTCTCTTTAACATCATGCCTTCACATTCTTGCTGCTCTGTCTGAGGTTTAAATATTTCCTTCCTCAAGGGGGAAAAAAAGGGGGATAAAAACATATTTGAGTGGTAATCATAACCTTCTCAGAGGGAAAAGCCTTTATTCACATGTTACAGGGAAAAAAAAGCAAAGTGTTTGAAGTCATCAAATTTAACACTGATCACTCTTTAACCCCAAATATTTTTAAAGAAGACTTTGATAGGAGGTGTAAAGCTACACTGCTTGATCTGACTGCATGATATCACATTCAAGTGACAGCAAAACCATAACAAGACTTTCAAATAAGCCACTTTAAATTAAAGCTGACAGCTTAAAACAAACATGGGTGACTGCTTAATTAGTAAATGAAAGGAGATATTTCATTTCCTCTGAGTGTGAAAGGGCTTAGGGAAGCTCATGGAAAACCTTTCAAAATGCTTTCAAGAGGCGAAGGCTGAGTTCAGAAACAGGCGCAACATATTGAGAGACTCTTAAATCTTTCGAAAGACACTGCCATTTCTTACACTACAAAAAGTAAACTTTGTTCTATTTTACATTGAGGTTTCAAGGTAAAGACAAACGTAATAACCATTCTATGTAGCTATGTTATTAAATCCAGTGTATAAACATTATCCTACCTGATTCAATATTCATAAATACACTGAATTTTCTGTATCACGGCTGTTGGTTTAAGCACCAGTTTGCCAGCAATGATAGCAAGTGCTGCTTTCCACTTTTGTGTGTGCAGACATATCATGTGAGTTTCATCTGTGAATTAGCCCATCCTTTCAGACAGGATTTGCTGGATGTGCCTGTGTTTTTAAAAGAATCTGGCTTTTTTCGTAGCCCCAGGTCATCACAACAGAATATATTGAGCGCATTATGGATATGAATCCTGGGCCTAGACACGCAGCGCAAGGGTCATTGCTTGGAGGCTTTGCGTTAGCTCCACACTTCATTGCCATAAAGCAATAATACACATCCCTGTTAACTCTTCCTTCTTTACAGAAAACAGTGGGATGAGTGTAATTGAATATTATGTGCTGTGGGGAAGTATAATTTTCAGGCTACTTAAAGATTTCCTGTTGTTTTGTTTTTTCAAGATACACTAGAGAGATATATTAATAAACATTATGATTCCTTATAAAAGAACAAGTGAAAATAACTGATAACCTTTGGGGCAAAGTATAAGTTTACCACTTTGTTATTGTACTTTGGTCATTTGTTCTGGTGGTAGAAGGTCATTCTCATTATAACCATCAGATTTAGAAAATGATAGCAGAAAATAAATCTACTCATTTTAACCCCCAACAGCTGTGAAAAATCTAATTGACAGTGCAGTTTAAATTTGATTTATAGATTTTCAAAGGTCTGCAGTATCTCAGCAGAGTACATTTGTAGAGTGACACTGAATACCCAGAGGAGCAGAATAAAGAGCTACATGCTACAACTGTTTCATAGATGTTGTTCTCATTTGGGATGCATGAAAATATTTCTATTCTTAGTAAAAAAAAGAGCCTCTGAGAAATAGCTGTCATTGCAATTTAAAAACACCAACTAGAACCTGTATGGCTCTTTGGTATAATTGTTCTCACAGCTATTTCTGAACTGGGAATTTATACTAACTGGAAGCAATGCAGACATTGTTATATGTATGATTTAACTTTAATTATTCAGAGGGAAAAAAATTGCTATTAGGTGAAGTCAATATGAAATGTGTAAACACTATCATATACATTGTTTATGGTAAATGTGAAATATAGATTCCTATTTATAGTGACAACTGAAAAGCGATAACTCCCCACCAAAACATATTATCCCTTAAGATGTTAGAATGAGACAAGATAAAATACCTTCTCGTCTTCCTCTTCGTCATCACCCATGCTCATGTTCACCTAAGAGAAAATAAAGGGTAGTGGGTGATTTCAAACGAACGGGACATGTGGGCACTGGAGCATTTTTAACAAACACCTAGTAATGAAATTTTCTTTGAGTACATTCACCCCTATTGGGAGAGGCTTGTTTCCATAGAGACTGCATCACAGGGGTGACCTCACACAAAAGGAGAGGTGAAAGAGGGCCTTCCTCACAAGAGCACTGTCACACCAAAGCAATCTCATTTCTCCACAACATAAGCACACAGAAAAACAGAAAGAGGAACAAAAAAACACATTTAATTTGGATGCTGTTGCCTAGATCACTTTATATCAAGTCATCCCTGACCCCAATGTGGTGCACACTGTGACATTGCCTGGGAACAGAGCTGTGTCATTGCCGGCCAGAGGGTCACGGAGGGGTGGCAGAGTCTCCACACTGGATATGAGGGTGAGCCTGGGTTTTAACATTGCCCAGGGACGGCATCTTTGCCAACAGCCATAAACACAATCACCGGGCTGGGTATGTTGCTTTGGGGAGGGTGTGTGAGCAGGCCAGGCCCCTGGCTAGCCGGTGAGAAGGCTTACAACACAGTGAAATTGCAGGGGGGACAGTCAGAAGTGTGAACGGCATTAACCTTCACAGACATGTGTAGGGCAAACATAATTTCCATAATAGTAGATAGAGATAGTGGTATGTTGTGGAGAGTAGTATAGTCCCACATTTACACATGTGCAAAGACTATATCAACAGACTGTAGGCTGTATGTACATTTACAGTGATTTAATTTTAGTGGCTTCTTACTGCTTTGTGTTTTATGAGGCCCCCGGAGACAATGTAAGAACTAGTTTAAATAGCTATAAAACATGTGAAATAACGCCACAGCTGACTGTACTGTGAGGTGCATTTTATAGAACAGCTTCTGTGTTAAACAGTATACGTGCAAGTTTAAGAGTTGTTTATTGACATTACTGTAAAACTACGTTTGCTAATGCGTGCCAGAAAGACTTCATTCCATCTGGGTGTTATTAGGGTGGAGTTAACATATAGATAGAATCTGCACTGAGACAACAGTATGGGTGAATACTGAAACGTTCAGAGTCCTCGTCACTCACTAGGTCCTGGTTGGAGCTGGCCTTCCCTGTGGTGAGCTGAAAGTAGTGCCATCCGATGAGTAGAAGCAGGAAGAGAGGCAGCATGAAGAGCTCCCAGTGCCACACCGTCACAAGGAAGATCTGAGAAGACAGGACATGACAGCGTAACGCAAAGCCCATCATACTATTGCAGGGATGCGGCTTTCAAATCTCAGCAAGCCTGCTCCCAAAACAAAATATATAATGGATTTAACCACATCCTAAATCTCATGAAAAGCACTACAGACTGCAAAGCCTCTCAGATTTACAGCCGATGGCAACAGATTTTACTCTTAGTGGTTTGAAAGTAACAGACATTCAGGGACAACTTTTAATATCTTGAAATCCTATTTATATACACCAATAACACTGCGCTGGCAGAGTGCCTTTCAGCAGAACAGAAAGTATGACATGGATAGGCATGGTATGCTGTCTTTTAACTAGCACATCAAATCCTCTTAGATTCGGAGGCAGTGAGGCTTTCCGACTAGGCGCATATGGCAACTGGGGAAGCATTTGCAACATTTACCCCCTCTGTGGCAATGATACTGAGAAAAGCCAAGACCCCTGGTAGAAATAAGATGGATCACACTGAATGAGTAATCCCTCATAATTCTGTAAAGGAGTGGTGCTAAAGCACGTTGCACAACACCCACTGCATTTCACAGCAGAGCACTAATTGGACGGCTGCATTTAAGCCCATTTAGTGACAGCCTAATGAGTCTGTCTCCAACTGAAATTATCAGGAATGTGTGAGGAGGATCACACCAGCAGGTTGACAGGGATGAAATAAAAATGCCCCCCACAGTCGGTTAAATCTTAAAATCTATTATAGTGTGATTATGTGCCAATACACCCAACATATGGTCCACTTCTACTAACCACAGATATCTTTCACTATGTAAATTCAAAATTTTTCTCTTACTTTAGACAGAACATTTTCCCTAATTAATGTTGCCTTTCAACAGTAAGATTTATTCTACTTTCTTAAGTTTTTTTCTAAAAGTTCATTAAAAAATGTTGAGTAAAACTGCTAAGCTGAACCCACACTATGGTAGCACTGCGCAGTCTAGGCTCAAAGAGCTGGAGGCTGCCCAGAGTACGAACAATATGTTTGAGTTAAGCTCGAGACAGGATGTGAAGCACTGAGGCCTTCAGGCCTCAACAGCAGGCCTGTAAACAGCAGACTGCTCCTGTCATAGCAACCATACACAGTCCGTTCATGTTGCTCTGGGGCCAGTCTACCTACTGCCACACCAGGCCTAGGTTCAAACGGCCACCAGGGAAACGTGAACCATGAGTAATGCAGACAACGCTGTGGCCCAACTGCCCTAGGCTTCACCACTGTACTGCTTATTATCCCTTGATATAACCTGAGAGAAAGTGGGTGAGCCAGAGTGTCATGCAGAAACACAGCAGGCTGACCAAGGAATAAAGAAATTAACAATGTGTTATTGTTATTTTTCATATGAGCTCATTTGAATTACGTATCCGGTAACAAACTAGAGCTGGTGGGGGCTAAAAAAAGGTAAACAATGAATATGCATGATGTGCAGAGGTAGCTGCAGTACATCTCCTCTCTGTTATGAATAACCTACGTCATGTGTTGTCACCTCAGTTCCCATGAGGCGATTCTAAAGCGACGCTCCTCTCACCCCAGAGGAATTCAGCTGGCTGGTGGACAGGTAGCTTGTCATATTCCCAGTATTCTCGTAAAAAAGGAAAAAGAAAAACGGGGAAAATGTGCCTGGAAGCTGACATGAGCCCAGCAGGAATGTTGAACCTCCTTGCCCTCCCTGCAAAAGCTGCTACATTAACCACTAAAGTCTAATTGCTTGGTCTCTGTCTTCCTGTGCAAGTCAACAGAGGGAGCCAATTCATTTCCACCCAGGGAGCCGGCAGAGAGAATCTGTCACAGGTATTCATAATCGCCCACTAATGCAAATTTCTGCTCACCGCGTTCTGGCTCAGTGGACAAGATAAAAGCCTACAGAAATACAATGCCTTGTGTCTAAACTGAGTGCTTAAATGAGGGTATAAACCAAAACTGTCAGAAATATCTCCTCAATTCCTCCCTCACGGTATGTCAGCCCATGTGTTCAGGATTTACATGCTTTTTTAACACTAATAAAAACGACAGAGAGAAACATCTGGGAAAACCTCCCAGATTCCTTCACTCAGGTGCACAGACTGAGACTTTGCCGTCAGATATCCCACAGTAATGAGCAGAGGCAGGACTATACCTTCCCCTTGTCTCCTCGCATTCTCCAGAGCTTCTGTGAAATGGAGACAGAACTAATTCCCCACTAAGTGGTTTATGTTTTATTAGTAAGGAACTGAGTGATTAAAGGACATGTTGGACAAAGTGCAACCTTTCAGGCTTAAATGTAAATTTGTATAAAAAATAATCCACGTTTTAACTGCTTTCAAAGATGGGCTCCATTTCTGTCTAGAGGACCTGGATGCGTTTTTTTTTTCTATCTGTCAACAAATTATGCAGGATGAGCCAGATCTTGAGCTTTATGGGCACAGCAATGCTAATATGTTGCACAAGAAATAAAACAGTCATTTTTTGAAAACAAATAGGATATAAAGCAACAAACAAAAGCAGGGGATGTGGTAATTAATGGTACCAGAGCATTTAGGTATACACACAGCAGAACTGGATAACGAACGACTTGTAATTGAACAAGTGTTAGTATGTACGTCTGGGAGGAGTTTCTCTAATGTAGGAAACCTCCCTTGACAAACACCATTTAGCTGAAAAATGTCTGTATGATTATGCACAGGGTGCCTAGGGAGAAAAAAAAAGAATAAATTAATAAAACTATTAGCACACGGTGGAGTAGATGATGGAGATGCACTCTCCTTAGCCACCTGTAAGCGCTTGGAGAAGGGGGCAACCCTGGGCAGAGCAATTCTGCCAACAGGGTTAAGAACAGCCTGACAGATTTGTTTTATAGTGCCATTAATATGATTCCACTAAATGCATTCTGTGCCTTCTCATGCAGATCTCCTGGCCAGCAGAATCCAGCACCTAATAATAAAGCACTCAGCGATTAAAAGTGTGAATAAAATAACTTAAAGCTGAGCAAGCATGGCAGCTCCCACCACCCACACTCTCCCAGGAGAGAGAGAAGGGATCGTAGCAGGAACAAAGGGACAAAGACACCCTCTATAAGAGTTTCTACCATCCTGTAAATTGATTAACAGAGGAGGGGGTGGCCCGGTCTACCAACTCAAACTCCTGACTGGCAGACATACCACCAGACTACGAGGCTGCCAAATGCTCTCCTCATACAATATAGCTCACAACAGGCTATAAATATAGTTTTCACATCAGTATAACACACATAATACTGTTTGTGAGCCAAATGAATGTAATGTCACAAAACATGGGACCATATAATATCTTTGCTGTTGCCGTAAAAAAAAAAACAGCTTACTAAAAACACCCTTTCCACTATTTTTTTTCTGTGTGTGATATGTAAGGGTAGATAACAATACCCTTATTTTTAAGACTATGTACCATTCAAAAACATGTAAGATTTAATCTTACTATTCTCTTCAGTTTCACTCCACTTGGAAAGCTAAACAAAGCGAGAAGAACGCCAGCCAGCATTATAAGGGTCAGTCATAGGGGCTGTGGACGGATGCTAGATTATGTGAACACATACTGGAAGAGTTTAACAAGGCTGACTACAGGCTGCAGGGTTTGCGTATATATGTGTGTGCTTGTCGCTGACTCTGTGTGTCTGTGTGTGTTTTGTCTGGGACAAACAGAAAAAGAACAGAACAAGAAAAGAATCAAGTGTGGGGTATACAAAAATAGAAGAAATAAATTAAAATGATTGTTGTTTTAAAAAAATAAATGCAAATTCTCTACAAAACCCTAAACAGTTTTTACTCTGATAGGGATGTTCGTTTTCTGTGTGAAATCAAGGGCAAAAAAATTAATCTGCATTACTTCCTCAATTATACAAAAAAATGAGATTAATAATAAATCAAAGGCACAAGTAGCAGCTCAGCTCACGGAGGTCTTTTTTTTTCTTTTTTTTAGCCGGGCTGAAACAGAGTCTGGCTGAGGGCTTATGTTGGGGACAGGAGCGGCAGGCTTTAAAGTAGCTGTAAACGCAGAGCAATGAGACATGTAATTTGTGTTGAGCTTGGGCCAGTGTGGGGACAGGCTTTCAGGGGGTGTTGGAGGCAGAGGAAGCACAGATAAGATTTCTCTTCGGGGCAGGTAGAGTGTGTGGGCAGCTATGGTGCTCTGAGCTAACACTGAATAAATATTTCACATATGCTCAGCTCAAGTCTTATCGACTGGGGAGAGAGAGAGAGACAGAGACAGATGAAATTGGGGAGAAAGAGTGAGAGAGGCTGTATTCGAGTGAGAGCAATAAAATGGGGTATCTCATGTCCCTCTTCAGCCAGGCAAAATCACTTCTAACAGTTCTGGAGTGTGATGCAATTTACAATTCAATTTTTAAATCAAACAGGGATATACTTTAGTAACATTGTTATTTACTGTACCTAAATCGGTCAAGTGAAGTGGTTAGTTTTGCACTTTACAAGTTTACAAGTTGTAAAATGTTTACAAGTATTACTATTAATTTTCTTTTCTGAACGCCTAATAAAAGGGCAAAAAAAGTACAAGTTTAAGTGATAAACTCATATGTTGAAAATATGCATAAAACAATGTTACTTGGGTTAATTAAAAAAAATATATATATCCTATGCAAATGTTAGAAAGTCTATTTTCAGATAATATAGTGTTCACATTTTTTTTCTAATTTGTAAATAAAAGGTTAGAAGTAAAAAATGATAAGTAAATGCCAGAGCTTGTAAGCACCTCGACGCTGTACAGTGCAGTAGTGATAGCAGCTTCTTATCAAAGAGGAAGAGCAGCCGTGCAAGGCAAAGGCATTAGCATTTGCTTACGGGGCCAGCTCTGGCCGTTGTCTCCCTGACTGTCTGACACATGCATGGGCCAGAGTAGCACCAGTACGGGGCTGGAGTGGGGCAGTCAGCGGGGGCCCCGTGGTGCCTGTCAGTGGTGGCTACACTGACCCTGCACTCCGGCACTGGCCACTAGTGTTTAATCCGTGTCGGGAGCGTTAACACTGAGCGACCTCCTGGGTGACAGATCTGCCATGCGAGCCTTTTCCCCTGAGGTGGTGGGGAGGGAGTGGCATGGACTCTCTCTCCCTGTCAGCTCAGCTCACATGCACGTTAACGCGCCGGGGCCAAGACCGGCCCCGGAACAGCCACGCACAAGGGCGGACAGGTCGCCGCCTCAGCTGCCTGGGGAGAGGTGTCCTCTGTGACTAGGAAGGTGGCAAGTATGTTAAAGGTAGTCATTATGATATGGCACACACAATGGGGTTAAACACAGAGCATACTTCATCCGGGCTGAAAAAACACATAATATAAACATCTCTGTGAGTACAAGTAGAACAGATGCACAGTTAAAACCTTGCCCTCTCAGGGGTCAACACGTTTATTGAGTCAGCCACACTTAACTTGTTTGTGTTTAAAAGTTACTTAAAGCTGCTTAATAATGCTTAATAACAACAATGTTTTAGTTAGTTTGTTAGTTTAAAAAATGAAACTAATGTGTTCTCAAAATCTAAAAACCTTTTCCGAAAAAAAAGGAGGAATAAATTCACAGCTCTAATGAAGTGAATATAAGCAGAAAAAGCTTATTAATCCCAGTAATAAGGGGACGTGTTTCAAGGTTACACATTGCATTCAGCAAGCCTCAAGAGCTGTCAAGTGACACATAGCCATTCAGGGCCGCTAAATTATAATACTGTGTTAAATCGCGAGGCACTGCTGAGCAGTTTGCAAGTAGTCATAGCCCATCATTTAATAATTAATAGATCTCAGACTCACATCCATGAACACACACATCACCATCACAGCCGCCATCATTTTTTTTCCTACTGGACACATTCCCACTGCGCAGTCTGGAAGAACTCCCACAGCCATGGAGATGGAGAGTCTAACCCCCATGAGACTGTAGAAACCCACTCCTTTAAGGCCTCCAACTTTTTCCAACAGAGACAAAACAGATGCAAAGCAGAAACAAGGAGACAATTCACAGGCGTGCACAGTCCTCTCGCTGTTCTCACAAAAGCTCGGCCACTCTGCAATGCAGCAAACCACAAACAGGCAGATCCAAGACTCACAAAGCATCTCATTTTCAGGGACAGTGTTAACAAGAACAATTATGACAACTCTGATTATGGCTTTGATCTCGGCCGGGCTGGTGTTCTGGTTAATGGCCCTGACTGCTGTGGCTCTACACAGGTGGTCTCCTGAGACCTCTGGAGCCAGATCTGACCCTGTCCTGCCCTCATCTGGGGAGACCATGATTCTATCAGCCCCAAAAAAGTGCCCGTTGCAGCTGCCAAGTGTGTTTACAGCTGCACGGCATCAAACATTCATCAAATGCCATCTTTACAGTGTGTGATGTGAGGCAATCAGCATTTCACAGGCTGTCAAATGATGTCTAAAGCGGGTGCTACCTGGCAGTGTCAAAAAGAAAACGGTTCAAATACTCACATAAGGTATACAGGTTTCTTTCTAGTCTAACTCCTGACAGATGAGGTACCTCATATGTTAAAATATTAATTCTACTTAAATACTTAAAGCGGTCTAATGACAGCAAAGCTCAAAATCAGCTTTCAAGTGTAAATGATCCTTTTCTTTTTTTTTTTAACTTTCATCCATTTCATCTAAATCAAAATTGTTCTTAACTTTAAACTTCTGAAGCAGATTAATTTGGCTGGCTAATACATGCTCATTTAGCTTTTTTTTTTCTTCTTCCTTTTTTTGTGGAAGAAACTTGTGTCTCTTGGTCTAATGCACAGAATGGAGGATTTCACTCCAAGTTGTTCCCACAAATGGCTCCTGTTGGGAAAAGTAACTGATCTCCTCAGCGCCTCCATCCATGTTTCCAGCAGTGCTATAGCTCCATCTACAGGTCCTATTCTTCTGTGCAGCAAAGAACTCTGGGTGACCCCTCTGCAGTCACTGCTGATGTATAGCACATTCATCTCGCTCAGTCTTAGTGAAAAGCACATCTAAAGGCCCTTATTTTATGAAGATTTTAGCTGTCACATTTTCTCTCTCTCAGAGAAAAGAACATGCTGTTGTCAAACTCGTGAAAAGCACAGATCCGAGGCTCATTACTGTAGCATAAACAAGAAGAGGGAAAAAAATCCAAATTTCTTGTTTGTATTTCCATTCACTGATGAAAATGTTTATGAGGATTTGCCAGAACTTTGTTAAAATGCGTGAGAAAGATTTTTTTCTTTTTCTTGTTTTTTATTACATTACCCAATTATAGAGACTCTATTTTAATACTGGAAAATTGAAGGGGACTTCAAACAGAATGGACTGCTGATGAGATTGCACAATCAAAACAAGTAACCTCCTGCACTCGCAAACAGTGACAATATTGCAAGTGTTTCCATGCCTTACAGAGTTTCCGCTCACACAGCAACACTCAGCAGCAGCATAAAACCAAATAAACCATCAGTCTGTAAACGCTAAATGATCCTGGATGTGGAACTTTCTTGATTGCCATTAATGAGGGAAAAGTTATCCTGATGTGAACAAAGACTTCTCCAAAACAGAAAAGCAAAAAAAAAACCACAATATTTTTTTTCATTCCCATTCATTTGGTTAGCGTGAACTAGAGCAGTGATCCCTCATGCAAAATTTGAATACCTTACGCACCACACACCAACAATCACTTCATAATGCATACATGAATCTACATAAACAGGATACAAATGTAGACTGCATGCTGTGAGGAGGTCAGAAAATTGGCCTGTGGGACTGAGTGATATAATGGCTAAGTATTCCTGGTAAAGCACTACGCGAGCATCCCGCAGTCCCAGTAGAAACCACAGCAGCGGTAATGCATTACAGGATGTATATGGTGTAAAAGGGTAGGACTGGTCTGCCTGCTTGATAAATAATGTATTGTAATGTATATTAAAGCTAGACCCAGCACTGCAGCGTTTCCTACCGGCATACCCTGAGAAGCCCTGCGCTGCCTTCCACTGTGGAAAAGAGCAGACACTAGTGGTATAATTATGCACATCTGAGAGGCAAGCAGAGGCCATCTGTCAATGTCTGAATCAGTTACCTTATTACCACTGCCTAAAGATATAAAGATAGGAGTGGGAGCTGCTTTCATTAAGGTGCACAGTGGCATGCTGCTTTAGACAGCTCCAAACACTAACTTAATTGCAAATGATGACTTGGAGGAAAAGAGTGGCTGTACAGTAGCTAGCGTTGGAGTGGGAAGGGGACACTAGTGTAGATAGTGGCACGGCACTGGGCTTGTAATGACAGGCAGCGAGGACCTTGCTGTTGCCCTTACTGACTGTCAGACACTAGCGCAAGTTCAGAGTTTTTCCTGTTACTATCAATTACATGCCGTATTTACATGTGATTTGCATGTTTTACCGTGACTGTTACTTGTTGAGAGTATAATGAATCATTGAAAAAAAAAAACTTTTCACTTGTTGAACTCTCAGTCTGCTGATGAGTGGGTGATGAATACACAGCGGTTGATTCACTCTGTTTGGGTAATTCTCAATGTGCACCTACGACACTTGGACTATTTGAAGCACACCTCATCTCAGACAAAGGCGCACTCTGACCACTCTGTTACAGTCTGCTTTTAAACAAAACAGCCGGTGAGCTGCTATTAGTGTCTGAAAACAGAGCAGTCGTTTCAAATAAAAGGACAGCGCAACTACAGTCAAAGTCACAACAATTACCATCTTCACTTACAGGGAGCAGATGACACGCAGCTGACAAAAATAAGATTGGGAAGCACTACACTACAGTAACAATGATGATAATGATGAAAATAGGAAGTGTGCAAGTGTTTTTTCCCTTCACTCTAAGATCTCTATTTGTGTGCCTGACTCCTAAACAGCAGGTGGAGTAGAAGTGGAAATGAAAGATTAGAGTGTGCCACCACACACTCCCATCGCCTGCGGAGGATCTAATTATAGGTGGAAGAAGATGGCCCCATCCCGCTGACCTGTCACCTGTCAGCCTGCCTATCCTCCTGCTCTCCTGCCCATATCCCTGCCTCCGAGTCTCTCGCTATCTGCCTTCGTAGACCGCACACTCTTACCGAACTGTCTCCCTCTCTCTGTGCTGCAACTTTCTTTCCCAGATAGTAGCCTGCCTCCCACTCTATCCTTATACAATCGCCTGCATTGTTCTCTCTCTTCCTGTCTGTATGTCTGCCTGCCTGTCTGTGTGCCTTGCTGTTCTAAAGGCTGTGATACATTGAGCCTGGCCATTGCCTGAGGGGATTTGCACCTCAGGATCAGTGAGAAGGGCTTATAGAATACACCAGGTATGAATTGCATGTCATTCTGAGACAGAGCAGACAGAAGAAAGGCGGTGAAAGGAGAGTTCTTCACACACCCTGTCTGTGACCGCTTCCTCACCCTGACACGGCGCTGGCAGGGCTTTCATGGCAAGTGTACACTCTTAATCATGACATTACATGTACTGTACTGAGGGGGATTCACAGGGTGATTTAAGATTATTTAAGCTTAGGACCTTAGATCATATACCCTCATTAAAAACAGCTAAACAGAGACATTTAAACAAGGTTCAAATCTCGGAGGCAGACCGTCACTCCTCCACCCAAGGAAGCTGAGATTGTGATCCTCCTTACACCGTCCCCCGGGTTAGGAGGCTTTGCTAAGAAGTCAGATGTACAAACGCCCAAACCCCACCTCTTCAAACACACTCTAATGTCATCAGAACTGAAGGAAAGCCAAGTGGGGTTTGATTTAAAGGATAAAGCACATCCATCACATACGCATGGGATAAAAACAGAAGGCAGCCATTGTTTTTCATGGGAAAAAGGACGAGCAGAGAGAGAAAATGGCTAAACCAAAGATTCTCCTCAACATCTAATTCAAAGAAAATGAAAGGGTTAAAACTGGGCTGCAGTGAAATGGGACAAAACTTGTTCGCCCTAAGGCTTAAAGAGAGTTCATTAACATGAGGCAATGACTTACCAGAAAGGCTATTAGACTCCGTTGCGTGCTCTCCCATTGAAAACAGCTTTTAATGTACTGTAACGTGTACAGAACTGCTGTGCTGATTTTTCGAACCCGATATATATTCCGGGCAAGAATCTAATGGAAAATAATTGGAACAAAACACCGGTTAGTATCATTTGATACTGGTCATAATGGTTATGACTCTGCAATGAGGTTGAGCCAGCTTTACAACGTCCTATTTGCTACGTGTGAAGTTAGATGTTTAAAGCCAATTAAATAAATTACTTTGACTGTGTCCGATCCAAACCATGCTTTGTTGTTGTGGCTACTTTATTAGTGGGGATTTGAGGAAAACATACTGTAAGCTTGTCTGTTCCTTCTTCTAAATTCTTAAAATAACATATATATATACATATTTGAATTAACCTTTTTGGAGAACTTCAGATTTTCCTCCATCAATTTTGTCTCCTTTGGTTTGAAGGTTTTGATACCAGCTCTGACCTGAGTTAAAAAGAAAAAAAGAACACTATAGTTTTAATACTTTTTGACATCACTGTATATTATGTAGAAAATTCTCATCTTTCTAATGAGCGTGAACATAATAACCTTGATCCTTACTTTGTTATAAATAACCTCTAGCACCAGTGTGATGGTTCCCTTTGATACACTTCCCAAGTCTTCTTTCTTCAAGAACAGACATATCTGCTGCCCATTCTGAACCTTTTGGAATGTAAACGAAAAAGTGTAGTTTAAAAAATTAGTTATCGATATGTAAGACTTTTACAAACTAAATCTTGTCACAGAAGGAATGCGAAGGTTGATGATAAACAAACTTACAGTCAGCAATGGAATGGCTACTTTCCCCAAAAAGTTTGGTACTTTGTCTCCATTTTCATCGAGGACAGTCAACTCTATCACGTCATGAATGTCCTTAATTGGGCTGTTACATAAGAGGTAAGCAGCATGTTACTCACATTTAAAAAGCAACACAGAATCTGATATATGTCCTGTTTTTTTTTCCAGGTGTCTCACTCACAGTGTAAAGGCTTTGCTCCACTCTGGATTAACAGTCTTGTAAATTGTGTGACTCTGAAGTTTGCTGTTACCGAGCTCGACGACACAAAAGGGGTTGCTTTTTCCTGCAAAAAACAAAGACTAATGATTATTTTTTTAATTAAAAAAAAAAAAGGGTCGATCATGTACAGAGAAGTGAGTTGTTGTTTGGGATTACCATTGAGGTCTGTTGCAGCAAGGTCATTTGCCTTTATTACCTTGACCTGCAGGAGGCCAACCTCACCCATACATTTGTGTGAGTTCTTTAAGCCCTGAAATAAACAAAAACTCGTTATTCAGAAAACACTTTTCGAGCAGAATTACTGTACCTCATTGATATTATTTCTTAACAACTGACATATAGCAGAATTACATTTTTGTAATTGTAAATGTGTCCGACATTAAGATCATTACTACACTGTAAATACCAATGTTTGAGTTTTTATTTGTTCGTTTGTTGTTTAATATAAATAAACAAAGAAGAACTCACAAATCTCTCTACTATTGTGTCTCTTTCATATGGCTTCTCCAAGGTAGCTGTTTCAATGTCAGATATGGAGACTCCCCAGCAAGGTCTCTGGGTGACCAGAAACACCAGCCTGCCCTTTCCAGGGTCCAGCACATGATTGTAGAACTGCCTCTCATTAATTGGAAGTCTTGATAGGTCAATCTCAAACCTGAGACACAAAAGGGAAATAGTGCCATTGAAACACATAAGGCCAACAAGTTCTGCAGAGGAGCCAATATGAGCAAAATTAACACTACCCACAAGGAAATACTCACATCCCCCATGATTCCTCACCCTTCCTCCCTCTCTTTGAGCACACCTCCACCTGCAGAGGTTCCTGGTTATCTTCAAACTGATTGAAGTCAAACTGCTCTCTCCACTGGGGATTGGCCTGAATGCAAAGGTTCTGAGGGCAAAAAAGACACAGATTCAGCACATACAGTAAAGTGGAAACACACACACAAACACACTTTGACACAGTGTCAGATTTAATGCATTATCAGACTGAGCAGCTCCTGCGTGACAGGTGGATTAAGTCTTCATTCAGTTCAACCAGAACGAAGCAGGAGAGGAGAAAGAGAGGTGTGTTGTGTGTGTGTGTGTGCCTCTGTTTGTGTGTGCTTGTATGTGTACACCTCAGTAGCCACTCTGGGATTGTAAACACTGACAGCTTCCAATTAGAATCAGCTTTGTCCAACAAACAAACAAGCAGAGAGGAAAGCAGAGAGGTTTACAAAGAAATAACACGACAACACAAGACAAGTGCACCATGGAATCATCAGGGGGGAGGCCAACAAGTACAGGTAGATGAACAGGGCATGCTGGGTATGCAAATGAAGGCAATGAAGCCCAGCACCCGAAGCAGAGGGAGAAGTGAGTGGCAGCCTTGCCCAGTCTAATGAGCTGCCTCCGCCATGGCCCAGTGAGCCAAGGTGGAGGTGAGTCACTGACAGGCACCTGCTGAGAGAGAGAAGTGGAAAGTAAGAGATAGGGGCCGGGGAGAAAGATTTGAAGTCTAAAGAGCAGATGTGAAAAAAGACGGAGGAGCAGAGGAAAGGAGTGTTGTAGAAGTGGGAAAAGAGAAAGACTTTTAAAAAAAAGTCCTACCTTGCTCTTGTACTTCTGATCACCGAGGCGAAAGCGGACGTAAATGTCCCCTTGGCCATACTGCGGCAGGTCCTGTCCCTCCACCAAGGTGATACCAAGCACCCCGGTCCACATCTGGTTCTTCATCTGGTTCTTAGGCAGTTCAGCAGGCCGCGGGGATGGCACAGGTGGGTTCTGCTGCAGGACAAACATACACACAGTTGCAGTATTTTAACAGCACCATGTATGTTAAAGCTCAGGCACCCCCATGTTTACCTGCTCCTGCCTCAGCCTGGCACCACATCATGTTCACAGAGTGCATGAAAGTAGGACAAAGGTTTACACTATACAGCACATCTCTGTTGGAGCACATTAGCACATCTCTACTGACAGGCAAGCCACACCATGGAGGCTCCTGGAGAGAGAGGAAGAGAGGGACGTCAGCGAGCAGCCAGATGTCCCTGGCTGTGACAGTCCCACTCATCACTGGCTCCCAGACTGAGTGTGGGGAGGCAGGACACTTGGCATACTGCACTAGAGACAGCAGGCAGCAGTGAGTAATGATGCAAACCACACAGCTCTCTCATCAGCAAATTATGCATACATGCAGGATGTATGGTCAGCATCAGAGTTTATCGCATGCTGGCAAATTCAACCAATCTGAATTCAACCAGCAAAATAGCAAATCTTTTGTTTTAAAGTGAATCTACGAAAAACTGAAAAAGATTTTGTGCCTTAAAAATCTCTCTGGAAATCAGGAAAAAATCCACTTCTCCTGCCGTGTGTCACAGAGGGAGTGAGAGAGAGAGGCCTTAATATGTTTCCATGTTAGAGTTCCCGCGAGGCCATGCGGTGATAGGCCAGGGCTGTAAAAACAAACAGCAGAGAGGTTGTGTAGGGCTGACTGTAATTAAAGAGCAGGACCGTAATCTGCTCTAGCCTCTTTGATTGCCCAGCTCCTTCGACTGCCCCGGCGACGCTGCTTCAAAAAGCCCCACTACAACTCCCCTGCCACTCCGGCCCCTCCTCTTCACTACGGGGTCACAACCCACATTGCCACCCAATCCGGAGGGGATCAAAGCACATCTCAGGGACCTGAATTAACATGGAATACCACAGGCACAGCCCTATAAATATCAGCCCCTTCAAAAGAAGAGGAACAGAGGGAGTGGAGGAGCGCTATAAAACAGGCCTCAGCCAAGTCATCCCAAGTGTTTATCTTGGACACATTTCTATCTCAGCGGCCAATAAAACAATTCCACTTAACTGTAAGTGGCCCCTAAAGAGAATCTATTCCTGGTCCTAAAAGGGCTGTGCGATTGCTTCCATATGGTGGGACAGCATGGGGACAAGCACGATGAGCTCAGACCCAGGTCCATTTGGCTGGTACCTCAGCACTGTCCATCCACAGCTGTGATATTACATCCTAACATCTGGGTTATTGCCCGCTATGCCTGGGAATTATCAGCGTTGCCGATCTTAGGCATCCCACACTGGCAACGTGCCTCAAACAG
Source organism: Acanthurus leucopareius (assembly GCA_029814765.1). Taxonomy (NCBI): domain Eukaryota; kingdom Metazoa; phylum Chordata; class Actinopteri; order Acanthuriformes; family Acanthuridae; genus Acanthurus; species Acanthurus leucopareius. The sequence continues at coordinate 13,211,805 of JAQMCX010000050.1, read as the reverse complement.
CAGAGTCCCCCCACCCCCCCACCTGCTTTGCCCATACACCCCCTCCTGTATGAAACACTATCACACAGCAGAGTTTTACTCAGGCACTTGCCATTCCCTGTCTCTGTGGTGGTAACACAGAGGGAGAAAACGATGTTCTGAAAGAGGGGGAGTGGAGCTGTAAGAGCTGGGTATTCAGCACTTCCAGGATAGGTGTTAAACGCAATAAGATATTGTACGTTTGTCAAAAATGAAATGGGAAAAAAATGGCATTGTTACATTGTTAAATTAGCACCGTGATTTAGGCAGCAGAACATTGTGAAGAGTCCCATCACACATTTCTGTCTCCCTTTGAGTATCTTTAACCATCTGTAGTGGATAACCTGCAATGTGCATGAAAATGGCTTCATTCCTCTGTCATCTAATTTCAAATTGAGATTGTCTACTGGACCATCAAGAGACTGAACAGTGGCAGATGTAGTGACTACATAGGTGTGAATTTAAACCCACTCGCTGCAGTGTGAGTCCCAAACAGCAACCCTCCTATTTCACTCTGAATCTAATTACAGCTGCAATATATTGAAAGCCACTTGAGAAGAGATGGAACTTTGTTTACTACAAAACCAAATACTGCTCTATAACACTCATCTAAGGGCTCTTTCATGACAACATATTCAGTCAATATTATTATTTTGGATCTGGTCCGAATGTAATATTGTATCATGCTTTTTTTTACAGCAAACGATACCACTGAAAATAATATGCATTGCAAAAAAGGGTTCACTGTAAACCACAAAAGAAATAGGCTGTGCTGAAACCAAGGTTACACACAAAAGCCTGAGTCCTGAGCATACGCCTCATTCTTTGTTGCACTATAGTACAGTGAGCTACTGCCCCCTAGTGCTTAAGTTCAGAGTAACTGTGCGCAATACTGTGTACATAACAAAGTAAAACTTAGGAATACTAATGGAATTCAGAATGAAATTGTGAAATTCAAGTTAAAAAATACATGCAGTGATTCAAAATCCATACCTTATTCTTTTTTTGTGGCCATCTCTATAAAAAAATAATAAAAACAAGAATTAGTACAAACAATTCAAGTAAAACTAAGGACAGAGAAATGCATTAACTAATACTCCTCATATCAGAAATACTCTTACAGGTCTTTTGATGGTGGCATCTCTAAACATTAAGCAGACATCAACCATAACAACTCCCATGTCATCTTCTTTACTTTTTGGATCTTCAAGACGCAACTCCATTTCATAGGTTCTGCAAAGGGACAGAAATTACATGAAGAATTAAGGTGATGATCCCTTATTGATACTCTTAGAGTGATCTTTACCCTTAAATACAATAAAAATACACTCCTCACTTGTACAGATCAAGGTTTTTCAGGGAAATAGTACTGGAACCCATGAACTCATCAGCGGTTCGATTTTTATCATAGACCTGTAACAACATCACAAACATCGCTTTGAATATAGAAACAAAATTGGGGTCTGATATGAGACCACAAATGATAATGCACTTCTGTTCAAACAAACAATTCCTACCCGAACTTCCACCATATGCTCTCTGTCTCGAAGAGGATAAGAGAAAGACTCATTCCACCGTGGATTCAGGTTTTTATACACCACCTTGCTTTTATAGAGCTGTTTTCCTTCAAGTTTGAACTTCACATAAGGATCACTGGTACCTAAAATGAAATCAAATTTAAAAAAATTTTTAAAAAGAGCAAATCAATAAGACAATGTTTGTGTCACATGCAGCAATGACCCCATGTGTTAAGTTAATATAAAACCAGAGTAAAAAACACAGATTTATAAGCAAACTGGTCAAAATGTAATGCACACCATTCTTACTTTGTGTAAAGCATATTGTCACTTAAAAATGTACACTATGTATGAAAAAACACACATACACACCCTTCCCCCATGCTGGTTGCGTGAGAGACTGAAATATGTGAGGAGGAGGTGCACCCCACACATGGCAAAAACAGAGGGATGTAGCTGTTTAATTGTGAAAGAGTAGAAACACTCGCCAGCATGAGGCAACCAGAAACTAAAATCTAGAAGCAACCAGTGTTAATCTCCCAAGCCTGTTAAGAAAGTCTGTCTGCGAGTGGGGTGGGGGTACGGGACCTCTTTGTTTCTGCAATTGCATGCAGATTGGCCAAAAAATGAAAGCCAGTCCCATGCCTTCATTTGTATAGGGGAATAAAGGGGTGCTTGAGTGAGCCTGCAGGGAGGCTTGAATCACATGACAAAGGCCCTGTGGGGATGGGCTGTCAGGCCTGTCAGCTCCCCACTCCAAATGAACATCTCGCAAAGGCAGGCAGGACCCACAGCAGCTCCACCCTGCCAGCCTGTGACAGGGAAACCTCCAGGCAACTTGACAGGAGGAGAATGTGGCAGCTAGCAAGGAGAAAAGCTCTGGCATGACTGAGAACGGTGACGATGGAAATTAATGGGAAGAAAGGGGAGAACAAAAACTAAGGAGTGGGGGCTGGTGGCGTGGGTCCTTTCAGAATATGTAATGACAATGTATGCCACTGGTGAGCCTTTGGCACGGTGTTTATTGTTGGGCAAACAGTGAAGAGACAGGGGGCGTGTGGGGATTGCATCATCGCGGTGCCATCTTGTCAGGGAAAGTAAGGTCTCAACTAGCAGGGAGCAGGGGACGGAGCTTGGTGAGTGTCCTGCCACCAGGCAGGAAAAAAAAACTGCTAAGCATCATTCAGAGGATTTTTTTTTTTTTTTTTTACCATTTTGATGTAAGGTGATTTCCCAAAGTAACTGGAGCTACAGCAAGGTATAATACAGATTGAAATCAGAGCACAGCCTATGGGTTTAAATTTCAAACCGAATAAGATTAAAATAGTTTTTTTTAAAAACTGCTATATTGCAAATTTATACAATTATGTCCACCTCTTACTAAAAATAAGATATTTAAATCAAGTTTTTACTTTAAGCGATAAATATTACATATGGCAAATACATTTCCGATAAATAGGCCACAAATGTATTTTCTTTTTTGTTGAAGTTCTATTTATGGCCACTTGATGTCACTGCTTTCCCAAAGCAAACTCTACTGGATCTGGGCCTCATGGAAGGGTCAAAATAAGTGAGAATTTGCATTTCACACTTGTCACACTTCCATTGTCTTTCCCTTTCACACAGATATTATTGTCAATGAGGAGTCGATTCAGCCAGTTATTAAAAAAAACAAGTCATTCAAAAGCATGAAATTACAAACTGTTTTTTAAATTCCAAGATTGATTTTTAACTGGACATGAGATTAAAATATAAAATAATTAAATATGTTATAACATTTCTGTAAAAAATCAAAAGACCAATTTCAATATCAAACCTTATGACAACTACAGGTAAAAAAAAAATGTTGTGCCTACCAATTTAATATGCAGGTTAAGTGATAAAAACTCTGTGTCTTAGGGGGTAAAACTATTAACCTCTGACTCCACTATCACTCTGTTCTGCATTTATTTTAAAATCAGTTGTTTAACTCAGTTGCGACACCAGTAGTAACATGTACAGATTGTGTGTTCTTTTTCATTAGCAGTTATTGCTTTATCTGAGTCGGTCCTCTGTCATACTGGTCTGACTGCATACTTATCTAGTTGTTTTTCCTCTCCTTTGTACATATTCTATTGATGAGGTGTCATCCTCACAACTACACAGAAGTATTAACTGAACACAGCTCATTCTGTATTCATATACAGTGACACACTCCCCATTCGGATCTTTTCACTACCTGATTGGCTCAATAACACAGCAAGACTTACTAGATACATACACATTGGAACACCTGTGAAATGTTGACCTACCGGAGCGCTTGTCTCTGATGACCAGATTCTTTCCCCGTTTAAGGTTGATGTTCAGGAGGTACCGCTGGACTGCAGCAGGTACTTGGGCCTCAGGTCCCAGTGTCAACAACTGCTGTGGAGAACCAATCAAATTAATAGGCTGTCACATACCAGATGCTCGGCTGACTTCAATAAGCACAGCAGTCTAGCGAATACTCACAGAGTTTTCCAGAGGATCTATCAGATTTTCGTCAAATAAATCGCACTGTTCACTGGAGATCTGCAGAGAAAAAAGGTTGTAATGACATGTCATCCAACATGAGCATGAAAACACTTTGCACAATACAATAAACTGAGATTTCCAGGTGTGTGTGCCCCCTTGTTGTCCACATAATTTTCATGATTTTAATCTGAAAAGGGTGTTTATCGATTTTAAGACATACAAGGATGTCACTCAAGGACAGAGTGTGTCAGACAGTAAACAGTGAGATGTTATCAGTCTTTTTTTGTACTTGTAGAGCTTTCCACAGCACATTCTGTCTCTCTTACTAGTAACACTGGTTTCCGACTGGTTTTCCCTATCAAAGAGACATCTAGATAAAAGAGGATACAACAGTCTTGGTTTCAGCTATACCCAAGGGCTGTATAAAGTCAAATCCCACTTGGTCACTTTACAGTTAACAGCAACCATTTGAGGGATGCTTTTGAAATGTTGCACCAGCAGACTGAACATTTACTGTCACAAGGGGTATATATAGAATACACACTGTGATAATAAAATGCAATAAAAGCACGAGCCTAATCTCAAGCTTAGAAAAGGAATGTTGACTTCATGCTCTTCATCAGATTAGAGGAAGCAGGCAACTCCCAGCACAACAGCTGAAGTGTGTGAAAACCAACCACCCATTTGAAAGTAAAATGAAAGCATGCAAATATGACCAATGTAAGAACACATTGAAGAACACATATTGACAAGGTTACTGCAGTGTTTTTTCATATTTTATCACCAACATAGTACATGGTTTCTATTCATGATACCTTTACCTATTATCGCACAACCTCTTCTTGGACACGTCTTTATTACACTCAGGTGGGCATACTTAAATTAATTTCTGATTTCTAGAAAGGAAATCAAGGTTTAAATATGTATTTAAAATAAAAATAAGAGATAGCACTGGTTCCCCCTGGTGTCCTCGAAAAGGTTACAGGGGTCTCAAGAAAACGACAATCATCAGGTTTTGCCATAACTCCCTAAGAAACCCCTAAGAGACACAATAACAAAATATATGACTATTTTGTTTATGATATTCATATAGGTCGTGTTATAAAACATCTAAAGGCAAAACTCAGATGGGAGACCCTGCAAAAAAATCATGTGCCATGGCATTAAAAAAGCAAGAGAACCACTGCTCAGGTGGTCCATGCAGCTTGAAAACCAAGACAACTCATGTATTTGAGAACATTTGTAATGAAACTGACCTCTTCCAAGGCCTCCTCAGACTGGACCACATCTAGCAAGACCTCCTCCGACGAGAAGTCTCTCATTAAAAGGGGTGAGCAGGGCTCTCGGTCCAGTTCCTCAGAGTCCGTCGTCCATGGCATGCTGACTCGCTCATCAATGGGGGTGCCACAGGCTGAGTCTAGAGAGATACCATCTGCACTCTCCAAGGGAATACCTGAAGTGTCTAATATCAGAGACACTCTATCTGCAGGGGCTTTTTTGATTATTGGCGGGGTCCCTTTTTCCGATGATGGCCTTTTCTGTTCAAACGATGGTGTTCTTTTTTCTGTGTAAATGTTTACTTGATCTCCAAGTGAGCTTCCTCTGGCCAATACTGCAGAAACAGAGCCTGAATGCACTCTGGGGGGGTCTGCTGGGGGGTCTCCACCATAGAGACTTTCTCTCTCTTCAAGGTCTGGCCTTGGTGAGAGAACAGGTGGGTTTGTAAAAACAGATCTTGGTGCAGGAACAGGCTCAAAAGTAAATTTAGGTACATTGCCCTTTGCTTTTTTATCTACTCGAGCATACAAGCCTTCTGGGGCCAAGTTCACCTTGTTCTCACTTATTCTCTGTTCTCCTGAATTTATCATTTCCTCAATTTCTTCATAAGACAACAGCGACTCGGCTGGGGTGCTCATTCTATTCAAAGCAGGAGTTGCCTGATCTGTTTGATATGAGACGGAATCGCTCAGTTTGTCTGAGAAAAGAGGTCCATCAGCAATACAGCCACTTGCAACAGAATCAGTGTCACTCACACCAGGGGAGATGCCAAAGAAGATGGCTTCAGAGGCAACAGACATCAGGGCATTCTCTGTAGAAAATGCTTCACCTGGCACAAACCTCAGGTCTGGGACGGAGATGCTGCGCCGATGGGCCAGTCTCCTCCCCTGCTTGTCAAGAGGCTTCTTCTTTTGCTTCTTCAGGTTGACAAGCTTAGTTTTCTGACGCAAGTTCTCCAGAAAGGTCTTTTTCTTGACATCCATTTTGAGTGATACCTTTCAGCTGAAAAACAAAAGTGTAAAATCAAGGTGCTTTGTCATAAGTACTGACCAATGCAATGCACAATGCACTGCAGCAACCAAAAAAATATATAATAGAGATGGCCACTAATCAAGGTTATAGACAAAACCTCAAAACAATGTTGGCTTTACCCACATTTAGTTTGAAGTATTGAATAACAGCAAGGATTTTTTTGCAATGGATGATACAGCAAGTGATAATTCACTTATTGGAATTTTTTTAAAGAAGATTCATAACTTGTAGCTTTTGCACACCTGAAGGTGAAGAATAAAGACAGATATTTTAATATTCCAAGGCTCTAACCTGACTAAATCTAACTTAAATCACTATTTTGTCCTTCTGCTCTTAACTTTTTGGACTAAGTATTGCATATTTCGATTGCACTGTCTTCCTCTGAAACCATAAAATAGTCCACAACATATAGCTCTCTAGTTTGTGCTTCCTGGCTCTACCCAGGTGAAGCGGTTTCATGTTATGAGTGTGAAAACAGCATGCTAGGCTTTTTCTTCCTCTGCTACTTCTTCACCTTTATGTTTACTGACAGACTGTAAACCAACTTAAAAGGTACATTTCACCAGCTACTCTATCAGAGTGTGTGAGAGAGTGTGTATGAGAGTGCTTTTGTTTAATCATCAGATGCAAATGAGCTTCACATTATCGGGTCTAATTATAACTGATAATGATAAAAAGCCAATAATATAATCCCCGTTCATCTCTTGTCTTTAGCAAGAAATACAAAATCTCTGAACATGTTTTTCTATTATGTTGTACATCAGATTTTCTGTCTGTCACTTGGGCTTCAGTAAAGTTTGATCACAGCATAATTAAATTCAACCAATTAACACTCTATAACTGTATAGTCTGTCGAGTTGTATCAACACAGTGGATGATAAAGCTCTTTAAAAACATTTTTCAGTGTGTATAGGCAACAGGCAACTGTATTGTTGGTGTTACATCTGAAGCAGTATCGTACTTCTACCAATTTTTTGCCTTGACTTTCTTTAAACAAACACTGATATTAGTGTTCAGGCCTAGTTTCTGATCTTACCAAGACTTCTGAACAAATTACTTTACCTTAATTATTTTATATATTTATATATTTTATATCATAACCTCCAGAATTCTTGAAGTATAATTTAAAAAAAGAAGACAATCAAACTATACCTGTCCGGTCAAAAAGCCACACACAGAATCAGTCTTCACCAAGAGCAGCAGTAACTTTCCAGAGAGGCAGCTCAACCATCCCAACAATGATGAAAAAGAGGAAGTGTTTCAGGCCTACATAACATGTCTTGTTAGTCCACTTTCCTGCTTGAAGACAGCTCTGAAAACAAGTGATTGGTGGAGAGGCCAAACTGGGTGAAACCAGCCATACCAGTCTCACAAGGTGAGTTTCAACGACTATGCGAATGCCACAGACAGGTGATGAGTCCTACCCATGTCTAGCATTCTGGGCGAAGCTACATACAGAAAGACTTCAGGTATGTAGGTCAGAAAAAACGTGAATATTATTGAGTCCATAAAGACACTGTAGCGAGAGATTAAATATAAATTGAAGCACTGAAACGGTGATGAAACAGTTGCTCATAGTACAGCAGGTTGAACAGCCTGTTTATTGCCTGCCTATCAGTCTGTTTATTGTTGATTTGTCTGTCTATTTGCATTTGTGAGGCTATTTGTCTCTTTTAAGACTCGCATGCATTACACTTCCTCTAATATGCGTTCTCTTATACGTCCAAGTGTTTAGAAAAAAAAATACTTAATGCCATAATCTAGCCCTAATTCTTCAATACAACTGTCCTTCTTATCTGTCCAAAACAGTCGCAAAATACTGCTGATGGATTCAACAACATGACTGAGGCATATGAAATGTTGGCTATCTGTTCATCTTATCTCATCCCTGATCTTCAGTACGGATCTGGCACTCAGTGTCTGCCTTGTCATACCAAACTCCATTTCTTTCACGCAGCCCCATATTTGTTTACAGTGGAACATGGTTTAGCCTAAGCTCGTCAAAAGTGAGCATTCGTGTTTGCAAAGTATAAACTATAGCTTTCTGTCCACATATACAAGCCGATGCAACAGACCCACTGGTGTTCACTCTCCCTCTTCTTGTCTGCGCCTATCAGTGAAGACTATATGACAACAGATGTGTTTGAGTCTGGACTGAGTCTTGTTCAATATTTGCGGATGTCTTAAAGAGATCAGGCCCACATGAAAGAACCCCAACTTGGCTCCCAGTTGAAAGGCAAGGCTGGGGATCTGAACAGGGCAAGCCCCTATGGCAGGTGGCCTGTCGCCCTTCTTCTCACACAACTCAAATAGCCCAAAACCCTGCTTGGTTCCTCTACACATGCACACTGGAGCTGATCCAGCCTGCAGCACAGCTGGTCTAATGGACAGGAAGCCAAGAACATGCACTCTGGGACAGATATACTGAGTGATGCTGAACATGCAAGCCTTCACACTGAAAACAGCGATGAAAGATGGAGGCTGTCAATTACACAGCTGACATAAAACCCCTGTCTGTCTGTGTGCCTGTGTTATTTTATCTCGCCATTAAATTTCACCTATTTTATATATAAGAGCAGCAATACCACCATGAGGGAAATGCAAATATAATCTAGTCTTCAAAATTCAACTTAAGAAAACAACCATAAGTAGAAAAACATAGTTTTACACATTAGTAAAAAACACTTTAACGACTTCGTATTGCTAGCGTTACTGCTGTGTGGGCTATGCTACCTTACTGCAATGTACACATATTGTATAAACGTTAAATATATTGGTCGTTAAATACCAATGTATGGAAATTAGTCAGTGAAAGTGTAGACCAAAAGATTTTCTCCAAAAGATAATAACTGAACATGACAGTAACTTTACCTCACATTCTTAATTTAACGTAAACAGTCTGTTAACAAAACTTTAAGCTTTAAGCGATAACATTTTTCTTAAATTTTAAGCTTTTACGAACGATATTTTTCCAAAATTGTTGTACAAGAGCGGACTACAGACCCTCTGATTATCTACTTACAACAGGTTCAGTCAATGATTAGCCGCTGTTTAAGCTATTGTTCTGTATATTTAAAGTTCTTCTGACCTGTTAGCTAAAGTGGTTAACCTGCTTACTTTCATCCCTGCTAACAAGCTGCATCATCATCATCATCACCATCATCATCTAACCTGCTGTGTGTTGTATCACCAGTGCCTCCTGCTGGCAAAACTGTGGAAATACACGGTGTCTGATTCACCAGAATAACTGAGAAACATATTGATTCGTGATATAAATATTATAAAATATTATAAACAGTTCAAAATCAAGTTAAAAAGACAACATCGCCAAGATAAGAAAAGTTTTCCTGCTTCAGAAACTAGTTGTTGTCACCAGTGTTCAAAAAAACAAGTAGGTTTACCTTAACTCTCTGTGGTTAAGTCATATTTTGAGGGTTTTTATTTACTTTTTATTGTACTTTTTAGTCTTAGTACACTTAATTTTCGATTAATATATTTTCTGATAGTTACTAATTATTGTAGAGATTATATTTTTCATTCAAAACAAAAGTAGTTTATAAAATTATAAACTGTTACAGATGCAGTCATTTAGCTGTATATCCCATAAATATACTGCATAAGGCAATTGAAAGTAGCTGAACCAAGACAAGCTACAACATAAAAAAAAGTGCTTACATATTAACAGTACATTAAAAAACAAAAGCAAAATCTGTAATTCATGTAGCTCACTCATATTTAACTCTTTTTAATTTTTTTTAGATTTTGGTAAAATATAAGAGAAATTTGAAATACATAACTTTTGCACGTAAGATCCTTTTTTTTACTCAGTAATATTACTACTTTTATATTAGTGAAGGATACGGAGCATCTGAAACCATTAAACTAGCAAGTGTGAAATCTTTACAGCACCCTTAATAAATGTCTTTCAATTGCTTGATAAGACAATGGACATGAATTTCAATTTACTGCATATAAAAAGTAATATCCCTTTAAAATTTCAAAGATGAACAGACATGGAGTTCAGGTTGAGCATACACTGAGGTGTTTAATAAAGTTGACAGTTTCTACTGTTTGGGACTTCACAGGAGAACAAATTCTATGTAAGAGTTGTTTACTTCATTTTATACAGAATAAGAGAGATAACCTAAATTACACATTAAAAGCCAATATTTGTACTTTTGTGAAGAATACAAATTTTGTACAACAATATCTAGCATAGTATCTTAATTGTTTAATAAAAAGTTCACTTGAATATTTATTGTATGATGAAAATAAAATAACACATTCAAGGGAAATAAAGATAAACTTAAAATCTCTTTCGATTTTGAAACAATAAATTTCATTATTGGCAACAAAGTCCAGCTTGTGCCGCCAAACGGTCTGAGCAATCAAACCGAAAACAGCTTCTTTAGTTAAGTGAACTATCAACTACAAACACTTACCAAACACATAGTTTTGTTTATAAAAGCCATGAAGCAAAGCAGTGTACTCTTACACAGCAAAGTGAAGAAAGTCCTCTAAACAAAGGTTCATTGATTACTCTTTCCTTTCACATTCATCAGTTGTGCACAATTTGGATATACAACCCCAGAAAAGTTGGGACACTGTGTAAGACATGAATAAAACAGAAAGTGATTATTTCCTAATATTTTTTTTGACAAATACTCAATTGTAAACAGTATGCAGACAATGTATTTAACGTCTAACCCTGTCAGCTTCATTGATTTAAGTAAATATGTTTAATTTGAATTTGATGCCTGCAATTCAATCAATTTGGGTGAGAGATAACGAAAAAAATGGGATGGTAGTACTAAGAATATTACTGCATGATCTTGACAACAGAGTGCATTTACAAAGATTGCATCCTGTTTTTATTTACATTTCACACAGCATCACAACTTTTTTAGAACTGGGCTTGTACACCAGAAGAGCAAAGTGTATCACAGTGCATTCAGCATGCATTTTATTGTGTGAGTATTTTCTGAGAAGAGGCAGGTCTGGTCAAGTTTCAATGATATCTGCATTGTAATTTTTTTTAACCTAGAGAAAAATTGAAGAAAAATGGCGGATTTTTTTTCTTTGGGATAAGGCATTTTTCTAACTGTGCATATACTGTAGATACAGAAACTACAAAATTCCCTGATATGTTATCAAGTGCTAAAGTATGTGCTCAACTACGAGGTGATGCTGCCAAGACAGGCAGGCAGTTTTTGTTGTAGTCACTCATTATTGCTATTTTCACCAGCTGTGTAAGCCTGGATTACATTATAGATTACTATACATTATGTAAAAGTATGTCTACCAATGTATATGAACACAAGACATTGCCCCGGGGATATCCAAATCAATCATTTATTAAAATGTATTATATGTAACTTGTGGTCCAGTAACCTCCAGCTGTGGCACTTCAGGAAAAGAGGCTAACAGTCTACTCTCAGGTGCTCTTCCTCTTAACGCTTTGTGGACTGATTACGACCTGTAATGACATCATATTCTGTACATGTCGCGTGAACTGGGACTGAAACTGCATAGATCATTACTGGTGTTTACTGAGAACTACCATGGAGCTGATGATGGGGCGGCAAAAACAGAAAACTCAGAAACACACACGAGATAAGTCACGTTGAATGCAGAGTGATACCTTCGTCTTACAGCAAACTCCTCATACAAATGTGTGCAATCCAGCAGTGAGATTGAAGTCATTGACATTTCATCATTGGTGTTACTCTGAATTAGATGCTGAATTATTTGCCTCTGTGATGATGGAGAAGAAAACAAGTCACAGCCCCCCCTTTTTTTCCCTTCTGTCTCCGCCTTGCATTGCCAACACCATCCTTGCACATGACTTCAACACCTTCAAATTTTCAGGTTCCTTCGGTTCATCGGCCTATAGTGCTCTTACTAGTTATAGGGCATTGATATAAGATGCGATTTGTAGGGCCAATTAAGGAAACACAAGAGTACTTTAGAACATAATCATGACATTTCAAGAAAACTGCGATATTTACAACCACATATGGGCACAGGCATGATTAGTTTTGTGTGAAGGTCAGCAGCCCATTTTACTTAATTTATTTCTTCTGCTTGAATTATTTGAACAAATCACGGGATAGTGGAAAGGGGCTTGAGAGATGGCATGTCTTTCAGTTGAGCTACATGCAGCAACAATAGATTATTCTTAAGTATGGGTCTGGGACCTTGGGTTTGAATGCTGGCAGTGTATTCAGCAGCTGCTGGTATACAGCTAACACAAGCTAACAATAGGAGGGAAGAAACCCCATTTCCCCTAGCCTTGTGGTCATCCTTCACAAATATGAAAACAGTGGAACTTCAACCTCACAGCATTGTTTTTACAATGTCTTCAGGACAAACAGTCACCACTAATAAAGAGAGAAAAAAAAAACCAAATTGACCATCTGGAACGAAAACACATGGGAAGTTATGTTGGTAATTCAATTTAGAGGAGATTACAGTAGAATTAACAAAAAAGCAAAAACTTGACCAGTGAATGATCTACTTTTTTTAAGGGTCTACTCTTGTAAACTTGGCTGTAATCCACAAAAATATACTTTTCTTGAAAATGGTGATCGTACAGAACATTCAGCATGTACTCACACCCCGGTGATATATATTAAAGTCGATATTTACACAACAAAAGAAAAGGTTTGGCTCAAATTTTTCAATTATACAAACAGAACAGCAAATGTTCATGGCTTTAGATTCAAGATGTGGCTTACATGACTTTACACTGTTTTTGCCATAAAGCACAATAAAAAATAAAACTATGATGAAAGAAATGGTGCATTTTGAGTGAGTTGTTAGGAAACCGCAGCATCTGTACAAAACGACACAAAAGAACAGCTTTGGCTTATATTACTGATGAACTGTTAAACGAAACATGTTGATTTTTCTCACCAGTTCAACTGGACAGCTTCGCATTCTCTTAATTGCACATTTATATCTCCTACTCTTTTTTTTTCATTATAAAATGAATAGTATGTCATTATTGCAATAAATTCTGTTGCTATTTTTGTTTTTACCTCCGACATAATTGTTACATTTATTCACTAAAGTAGTCTCAACTGTTGCAATTCTTTACTGTGTGATCAAAATTTCTGTATGGTATTAATTGACTTCATGTTCTCTGTGTCTCCTGACAGATTGGATCAACAAATTAGAAGAGGCCACTTGAGATAAAGGTCTTGTATGGTTACAGCATAATTTTAAAAGATCGTTCTCGCGTTGAACATCATATGTAAGGGTCCTCAGCCTGAAAGCGACACAACTTTCTCTGATTGTTTGCAACTTGCGAGCACAACAGCTATACAGCAACTACATGTAAGTGTCTGACTAGACCAGTGACTACAATAATCTACCGCCTATTGTTTAACAGTTTTCTGTGAGCGTCTTTCTTCCGCAAACGTCATCCAAATTGCACCAAGTACCTGATACCACCTGCTTGTGCATATAATTTAGTCCAGCTAACTGAGATTTTTTTTTTAAATCTTACTGTTTCATTTTGAGAAGTTTACTTTAGATATGTCCCGACACGTCGTATAACATTTGCCACTCAGTCTTACAAATTGAAATGGAGTTGAATAATAGTCTTATATTGATAGCTCTAAGGACCCTTGCTCTTTCTTTTATCTCCATGTCTAACCCCTCCCTCTCTCTCTGACTAGCTGGTGACTGGAGGCCTGATCTTGGCTCTTTATGTCACCCATGTGTCCATGCGCAAGCGCTTGACGGATGGACTCTCCCTGTCCTCAGAGCCAGCAGGGGGTCTGCCCAGCCCCAGCGGAGAGTGGAAGTCCGGCCGGTGGTCCTCACGATCGCTGCCGTCGTAAGAGCTACAGGAGGAGCTGAGGCTGTCGGCGGGTGAACGTCCCAGGACTTCCTGCCGGCTGGACCCTTGCTGCGGCTGCTGAGGGGGGAAGCCAGAGGGGGTGACACGCTCCCGTGGCGGCGAAATGGGCTCGGACTTGATGTTTATGCTCTGGCTGGTGTTGATTGAGAGGTTGGAGCCCTGAGGTAGGTGACCTCCACCACTGCAGAGAAGATAAGCGTTGACATTTTTTTTGTGCTCAGTCGAAAAAATGAGACGACAAATGTGAGGTGAAAAAAAAAAAGCCAGGAATATGTAGATGTGTGATTCAGCATGATATCACAGAGCACAGTGGGTGTTGCTTTTATGTGAGGGCGTCTGGAGAGTGTGCCTTTGTTTGGAAGTGTGTTACTCACACCAAAGAATTAAGAGCTGCCTGGCCCAGTTGATGCTGTTGCCATGCCGACATGGAGCCCAGTGAGAGCCCGGGAGAGCTGAAGCCCTGTAGGGAAGAGATCTCTGCGCTGCTCAGGGAGAACTCTGTAAAAACAAAGGCAGCCACACACAGTGAGATGTAACTCACATTCAGCTACAACACTGTTTGCCACTGAGAAAAGAGCAGGAACCAACAGCGTGTAGTACAAACAGACACGACTGAGGTGGCTGTTTTTGGTCTGAGGAGCCAGGAAGGGCAGACTCACCAGCAGGGTTGTAGGAGGTGGGCATGCCTGAGTAGACCAAGCCCTGTGGGGGTAAGCTGGGGGTGGTGACAGACACCACTGGAGTTGCCAGCGGCTGGGTGGACTGGGAGCTGCTTATCCTCTGGGTGTTCTGCAAAACACAGAGAACAACAAAGGAAATGCATAAGACAAATAAATTAAAAATCCAAAACTGTAATACCTAGCAATGTAAGTGGGTTCTTATGAACATATTTAAATAAATGCTTACTTTTTTTTTATCCCTAAGATGGTTTTAACTACTCAAATATATTGTGAGGATTTGGGTGCAATATGAAAAGCTACCACTAGGTGGTGATAAAGCTTCATGGTACTAAATGTTCTTTTATTACTGATTCATTATTGACTTTTCTGCTGTTGACAAATATACCAAAAAAGGGGATATAAATACAATGAACAATATTTATAACTGATATTGTTGTTTCATGGATTTTCTATATTAATCTAATAATATTTTACTAAAAATATGTATGTTCTCACAACAATTTGCAGAGTTTACCCCTTATTAAAAATGGTTACTAGGTGCTTAAAATAATCATGTGGATCTCTGTAATCACAATGAATAATAAATACCTTCCATAATTTTTAAGTGGACAACTGACAGATGTAGTCAGTGTAAGAAGTACAAGAACTGACATGCAGCTAGAGGCACAACAAATTATTAATCAGATTTACTACAATCTGCTTAATGAGTTTTACTTTGTTAGACATGAAAAAGAACACTGTTATAGGAAAAGTGCGGGTGGGGAACGCCTGTGGTGGGTCAACAGCGTCTAGTGCCTACACATTCAGAGGGCCACAAACCAAAGTGAGCGTAGTGATTAGTTATATAATCAAATAAACAACCTTCATTTCAACATTTAAGTTCCCCGAGTGACGTACAGTAAAGCTCCAGTGGTTTTTAGTGCAGTGACTGGCATGCAGTCCACACAAAGACACCTGCAGAGCACGGTGTGGTCATGCAGCAAACTAGTCTATGAGCTACAAAACGCACACACTCCTACTGCACTAATCAAATGCAGACATATTTCAGAACAATACTACAACAAATCATCGGATTATAATGTAGCAAACAGCTGCCTGGGGTTATGTTTCAAGCAGCATTGCATCATGATCTTGTTGATGGCTTCCTTGTATTGTTCCAACACTCTCCAGCCAGATGACTTCACCAAACCCAAGAATCTCACAGTATGATATCATCGACAATGATGTAAGTTTCTTTTACTTAGAAAAAATATCAATTATTTATATTTTTACCCACTAAATACTTTTTTATCCTAAAACTTTTCAGCTCATGACTATGATATGATGGTTGAAAAAAAACCAACATCAATTTGCGCTTAGATTTTACTCTCCATCTCTCTCTCTTTCACACTCCTGGTGGTATATGACTAACATTGACGTGTTGGAAATGGAGGAGCCAATTTAACAGGCTGAGGCAATTTTCACAGGCCAAACCCGAAAACATGCAGTGACAAAACATTTTTTTTTATTTAATATTGCTGGCAGTTCTGGGAGCCAATCTCTGGTTTGAGCACTGCCTTTAGTCTAGCATGTGTGATTACCGGAAGCATCTTCACATTTCAGCCATTTGCCCAGGCATTTGTCACAACTCACCAAATCCATTTCCTCCTCCTCCGACTGCCCTCAACAGAAGAAAAGAAAAGAGGCAGAGTTACAGAGTTAAGAAGCAGAGCGACTGTGAATCGCTCTGGAAACTGGTGCCAGCTATCTAGATTTTACAGCAAAAAGGGACGATAAGGAGTGAGGACTTCTGCAGTCACTGAGAGGATCATATTCATTTTGTTCCTAAGCACAGGCAACCGTTTAACTTTTTTTTTGTTTAACATTAATGTATGTGACCACAATCTCCCAATTATGGTTGAATTTTTAAGCTGTAGTTTGTTTGGGTAAAAGTTGTTATCTTGTCAATGACGAAGAAGAGGCGATTACATCCTGGACCAAAGTCAGTGGAGGTAGAAACAGAGTACACAACAAGGCTGCAGAATCCTTCTGGATATTGACCAACACTCATCTGACTGTGATTGTGAAAGCGCAATCATCTCATAATCATCGGAAATTACATATAAAGTATCTTCGCTTGCACCAACTATGACCTAATGGTACTGTGTATTTCAAATCCTCCCTGTGCCGACAGAGGAACCAGAAGCCCATCTTCCATCTTCTCTGTGCTGTGGGACATACTGTGACCAGGCCAGGGCTGTCTTAATACCCACACTCAATCAATAGCGGCAGGAAGACACGACAAGGGCGACAAGATATTATCTGGCTCACACCCTGGGCCCCTGATTAAGTCTTCATCTACACTCTGTCACACTGAGATGTGATTAATTTAATACCATTATGGCCTAATGACAGGCTGTCTGCAGACCTGCCGCAGCCTCCACAGTCCCCATCTAAAATGCTCTGTTGGCTAAGACAGAACAGAACCGTCCTCCCTCCACTGCCTAACCTGTTTTAGACCTCTTAAAACACAACCCGTCCTGCTCGATTGATGCCGACATGGTAACACACAGTTGTTTAAACACTGCACTCCAGGCTGGCTGTGGCTCAGCAGAAAGGAGGAGCACCCACAGTAACCCGAGGTTTATTTACCAAACACAATCATTTTCCTGGAGTGGCTCCTGTTGCTGACAACACCAGCGTCACGCAAAGTTGAAAATAGTATATTGGCTGGACAGTGTCTGAAAATCCATCACTTATGGTTTTTTTTGTGTTATATGTTGATTTATGACCATGACAGAGTAGTGTAGCCTCAGGTGTTCATTGTGGTCAGAGCGCTCTGCACCTTCATTATGGACCGCCTCTAATTTAAATGAGAATAACTGAGTAAGACTTATGACACCGGGGCAGCAGATTCTTGGCTCTGAACACATTTCAATGGAGGTGATCTAAGAAGATCGTAGCACAAAAGGAACGCTGCTCAGATGTGGTCTGCCCACTGTGAGTGAGTCCCATTTGGCAGACAGTCCTTAGTGAGGTGACAATCTCACTAGCACAGCATGCTACATTGATGTGATAACACCAAAAAACATTTGTGGCAGACGGCACATTCTGCTATGAATGTCTAGATTAAGACACTAAACGAAGTTCTGGTCCACCCTGCGGCAGAGATACTTAAAGGTCCTTTAGCTGGTAATACTTGTGTGCAGTGGTGTGCTCTGTACTCACCAGTGGGGGCATCATCCCTTTGCTAGATGGAGGGATAACAACCCTTAGGTCTGGCTTGCGGCTTCCCATTCCCATGCTCCCTCCAGGGGGTGGTGGAGACTTGGTGGGCATGACTTTACCCAGGCCATTGCCGCTGGGTGTGCTGAGGACGCCCGGAGAGCCCCTGGGGTTAACAAAACCATTCCCTGCAGAGGTGCACAGCGACAGAGACACATCATCAAACCATGGACTGTGACTGACAACACTCCCAGTCATCAAGCAAACCTCTTGCACAGCGTTGTTTTCCTGCCGCTGCACGCAGCGTTAAGTGTTTCCAACCCTCTGGGAAGTTTTAATAGACTTGGATAATTATCCTGCACATTTCCAAAAATAAAATGTCCATTTCAAAATTGATGAGCCTTTTATTTTTATTGTGAATGATTAGATCAAAGTCAATTCTTCGCATCTTGGGATGAGGAGCAGTTCACTGACAAATGTACTGTGACTGCTTAAAAGAAATAGCTGAAGCCATTACAGCTGGATAAAAAACAATAAAAGATCTCTAGATGTTGTTTTTGCACTGTGCTGACAAACAACAGAAAAGTGCCAGGCACTCCCTTTAACATTCACACCTTGATGTGCATCATGCACATTAGTCATTTCCTTTCATGAAAAGTGAGTACAAGCCCTCACCAACTTAGTTTGGGACATACTATATATATATTTTCTGGATAACTATACCATGCAAACAGTGTATATTTTTCATGAGTATGGGCAGATTCTTAAATTAAATAAAATAACTACCTTTCAATGTGTCAGATTTAACTGAATAGATTACAGAATAAATGTAACAATCTCTAACCCTGATACATTTGCATGGTTTTGTTCACTATAAGGTATTTTTTGTTGTATACTGTAATATGTCATTTGTCCTAAAATAATACACAATTTATCACAGAACAGCATCAAAAAAGTGCTTTGTATCTAAGCACACAAATATGAAAATTAGAATAAATCCATTCAAAAATGTATCCTAAAGCCAAACTAGTGTCAAAAAATAATCCATTATTAATTGTTAGTTACTGTAAAATGTGTTTACCCACTAGTCTGATAACTGCTGCATTTTTAAAATACAGGTTTTAGAAATGATTAATTTCTCCTGGATTTGTCGACCTACAGTCCTTTTTTCTAAAATAGCAAGATTGTGTATGACTCATCTGAACAAGGTCTACAGTGAGAATCAACACAAATCCACTCGCATGAAAATGGAGCAGTGAATTGCTGTAAAAAAGAAAATTCTTAACAAAAGCAAAATTTCAAGTGCATACAAATTTTACATTGAACTAACTTCATGTAAGTCGTCATAAAAAACATATCTTTTCAAATGCACACATGTTGAAATCCTAAAAACAACGGGAAGACAGACTGAATTGTATCTCGCACTGCATCAATAGATCAGTAACACTTCAACAAGTTGCTGACTTCTCCATTGTGTTCAATGTATCCCAGTGAAACACAAAGTGTGTGCACAACAAGTAGGCTCTTGCGTAGGAACATAATGGAACAATAGCCCCACTGACTGCAGATAAGGACAGCAACAATTCATGGTCAAATAAACAGTTATGATGCCGACAATAGTATCACACAGCTGAATCAACAGCATATACAAGCAGCCATCGCCATCAGTTCTGGCTTTGATCATACAAGACTTGGCTGCTGCAAGAAAACAATGTTTACAGAATTAGCAGAGTAAATGTCCAAATCCCTAAAAATAGCAAACCTGATTAAAAACAGCAAAGATGTCATTGAGACGGAATGAGATGTTAGAGCAAATAGAATTTCATGTGAAGGAATTGCTTTCAGAGTGGTAATACAGCAGATCTGGAGCTTTCTGATTACAATCAGTGAGCTGTGATACTGACACTTCCAGTAATACATGACATTATAAAAAAAAACTAAAAGAGAATCATCACTTATAACCTTATATGGACCATTTAATAAAAGTATCCTGCAAAAGGTTTTTTTTTGTTCAAAGAATTAACCATAACAGAGCCATGAATTATATACATTTTTTGAATTATGTGCTTCAGAGACATAATTAAGAATACACAATTTGAACCTGTGTCCCTCCACAGTGTTTGTCTTGAGCCCACGCAGTGTTAATTTACCAAATTTGTTGTACATTTAGCAGTTGTTGTTGTTGTACTGTTATTAAAAAATGGTGCTCGTTTTACATTACACATAATTATCATACGACGTGACAGTAGTCACACTGTCTCCATTACTGTCTTAGTCATTGTCTTTGTCACTTCTAAACCAACATATGCTGGCCTGATAAGATTATGACACACTGGACACATTGCTGGTGCATCACAGGGCAAAGACAGACAGACAGAAAGACAGACACTCAGTGCTGAATTCAACAGCTAATTTAAGCTTAGATTAACCCACCTGACTGACTATCTCTGGAATGTGCCTCTGATCATGACTTCAGACGTCTGATGATGAAAAAATCCCACACTTCTTTCAAATAATTGCCAAGAAGGGAACACATGTCTGAACAAATCCTTAGACCACAGAGTTCATTTTGAGCCAAAGTAGCAGCCACAAGTTGAGACCGAGCCTTTCAGCGGGGACATTTCAACGAGCTTTTCTGATGTCTACCCTCATTCCATATTCAGACTTCTCCAACGGACTGGTTGTGCCAATAAATCCTCTCTGGCAGAAACCTTTGCATGTTGAAAGCTGTTTGGTTTCAGTTCATTGTCTTGAATTATTAACACAGTCTGGGAAGGGGCATTGCATAAGGCCTTGTGTTTACAACTGAAATATTCAGTTTTATTTTAGGTTCAGGGGAAGAAAAACATTGTGCCTTATTGTATCCAACATCCCCTGTGCGTCAGGTTCAGGCAAAATGCCTTTATAAATGAGAAGATGTAGTAAATGAGAATAAAGGCAGTTTTCTAATAATAGATGACATACGCAGTTCTATTTTTGCATTTCAGAAAACTGAGTCCAGACAGAGCGTGAGGGGGTGATTTCTAAGGAGTGAAGGCAGGTGGCAACCAGGTAAATCATTGTTCTCCCCCCTCCCCCCACTCTTTTCACATTATTGTTTTTTGTTTATACAGCATGGGTATGATTCATCATCATTCTCATCATCTCTAGCCCTGAATACCTGTTTCACACTCAATTATATGGAAGAAATGAAACACGACAATAAAACAAAAGAATTTTCTAAAAGTAGAATTTGCAACAACACAAACTTGTTGCAACTACAGTTCTGTTTATTCCGTTACCTGATGTGATGTACTGAACATATAAGCATGCTCTGTAATTGTGCTCCAACATCTTCAAATTTTCCAATATTAATTCAAGGATGCATACAGCTTGCAGATATATGACATAAGAGAGAGAAAGCTCTTAAATCCTGCCTGTTCACCACAAGTTACATTCTTAACACTCACCAGTAAAGGACCAAAGCTTGTAATTAGTTGTAATTGTATGAGTTTTGAAGGAAAAGATCTATTATAGAACAGTTCACTAGAGTTACAGTATAAAATGAGCTCTAAAGACATGGGGTTTTTTTGAATGAGCAGTAGCTGTAGAGCCATTATCTGAAACAAAGACTAAACAAGAACAACAACAGATGGCACATTTTAGAAAGAACAACTGAAATTTGTTCGCTAGAAAAATCTGGCCAATCGCATTCATTGTGACATCAGCATATGCATGCTTGCGAGTCAGGCAAGTTTTACAGTCAGCTAATGAGCAAATCCTCCAGATCTAATAATTAAAAAAGCTGTGCATCACCTCAGAAACCCAGAGGTTGTGTGACAAATAATTTAGCCCCTCTGTTTCCTTTACATTAAAGAAGCACATATTCTTCTCTCTGTGGTGATGCCATCAAACAGGAGAGAAGATATCACACGACACATCGTCCATCTGGCCGCTTCGAAAGGCTTCTGCTGCGGTCATAGCTGCTACTTGTGAAAAATCAGAGCTATGTCAGGAATGGTCATCTGACAGCAGGGCTGGAGAGGTTTCTCCTCCCTGTAGCCTCTGCTGTTCTACACACTTGGTACAAACAACAGCTGCAGCATGCTAACACTGTGCCAAAACGCTAACGCCCCCTGGCAGAGGGTCCTTACTCTACCCCGACCCCTGTGCCACACCTCAAAGTTAATACTCACCCAGTATCTATTAAACTGTAAACCAATCTAAGATGGTCTTTATAGATTCGAATCGATGCCTGACCAAATATCCATTTCAAGCATATATCCTTATTATCTGCAACAAACTATAATTCATCCACTTTCATACCAGTTTGTAAAATAATTCTGCATTTTGTCAGAAATACTATACGGAGTGACAAGGAAAGAGTTAAACTCCACCTGCCACCGCCTCTCACACAGCACATTGCAGCCATGACAGGCTGTCCGGTCATTGTGTACTGAGGACTTAGTTGGATGTCATGGCCCGAATACCTACAGGGTTATGCTGGTCTAGGCATCTTACAGACCCTCTCCAGCCTTATAAGGGCTGCAAGAGTGTCGGGGGGAAAACAGATGCACCTGTCAATAGAGGGAAGGAAACAGGAGTAGGGAGGGCTACATAGAGGTGATAAGTTTAAAGGAAATGCTGCGTTTATTTACCTGAAAAGGCATTTGGACAGTTAATTGCCTCGCGTGGTCACCCAGGTTGGTTTCAGACACAAACACCACACTGTGTGTATGCTGCAGAGCCATTTCCCTTTTTCTCAAACATGCATTTAACAAGCATATCATATATTTCCTCTGCTGAGAGGAGCAAGACATGTTTGGCCTTTGCATGCAGTGAAAATATACAAATGGGAAAGGCGCAATCAGTCAATGATAGTGACAACTTTCTTCAACCAATCACAGATGGATACGCAACTATCCAGCTCGTGTGCTAAGCAGGAGGCCTATTGGGCAGAGCTACAGAGAGCTAATGAATCTCTCCGGGAGGACTTACCCGCTGGGCTAGAGCCCACACCACTTGGCACTGAAAGGTCTGTGGTATCCAGCATGCCACCTAATGAGATGCACAGAGTGATATGATTAACCATCTGCATCCTTCTGCAAGCTAGCAGAGCATGTGATGGAGATGCCAGACCAGACATGAAAATGTCATGTAGCTCTATCCTCAACAGCACAGGAAAGGGAGGCATGTGCACCGGCCAGTGTCCTCATGGTGGGGAAATTTTCAATATAAGATTAAGGACAGAAACATCAAGCTGTGCTCAGCATGGTGTTTGTTATGTTTATAAAGTTGGAGGGGGTGAATGTTCCACTATGAGGACGCACCTCCAGCATGCAATTATTCATTATCTTGGAAATCAGGTATCTATTGGAGCCTCTAGTCGTATGAACACTCTGCCAAGCATACGGTTTCAAGAGATACACTGAAATCAAAGCACACAATGCTAGTATGCCACATGGGCCTGCACATTTTTTTAGCTATTGAAATATGTTGATCCAATATGAATCAGATTTTTAAAAAAAAGAAAAGAGACACAACAGAGACGTTACAGCAAATAATCACGAAAGAAGAAATGCCGTGATAAACAACCATTAAGTAAACCCCCTGCAAATGGGTAGGTGTCAGCCGGTTTTGATATGTGGTTAAAATTGAATGAGGTATTTCACACCTTGTTGCATGTACCTCTGTCATATGCAGGGAAACTGAATCTTGCAAAAGCCATCTGGACTGACTGAGTCACACCATTCGTACAAGTACTAGCATAGACTGACTTCATTTTTCCACAATGCTGATACAGTAAGAGGTGTGATAATGAGCATTTCAGAGGGTGAGAAAAAAACAACAATTCAAGGGTGTTAGTATGACATGACCTTCTGACTTTCGACACGTTACATTCAATGTCATCTTCAAACATTTTAAATTCTATATGTATTAAGGAGCTCCAAAAATGTTACATTAGAGGAATATTTTCACACCTAAGCCTGGCTAAGTATAAAAAGTGGAAAAACAGCTAGTCTAGACCCATCGAAAGTTCAAAAGTATGTCTTGGAACACCTCTCAAGCATCGTTGTTCCATGGGTGGGGTTAACCATTGTAAAGTTGTACAGCATGTAACTCCTCACAAGACATACAGATTTATACATTTATATTTTTTTTTAATTAACGAAACAAGATAAAATGTGTTGATTAATGAGAATTAAGAATCAATTATGTTGTGTATTTAGCATTGGAGAGATCAGTGTTGTTGTTGAGCCAGCAGTTTTTCCCTGCTTCTATTTTTCATGTTATGCTCAATTTCCAGCAGAATTGCTATAATTTTGTAGAAGCAAAATATTTACAGAAAGCAATAAATATATTCAAAAGATGCTGTCACCACAAATAATTTCTACACTAAAAGGCTTTGATAACACCTACTGTGAGTGGTTTGGATCATCCTAAGTACACTACTTTGACCAGCTGACAATGGTTGTGGTCCACTTACCTGCATTGCCTGCACTGGTGGGTCTTTGGGGGCCTCCACTTGAGCCCACATTCCTATGCAGAGAGGCCTGTGGAGGGGACAGCATCCCACTGTCACTGAGAGAGGCTGTGGCTGCTGCCAGGGCCTGGCTACCCAGAGTCCCTCCTGGCTGGTACATGGCATTAGGATTGGATACAGGCACTGCCACATGCATGGAGAAGTTCTGCTGAGGCAATGCTGTAGGCTACAAAGGGGAAACAAACACACATACACACAGATATTTATACACAAACACAATCCAAATCAAAAGGTCTGATGGCTCAGTGGTTGTCATGGCATCATTAACACAGAGCAACCCTTAAGGGTTTGCTTTAATACACTTACAAATTCACAAAATAATCAGGCAGAGCACACCAGAGAACTGCAGAAAGTAAGACACATTGCGCATATTAAACTCAGCAGTTGTTTTATAAGAGAACATTTTATGAAGCATTTCTTCCTGACGAGTGAGGGTTATTGAGTGACATTATGTAACCACCAATAACATTTATATTTATTGACATCAGACATACAAAATACACAGAAATCTTCAGTGCTACTGCAACACACAGAAAACACACAGAAAAAACATAAAATCCAAAAACATGCATTCAGGTGATCACTTTGGCATTGCAGCAGTCAGCACCACAGATATTTTTCTGCGTTTTGAAACACCACTGTGTAATCTGCTTCTCTGCACAGCAGAGAGGGGCTGCAGGGATTCGCAACTACAAGAATCGTGACTCACTTACATTTACCTACAAAGTGCTGACTGTACAAAGCGTAAGTGAGAATGACAGGTGGCAGTGAGAACGTTTCATCATAGCATTATCCAGGGAGCCAGTTGGGTGTTATCATTAGTTTGTTAATGGCAAAGTAATGCTCTTCATGTCAGGAACATAGAGAAAACGGCTGCTTAGTAAGCACTATGTTCTTGCACGGTTCTAATATTATCACGCATGATAAGATCACAAAAGATTTGTGGTATTTTGGAGGGTGAGCCAGTGTGGTACTCGATGAAGGAGAGGGAAGAATATGCTAAATGATAGTGGAGTGTTAGTGTGCTTTGGGAACACTTTTCTGCTGGAACCATTCTGAAGTATGAGATATTTTTTTTACTAGATTTCTCTGAGAGAGATGTAATAGAAATATCTTAAAAGGGGAAATTGTAAAAATATATATATATATATATATATGATACAAAGGATTTGAGAAAGTCTTTTCCATTTTTTTGTTACATTTCAAGATGAAAATCAGGTTTGCGATGAAATTAATCAATCTGAAATCACAGAGCCTGCAGCTCTTTATGTTACACTTGTGAGTGTACATTCCTGGTCTGTTCAAATAGCGACTGCTGTTTAATTTATGATAACATGACCATGATACTGGGGTGTAATCTTTCCAGCAGAAGCATACAACATTTCACCCGTTCACATGAAATGTGATCTTATCAGGGTGTGCCAAAATATCAGTTGCCCAACGAGTTCACATAAGAAACAAATGCACGTCCAGTTTAATCTTAAGCTAGAGTAGTTCTGAAAGAAGTTGACAGAGGTTCTGGGGGTGGTAACAAAAAGAGGTAAAAAGTTAAATGAAAAAAAAGAGGGAAAATCCTTTGTGCCACAAAGCCAAGCAAAGATGTTGCATTTACAGTACTTACGATTTTATGATTTCTCATCATATTATCAAACTCCTCATTAATTTTTTTATACTTTTCTTCTGTGTGAGGAGTGAGGACATATGAGGCATCTGGGTCCGGGCTATCACAACCTCTGTGTTCTTTCTTGTTTAGCGCCTGTAGTGAACATCAACATAAAGACAGGGATCAACACAAAACAGCAGGGGACAAAAGAAAGTACTTACACCACAGCGCTTGTACATTAAATCACTCTCTTCGCTTAGTTTGCCGAAATGGTCGTCCATGAGGGGGCTGTGCCCAAAACAGTCATCAGGATCAGGACTAGCACAGTCATTATGGCCTTTGTTTCTCAATTTCTGAAATGAAATTGCACAGTTGAAAAGAAACAGTATACAAGATGTGGCTTTGTGTTTTTGTTGCTTGTCACCTCATATATACATTTCTTTAAAAAAAAAATATGAAGCAAACATGTTAAAAAAATTAACATTTACTAAATGTTTTAGTTTCTTCAGTTGTTTCTTTCATTGCATTACATTCTGAATAGTGGCTACACCACTGCTGGGCAAAACTGTGGTTCAGTGCAGGGCTCTGTAGCAAGGGGAAACTGAAATGTCACTCTATATCCTTTCACCCTTCAGAAGTGTTCAGAGTAACAAAATATTGCCCTCCTCCCTTTTCCTCTCTTTCTCTGTCCTCCTCGCCCCCTCGCCCTGCCTCCATCCCTCTCTGTTCTTCCTTCTCTTGCAGCAAGTGTGTGTGTGTGCATGTTTGCATTTTTCATTATATTTCAGTTATCATAAGCCACCCAGCTGGAAGAAACCCCTGCATAAGAAGATCCTACAGTGAAGCACTTTAAGACAGTCCCGGTCTGTAATTCAGCACGGTCGTCATTCGTGGGATCTTATCAAAGTTAATGCATGTGGAGAATAAAATGGATTATCAAATATGGTCAAAGATGCTTATTGGCGCATGAAATTGAGCAATTATTATAAAAGCAAAGAGCTGTTAAGTACATAGGACGGTGTTATGGTGTTATAAAGAGCCTATTCTAACTTCTGGAGGGGAAAAAAAAAACATACAACTGAACAAATAAATGCAACGCTGTGCTCCTCTGCTCACTTTCATACAGTCTGTTCTCTGCTCCTCATTACAGCTCTGAATAGCAGTGTTAACATGACTTGCTGACAGCATGTGGCAGCTTGTGATATCAAGGCAGTGTACATCAAAACATGATTTATGTGTGGCTCTCAAGGTTTCTCTATCAGGCTACTGCAGGTCCACAGCAGTGCCCGGGCCTGTCTGTGGGCTGCCTCAGAGGCCTCTTGTCTACAGGAAGGTCGCTGACTCCTGTGGATGCAGGGGTCAGAGTGTGCAGCACAGGAGGGGAACCTACACACACTAATGAGACCTTGCTCTCTGTTCCTTGTGTTCATCACCCAACAAAGTGGAAAATGTGTATGTGTGAGAGAGAAACAGAAACTATAAGAGTAGGAGTTGGTGTTGTGCATATGTGCAGTGTTTGTGTGGTTGCGTTTGGTGTGAGAGTTTGTGACTTTTGTGTGTGTAAGTGTGTATGGCAAGTGGGGGGGGGTATTTCTACAGCTGCTACATCCTCTGACAGCAAAGTGACAGTGCGTTTAGGTCTGTGCAGACAATGCGGCTAACCCAGCGCTGCTCACCACAACCTCAGTGTAAGTTACATTTCCTAAAACCTGTGCCATAGCTCTGTGAGACACCTACATAATATCATTGCTCGTTAAAACAAGATGTTGCTGCATCTCAAGCTGCTCACTTCATCTCCACGCATTTACATGTGTATAGTTTTCAAGGGATGTACATCATTGGAAGCACAAGGATGATGTTAATCTATAATGCACAAGCAAAATGGTGATGCTGTGAGAGAAATGCTTGGACAGAAATGAGGAACTTCAAAAAAAGCACCCTCATTGCTTCAGACGTAAGTGTCCACAATGCCCAGAGGAGAGCAGGGGAGAGAGACAGAGAGAAGTCCTTTGGATAATGAATGGCTAGCACTGTACCACAGATGCATTACTGTTTGGTGTGGTATAGAGCAGTAGCATTCTTCTCATTCTAAGAAAACGCCTTGCTGGTTCATTTCCTGTTTACTGAACAAACCCTCTCTAGTTAGGGTCCTGAAAGGCCTGTGTTTACAGGGGTTAAACTATGCACTTTCTCCACCAGTGAGCCAGAGATCTGATCTCAACCTGCAAATTTAAGTTCCAACCTGCTCATTATGGGAATATCTTGGTCGGACTGGTCGGGCACGGCTGTGTGAGATGGGCAGGGCTGCTCTACTTTCACAACAAGCCTGGCCAGCCGTCAGTACGCCGCACCCACTGGCCCAAGCCATTTAGGGAGGGGTTGTAGCAGCACAGTGGGTGAGCAGGAACCAGATAGCAGCAAGGGAAAGCAGTACTCAGATCTTTTCCATGATACATGACATGAATCATTCACTAGAGCATATATTATTTTCAAAAAAGATGCACTGGTGGTGCCGTATATAGAAGAGTTAATCGTTTCTGTGGCAATCTAATGCATAGGAAGGCCTGAGAGAGCATGGTTGTAATTCTTTGTTAAATGACTTGGCATGTTTTGGATGTCCCACAGACACTGCCCACAGCTCCCTGTAAATGGATCACTAAATCAGCACATGGCCAAACAGGTGTCGCTCTTCCAAACACCTGTCAAAACCTGGCTCCCCATGCCGGACAATCAGAGGCAGCCGCACAGAGACATGGCCGTAGAAGGGACCACATGGAGCCCTGTAGGCCACCTGACCTCAGATCAACTCTGCTCTTACATGTCAATGCTGCAGACTGCTCCAGACACTACAGAGCTCTGACCTAGAAAAAGAAAAAACTAACTAGACAATCAGGATGCAAAAAAGAAAACCTCTTTGTGCTGTACGAATAGTTTGACAAAAGTCGTTTCAGAATCCCTCTCAAGTGTTAAATCAAGCTGTGAGGTTTGTACTCTGGAAAGTAAAGTTGGCTGGACGTGAATACAGCTGAGGTGGTTTTTCAGTAGCGTTTCTGATGAAAGATAGGGGGCTGTTTGTTGTGGGGAGGGGGCTGCAGAGAGTATAGACAAGGGAACTTGTGTAATCTATTCACAAGGCCCTGAGAGGCTCACAAAGATGAGTGGGAACAAGGCCAGCTGCTATTTTTCTCAAAGCAGTCCAAACCTGTATTGATAGAAATTTGGCTCCTCAAATAAAAATGAGACTCTGAGCAGCTGACGTCAAACCAACTGGGTGCTATTGTCGGTGAGTGTGTGTATGTGCGTCTGGCAGTTTGCTTGTGTGATACTTAAAGTTCTCTTAACAAACGTTTTCCATTGCAAGAGGCCTTGAGGCTTCCTTGTGCTGAAGAAAACATCTATCTCTCCGTCTCCACCTGAGCCCTGACAACTAACCATGCTGTAACCATGGGGAACATTCGGCACAGTAATTGCCTCTCCAGATTTGCAGTATATGTTCAGCATAGAAGGCTGTAGTGCAGTTAAAGGTAACCTTGCATGCCACTTTGATATAGAATCAATATAAATTATTTGCCTAATGTAATTTTGCCCAATGAGTACCATTAAAAAAGCTATGAAAACTCAGTCTATCATTTTACACAATTCTGGATCTCATTTGTATTTTTAAGCATTATATTCACATTTTATTGCAAAACTGAAGCAAATGCTATTGCACAGATTAAAAATAAGACTCCAACCATTGCGTAAGCCACCTACCTCACCTGTTTCTTGAGAAGTACTTTCAGTGAAATGGGTCCAAGCAATTTACTCTGCTGCTGTGAGTCTTGGAAAACAATTTTACTCAGATGTTCTCCCTCTCTTGTGTCAAGAGAGCTTTCTGCATTTAACTTATTCATGTACTGCACAGTACTGTAGGTGAATAGAAGGCAGGGTGAAAGGAGGAAGATACCAGTTCAGTATAAAAGCTAAACTTCAAAATTGTGGGGGAGATGGCTGAAAGGAAGGGATGAAGAGGCTTTTTCTATAGTGTCTTCAATTGTGCCTGAGTCACACTAGCTTTCACTTACAGTAGCTTTTACTATTGCCAGAGCACCACCTGACCTATGACTTGTGCACCACGACTCTGATTATAGTCCCTCGACAGCAAGACTGTTTGCAATGTAACGGCAATACAGCAGGATATTACATAAAATGTTCCAAAACTGGTGTATAACATAAATGTTTGATGAATGTGTTTGTACCAACCTTCTCTAAACTACCACAGAAGCCCATTTGAACCAGTAGCTGAGCAGTGGCCTCCCTTTACCTCACTTCTGCCGGGTCTCCCAGCCTCTCGCCCTGCAGTGCTGTGAATTAGCCCTTGTGCCCGCCGCAACTCTAAGCAAGGTAGCGTGCTAATCCTCATGACATCACCATTGTGTCCAGGCTGTTCCATCTAATGTGCTTATCAAAGAGCCTCTTTGAGTGTGAACGCACTAGGAAATCAGCATGGGGAGGCGGCTGATAGGAAGGCTTTTATCTGCTGAGGAATATTTCTGCTCTTATATAACATTTTAAAAGACTTTCACTACCATCATGTTCCCTTTCCCCCTGTGGTGCTGTAGTCTTCACTTGAGGGAAATAAAAGCCTCTTTTGGTGGGTCTTTAGGCTCTGTATGCCAAGGCCCAGCACTAGGTTAGTGTAATGTAGACAGTCTTCTCCTTTCTCCATTTCCTACCACATATTGTGAGGTGGGAATGAGGGGCTTTTAGATAAGGAGACCTCTGTAATTCCCAGACATATCTTGTTTAATCTCGTGACCATTACACATCACAGAGTGGACTGATATCAGGATATGAGACTGGATTCATGTCCTTCCTTCGGCCCACTCTATTGTCTAGTTACTCAGTGGACAGGAAGAAAAGCAGGAGGGGGCAAGCTCTATCGTCTGCATTTTATTTTGACTGTCGTCTTGTAGCCGTTTGTAAAACAATATACATGATGCGATTCAATCCCACCTGACACCACAGCAACAATTGACAGACTACAAAGAACTGTGAGCCCAAAGTCAGACTAGTGACCTAATAATCCAATGTGAGTCGTGCTCACTAAACCTAAAGCACAGCTAGATAGATTTGAATAAACTCATCATAGTCTATATTGTATACTGCAAAATGATTACCTGCATTTGACTGTCTAGATTGTCAATTAAATATAGCCCATCCATTTTACAGAATGAGAGGCAATTGTGGTGCAGTGTTCGGTCCCTTCAGAGCTTTCTGCTCTGAGACTACGGTGAATGACTGGTGTGACAAAGCTATTAGCTCCCACAGTAAGACAAGAACAGTCTCAATCAGCGGACTGCGTATTTTCAGTATAGACAAGAGGGAATTAAACTACAAATTGAGGATAAAGGCAAACCAATGTCATCATTATCTACAGATTAAAAAGAATGAGAACACACATCCTGGTCCCACTCCACACAAAGAAAAAGGTGGCACATATTGAAAACTGACCAGAGGAAATTACATTCCAGAGAAAAACATTAAAGTATGGATTATTGAACCGTTTTTACTCCCTCTCTTTCTGTCTCTCGTTCACTTTCTCTCTCTCTCTTTCTGGTCACTGAATGGATCATTAGCTGTCAGGGCCCTTGAAACCATACCCCCAACCCTGAACTCCCATTCCTGCTCGCCTCTAAAATATTCATAAGGACAATTAGGAGTTCCGATAAGGCGAGTACGGAGGGCTGGGGGGCGAGCGGCAGAGAGGGCAGGATGTGCCAGCAGGACGTCTGTTCTGCAACACTCTATACCCAGACCACAGACCTGTCCTCATCAATCTGAGACACAGCAGCCTCCCTCTTTGCCCCCAGTCAGGCAGGGGAAGGTGGCATGGTGCCAGCTAACCCCCAGTGCTCCCCCCCGTCCACCCCCCTCCTCCACCCTATCCCAGCAGGCTTTGCTCTGTCCTCGCCCCTGGGCAGGAGGGATTGGCCGCACAGCACGCACAGTGGGAGGAGAGGGCCACAAGGGCAAGCTGATTGTTGCACTAGCTAACACACAGAAGCTGCCGTGCACAAAAAAGAGGGTCTCATTTTAGCCGTTCAGCCCACAAGGTCATTTACGAACACAGAGGGTGGACTCATGGCTTGTGGGTCTGAAGATCTTAACCATAACTAGTATCACTGTTGCTCCATAACTAGATCAAACCAAATTAGGTCAGCTCAACATCTGACCTATTTCATGCTGTTCGTACCACAGATATGTCAGGTATGCGGTTGAGCAGCTATACATTAATTATTGTTAAATGTCAGCTGCCACATTGCTAATGCAGCAAAACTAAGTAATTACTATTAATTCTGTTAAACTTCGGTAGATATCTCTGCAACATGACACAAAGACAACTTGACATCTTTGTCAGAGCTGCTACTTTTTCACATTCTCTCGACAATGCCAGTTAACTTTCTGTGCTTTTAACAAAAACTGCGGCTACACTTTGCAAATTTCTAATTTAGTATAAATTAGCCAATTTTTGTGACTCACTACAACATTTGCATTTGTCTGAGCACACACTACTTGTAAAAAATAATAGCTGCTAAATTTCAGGGATTTTAGAACTTTTTGAGCTAATGAGCAAAGTTTCAAAGCTTTATTCACTACCCTCTTCACTACTTTTTTTATGCAATCTGCTGGAAGTTGTGAATAACTAAAATAGAGAAAACTTCTTTAAGTTTTATAAGATATGGAGAAAATACATTTTAATGTATGTAAGATCAAATGTTACATACTTTAGATACCAATATTGATCACTAACAATCATAACATAGAAAAAGTACACTTTAAACAAAGAAATATTTTCAAACTTTTTAAGGGGCAACTTAGAATAATCGTGCTATGTAAAAGTCAAAAAGTAAAAGTCAAACTTAATGGCCATATCAATTTGTTGGCAATCTGTTGACAAAAAATGGAGCAGATTTATTTTTCTGTTAGTTTTAACAATGGAAAAGAAGAAGTGTGTCATACATCTTTAGTTCTGTGAAAGTTGATGCTTGAAGTACATGAACTATTTCTCCACTCAGGAGGTAAAATTCAAAGACTGTCCTTACAAGTTGGTTTAAATGAAGTGCCCCCTTTAAAATGTCCGTGTAAGTAGTTTGTCAAACAAGTTTCACAATTGTCAACGCAACACTTGTTCTAAGAAACTCTTAAGTTTGGTATTTTACAAACATCTTCAATTAGAAAACCAGAAATGTTTTATGAATAAGAATTGAGAAAATAAATCAATAGCAGAAAAATGTTATTCAGCTCAAAAAGTACTAATATATTTTCACAGTTTGGTTAATATACTGTTGCGTTGTAAAGTTCCAGATAAAGAGCGCATCTAATTTTAGTGCTTTGAGTATTAACTCATTAGCATCAGTGGAAATTAATGTTTAATATAAGGCATCCTGGCTTGTGGTCTTTTGTTGTTGTGTCTCCTTTTATTATATGCTCTCTAAGAGACCCTCTATTCAAAATGAGACATATGTAACATAGTTGAGAGGGTGGAAAAAAGCTCTGACGTCAATGAGGTAGGACATGTGCTAAAAGCAAAAATCTCTTAGCAGTAACCTGGTAACAAGCATCACACACCGGAGAGCAGAGACATAATAAAACAATGAGATGAAATACATGATAGGTTTAAAACCAGTACTTACTTGGTAATGGAGTTAAGCGATTTAGCAAGTTAAAGGAAAACTGCTGTATACAGAACAACATCCCATATAAACAGCAGGGCACTATAGCAAGTTTGATTCAATAATTAAGCTTTCACAGTTTGAAACTCAGAGGCAATTACTCACAGGAAACAGAGGAAAAACATCACAGAATAGTATGTGATGTACTCGCACGAACATTACCACAACTGTTTCATTACACTGAGAAATCTATAAAAGAGGACTGGTGACCCTTTTTCACTAAAAGCCCAGAGGAAAAGGAGTCCTTGTCCTATAAAAAGGGGCACTTTGAAACCCAGCATGTTGCTCACTACTGAACCACTAATACTGCTTCACTCACTGTGGCAACTGAAGACTTTTCATACAATTCTCACAAGACTACTCTATAGGAGATGACAGCAGAGGTGTAGACTGGAGTCATAGTATTTCACATAACTTTGACTCAAATCACAAATATGATGACTTTATATTTGACTACACAATTTCAAAAAGAGGACTCGCAACTCAGCTTGAACTTAAACACACATGACTCGTGACTTAATTTGGACTTCAGTCTTAGACTTCAAAATACTTGATACCTTCACCTTAGCTACATGTAAAACAGTGTTTGAAAAGTGCACCACAAATGACTGATTTTCTCTTTACTCCCAGCAGGTTGATGCTTTATTCCTCAGATTAACTTTGTTTAAACCAATCAAACAGCATCCAGTCAAGTTTCAGGAGAGAACGATTATGAATTAATATTATATTACTGAGCTCCAATTGAAAAAAAAAGACTACAGATGACATTGCTCTTGTACAAAAACTGTGTGGTCAACCAATAGGTGTGAAAAATGTGCAAATAAGACACAACAGACGGAGACACAACAGAAGAGCAAGTTGCACAAAAAAACAGAATCAAGGCTCTGTTGTTGAAAGGCCATTACATTTGGTGAGAAGTGCATTGGGACTTGTTTAGGACTTAAAACTTGACTTTCAACTTGAGAGCAAAGACTTCTGACTTGCTTATTAGCAGCAGAACAATAACCTGCTCCCACCTATGATTTTAAGGTGCAATGTTGTGTGCCAAGAAGAGAGTAATAACAATTTAAATGGACTGCAGGAGATTGTCTTCCTATCTGTAATGAAGGCCATAAGCATTATTACAAGATATACAGAAAGCATAAAAATCCAAAAGCCATGTTAAACTTTCAGATTAACTAATGCATGCAACCATCTTAATGCACTGTTCAAAGCCTGCATTAAACGACAAACAACTTAAAGCAATAAGTAAGTATGTCTGTGGAGATTCTCAGTCATCCAGGTCATGATTATCTTGAAGAGTCATTAAGACAAGGCAACTGGACTCT
>JAQMCX010000050.1:13159658-13176447 GCA_029814765.1 Acanthurus leucopareius | reverse complement strand
GGATGAGAAGTGAAACGTCTTCCCAACAAATTTCAACAGAGTCCAGTTGCCTTGTCTTAATGACTCTTCAAGACAATAAGTAAGTAGATTTTATCTTCTTATCCAGTATCTCTCTACTCATAGGTGCTTATTACACAACTGAAACCACCATAACTGCAAGTAACGTCAGTGAAGGTATTCCTGTGGTTAACAAAAATAACTCCTCTCTCTGTTTTCACAACATTCGTGAAGTTTTTTATCTTTCACATGTCCAGCTGCACTAGTCTGAAAATAAACGAACAGCCAGTGTGTTTGGCCCGAAGGTTAAATGCTTGCTCTCAGGTATAAAAAACTCTGTGCACACAGGAAAAAGGAAGTAGCTCATCTTCACAAGTCGGTGTGTTTGTATGAGCCCCAAATAAAGATGCGGTAATAGGATTTCAGACACACAAATTAATGGCTGTTCACTCTATTACTTTACCATCCTCTCTAGAGACAATAGACTGACTGACAGGCTTAGTATTTGCAGTAATTGGCAACATACAGAGAATACTTAAAAGGAAACCACTGAGTAATATCATATGAGATTGCACATATCCATTATTTTTTAAGTTTCTATCGGACTAATCATACTCAAGGTAATATCATCATATTTAAGAAAAACAACTGTACTGTATGTAACCTACAGTCAAAATGAAATTTATATAAAATCATTTTAATATCACTCCAATAAATCACAGGAGATCATGAGTGCATGCACTTTTTTCTGTAATATTAAAAATGGCCTGGCAGAAATTTTCACATATATTGAAAAGCCCTGAAAAATCAACATCAACCCAATAAGTCTAAGTCAATAGCGATGACATTTGATTTAGCTTAAAAGGGATTTCTCATCACTGCTGCCATGAGCTCTATGGTGAAACACCAAAAAGGAGGAATATGATGACATCATGGTGCAGAGAAAGCAGATGGATAATGGCAAAGAGTCAGAGTTAGGTATCAAGTGTAATCGAGACACGACAATGTCAATATATTATATTAATGAAAAAATTTAAATTGGCTACATTTGTCTAAAATAGCCTAATTTATACCTACCTCGAGACAGACAGACACCATCCAGGTTAGAGTTTGTTTAAGTTTCCACTTTTTGCCTTTTTTTAAGTCTGAATGCAGTCAATATCTAAGATTTTTAATCAGATTATTGATTGAAATATTTTTTTGAAAATATGCTCTGATTTCAGATTTTGTTGTTGCTTTGAGAGTGCTGCTCTCCCTCTGAGCCACTGTAAATAGACCGGCAAATGATAGATAATGATGTAGATAATTACAAAAAAAAAAAGAATGAGCAATTTGACCGGGCAGACAATAAGAAATTGTGGATATTTCCAACTAGAATAATGACTTGCCACAAGTGTAATCTCCTCCAGATGCAAACTGTTTGATTAACTTGCTATTCTATGTTTCTTGAAATGGCAGCTCACTGATTTGTGGAGTAAAAAAAATAAATAAAACACTAAGAACACAAGCATGTTCCTGTAAAGGTCTGAGTCACTAACCCAAACCAAAAAAACAGACTATAGTGCAGACAGGAGCAGAGCATCAGGTTCACAGCCATAGATCAGAAGTTCAGTAAATGGAGGAGAAAGCCCAAACTCAGATGATGCACCTCTCTGAACTTCAATAAATAATCTTAACATCTGAACATAAAGTTGAACAGACAGGGTACCAGTCTTAATTCTGATCATTAATGCAAAGTAGGATGGCCCCAACAAAATTAACTGAGTTTAGACTTTCCTGAGAAAATGGCACTGTTACAAAGAAAGTGATGTAATGTTCCTGTTAATGACCATATCAGGGTTTTTTTTCCTGCACATATAAGCGTTCAAAAGCCGCAGACACAACGACAAAGTCGGCAAACAATACATGTAAAAATACATGTAACTTCATTAAAACAGCTAGCTTTCACTGGCCTCATAAATAAATATCTAAACTACAGCTCAAAGTCAAATATAATACTATGAATAATTTAATATTATAGAATTTTGCTCATTTGATACAACAGATCTTTTCTAGTGGTCAACAGAAACATGAACTCTTTGAAAAATACAAGACTGTATCAACACTAATATATGCTTATAAATTGTAG
Organism: Acanthurus leucopareius; assembly: GCA_029814765.1. Lineage (NCBI taxonomy): Eukaryota > Metazoa > Chordata > Actinopteri > Acanthuriformes > Acanthuridae > Acanthurus > Acanthurus leucopareius. Next base: position 13,174,322 of record JAQMCX010000050.1, on the reverse strand, counting down.
TAAGTTAAAAACATGTGAAATGAATTAACTTCTTTTTACAAAAATGGATAACCTTTAAAATAATTTTTAATCACTGTAACTTAAAATCTGCTTCACTGTGTTACAGGTTGTTTTTGATTACAACCCACACATTTGCATGAAAAATTAGAAAAAAACACATCAAAACTTAAAAAGTGTGTATAATATTACTTAAGAACCAAGGGGGGTCCATAAGATCAAATCCTGTTATCATTTTTTACTGATATAAAACACACATTACAGTATTGTGTAAGGCAGAAATTATATTTTAAAAAATAGACCTAATACCATGATGTGGTCTTTGCATGTGTACCTCTCTACTCAGGTGGCAATGTGATGTCCTGTAAGGTTTTTCTGTCTGGTACCTCTTTAAAGTGCTTCTTTGACCGTATTAAGTACATTTTTAAAACATAATGTATGTATAATGTATTTGTAATTAAGACAGTTAAACATACATGAATCAGTTATATAAGTTGGAGAGTACATTTGGCACAGACTTGTGTCCAGTTTTGAATTAACGCTGTCTGTTTTTGTCATGGAGAGTTGGCCCAAATGAACAACAGTCCACAAACTCTAAACTACTGAACATGTGAAAAATGAATCATAAATCTGGCACAAAAATGGATTAAGGAGAGAAACTTTTTTCCTATGAATCTTGTCATGTATTTTCTAACTTCTTTTGAGTTATCAGCAGGTGTGCAAATATAAAACTGGACAGCAACTTGTATTTAGTTAATTGTTTGAGTTAACTGATATAATGATTAAATTGCAGTTGAATCAGACATTTTTTTCTTTGTGTTTGCAATAGTGAATTCTAAAGGAAACTACGTTTGGAGTGGTGAATTATAATATTTCACATGAGAAAACTATGGTTAAAATACAATGGAGCAGCTTAAAAAAATATATATATATTTTATGCTATGTAAGATAATGCTTGGTACACCTCAAGATGTCAGATGCTAGATACTAGAAATCATTTCAATACTGTGGCAACAGTGGTGTAAATCAAGCTTATACATTTTACGAAGCTGTGCAGTCAGAAATCTGAAGTTTTATGACTCAGTACGTAAAAATTGGCAATTTAAAATTGTAACATGCTACATCAGCAGTAACAGGAAATGGGCTTTCACATGATAAATCATTGAGAATATCTGGTCTTTTAAGGGGAAAATTCTACCCATCAGCCATCTCACATGTCAAGGTAATACTCAAACTTCAATGTCACAAGATAAAGTATTTTTCCAATAATATATCATGATCACAACTTGTATTTTTATAGCAACTTCTTAAAACAAATCGCCTTTCACTGACAATATATCTGAAGGTAGAATGTCGCAAAATAACACCAGCTACAGGTGAAAAAAGTTTCATGTGTTGGAAAGTTAGAATGTTAAATTATGCAAGCTCAACTTTCAACTGTTTTATGCAACATTTTAGCATTAAAATACCTAAAAGTGACAATATTATTGTATCACATTTTGTTGAAATGTTGATTAAAATTATTTTAGATGTTTCCGACATCAAACTCTGAGAAATCTGTAATTTTATTTATGGTTTCACTTTGTCGCTTGTCGCTAACTCTCAGGGTAACACCAGTCAGAGAGAGAGAGAGGAAGGAAGTCAGCAAACATGAAAAACACTTTAATACATCACTTGGTACGTAAACATTTCTGACAGAGTAAGTTAGATAGATTTTCACCTGCAGTAGTGGCTGTCAAACAAAGAAATAAACAAATTCTATGATCCCATGCTACATCTTTTTTATTATGTTAATTGAGAAACCTCTAGCAGCAGAAAACACAAACTGTGTGTATATCTATATTGATATCAGCTTGGATATAAATCCCTATTGCATTACTTGTTTACCATGATTTCCATACAGAAGATCTGTTAGTTTTACCATTTAATTAATGTGAATGTAATAATCAGTCTTTCAATACATGTTGTAATATGATCAACGAGCTAGAAAGCTTTATACTAGCAATAATATAGCTACTATAATAATACTGCATTAGAGAACACATTAGTAGTGACAGTTTCCTGTGTGCCAGCCAGAGCCTCATTTGACCATCCTGTTATGTTTTTGTGTCACAATTATAAATACACACCCAGGACAAGCTGCCTCTGCTAATCAGAGTAGTCTCACCGGTGTGCTTTGATATTCAAGGATTTGTGCTTACTGTTAAAACAGACACAAACAAGCTGCGACAAATTCCAGAGTTGAAAGAGTACTGTTCGACTAAATATTTGCATGGCTAAAGCTCATTTCTCACAGGAGTATCTGATCAGAAAACCTGCTGATGAAGAATCAGACACAAATTTAAAATGCAAATTGTGTCTTTGTTCATGTAAAGTTGATTTATCACAATGGCTATGCCAGCACAAAAACAAATAAGGTAAAAAAAAAAAGTTATGATTTCACATTCAGAGCCACATAACCTGTTCAAATATTAATTTGTTAACCAGTTAGCTTCAGTTAGCTGCAGTAATAAATGCATTTTTCTGTTTTAATCTGAGGAATATCACTTTTTCAGATCTTTTATCTGTCCTTTCAGATGTAAACCTGGAGGTGTCCTTGTCAAAAAAGTAAAGAAACATTTCAAAGATAAAAGAAAAGCTTTTTCAATTATACTTATCAATGTCTATTTTTAACACGTCTGTAAAGTGAGAGCCGTCTTTGAGTGAACTGATATTCCATTATTCTTTTAATTACAAAAAATCTGATTTATTGAGCGATGGTTTTGAACAATTTTTTTTCTTTTTTTTTCATGCTCTTTTATCTCCTCCTCACCCCCACGCACCCACACCCACCCCACCCCCATCCGTTTCCCCAGCTTCCATTTCCAGTGAGCCACCAGCAGGAGGATAATTGATCAATCATGCTAATTGAAGAGTCTGGACATCTAGCCCACCATAGCAGATGTGCCAATTTGCATTCATTAAGATAGAAATGAGTCTTAATCACTGCTTAGCCTTTGATTGACAACATAAACATCCCCTGTTTGAAACTACTGGTACCCATAGAGCCCAAAGCACTGTGAGGGATTTAATCCATAACTGGTGATAAAATGCACTTTTCTTTCTACTTTGTTAGTCACTGAAATTTCACTTTTCTCTTGACTCTTGATTTATTGATTGTAGCCATCCATAAAAAATTAAGAGGAGAGAATGGGACATAATAACAAATTGAGGATCCTTCATAAATAGCTTTTGTTACAGTAAAATTCTACAAAGGGGAGTCATGAAATTTACAAATAAAGTAGAAAATAGGTGTGACTCAGATGAAAACACGGAGCTTGACATTCAGTAATGGTCAAAATTTACATAGCTTGTTGAATGATTAATACAGCCCCTCTTATACTGAATAGCTGATAGAGATCTTGAAATAAAACCTAATGGAAATAACCTGATAATTTTATGCTCATTTCCTCTCACTGTAGTGGTCTTGTGAGAGGAGGCGTTCCTTCATAAATAGAGAGGGAATTGTGTGTTTTTCCCAAGTCACATTAACAAAGGCCGCCCTTCTTTATTATGAAGAAGATAGGCTGAATTTCCCTATGAATGATCTTCGGTTGTTTACTCTTACAAATCACCAGAGTAAAGGACATTTAAAAGGAGCAGTGAAAAGTCAGCGCTTTGCATACGGTGCAGTCCAGTTATTTACAATTACAAGTCACTAGTACTTGATGAAAATTGCATTCTCAAATTAGGTTAAACCTAATTCACATATTTTATAAGATTACAATAAAGTGTTGACTTGATGTTGGTTCAGTGCTTTCAAACGTGGTTAATCCTAATGTATACTATATACTTTAAATGTACTGAATTGCTCAAAGAGGGAGGACAGTTAAAATGAAGCCTGTGAAGTTACTATCTGATTTCAAGGTTTCTTCTCAAGACACGGTGATCTTTGTGTGTGTTGCAGAATGGTGTGAGGTTATAGTGGAGCATGAGCAAAATCTCATTAGCTCCACTAGCGGAGAGGGGAGGAAGAGTAAATATTATTAGATTAATCTAATGACTAACGGCAGCATTTTCATTTGTGGTATAAACAGAATTCAGTCTGAAGCACAATAGGAACGACACCATACAGCCTTCAGTCATGAATACTCTGCTCGTTTCACAATAACACAACCTTATTAAATGACAAATTTATTATGCATACTACTCCTCTACATTACGAAAAGAGAAAGACAGAGCTATCATGAGCCTCAAAAGAAATTTTTACTGTAACAATGCTGTTTTTTATGCACCACAAAAACAAGAGTGCTGGGGTATTTATTATATGACTCTGAGCAAAAAATAAATGATGTTTTTACAAAAAAAAAAACAGGAACATTTAAAAAAAAAATCTGTGATAATTGACCTTTAAGGTTTAAAAATGAAGAGTAGTTTGTGTGACACACAGATTTCATACAACAATTCAATTGTTGCCTGGAGTGTTGGTAAGGTTAAGACCATCAACACATGCAGACACACACACCTACACACACGTAGAAAAAAAATCTAAGCCTACTGCTCTGCTTTGGACTGTGAGCCAAGATTGAGACAAAGTCCATAGCCCTCCACTGGGTTATCAAACTGTGGCCCAGGCATGCATCCATCTGTGGAAAACATGGAGACTGTTCTCCCACACTGCACAGCTAAGCCTTTATCTACAGATGGTACCACTGAGCAGGAATGTGACCTTTGATTTAGTTTCTCTCACGGAACGAGCATCCCAGTGAAAAGTGGAAGAGGGTTTTTCTGGCTTCCCAAACTGGACAAATGAGCACATGATTGTTTGCAAGGCAAAGATTGGTTTAACACAATTTAAAAAACTTAGATAAGTGTCCAGTGTAAGTGTCCTCATGTGAGGCCCATTTTAGTGGATAAATGGGGTGGGGGGGTGGGGGGTTTCTTCCCAATAATACAAATGCATCAGCTCCACTATGTAGTGTGCAAGAATCTCTCCAGCTTTATGGAAACAGGCAGGAGGGGAAACAGCTCATATTAGATCTTAAACTACAATCAAGTCATAGTTTTATCAAGATAATCAACCACCTTGGACATCCGCTCCCCGACTGAATAGTTGGTTTGTGTTGTTCCTGTGATGTGGACTGGGTTAGTTACTTCTGCTCTGCTTCTTCATTTCTGAACTTTGACCATGTAGCCAGCAGGCAGAGGGGGATTTGTGCATATCTGCAAAGATGCTGGCCCCAGTGAGCGGGGACAACAGCGGCTTGTTCTCGCCTTTTGTGCAGCGGGGCAGCTTCCTCGAGAGTAGCCAGAAGGGCTAAGTAGGAAAACGGCATGGGATCACAGGCTCTACATTATGCACAATGTACAGTCCAATTACACCATGCTGTCAACATAAACACACTGGTAGACCACAGATATATGTGATAAAACAACCTGAGGTGAATGACCCCATAATGATTCTAAGTATGGAACACTGTTGTGTTGACTAGTTTAAAATAAGACAGCTTCCAGAGTCAACGGCAAAAACAAATTTGTGGTCAATGTTACGTAAGAAAGGAATGTATCCATGTATTTTTTATGCAGGTGAGCCCCCGCTCTGCTCAGAGGGACCCTGATGGAGGAGTGACTGCGTGCGTCTACAGGATGCCAAAGCACTTCTGCAGCTCTGCCAAGCAGGTAATTCACAAGCAGCAGCAGCATGAATAAAAGATAATGGGCCACAGCTGACTCCTTTATGCTGCATGTAATTTCACTAATTCCGCCAAGTGAAAATCTTTTCCAAAGCTGGGATTCTTGAAAAATCTCAATCGCACCCATCTTATACCCTTAATGTCTCTTAATTGGGTCCCAGTAAGAAAAAAAACTGCTATATGTTTTAGTGGGCAGGTGGCGGTAAAAGTATTGCAATGCAGCAGTTTGTATTGCCTACTGAAAAAAAAATATCTCAGTGTACAAAAAGCTAGTGTAAGTGTATTTCAAATAACAGCTATAAAAACAAATGGGCACCTTTATTCTAGCTTCTTTTTTTCGTTTTATCAATGGGCATTAACATACATTGTATACGCTGTCATTTAGTCAGACCGGAGTTACTCGCCTCTTAAAGCAGATCTTGAATAAGCTGAGGAACCACACGTGTGCCAATGAAAGATGTTTGGAACAGGATGTATCCCTAATCATTCTCATTTACTGTGGCTTCTACACTTTTGGCTGACAGTTTTGTATACTGGCATAACAAGTGGCTTACTCTTCCGCTAGTCGCCGGGCATGCAGGAGCTGCCAGGAAACCCGAGTGCTTGTTGAGTTTTATAGAGCGGTATGGAATGTACGAAACACTGTATTTTCTATTTTCACTACACAGCCGCAGGCAAGCGGATGGTCTGGGATGAGGAGTAGCCAGAGGACTAAGGGCTGCAGGTACAATATCTATGGGAAACAGAGTCAGCAATAGTGGTCAGCAGCACTGTGTGCAGAGATAGGTTTTCCATGTCAGTTGATGGGCACAAGAGAAGCTTAACTTATCAAGGACTGCAGACCTCCTGTGCCCAATTTGAATGGTGACTGAAGGAAACTGTTACTTGTTCCTCACTCCTGTGTGTTTAAAGCATTAATCTTTGGGAGTTTCCAAGCTTATAAGCTTGAAGTAATCACAGAATACATATATTTTGTAGTAAAATCCAAATCCAATACTAAAATAATAAATTTAGCCTCACTAGAGTAAATCTTAATATAAATTAAGTTTAGAGAATCATACACTCAGTCAGTCACTCACCTCTACAATGTCGGAGTTGGTTCTGCTCTCATGGGGTTCGTTGTACTCTGTGTATTTCAGCAACACTTTGTCCATGTCTGTGCTGGCATACTGGAACAGTTTGTTGGAGCTGTTGAAAATGATGAGGGCTATCTCACAGTCACACAGTACGCTCAGCTCGTAGGCCTTTTTCATCAGGCCAAACTTCCTCTTTGTGAAGGTAACCTGAGAAACACACAGAAAACAAAAGAATGCATTACAGAGAAAAATAGTTTAAATTTCTCTATATCAGTTCTAAAGATGATAAAATTAGAGGGGGAAAAAAATGTACAGTTTGGCACAATTGTAAATGCTAGTTTGGTATTATTGTTAGAACAGAAAGCCATGGTTTATTTCTCAGATCCATGTTTATTGTAAAATTGTCAGTGATGAAGAATTCACATCTTTACTTTACAAAAATGGCAGCGCCACAATGAAAAGATATCTAATACAAGTGAAAGTCTAGTATTTGAGTAAAAGGAAAAAAGTACCATACGCAAAAACTACTAAAAGTATCACAGGTTAAGATATTCATTATGAAACATATAATTATTAATTAATCATTGGCATATTTTTTCTTCTGTATCAACATAAAACCAAGATCCTAAATATTGTAGATGGTACGTTTGGAGCTTGTATTTTCTATTTTATCTACTGTCAGCTACCTCAATGAATCACATTTTATTACCTCCTGTTATGTTTTGTACATATTTTAAAAATCTTAATGTGCAAGATTACAATGGCTGTCAGATACATGAAGCAGTAAAATACAAAACTTCCTTCTGAAAAGTAGAGCAGTGGAAGTCACAAGTAGCGGTTCTCAAAGTACAACTATCTGAAAAATGTCACTGAGGAGCATTAATGAAACAAATATTTCCATCCATGACAACTGGGTGGCTACTTGCCCTAAATAATACCGAACAGTTGTTTCATGCTGAAAATAGCATGAAATTACAGTACTTACAGTCTCATTATATCACAACAATGTTACTGTAACCAAGGTGACAGGTAACAAGATTATTCCTCCTTTAGGAATGATTGCAATGACATTGTCGATGTCTGAAATGTGTAGTTATCGGGACAGAGGTCAGGGTTAGAGGCACGAGTCAGCGAGCTGAGTCAGAGCTTTGGCAACAACAGGGGTCCATACATTACTGTAGCCCCTGACTCCATATACGGAAAGCTATCTCTGTAGTGCAGCATAAGCCTTGTAACATGAGCCCTCAGATGGGACTTCAGGTCATACATCACTCCAATGGTAACGCAACCCTCTCTGCAAAGTGACTTTATGTCCTGTATCTCTGCAGCTCTGCCTCTGTGGTCACTTCAGACCCATACACACATGTCATTATGTTACACCACCTCTTTACAGTATGCTATAGTCATTTCTCAAGCTGAAAACATCACTCACAAGAAGGGAGGACAGAAATACAGCTTTCTGTTGGTTTAGTAATGGCTGTTTGCTGAAAATAGCTTTAAAATTTGTATATTTGAAATCACAGCTTCAGATTTATGTGTTTCCTAAGTGCATGTCTCTCTGTTAAATGTGTATAATACAACGTGGCTCGTGAATGTGCGAGTGAAAGCTGTGCTTGGAGCCACAGAGGAGTGCATGTGTCTGTATTCTCCATCAGTTTCACTGACCTACTAAGAGAGGAGTTGAGCAGATGAGCTGGCTTTGTTCAACTTTAATTGGTCACAGCTTGCGGCTATACCCTCATTTTAACTGGTATAATGCAGTATAATCCTATGTGTTGCATAGTGTCTATGTAACTGCTGAGGCTGTGGGGTCACTCCAACTGTGATAAATGAATTTCAAATCTTCCACACTACAGGTAATTACACGGGACCATTATTCTCGCTCTAGACATGGAGGAGCCTGTCCTCTTGTCATTTTCTATTCAGTGCGACCACGTTAGTCAAGCTCTTCATGACAAACCAAATTCTAAAATGCCTTTTTTTTAATGACCATGTTTAAATACAGGAGAAGCTGGATCAAATGACATGTTTCCTTGCAAAATCCCAGACACATAAAGCCTTTGAGACAGTTTGGTGAAGCAGAAAAGGTGGTTTTGTGCGAGTCATTCTGACGATTTCCTCAAGGTGGATTCTTGCATGGAGGTAGTCCATGGGATTTGATTTGACCAGCCTCGGGCATCGTTAAGGGCACCTGCAGTTCTAACCAGCTGATACCAGTCTCCTCTGACTAAACAACAGGGCTGCCCACTCGCTCATTTACCTGCTTGCATGTTTGTTTGTGTACCTAACCGACTGGAAAGCAGGGACTGTGATGGGGGGAAATGATTAACAAATTGTATGCTCTTTAGCAGATGAATGTGGCTGTTAAGCCATGGAGATGTCACCTTTCAGCAGGAAGCCCAGGATGAGACGCTGAGCGAGGACTTTGTTCCACCTGGATGCGTGGCAGAGTGCTGAGTGCAGGGCTGCTGACCCAGGCACCGTTTCATTTCAACCTGAGCAGCAGCACTGAGACTTGGTCCTTTCCCCAGCCAAAGACACAGTACCTCTACAAAACCAGCGGCTGCTCACAAAGCCATTAAATGTGATGACCACATTAATCTTCTGTACTTAAACAGTTATCTTAAATAGGAGGAGAAGACAGCCATTTCATACAGTCTTGCCCCATTTTTCTCCTTTTGTTGGAACATGTATGAAGTCCTGCTTGACTTGATAAGTCATGACACAAAATGGATCTGTTCTTAAAGACTAGCATATACAAATACAACCTTCCTCCACCCCCAGCTTTTGTGGAGTGACTGGTGAGACAGTGGAAAACCACAGACATCCTTGAGGTCAAGTGGGAGGTTCACTGACGGAGCTTTCCTATGGTTCACCAAATCAAAGACACCCACAGAGACTCTCTGTGTGGTTTGAAAAATGTGAGTCGCTCCTATGAGATGAAGCATGCATGCAGTCTATGTCCCTGACTAATTCATGTAAGTCACAATGACAGGATTAGCCTCAGTATTGTAAAGCCATGTTGCACCAATGTACCAGTGCTTCTCACAGCTGTTCTGAGAAATAAAAATGTCAGAGCAAAAGAGAAGGAAGGCCGAATCTAAACTTACAATAAACTGGAGGGGCTCCAACTTTCTCTGCTTTTGATAAGGTCATTATAACAGCTCAAACAATACCAAGCAGATCGGTGACTGTACTAGCATTTCATTTAGACTGTGCCTGACCTTTTAAGAAGCTCTCACAATGTCAGCTGAGGTGGTGATTCTGATCTAAATTCACACTTTCTTCAATTCCATCTTCTTCCCTTCTTCTCCTTTTATTTTTAAATTTTAATTGAGCTTGGTAATCTATTTTTTCTTCCTTTGGGTTTCTATCAGTTTTACCTGTTTTCCGGCACACTCCCGAGGCTGTAAAATTGTGTTTTTTTTAGCTGCGCTCTGCAAGATGTTTCTGTACAAAAATCATACTGGTCAAAATTTGCACTGCAGCATGGACAACCATGCCACACCTCTCTAAAAGACAGCTTAAATTGACCTTTTTTACCTAAATAAAATTCTGAAGTGGTAACTAAAGCTTGAAATTCAAGAGACGATAAAAAAATCTTGAAGTAAACATATTAAGTTAACAGATTCAACACAACAACTGTGTCAAATGTAGCTATTTGTAATAAAAATTTTAAAAATTACAAGGTTTGTCTTAGAATAGATGCATCTAAACCTGTATCATAAGCATATGTGGCACACTCATTTTTTGTTTTGAAATCTTCAATCTTTCACAAATGAGACAAGGCCAAAGAAATCTGTAAAGCATATAACAACATATGCTCCAGCAAACCCAGACACATACACACACACATCCGCACAGAGTTTATGTGTCAATCATCGGGTCTATCAATGTCTATCCTCAGGCAGAGGTGTCAAGATGACAAACAAGACATCTGGGACTCTGACTGCAGCTGTGACTGGGGCATGGCAAGAGATGCTTGAGTCACTAACACCTTCAGAGGGGTGAGGAGCTAGCGGCCTTATTAGAACCTCATGTCACCTCTGACGGCCCCCATGGCAGACATGAGAGTGGGTCTGAGAGTCAGAAAGGTCTGGCACCAGCTGGCAGAGTGACCCAGGCCCTGTGGCTGCTGCCCTGGCTATGCAGTGACAGAGTGTGTGGGCCTGGGAGACAAGCCATGGCCACCGCAACTGTCTGCCTGGATCAGCTCTCACTGGGAGAAGGGACGGCCCCAGGACCCCTATGTGGACAATTGAGGGTGCAAGGGCCTCGTCCACTGGGTGGGATTGACCTTGAAACCTACAGTAGCTTTGACAGCTCCTGTTTAGTTGAGAGAGTGACATGCTAGTTAACAAAATGTAAGTAGTGTTTCCCAGATATATTTCTAATCATTAACAAGAATGATCCAGTTTAAACATAATTGGTTTGTTCAGTTAACTGTTGCCATAAGTGACAGAGTGCTGTGTTGATAAAATTAGAAGTAATTATTCATTATCTAAAAGTCTGAGCATTTTAGTGATGCACAACAAGGTGCAACATTTCTGTAACACTCAATGCCAAAACTAAAATCACCATCGCACAGTCATATTTTTTCTGCTTCAGTGCAGTTTTTATGAAAACTACACATTGTCTTGAACAATGATAAAATATGCACTGGCTGCCACATTTAACAATGTTTCTCTGTTCTGTCTACGGTCAGTCAACAAGCTCTTTACCTGTCAAAAAATACTAACTACCGCTCAGAACTTCAGGAATAAGTGAAGGCTGAAAAACGGGAGGTATGTGCTATGTTGCTCCCTCGGGAGAAAGTGAGAGAGTGAGAGCCACACTGTGCCTACAGGCATCTGAAGTGCCAGAGCAAAATCCAAACTGAGCCACAGCAAGGGCGGGCAACCCTCCACCCAGCAGCAAAATCATCAAACTTTTAATGACTTGGGCAATTACCCCCAGTGAGCCTGCTTAATGGCATTCAGAGGACGTCACTGCATGCTGCTCACTAGGCTACACCAGCCTCTTCCCTACACTGACTTACAAAACTAATGTGGGTCCACCTTTCTCCACCAAAATCCCTTCTGTAGATCCATGCACACCATGACAGCTGCTCTGAGAAGTAGGCAAAATACCCTTACAATGCTCATTGAGTTCAACTGGCTGTGATGTTGTTATTCTATGCGGTTCATGAGTTTTGAACCTGTCAAGTCGAAACACAACAGACACATTTAAAGCCAACCTTCACTGGTCCATATGCTTCCACTGTAAGCCACTATATGTGTGAGTGTGCGAGAAAGAAAGAGAAATGATAAAAATGTGAATGTTTGATAATAGTGCATGATAAAGATGTGTGCATCTGTCTGAGACTCAAAGGCTAATTATTGCTATGAATAGTGTAAATGAGGAGAATCAACCAGGGAGGCGCTGGTGTTGTCTGGTTGTTATTGAGCATTCATTTGCAATCAGTGTGCCAGCCTGCCTGATGACTGTGTCGCTGTGTTGTAGGACCATCACTTATGCAGGGCATGGCTCTTTACCATCCTACAGTATGCATGACAGGACATCTGCTGCCTTCATACCTCATTCTGTGCACCTCCATAAAGCCACACAGCAAAGGCACACACTTTTGTGTGAACATAAAGCTGCATAAAAAAGGTCGATCTTACACACAATGTATGCAACATTAGTACAATGTTTTCATTTTTATCTCATCTCGCTCATCACTTTTGCATAATATACTTTATTACTCTGAATTATGTAAATGTGTCATTATACATTGTAAGTAATAAGTTGAAGGAAAATTAAAAAAAATATCAGCTTAGTTCACTGCCTGTCTCAACTCTGCACTCACAATTCCTGATAGATTGTGCAATTACAGACCTTCTCAGCCCTTGCCATGCTCTGTATTATAAATCCTGAAAGGTTAACAGCCCTCATAAAGCACTTGGAGTGATAATGCAAGGGAGCCCCGTTGTCCCCACACAACATCTCGAACAGCAATACTTTCTAATTAGCCCACTTAAGGACTTCTTTCATTTTAATGCTATGAGTATGGATAGCTAGCAGCGGAGCAGCGGAGATAAATTTTCAAATTGTCTCTAGACAATGGGGACCATATGCTAATGGCTATTCCCCCTTGGTTAGGAGCATGCCCCAGGGAGATGGCACTGTGTGCCTCGTGGCCCGGGCAAAAAAAAAGAAGGAAAGAAAGATACACAAGCATACATCAATTTATGCCAAAGCTTTATTTTAGCACAGAGGTCTATTGTCATAGTCGATTCTTTGCTGAGCCAGCTAAAACAAACTAAATGCAGGCTGAGGTGCCTGCATTCTGCTGATAAACTTGCTCACAAATTGTACAGTGAGACATTTAAATCTGATGCAAACACTCAACTTTGGGGGACAAATTTAATAATAAGGAACTTCTCTCTCTGCATATCCTGCTTTTGAATATATGCAGAGAGGGAAATTAAACAGCAAAAATGTCTTTTTCTCACTCTCTTTACATGTACAGCATAAAGAATGGATCACCTGAAGGGTAACTTGCTCACCTAGCAAACAGTTAACAACCTGATTTAGTGTGCAGATTTTTCTTTTCTTTTCTTTTATCCCTGATGTCACAGGTCATTGCATACAGTGTAGATAACAGCAATGAGCCATGAGATGATTCTTCTCCTGCCCTCCTGTCGGATTCCACCCAGAGCCAGGTGTTACTCTGATAATTGGCTCACAGTGTGGATTTTTGCTTTGCACTTGGCTGAACTGCTAGCCTTACAGCACAGTAAAACACAGAGACACAGTCGGCTTACAGATTGACTAGCATTGTTTCATATTAACAGTCTCAGAAGAGAAAGTGCTACTGTACCTCCATTATATTGCAGCGTGCAAAGCAAAAAGTTGCTTCACCTGTGATGCAGTGCAAATGATATTTTGTAGAGGTGTTAACAAGATGTTTTCTATTTTGCAACGGGTTCTACTTTGCATCTTTATTAATTGATATAATTTGTCAAAAACTTTGTCCATGCTTTAACAACTTAGCTCACAAATCACAGGAAGAATAGCTAAAAAAAAAAAAAAGGGCCTAGCCTTCCTGCTATAGATATCCAGACCCGTTATCCTTGTTTTCAAACAGACACAGGCTGTTTTGTACAGTGTTTTGCTGTTTAGGAGTTTATATTTAACGTGAACAGACAGAGTGAATTCCAGCTCTCTCCCTCTCTGCGGCTAGCCGGGACCAGTGTAGCCGAGGCAGAGAAGGGTGCTGTGTGTCCTGCTGACCCACCCTGCAAATGAGAGGGTGCTGTGGTGCAGTGGCTGCTCCTAATTACTACCAAACAGCTGCAAACACACAAGGCTACAGCAAAGGGGCCCAGCCGTATGGCCAGGCCAGGGGACAAGCCCTACAGTGTGGGGAGGCCACAGGCGGGCCGCTGTGCTCCTTGCTACCCTCAGTTCACTCCCACGCCATGAGGGCCCCGTTACAGCCCAGCGCTCCTGCTGCCTCATCAACTTCTCTGGCTGAAATTGCAGGGTGGCAGGGGAATCATGTCTGTAAATGCGACCGCACTGACAAAGAAATGTCATGGTCCCTGTACAGCTGGCTGGGACTTTGGGGAAGGAGGTATGTCTGTTTAGATCCATGCACACCATGACAGCTGCTGAACTCTAGTCAAAGGCAGGAAAATAAAAGAAGACTATAACCCTTTAGACAGGTACAGAGCACACTGTTTTCTCAGATATAAAAGAATAATACAGTAGTATCTTTGAAAAGCTCATTAATAAGACAATATGATATGAATATTTTGCATAAACTAAATTTGTACCTGTGAAAAGGTCCTCTTGATGCAAAAGATAGATAGATAGATAGATAGATAGATAGATAGATAGATAGATAGATAGATAGATAGATAGATAGATAGATA
>JAQMCX010000050.1:13000332-13159558 GCA_029814765.1 Acanthurus leucopareius | reverse complement strand
CCCCCCCCCCCCCCCCCCCCCCCCCCCCCCCCCGCCCCCCCCGCCCGGGGCCGGGGGGGGGCGGCGGCGCGCAGAAAGTTAACTTGACACTCAACAATGTCTCTTTAGGCACTTCAAAGCACCGGAGGGCTCTGTTTTCTGTTCTCAAGCACATTCAGAAAGTATGAGACCCACATGGCGTAAACCTTATCTCCTCTGCAGCTACACTTGGACTGCAGCTGAAGTCAATGAAAGACAATTCACACTTGCAGGGTAGCAGCTTTACAAGACTCACTGACTAGTTGAGTCTGTACATGATTATATGTGACATTTGGAAAATGACAATAAGAGCTGGTGACACAAAATCTCCAAAATAATCACAGTGATCAAAAGGGTTTGCTACAGCCAGCAACCAGATAGCTTAGCTTAGCATTAAGATTGGAAACACAGGGAAAAAGGTAGCTTGACAAAATATATCAGCCTGCATGTTTAAAGCTCACCAACTAACATGTTTTATCAAGTCTGTCTAATCTCAGTGTTTCTCTTATGCTGATTTTTTTTTGAATGTCTGCCACAATATTGACTGCCACATTTAAAATGTTTAAAACCTAACTTTACTGCATTAGATTCATTGAGTTCTTAGAGCTGTTTGCAGCACTTTGATTGCTCAACTCCTCCTCAGTTTTATCTGCAGAAAAAACAGCTGGGCAAAATTTTAAAAAGAAACAAACAAAGATCACAAATGGTTAGTTTAGCGAACACTTTGGTGCATATTCGTCAAAAACTGATGCATTAGAGTTAACTCTGATAAGTTAGTCTAACTGTGTTAACATAAAGCTGTCAATCTCTACCCAACCCTGCAAATAAGATTTAGCAAACATGTCAGGAGTCTTGTAAGGATAACTGCACCCAAGTGAGCCATCATGTGCTAAAAAAAACCTGGTTAAGCCAGCTATGGCTAGATTTTGATGCAGGTCTACTTGAGTTTCATTAGGCCTAACTGGTACTTTGAGCTGCTATAAAGAACAAAAAAATAGACAAAAATGGACACAAAATGGAAACTTGTTGTATATAGACTCTGGTGTATGGATAAAAAAATATATATGTATAATAGCAGTTAACTAGCTGGTAGATTTTCCTACTTTGGTATACAGCTGAGCTTGGTTTCTACCTTGTTTGTAATCTTTGTGCTCAGCTAAGCTAACCAAATAGTGGCTGTATCCTGATTTTTTACCACAAAGACCTTTGTTTCAAGTACTGTCACTAAATTAATTTACTCTGAATATGTTCAGATAGAGTGGCCCAGACCCTTGTTAACCTAAAAAGAAACCCATCAAATAGAAACCTTTCCCTGGGTGCAGAAACACAGCAGCAACATTTCCTTACTCTTTCTGAGCTGACCTACTCTGATGCCAGCTTTGCTCTGAGAATGATTAAGAGAGGACCCAGCCTGGGTTTGACACTGGTTGAAATCTCTTGGGCTGGAGGAGAAGCTATTGGGGCTGAGTAGTTGGGGGGGGTGGGTTGGGTGGTATATTCCCACATGAGCTTGTAACCTGGCCAGTGGTTCAGACCGCACTGCTCCCCAAGGAATATCTAACTCTGTCCTGTCTCTGCCTCTCTGCAAGAAGAGATATAGCCCCCTCCCTGGGGGTGCATCCATCACTTACACCCAGCAAATAGAAAATGTCTAAACAACTACATTTCCCCTATGACCACAAATGTAGAAAGGTTAACAACTCAGGCCATTAGATGCAGTCAGCAGTTGTGAGGCGAGGAAGCCAGGGGCCGAATTGGCAGTGAAAACGAAAATGACCAGTTCCAGTGGCACACGGTCATTATGGGTTACAGATGGACTGGCATTATGGTGTCTGGCTGTCTGAATCGGGGCTCCACTGTAGGCAAACTTGACTGAGATCACCTCGCTAACTACCCACGCACAGTTGTCTGAGCCAGGAAAGTAACCGCCTAAACCCCCACAAAGAATTTCCCCAAACCACATCACAACAGGCCTGAGAGAATGACGAAGATTTAGTTCATTCACCATCACACAGACACACACACACTGACTGAGCAGTGTTCACATTAGAGGAAGGGGGTCCAGCTCTCCAAAATAAATCCTGAGCCATCCTGAAAGTGATCTTATTGCAGATGCAGAAGATGAAAAATGAGATAACTTCATACCGACTGTTTTAATGCAATACTGAATTCTTCAGTAAATGCATTAAAATGAGTTGGTAAATACACTGTGTTAGTTAATACAATTAATGGATTAATTTTCAAATTTCCGCATTTCTCTATTGATCTTGATGTTTTCTCTCTTTCATCTTGGGTAGTGGAGATCAATTTTTTATGTCTCTAAATTAACTGTCAATATAGAACTGAGTCTTAACAATGTCACACCATTGAAAGTGAGGTAACCTTTAACCTGGCAGCTAGAGGTTCATCTCTAGAAATTCACTCAAGGTGCAATCACAGATTTATGGGACTTTTCTTGTTGCACAGGAAACGAGGGCTGCAAAGATATGTGCATGTAGCAGGTGGAAACAATGACTTTAGTATTCCAAGTTGAATTGCTTGCTCATTAACAGCACCTGAGATACAAACATTTTTGTGACTACTGATATGTGCGCAATTTGAAATTTTACATGGTCCTGAAACTTGGGTCTATGTTCTCCCTCACACACCTCAGATTTTCAGGGTAGTTCTTGGTGTAAACAGTCTGACCCTGGGGGATGAATTCATCATGCATAACCCAAAGACCTAGGCTGGAGATCAAAATTCATGTCGGGAAACAGAGAGAGCCAAATCAGGCAAGAAGGGGGCACCAAACAAACTTGTGCATATCCGATGCAATCTTTTCACATTAGACAGCAGTTCAAGTTGTTTGCACCAAGTGTTTTCCCTCAGATGCCTCAGACTGTCACACATAAACAGCGTGATCCTGGGGGACGAATTCACAGTGCACAACCCAGCCAATGTCAGAGAAAACCACCAACATTTTATTGGTTGTGCTCTGACCTGACGCATCTTCCTCATTCTTAGAAACTGCAGGCCCTTCACTGTGAAAACTGCAGTTTGGTCACCAGGCCATTGCTGTTGACACAACTCTCATCACCAGTGGTGATCAAAGACATGAAGTTTGAGTCCTCCAGGGCCTGCATATAGAGATCCACACACACTTCAATACAGAGGTCAGGAAATTGAAAATGCTCAAGTACACAGAAATGTATGCAGGTAAAGTCTTGTCCAGTCAAGTCTTGCTCATTTTATAAGTGTAAGTGTACATCCGAAAGAATCAAGGCACTCTCACACATGCACGTATGTGCACATCTTTTCTTCTCTTTATACAGACGAGCTGTCAGAGCAGGACAGTTCAAGTCTAGAGGCATAGGAGACTGTGTCATGACATTTCTCTTACACAGATAGGAAATGACAAGCCGAGAGGGCCTTCAGACTGCAGGTGTGCTGCGCTCCAACTTAGTGTCCACATCCATCAAAAGTTAGTCGAAAGCTAAAACATCTCACTGACAGAACTTTATTTTCCGGATTTCAATGATCACACTTACCTAATTCTGTGGCTGATCATATCACAACATACCTCACTGTGGATCAAATAAGGTAATTTCAATCTCCAGAACTAAGACGGATATTTCAGCTGGGACCAAGCTGGATATAGCTGGATAGACATGTCAGGAGATAGTTGGATTACAAAGGAGAACAATGTCTGAACTGTAGTAGAGTAAATGTTTGTGTGTGACACTTCTCTTCCTGCATGTTAAGGAGGGACAGAGTATCTGTTTATGGTCTAAATCATGTGCTTTTTGTGTTTGTTTGCGTGTGTGCATGTGTGTGTGTCTGTGTGTGTGTGTCAGACAAAAAGAAGAAAATAAAAAGAGAAGGGGAAAGCCTGGAAGCAATAGCAAGACAACTAGAGGCCATGAGGCCACTTCAATAAATATGTACAACCACATGGTTGATACTTGTGTCTTCATTATAAACAGTTTGCCTACAGCAAAAGTCTCTCCTAAATAGTCTTATTTATAATTAGACCCTAACCCTGAAAATAATGACGGGTCATTAATATTGTTTGTTCTGGGAATGCATCAATCCAAACTCTTGGATCAGTATTTGTGTGGAAAATGAACTTGTTAGGTAGATCCTGTACCGGCCAAACATCACTCATTAAATACAGTTTTCTGTTCCGCTCCATTCATTTACAGCAGTTAGCTAACATGCTTAAAGCTACCACTACTACTTCAGCACTTCCTGCATGTGCAGCACGATAAATTCATATTAATGTGAAGGCAGTTGTAGGCTCTTTCTAAAGTGAAACTAGAAGTGACTTCCATGATAAACTAATGCCAGCAAAGATGTACTCCATTTAGTTTTTCCAGAGGTAGATTTATTCTTTTCCTGGCTTTTTTGTCAGGATGTCATTTTGCATAGATGACATACACTTTATCGCACATTTAACAAGAAGAACTGATGTTACAGCTTACAAACAATAAACTGTCATAAAACGGAGTTAAAACACCATTGGATAAGCTATGTTGTCTAACTGACAAAGACTGCCTGGCGAAGCAGACAGGGCACCATGTAATTATACTACGGAAAGCCTTTTCTGTGTGGACACAGAGGACATTGAGTGCAGCATCAGAACTGAACATCTCTGCTCACAGGAGAGCTATTTGTAAGGTCTGTACCTGATCACAACACCAGTAATTCAGCAGCTAGAACCGAGTGTTTCATCTGGTAGAAACAACTTTATGGTCTGTCTGTTGCTTTACGGTGCACACAATGTTGCATCATTGCAATTTATAAAACCTGCCGACAAAAACAACACAAGGGTGTATAAACAGCTTCATTTCATACACTATAAAGTGCATTCCAAGTTTGTATATTCAAAGTAGCACATTGTATAACAGCATTTGATCACGTTCTCTTTGAAAAGTCCATCATATGATACACCTGGTTCACTTTGATATTAACCATCCCAGTACTTCTAAAAGTTGCTTACCAAACGTTTGTAACACATAAATCAATGTTCTGAGGATATGTTGCCATAGGAACAACTACATCAGCTTGACAGAAAGTCAATGTGACATGTCTAACAGAACAAGTCCTTGCCTTACTTTACCTTCTGTTGAATACACATGCATGCGTTTTTGGTATATGCAATATCTATAAAAGTAACTTAGTTACTGTACACTTAGTGTACAGTTGTTTCTGACCAGAGCCACTTCGATCCACCATGATGAGGTGTGAGATTGGTCAAGTGACGGATGCCCAGTCTGCCTCTCCTCCTCCCTTAAGACAAACCATACAGACATGGGGAAGGTGGTTGACAGGCGGGGCCTTTTCACAATCAATAAAACTCGTTTAATACACAGAGTAATTACTGGATCCAGCAACTCCCCCTCCCTTAGAAGCCTTCGTTCACGCCACACACGGGCTATACACACCTGTATTAACATCTGTCCTGAGTGATCTGATCTCAAGTGGACAGCTCTAAGTAGAGATGTGAATGCACCAAATGTGTCCTCAGTGGCTCTTGAGGTCTGATTGAATGTTAATAGTCTATCAGTTGAGTAGAGCCTCATATTTGAATGTGGTCTGTGATGCATAAGGCCACATTCTTTTAATGGTGTGTACACAACTGTGTTGTTGGCCACACCAAAGGCCTGCCTACTCACCTGACATCTTCTATAAGTAAATAGAAGCACACTGTATAATGTTTGTGAATGCACTGCCTGTCCTTCTTGAGTAAAGAGAAACTTTGTAAAAAGGATAAGGCTAACTCTTTATCATTCATAAACTAAATACATAAAGTGGTTTCTTATTTAGTAAAAAAAGCACTTAGTTTTTCAAATTACCATCCTGTAAGCTACATGATACATTAGAGAGAGAGAGAGAGCTCTGGCCGTACAAGACTAGCCGGTGTCTAAAGCTAACAATATTTGGTAACTGGTAAAACACAGTTTCTACTGATTACACAATTCAAACTAAATTTATGACAGAAGACAACATTTTATTGATGGTAAATATGTCATATTATACAAATACACTAAACACTTACCAATATGTCACCCACAGACTCACTTAAAAAACTGCCGTTTTGTGACTTGTTGCATCAGACAAAACTTTACAAAATTGAGAAATTCTGTCTGACAAAAAACTTCACTGTTTGGGCCTTCTTTTAGGTGCTGATGTTATACATTAATTTATTTCTTTATTTCATGATAACAAGTCAGTTTGTGTGTGCAAACTGATGTATCTAAATTTAGTGCGTGGGAGTGCAGGTGAGTGAGAACAGATCACAGGTGGTCACTAGAGGCAGATGTGGTTTAGCGTTGTAACAACAGGTGTGAACTAGAGTACTTCGCTAAATTGTCCATGTGCGACTTGATCTATTCAAATTAAAACCACGTATAAACAGCCTCAAAGTCAAGGTATTACTCCTTAAAATGTTGTCCTGTAAATAGAAGTTAACTAAATTACATAGCAGATTTTTGTTGCAGAGTTTACCTAATGATCAAAAAAAAAAGGCTAGGGTTGTCATCCATTCTAGTAATGTAATAAAACTATATCAACTAAATCTACTCTAATCTTTCTGGTCTATATGTCAAATGTTCAAATTAAATCTAATAAATTAAAACCTAATTTGAAAATACATCTAACTTGTTAAGAGGCATCCACTATGTGCCTCTTTGAAGGTGATGGACAGCAGCCAAAGTCATGAGCGTAGCCGTGACAGTTGCGTTTCCTGTGCAAAGCAGCGATAGCCTCAGTATCCTACCACAGGCCGTGGGCAGACAAGACTCAACTTCCTGCCTTTCCACTTCCTGTTATTCAGGACCCTTCTACATGCCCTCTGCGGGGGAGTCAGAGGGAGCCAGGGAGAGACGAAGAGGAGGAGGAGGAACGGGAAGGACCACCTTGGGGACACCCTTCCCCTCTGATCCTTCCCGTTATTACTGTCCTGACTGTAAGTCCGAGACTAAACAACAACAGAAGCTCATCTCTTGTGGCTTCACTCTGTGTGCTTATTATGTTTACTGGAAGGATCATTACACGGGCTGGACGACATGCACACACTGCTCTCAGCCACTCACTTTACAATTAGTAGGCAGGGACCTTTCCTTGTTATTCACAACACTCCAACAGTTACATAAGAATGAATCACAGCTCTCACAACATGAGTTAATATAAATTGAAACAACATGAATATGACAGAACTACATTTCTGATAGAACCCAAGAGCCTCACGCTTGTAATCTGATGTGCATAGATGCATTGATTCTGTGAAATAATCCATGGCAACGCTGCAAAGTGTATCGAACTCAAAGTGTCAACACTGTGGCTCAGATATGATTAGCTTCTGGCAAGTGCAGACATAAAGAGAAGCAGCCTAAATCCACAGTTTTACCGATTTGTTTCAATGGAGCCTTGACACCAGCGCGGTAGGAAATGAACATCCACCTCTTTGTTCTTGCTTTCATCAGGAGGTGCTGTACCTGTAAATGGGGCTGTTGGCCTGGGGGGAGTGGAGGCAAGCCAGCCCTCTCACGCTCTCTCCCTCTTCTCTTTTGTGAGAGTGCGCTTATCTCCCTCTCCAGCAGTGAAAGGCAGGATTGTGGCCCCAGCAGCATCACCAGTGTTAATGTCTCCTGATGCTAATCTGACACACGGCTGATCCCTCAACAACCACTTTCTCCATCCCCTCTTTACAACCCTCCCCCTCCTGTCTTTCTCTCTTTCTTGCTTGCTTTTTACTCATGATTTCTTTCTTTTCTTTCTCTCTTTCTTTGAACTCATGTTATACATTCCCTCACCTCAGTTTCCAAGGCAACTAATGAGATATAATTAATAAGAGCTATCGCAAGGGCATGTGAACAAAAAAGTGAAAAAGGAGGCTTTGAGAAATGTAGCAAGAGGTGGGGCAGTCTGCAAAACATGGACTTTTTGTAGCACTTCCCCCTTCCTCTTAAAGTATTGCTTGAGGTGACATTTCTCATACTGGAGGATGATTTAAATAACATTTAAAGGAGAGGGTAAAATGATTACGAAATGAATACCTTGAAGGTGTTGAAAGAAAATCAAATACACGTACGTACGAAAGAAAACCCTGCAGGCCAAAATCTTGAGATTGTAAAATTAAGACTGGCAAATATTTCACAATTTGCTCACAGATTTAAAGCCATGTAAGAAGATCATCAGGCATCTTTCTCGTCTTTATGCAGTGAGCAATATGCTTCCTCAACATATAAGTCAGTCTGAACCTAACTTGCATACGGTATAAAAATGCATTGTGACCTGCACTGTAGGGACAATCACAAAGCCAGTAGTGGGAGCCTGCACTGAAATGGCAGCCAAGCAGACAGCAAGTGGTTAATCTGCCCTGATGACTGGTAGCTCAGTCCAACTCTCCAATGACCCAGCTGTAATCCCACATTGGATCAATGCAAGTTCAAACAATCCTCCCTGCTGCTAGCACCTTGCTCAGGCTGGGGGATGGTGCTGTAAGACAGGGACCAGGAGACGGAAAGCTACTTATCACCTCCAAAATGACATCAAAAGGAAAGAAAACCCCACAGGATGAACCTGTTCTCACCGAGAAGATGCTTCATTGTAGGCCACATTACACAGACGACTGAACAGAAACAATGTCGCTCTTCAGATAAATACCAGACACGTACCTAATCTACAAAATCTGACTGACGAGTGGATATAACAACCAATAACTAAAGGACATCATATGCTGACAGTATTACCAGACAGACATCCTCCATCTCACTCTCACAGTACTGTCAGGGGATGAGAGGACTATGCAAGGTGACTTTGACTAAGTGCCTTGGGGTTTCATGAGAAAACGCCATTGACATTACATTAATTTCATGTCTCTTTTTTAACTGACTTAGTGCCACAGAGCCATGGAAAGCAAGAAAAAAAATGAAACACATTTTTTCCCTGGCTTGAAGGCAGAGGCAGCAGGGATCTAGAGGCCAGGAAGACAACAGTGACAAATAGGTGACATGATCAGCCAGCAACCTTTTCCCTTACTTTAAGAGTCATTTAGACAGATGGATGAGACACATCAGCTCAACACAGTAGGATAAATGTTAGTCAGAAACTTTCCACTGTACTTTACGTGTGTTTGGGTTCGATAGCAGGTGTGTGTATGAAAAAGAAAACAAGAGAGAGAGAGAAAGAGTGAGAGAGAGGGGGGAAGGGAGGGAGAGTCAGACAGAAAGAGTGGGAGAGAGAAGACAGTATGACTGTGTTAACTATGTGGAAAGATGTAAGGGAAACAAGACTAAAAGAAGCACCCCGCGCCCATCCCATCCCACCTCTGTGGTAGTGTGCGGCAGCGGCGTTGTAACATAATTACTGCTGGGACACTTCTATTCCCAATGATCCATTTGCGTCAGTCAGGTTTTCGAGCCCAGCCAATGAGTGGATTCTCAGTTTCTCAAGGATAAAGAGATGACCCTTTCCTAACAGTTATATCCATTTCATGTAGAAAAGCTGCTCTCCTCAAGGTAAATCCCTTGATGCATATTAGAGTGAAAGTTTTATGAACAAAGAAAACGATGACAACTTTCTTGATGCAAGCATAGGGTGATGAATTATGTCTCATTAAAAATGAATTGGTTTGACATCTGAGATATCGTAGAAGCATGGTAAAGCCGCTACCACATCGTACCAGTCCTAGTTTATACGACCAAAGCATTACCAACAAATAAATGTCAGAGAACTAAGTATCCAAAATTTAAAAAAAAAACTGTCACCCAGCAACTGTCAACCTTGGCTTTAATCATCCAGAGGGTCAGATAACAACACTAACCCCTGGTCATAATGTATTTTAATAATAAAATTGTATGTAGGCTATAAATTATTAATATATAACAAAAAAAAAAACTTTTTTAACCTGAGACCTCTGACCAATTTTAACTCTTTTCCTAATCCAAACAAAGATGAAACATGAAAAAGGTATAAATTCTTTCTTAGCATTTTTAACATACTTATGTTTTTTCTGATATTCCTTATTTTCATATATAAAAATCTGGTTAACATTTTACAATTAAGTCATTTTTTAACTCTTAAGTTAAGAAAATGCAGTTGCAACTTGAAATACATGTCATAAGACTGTCTTAACTGTGTAGTGGGATCAATATTTTTTTTTAATCCAGATTGTTCCAAGAACCTATAAGGAGTCTTTAAATACATTCATAACAACTTTGAGTGTTATTGAAAAAAAAACCCTGGATCTTTCAAAGACTGCTTTTATTTTTTGGAAACTTGATGCCAAGCTCTGTAAATTGAATGTAATGATGATACATGAGACATGACTTTAGGCTGGAGTCCTGCTCTTCTATTCTCCTTCACATTTTTATTAGGTTAACCTCTAGCACCTTACAAATAGTATCAGCTAATCTACAGTATGTCACATCACATCTGTAAACTGCAACTGACAACACTAATGGCTACCTACTCAATTCATATTAACACTGTTGGTTTAACAAACGATGTCTCTAAGCAAAAGCCTTCCATCACTAACATTCCTTATGACAGTCTGTCAGTTAGCAAGTCAATTACTTGACATGGCAAAACACCGGTATTCTGAACCTTCTATAGATGAACTCTTCCTGTGTCACACTCTGCTCCTGCTGATAAAGTTACATGTCAAACACCTGGGTGAGTTTTAATCTCAGTTTCCACTTTTTTAATACTTTTTTAAGGGGGAGGAGGGGTTGTTTTTGTGAGATAAATTTTCTGTAAACTGGGGGAGCGAATATTTAGAAGACAGTCTTCAAAAATCTTCCTGTTTTTCTAATACTCTCTCACAGACGCACAAACACAGATACAGTCAAACTAATGCATGCATGGTCCTAGAGGTTTATAAATTTGCATAGCATTACAGTGCGGTGCTGCGGTCTGATGTGGTGCGATGGCATGTGTCCATTTGCATGGTTGTCTATCATCAGATGGACTTCTCACCAGGGAACAATAATAATGCCAACACCATAGGGAGCAGCAGTCCCCCATCCTCCCAGGAACCCTGCGAGCTGTGTTAAGTGCCATGGAAGCCTTTTGATGTTGCACAGACCGCAACTCAGAAATGGTAAACAGCAAAGATGAACCAAGATCTTCCTCCCGGGGGAATCCACTGTGTAAGGATATTAGGAACGTCATGCATAATGTGGCTCAGCAGCAGAGCATTTACCCGATCTCAACACATCTTTGAAAGCACTGCAGATCCAGATTAGACACCGAGATTCCAGATATTCATTCTTCTCCGCTGTTTGTTGATCGCCAGGTAGATTTAACCAAACAAATAATGATGCAGAAAGACAACATTTTTTTCGGTGCACCTATGTGTACGTCAGTCCATATTGTTTTAAATCATCACTGTCACTGTCTGCCCTCAGAGAATGTCTGCTTTTAATGGAAAAAAAAAAAAATTAAAAAGCTTAGAATAAATATTTGATTCTCTCTTCCCATTTTTATCTTCCACTTGATGCCTCTTTCCCACAGTGTTCCATTACATAAAAGGTTTATGCAATCTGAGCAGTGAGGATGGCCATGAGTCATAACAACAGGGAAAGGGGCTAAAGTAGCATTGATTTTTTTCTGTCTTTTTCTTGCAATTTTAGGTTATACAATTAGTCTGTTAATGATCTGACACGGGCCCGTTGTTCACGCATTTCACATCATGTAAAACATTTTAAATAAAGCAACTACTCATCAGTTTCTCAAAAATACAGTGACACATATGGGCTACAAAGTGTATACAAACTGGGATTATGAGTGTCTGTTTTGGGGTTTTATGTACTGAGATTTCTATGTTTTCACACTTACGTGATTGTTATCATTTAAAATAATCAGTCTGTTCTGTGAATGATGTGTTTTTATAGTGAAGCAGAGTTTAAGTTAGTCAGTAGATAACCATTCCTTGGGGCCCTGCTCTGACAGAGTGGATAGGATAAAAAGGGCTTGTGGGTTACCATTAGGGTGGGGCAATATATCAATATCATAATATTATTGTGATATATATATTGTACTATATATTGGATATTTTTGTGTTGTGACATGGTGTGAGTGTTGTTTTTTCCTGATTTTTAGAGTTCAATTGAAGTAAAATTATCTAACCATTGTAGTATTGGGTGTCATCAATTTGTGGCATTTTGTCAAAAATATTGTGATATTTGGTTTTGTCCATGTCACAAAACCCTCATACAACCCAGAAATTTACATTCAATGGAATTTTTCATTTATATATTTTGTTTCTTTATATTGTCAAACAGGGAATGAAACTCTGTCTTTGTGCTTTATTCTGATCACAGTCAGTTCCAGTAAAAGTGCTTGGGACAGTCCAAGTGCAGCTTTGACTTAAAACTGAACATTTAGCCAAATTTAAAGAAAGCACATCCATAACACAAAGCCATACGTATCAGTATTTCTTTATCACTCATAAAAGCTGACTTGATTATTTTATTCTCCCTTGTCTATCTCAATTTGAGAATCTATTGACATCAACAAAAGACATTCACTGAGCAAATAATCTAAGGGGTATTTCAGCAGCAACAGCCCACAGTTTCTCCCAAATCAGATGATGCGTGCTAGCTGTCACATGAACACTGTGTGCAAACAGTGTGATAGAGAGAAAGGGAGACAGACAGAAAAAGGGAAAGAGAGGGAGACCCCCACAGGCCCGGCTGCTGTTCGCCTCTCCAGGAATCTTTTCACTCAAGCTGTTTGCTGATAGCCTCTGGTCTTGAGTCCCAGCAATGTTCTGAACACCCCTGGCAGTTGAAACAGCGACAGAGGTTGGAGGGGAGGAGGGAAACAAAATCAAGAACAACACAGTCTGACATGAACACAGGCTGGCAACAGCTCACTGGTGGAAACACTACACCATTTTCAACTAGATCTGCAGCCCACAGCACACAGATGGAAAGTGGACTGGGAGAAAGGGAGAGGACAGACGGGCAGACGCACAAACAGCGGGCAGACTCAACACCTCACTCACAATCACAGTCACACTATAGAGGGCTAGAGACTAGAGATACAATGCCAGTACTTCCTGACTGCCCTTTATTTAAAAAAATAGTTTCAATTGAAAATTTGAAAATTTGAAAAATGACAAAATATGGCCTGCTAGAGTGCAAAGTTTTTGAAATTGTGTCCACTTAAAGAGTTAAGGATGCCATCTGAACTGTAAAAGCAATGCAGTCATGACTTGTAAAAGTGACAATTGGCCCGGCTGTCACTCCCCCTAAAGTGGGCAACATCAAAAAGACATTCTTATCATCTCGAATCTGAACACACAATATAAACACAACTTACTGCATCTGGGTCTAATGTTTGGAAAACTCACGCTCTAGCTAAAAAGAACATGCATGAGGTGCTGCAGTGTTCATGCTGCTAGAGCCCAGCGCTATTAAGCAGACAGGAAGACAACTTTGAACTACGAGTAAGTGCCCTGCGGTCGACTGGAGCAGCTTCCAGGGAGAAGAGGGGGCTGTGTCGCTTCCCCTCCAACTTCATATGACTGATGTGTGCTGCAGAATAATAGGAGGAATCACATCCTCCCCAGCTGTCCTGGTTCACAGGGCTTCTCAGACAAACATGACCAACAACAATATCACAGGCCAGGCCTCCTTCCTGCAGGTCCGGAGGCCACAGAGCCGCTCCAGCTGCAGGAGATGCGAGTCTTCCTTCCAGCAGCTACCGGACTTTTGGTCAACGTGCTCACTGTAGGAGGTGTGGCACTCAAGTTTCACAGCTGTATTTACTACACCAGTCATTGATAAACACCTCCGCTTAGACTCTACTTCTTGCTATCTTCAGTAGCATAACAGGAGGCTGGATTAAGTGGTGGTAAAGGTTGTAACTGATGTTTCAAAATGTTTTTTTTTTTTGTTTTTTTTTTGCTTTCTGTAACAACAAAGTAAACAGCTTCATCAGACAGAGCTTACCAGACTTTGAAGAAAGTTTACTTTGCACATAATTCAATTGTTTGTCTGCCTGTGATGCTTCTACTTAATCGACTCCACACAAAGCCAGAGAAGTGAAATCTCCAGTGAGAGATGCTTTTTAAGATCTACGGTAGAACATCAGGAATTCAATACAGTGGGGTATATTAGCAATCATGGGAGATCTTTTGATCTAGTAAATTAGATTATAATATATTCCTTTGATTTATGTTTTTTTCAGAGTCTCATTAAAATTCAGTTAAAATGCAACTCAGCAAAGAGATGTCTTTCTTAACTTCCTTTTCAACTATCAGTTTTTGCTCCGTTCATAATTCAACTTAATAATACAGCCACAGTATTGTGCAGCAACAAAGCCCGTCTCTACAACTACATCTGCACAGAGGTATTTGTGTTTTCACAAAAACAAAAAGAAGGTAAAAAATAATGTCAATTCAGACCACAGAACACACACCATTGGGTTACATGTTTTCTGAGCTGGGCCCACACACTTTTGAGATGATGTTCAGTGTGATACTGTGGTTTTTTCTTGTACTCCAGAAAGCCAAAGAAGAAGGAGGGGGCATCTTAGAAAGGTGCTAAATGACTTGACTTCTCAAAGTCGTCACCTTTGCACCACATGCTTCCAGTCTGCCCTTCCAAACCACAGTGTGCATGTGCTATTCTCTCTACTCATTAGAGGATGTGGCCTTAACACAGAGCACAGAACAACTAATGATATAAGGTGCATTAAAAAAGAGGCTAAAAAATCAATTGTTAGAAATATATTAGATAGTAAGTAACTATGGTGTTATTACATAGTGTGGCTATATAACATCATGTGTTTTTGTTTGTATTCAGAGTCACAGTTAACGACAGTATAGATGTGGAGTGAGAGTCAGACTAGGATCATTGGGGCGAAAAGCAGATTAACAGCAGATTAAGAGCGCAGCTCTGCTTGAGGATCTTCCTGCTGATTCTCATGTGTGGTCCTGGCCGAAGAGGTGAGGAGACCTCCGGTCAGGCAGAGTTTGGAAGAGCACGGGAGACAGGAAAAGACGGCGCGGCCTTAAGCTGCTCTGCCCTGCTCAGCAGCACATGTGCTGAGTGAGCCAAACGAGATGGCTTACCACCAGAGGTCTCAGTCAAGGGCAGGACAGTTGAAAGGTCACTCTGAGCTGTCTTGCTATACAAACAGTGCCTCAGCGAGTAATACATTCACCCTCTGAGCTTACATGAGGCTATTAGAGAGTCTAAACAGTCCAGCAGGCTCTCAACAGCGTTTCTGACAGAGATGTATGGTTTTGTAGCAGTCCTGATGAATTATATTAAATATATTCATATGAAAAGGTTTTTAAAAAACACTTGCTTAGGCATGTAGGAAAGGTAATACAAGCTCTAACAACTGATCTATTATATCTGAAAGCTGTATTTACATTTACTTTTTTTAGGTTTTAAATGAAAATCCCTTTAACTTTGATTCAACCACTGCATGTAAAACGGTAAGTAGTATTTAGCAAGTTGATGTTATCTGACACCCAGTGCCAGTTCACACCCGTACCGATGGCTCATGTTCACAGTACATGAATGTCCTGTCTAATCCAAGCAGCACATGCAAACGCCACACAGAGAAGGGGGCCAGAAACTGAACCAAGGACTGAGGCAGTACTAATCAAAGGCCCCACCATGACCTATTTAGCATTAACCAAACTCAGAAAGAAAAAAACACTATTTTAAAAAAAAAAACACTTTTTTTCTTGACCTTACTTTCCAGCTATTAAAAGTTTTCTGCTTTAAAATAGTCTAAGTCTAATTTGTGGCTTGCTGTACAACAATTGCCAGCTATTTGTTTACAAAAAAAAAAAAAAGAAGCACAAGTCTGTTCTCTTTGGGGACAGTCTACAGTTAACTGTGGTCTAAAACATTATCTGCCAGGCTCAAAATTCTGCATCCAACCTCCAGGTCTCGCATGAAAACGCTGGAATCTCCATATTGATGATAGAGCTCCAATAAACAATGAATCATGTTACTAAGATGCTTTTGTTAGTGAAAGAGTTGCAGAGGGACACTGAATATAATAACGACTTTTTTTTTTTCTTTTCCCAATCACCTCGATGCATTTCTTTCTGTGACCTCGCGCAAAATTCCTTTTGTTCAGGAATTTATCATAGCCAGATTCATCAACCAAACCAATCCAGAAACTATATTTATTGTTTACACTCTTTGCAACATAACGGAACTTAACAAGCTTACTTTAAATTACAGTCAGCTCTGTAAGGATCCCATTTAAATGTTGCAGAAAATATATCTGAATAAAGCGAAACTGATTTACAAATTCATGTCGAAAAATATATAAAACAATCGTAAAACAGTGGTAATATCCATAATTGCTGTAATGGTTTAGCTAGATTTGCAGTACAAAAGAACATCTTTGCTTACCAAACAACCAAAGAAGCACTATCCTCTTTATTGGACCAAGAATGTTCAGCCTCTATCTAATATTTTTCATTCAATACATCCTTGGCTTTCAGCTTTCTGGTGTTTTTGTCCTCTTGGAAAAATGTCCTGGGAGGAGGAGAGTGGAGGAGAAAGACTTTCACTCAGTGATTCAGAGGCATCGTGTAAACGCCAGCATTCTCTTTCTGACAACCAGCGTTAATTGCAGATCCGACTCGCCCACACACTCCACATTTCTCCTGGAAGGAGAAGCTGAGACACTGAGATTGAAGTGGGATGAGGAGTGCAGTAAAAGATGCTGCAGCTGCCCATTCCTCACACCATCACCACCTCTCATTTCTCCCCTTCCACTGAGAACTTGTCCTGAGACGCTAACATGCACTCATGCTCATTTACAGAGACATGCAGGGGCACACAAACATAACATGTAACAAGGCTAAAACATCTAATAAACAGTTGTAGTCATCGTGGAATAGCATCCATCTAGCTTGCATCACTACATCATCTCATTGTAGACTAAATAACACAGGGTGGAATCTAACAGATTTATAGTCAAACATCTATGTGTGTGTGTGAGTGTGTGTGTGATGGTAAAGGTAGGACATTTGGGGTCTCTGAGGTTAGAGCAACAGTTCACCACATGCATGAAAATGACATTTAGGATGGCTCTATCTGGGCCTTCACAGACATCATAATCATTCTTTTGACTAATATACGACATAAATTGTTAAAATGATATTCATTTCAGCAGCATGGAAAGAATCCTTCATCCACACATTAGACATAAGAGCTCACGTGATGTGGATCATGAGCAACAAGGCCCATTACTGGCGAGGCCGGGGGCAGCACAGAAGCTAATGACTGTAGATTGGAGTGTGCTTTACTGCTTTGCTTTAGAGATCACTGGCAACCAGCTGGGATGGTAATGTACATGCCAGCAGAACAGCAGTAACACTGAAAAATACAAGGATTCCTAAATGCTGCTGCAACAATTCATGTCCCAGGAGAATTCTTTCATAAAACAATTTGTCACCTGATAACTGCTGTATATATACTAATATACGGACATACTATATGCACTACAAATATTTACTATTGTGGTTAAAGCAAAATAATACTTATTAATCGGTTAAAGCACAGTAATCCTTCTTAATTGTCAGAAAGTAAACAATACATTGTCTTTCAGAATGTTGATACACAGTTTGAATTTGCTGATCTAGAAATATATTTTGGATTTTATCCACACAACAACAGAAAACACACTTTACAACTTGCAAATAAAACTTTTCTAAACATTAACTTCACACTGTTATTAAGTCGTAGAAAAAGAGGTGAAGGGAAAATAATTTCCAGTAACACTAAAAGTAATTTTCTGTCACAGCTGCATTAAATGACCCCTTTGCTACAATATTAATGAGACATGCTTACTGTGTGCATACACCAGAATCATTTGAGAAGGTCAGGTTACTGTTGGCCATTGCCCACTCTGGCGAGAGGTTAAGGTCACAAGAGTACCGCAAATTCAAAGATCCATCGGGCAGCAAAGACCCTCTCTCAGCTCGCCTCTCTGTTACCAAAGCGCCGATACAGCTTCTCTGAAATTTACCGTGTGCTATCCCCATAGGATGATACTGAAAATCTTAAAAAAGTGGAATATACACATGTAGTGAGAAGTCTATCAAGACAGTGAGTAACTCCAAAAGGGGTCACATTAGTTCACCTGATTGGATGTATTTCGGCTTTGATTATTTCAGCTTTAATCTTAAATATCTCTTTTATAAAAATTAATGACTGAGTACTGAGTTTCCATGATATATTCTATCAAATATAAGGACTTTCATCACTTAAAACATGTTGAAGTGCCCCAAAAAAAATTGCTCAGGCTTAATGTCATGCAACTATTGGTCTATTCTTGTTAATGGCCTACTTAACAATGTGTTGTAGTTATATATAAAACCCTTGTAATAACATGTATGGCAATAAGCAAGTGTAGTGATGTCATCGTGCACAGGCTGACCAGCACCATCTAGATTTCAGTGCCACTAACGTCAACCAATTATCAAAACTGGCAACCCATGTGCAAAACTCCAAATATAATAAATAATGATTTTCTTTCTTTCTTTTTTTAAGTAGGTTGGGGAGATTAACGTGTTTTTATAAGTTGCACGATGTTAAAACACAAAATGATTTGCTGTAAACTCAATATCAGACCTCAACTTCTGTCACTGTCACTCTATTTACTGTGTGAACTATAGCTTGCTTGCTGCTGTTGCGATGGCTCAACCGTGTTATTATACACGCATTGATTACTATTTTGCCCAAACGATGCGCCTGTTTAACAAAGTACTGTTTGACACTTCGCACTTTCGACCTCACGATGAACTGCGAGGGAGTTTTAACAGCCATTATTTACAAAGGGACTATCTTGAGGGACCTGAAGTGACGCTTTATCACCGGCGGATTACTGTTCACGGTGAATCCTGTGAAAGTTTCTCGCGATTGACTAATATCAACAGCACGCGCGTCTGACTGCACCCTTTAAAACAGACACAAACATTTTACGGCGGCGTTATCCTACTGATACTGTAACATGACTGATGTTAAGTGACACGACACGGCTTTTACACTCTGTTTCTCCTGTTCGGCACGAACCCCGGGGAAGATAGATAAAGAGATAAGGAGATAAAGCCCACAGTAAATGTCTCCGTCTCCCAAATCCACTCTACGTCTCCCTCTTGCGCTTTTCTACTCTCACTCACTGTAGCTTCAGTACCGCTGCCACACTCCGCAACATTGTTTCTATTTCCGTTACTCACCTTTACTCCCAAGTCAGTCGCCGTGTATAGACACTCTATATCGGTGGCTCCAGTGGATAAACGTAATTTCAGTTCACATTTACACGCTGACTGCTATTTTGGGGGGAGCTGACAAACTCAGAAAAGCCAGTCTCCCTCTTGTCAGTTTGACTCCTCCCCTTATCTGACGAACTGCCTCTCTCTGGCTCTCTTTCTCTCTCTCTCTCCCTCTCTCTCTCTCTCGCTCTCTCTCTCGCTCTCTCTTTCCCCCCTCTAACACACACACACACACACACACACACACACTGCCGTCAAAACATTAGAAAAAGTAGCAAAAGTCTCTGTAAATGTAAAGACCCATATAAGGTGTGACTGACAGCAACACGACAACACAAAACCTACTTTACTGATTAAAACTCCAAAACATGTCTTGTTTTAGCCATATTGCTGTTGCGTATTTCGTGTTTTAACTATTAAAATTACTGTGTTCCAAGCAGCATTGAGAATAAGTAAATCACAGACTCGACTTGTGGAAATTTTGCAGAACAAACAGATAAAAGCTTTACAAAAAGAATGAGACTGAATGAAACTAAATAACTGGAGGACAATCTGTTTTCATCTGAGATTTCAACATCTACTTTTTTTCCAAATTACTCGGCTCAGCCTCATCACATTAGATACATTTGACGTCATATCTCTAAGACAACAGCAATGGAATTTGATCTGAAAGACACTCCCCGCAGCCAATAAAAATCCGCAGCGTCTGTTGAGAGGCCAATTGGAGCAGGTGGGCGGGACCTGTTTGACTCGCATCTGACAGTGTCACGTGTATGCACAGGATCAGAGGAGGTGTGGCGCCTGGGCACATCGGACTGTTTTTTTTTTTTTTTAACTGGCATTTGAAAGCAGGTGCGATAACAAAGTCATTATAATTATCGTCTACTGTTTCATTTATATGTTTGATAAAAATGGGATTCGTATTTAATACGTGTGGGATGAAGGTGCGGTCGGGTTTGACAGGGTTACTGCATGCACAGGGCCACCTTTTAGAAAGAAATCGAGCAGTTTTAACCTATTACAAACTATTAGGGGAACATTCCCACACAGTACTTGAAAACAGTGTTTCTAAGGAAGGCTTTTTTTTATTTTTGTATACAGTTTTTTCAGCCATTCTTTATTTTCTGTTTGTTCTTATTACTTCTTCTACATAACATTTTTTTGGGAACTATTTTATTTTTATCTGACAGCCACAGTTGCTGCAGATTAAGATTTAAAGCATATTTTGCTCGTAATTCTTAAGTTTACCAAAGTAAGGCTTTAAGTTAAAGACTTTTATGTTTACATTGTTAGTTTGCTACATTTTTAAAGCAAAGGATCTGACACTTCCGGCACCACAACTTGAATCAGGCTTACCTGCAATCACAGAGGAGTTACACAATCTCCACAAACATTTCACACAGTAGGCTGCCTATCATATTTTTCATTTTGAATGACTGCCTCTGTTTTGTATGACTTCATCATTTGGGCCACTTGACTTCATAGAAAGATTACTGGAATATTATTTGAAAGTTTTAACTACAAAGAGTCACCAGACTTTAGCTCACTTTAAGTTTAAATGCACGTCAGTTTTTGTGTTTTAGAAACAGCAGTCAAAGCAACCATGTATCTCTGCAGAATCAGGAATTTTAAGGTATCGTTCAACCCTGGCCGAATGGTGAAACAATGCATTATTATTTAGACATCCTCCTCTAATTACATCCTGTTTTATTACTGTACAGCGCATGCTGACTAATGAAGGAAAGGGGTTTTCACAAAGTATGGCTGCTGTGTGTGGCTCATTTGTATTAGTCCCTGGTGTATCCTGCTACCTTTTTCACCAGTTAGTCTTAGTCCCAAAGGGACTAACTGGTGACATGTCTAGTCTTCCTCATTCCTTCTGTTTCCTCCAGACTTGAGGCCAAAAAGTCACAACTTTCCTTAATGGCTTTTAATGGTCATTACAGCACAGTTACTACATTAGTAATCAAACAATAAATTAAAATGACAATAGTTACATTATCTCACATGTTTACATCTAGTTTGTAACAACATACTGTTATAATTGGTTCAAATTTGTTAAATTTAGTCGGTATTATCCTGCTCTTGAACATGCACCAGTTCAGGTTAAATAAGGACAGGCTTTATGGCTACATGAGGCAATGTGGGCTGGTTCTTCCTGCAGTTTTGCTCCACTTAAGCTTTACTGTGCAAACTCAAGCCCATGATGGACAATATTAAAGAACAGAGAAATTTCCCCTGCCAGGCTGTAACAAACTTGAGATGTAGAATAAATACAAACCAAACAGAGAACAGTTGTTGTTCTTTATCAGTAATGTTTGATATTGTAGTACTACCTTCTGCGTATCACATATACATCACAACATACGCAGTAGTCTTTTATATTGCATAAGACTGCAACTGCATTATGGGGCAATGCTCTACTTTTTATTTGCTGTTTTTGGTCGCTTTTAAAAGTTATTTATTCTCCTGTGGGTTTTTTTCTTCAAATTTATGGTGTATTCAGCAGTACCAAATGAGAATTTTGGCAAGTTTTCTTTGAGAATATAGAGGCACATTTTGAATCATATCTCCACTCCACATGCTTATTATACTGAAATACAATTATGTCAAATTCATTTCCTTTACTGTGTGGGTGCCTCAAATTGCTTTTCATGTCAAAAACAAAACATTTGGAATCCAAAGGGGCTTATATGGTACAAAAATAACCATTTCAAAATGCAACATAAACAAAATGAATAGATGTTAACTTCTCTTCAAAGTAATGTGCCCTTCCAGACCCTTAAAGTTACATTAAATGTCAAAAAAGAAATATCTGCTCTCTGTGATGCTTATATAGATTTGGCTTTCTAAAAACTTTGCACTCATTCACCTTCTAATGGTCTCTATAAATCAAGATATTGGCCATAACATTGTTACTACTGTAGCATCATGAGAGTGTACAGTTTAAAGGCAAAACATTTTTTTTTCCATCATCTAAAAGTATTTGGTCCACAAGTAAAACCATAGTATTGTATTAAAAGTGGTAAAGCATGAAGCAGCAGACAAAACTACTGCCTGCAGCTGTTCACTTTATATTGTCTCACACACATGTTATTCTGCTCTTTCCTCTGCATTAGACAGTAACAATAGTCATGACAAAAAACAATTAGACTGAAACAGACCCCAGCTGTTTTCTTGGAGTGTTATAAGTCAGTTAAGTTTCTGCTGTGTAGTGGTTTTAGCAAATTTAGGCTGATGCCAACTGACAACAGTGTGGATCCAAATTGCTCTCAGCATCTCCTTTAGCAGCACTTTACTGTCGACATACACCCCTCCTATCTTCACAAAGTGATGCCAGCAACAAAAAGCAGTGATGTTAGCAAAAATGCAACAACACTATGGCAGTGATTTACATCAGGTTGTTAAGTTTCACCCAAACACAACGCTACAGATTAGAGAAACTTTATTCATCCTGATGAGATTTGTTAAAATACTTTTTCTATATGCAATAAGATAATTTATCAAATCCACAAAATTAAACAATACTGCATTCATTTACAGAAACCTAAGATCAAATGAAATTATTGTTAATTGGCATAATATCTCCATCATTTGTAAAGAGACACCTGTGGCTCACCTGTCTGTTGTTGTTGCACAAATGCCTTCACAGAACCTGCTGTTCCAATCTCCCTTTTAAACGTTGACTTTCTTTATCTCTTCTTTTCGTTCTGTCTACACCTCTTTGTCTTCTTTCTGCTGCCTTTGCTTCTCTCTGCCCATTGATTTAAGTCAAAGCCAGACCAGCTGGCTTTGGCTGCTTCCCTCAGAGCCCGAAAAGGCCCGTCTTCACACTTCTCTTGTCCCTTGGTCTCTCTGCCGGCAGAGAGCAAAGGGTGCACTGGTTTGAAGGGTAGATGGACATAGACATGTTGGGCATGCGTTATGTGATGGGGCTTGGCTCAGGGCTCACTGGACCAGCCACAGCTGTCAGTCATAGCTGCAGAAGGTGTTGAGGAGTTTTCTGCTTCCCACAGACGGCTCGAAAAATGCAGAAATGTGTTTTTCTACAACATGAACAGTTTTAGATAAGATATTTTCAAGTTTATGTGATATTATTCACTGTAGTCTGGTTTATAGTAGCATAAGTCTTTATGGTTTAAGCATATGTATGTAGATTACAAACCTCTTTATAAAGTTTTTTTGACCATGTGAGTTTTTAAACTGAGGGGGGGAAACTTATTTCACATGGCATAGTAATAGTGATGTATTTCAACAAGTTGCTGTGACATGCCAAATAACGGTTTGCTCCAGCAAAGGCTTTGATGCGCGACAGCTGGCATTTCCAACATTGCACCAGACCACAAATAGACCCAGACACTCTTTCTCTCCAATTAAAAAAGAGACTAAAACTCGCGTCTCATGCAGTGAGCTTTATTAGGCTATATAAGTCAAGTTTGATCTACAATACGATAGCGGGGAAAGAAATAGATGTTTATTTTGTAAATGAGAAAAGCACAAACAGATCACTGAGTCACACAATTTTCTGAGACAGCTATCTGACCATAGTGCTCTGAAATAACATTTAATTATCTGAGGCTCATTAAAACAGCCTGTCTGAAAAGTTCTCACCACTCCTCACACATCACTGGTCCTCCTCTCACTGCACACTACACATCCAGTCATGGGACAAACACTGCTAACAAATGCCATGTGCTTTTAGTTCATTTTAAGTAAATGATTCTGAAATATAGCCAAAAGTTACCATTACATACTCTGTAGTGTGAGTTCCTTCCATTATCACAAATTTGGGTTTATTAAACAAATGCAAACAGTTGGTAATTAAGTTTAAAGTAAAGAAGTATTCAAAGCTAGAATGGTTAATATGCTTAAAAAATTCTAAATTTATTTTATTCATGTTTCCAAAGTACTTAAACTCTCCTTCTACTGTGATTTTTTTTTTTCATTTTTATCATAAATATGATACAAAACTCTCACAACAAACTTGTATCTGAGGAGACAGCAGCGATGTGTGAGATAATCAACATCAAGATCTAAAAATACTCCATGTCTCACAGTCTGGATCTCTTCTCTCATTACCCACTGTAATTAAAAGTAACCAAGCCCTGCCAGCCCCAAATAGCATAGAATAGCACACAACTGTTAATGTGAAGGAATGACACTTGAAATGAAAAACCCTCATCAGTTCACTGAGGAAAGTGGAGCAGATAACATGGAGATATGAGAAACTCCAGTGAATGTGGGACAGTGGAGAGGTGTCCAGTTAGGCTGACTGGTCAAATGTTCTCTTGCAAATTGAGACAATGCAGTTGCAGTGTATTTGTTATACAAGTTTAATGATTGGAATGACTTCTCAAGGGTTCTGTGATGTTTTTGTTTATATCTCACTTCTGCACAACTTTGACACTCTGCAGAAGGCTTTGTGGAGCATCTGTGCTCTTCCTGAGGCAGAGAACGACAGCATACAAAGGTCCTTCTGATGAGCTGATGATCTCTCCTGAGATTACCAGTCTCTTGGGTTTCTGAAAGTATTCTTCTCTGTTTATCACACCGCCGAATGCTTATCAACTGCAAGGAGGAGTAGCCTGAACATCCATCCTGTGGGTCCTCTTTTTTTCCTGCTGATGTACAAAGATCCAGATAATAACACAAGGCCTTTAATTATCTCTGATATTCACATGAGTCTATAGCTCCATTTATAAAACGCAGTCTCCATTGTACTGGGGGTCATTAAAAATTGAACAAGGTCAGGAATGAAACTGCTCTTACCATTATTCATTTTGTCCCTGATTTCAAGTGTTATTTAATTAATCACCTGGAATGGCTCAAATAATTCACAATGTCATAAGTTGCTGGGTGATATTAGCGGATTTCATAATTTACATATGTGCTTTTGTAAACTCGGATGGAGCAAGATATTTTCTCTGATTTCCTCCCTTTTCAAGCGAGTTGTAAATTTCTGTGGTTATATTTATTTATAAAAGAGTAAAAAAAAACATTCATGATGCCTTAATGATTTCTGTTCTGGCTTTAAGGGACAAAACTTTGATGTTCTATGAGGCATAACGTTCATTTTGTACTTTTATCATCTTACTGTTGGCTAATTTCACATATTTTCTGACTTAATGATTGCATCATAAGCAAAAAAGCTTGCTGCGTGTGTGTGTGTGTTTGTACGTGTGAGTTTCTGACATCGCCAGAGCCAGTCAGCAGGTGCCATCACTTCTCATTCCCACCATTTACAGTGTAAAGACATGTTGAGGACGAGCAGGATCAAGTGAGTCTGCCAAAGGGAATGTGTGGGAGAGACCACTCTTAATTTCTGCCTTTCAGCCAGTTCTTCTTGGCATTTTAACTACGATTTCACATCAAGCTAATACTACTGTAATTCACTTTGTCAGATTGTATAGCAAGAAAGCTAAAGATATCTGAATGTAGTGGGACTGTTTACCTGTGGGCAGCATTTAGAGAAGGCACAGTGTTCTCCGATCCCTTCCAAAAGCCATGTTACTTTTTTAACATGAGATCTCTTAACCTGATGCGTAGCTTGCTGATGAGGCCTCAAATACAGTGCACAATAGGTTCTCCATTTTTTGAAATACATATCAGAAGTTTAGGTTTTTTTCCTATCATATCTCTGAACTGCTGCTTCTCTGCTGCCTTTAAACACTGAGCACGATATCACATGCACATTCCCTCACAATGCTCCATAACTGCACCACTGATTTCTAAAAACCTACTCTATCGCACAATTGTAGGTAGAAGGTGCCCAGTTCTCACTAAGCACTATGACTCATACCAGGCATAGAGCAGCTATCCAACTCTAATCCACAAGAGATAATTTGGTATTCATGTTTTACAAATGTGCTTGAGAAAAATCCCTAAATCTTTTTGGCAAGTGCAGTCGAGAAAGTCGTGCAAGCATGTCATCCACCATGAAAAGGCAGCGGGATGGTTGGGTAAAGCGGGGCTTTGTCTTTCGAATTCAGCCTGAAAGGCGCTGCCATCATCAGCTTTCTTTGTTGCAGACTTTGTCTTTCCAGTATTTTTCTGGTTTCTCAAAGGTAAATAGAGGCTTGACTCAGTGGGGCACATGCAGTTTCTCTACAACAGGTAATAAATTTGCGTGTCAGGCCTGCGCGTCACAGATTAAACATGCTTTGTTTGGGATGATTTATGGGTGTGATGTCGTGTTGGGCGCACTTGGCTGTGAGGAGCTGAGGGTTTGATGGTGGTGAGGGGGTAGCAGGTGGGGCTGTGGGTTGGTGAGTGTCAGATTTGTCTTACAGGAAGACTGATCTGTAGTTGCTTCGAGGGTGCCCACTGCAACACACACCTCTGTCATTAATCACACACAGCCTCGGAGTACAGAGTGCTTTGTCTTCTCCTCCTCTCACACCAGTGCTGCAAGCTGTCACCATCCTGAGAAAAGCTTTACTTCGGAACAGCTTTCAAGAAGTAAGAGAAACTGCCGCTGTCTTTCCGAAACTGCAGGGTATGTATGTATTCCCACTGAGAAAGAAATAAAGTTGCTATACCAAAACAGGACCCCCTACTCATTTTCCTCTGTACAGTAATCAGCTGTTGCATGTCAGTTTCTCTACCAGTTATGGAATAAAAAATGTATAACATACTTTGCACTAATATGTTCTTGCCTTTTAGAAACTGCCTGACGATAACATGCACTCTATTCCTCCTTCAGAGAAGGTTACCTAGATATACAGGATTAAGATCATTCACCATCTTTATGGAGAAACAGCTGATTCAGCAGGCAGCACAGCTAAAAGCGTGTTGACTTATAATCCAAATAAAGCTGACCGCTGATGCCCCACTTTCTACTGATCTCACACACTTACTCCATCCTGAGCTTGAATTTAAGGTAATTAATCTTAGCTGTAGTATTAAAGTAGAGCCCTTCTCTTTTTAAGTTATATCACAATATAAAAGAAAATGTTTGCATCACATAAAATACACTGCATATAATACAAGTTACATCATTTGGTTGCAAGTGAGAGAAATATATATTCGCCAAGTTAGTTTTCCCACTCACGGTTTGAGTTTTTTACCATCTCACAGCAAAAATCTATCAACCCTTCTCTGATGCAAAAACCTCTTTTGCAATTTACTGAGTGTCCTCATTCACATAATGGGAATAATAGGCAATACTGTGGCAAAAGTAAGGGGCTTCTTTGTGACCTAGAGAGGTGAAAAAGACAAAAAAGGTAACAGTCCTTATGGTGTGCAGAAATGGTGAGGGCATATACTGAATGCAAATAGTAGAATGGTAAATTTACAAGGATAGAAGGTGAGAAAGAGCCCATTTTGGTGTATGTGGCTCAAAAGTTCAAAAAGCAAATAATCTGAAAAGAGGCAAAGCTGAAAGCGAAGCAAAGCAGAAAGTGACATCCCACTAGTTCTTCAAGAGTTTTTCACTCTTACCTAAAGCACCTAAGATCTGCATGACATGTGTA
This sequence comes from Acanthurus leucopareius, assembly GCA_029814765.1. NCBI lineage: Eukaryota > Metazoa > Chordata > Actinopteri > Acanthuriformes > Acanthuridae > Acanthurus > Acanthurus leucopareius. The sequence continues at coordinate 13,131,823 of JAQMCX010000050.1, read as the reverse complement.
TCTCTGTGCAGTTTAATGTTAAGTAGTCTCTGCTCCCTCAAACTGTGAAATTTTCATGTCAAACTCTATATTTTCTTCACATAGAAATATGGGCTAAAATTTGCCATCCACCCTTGGCATCTCATAAACAGTTAATTTCTGAATGTAACCCTAGGTGGTCAGGAAGGGGAATAACGATCTGTCAAAATAGAGCTCAGGTCCACAAAGCCTGCTTTCAGAGTGGAGCGCCAGATACATATGTGAAGTATATAATTGCATGCACTGTTTAACATTTATTACATTCAGTACACCATTGCGGTTTGTTTATCGTAACACACCATGCAAACAGAGTTAATGTGTGCCTAAGCAAATATTTGCAGCACTATATCAAATTCAGCTACCAAATTAAGGATATCAGAGGGGCCAAATGGGGTCGTGTGTGAAATAACAGAGATGTTAGGCCATCCGCTGTTCCACACACAGATTGCCCTATCACAGGAGTTGTTGAAGTGTTTGCACACAGAGCTTTGCCGCCTGCGGGCTTATATATCACACTGTGCCTTATTAAGAGCTTTAACAAAATCTGGCTTTCACGAGCCCCCCTTCGTCACCACTGCGAGGGCAGCAGTCTTCAGGACCTCGGTTTGCACACAGCCCCTTCTCAACACCTAGTCCCCCTAAACAGATCAGGGCAGTGTACATGTGCTCGGTAGATAAAAGGCAAAGAGTGGAGATATTATGGCTGTGCTGTATGAATTCATGGCGGAATTGGTCTAAAGTGAAATGCTTCTTCCTGCAAGTGGTGCTACAGATCAGACACGCTCAGCTTTATTGGATGTCATGGCTTGATTTGATTCAATTTTATTTTTCAACATATTGAACTGCCTATTTAGATGTGCTCCACAAAAGCCTTTACATTAAACCAATAAAGAAAAAAAATCCTTTCAAAATGTCTTTTGTGACCAGATTTTACAGTAACACATTCTGATAACCATGAAGGGAGCATGGTAATGGTCTAATGGTACAAGTTGTGCTGTCAGACACTTAAGCCTTTTCACTTTTATGCAAAAGTTATGAGCAGTGGTCCGGGAGAGAGAACCATTGACCTATAAATTGATTATCTCCAGCTGCATGCTGACCCACTGAAATGACTTCACTGTAATCGTTGAAAGTTATGATGTATTCTGGGTGTAGCCTAACTGTGTCCTATTGCTTCAGCCACCAAAATAGAGGACTCCATTTTATTATAGCATGCTGGGAATTCCCCTCCATTTCCTCATGCTCTTGACCTCCCACTCTCCATTGTATGCGTGAGCAGAGGGTCTGGGGCCGGAGTAGCCCGAGCAACTCTGCCAGGCTGACAGATCGGCTCGCCGTGCCCTCTGCTGCTCCGTCTGCACTGCGGCTCCATTGTTCTGCCCTCTCAGGCCGAGCCGCGGGGCAACTCCTCACCATTGTGTCTGACAGACCTGCAACTTGATACCAAGGCAGCAGGCGCCTGCCTCCGTCCCTGTGGAGCACTGATGCAGCAAGTATATGTGCATGTGCGTGTGTGCGTGTGTGCTTGTACATTTCGCCTCAATTAAATCTACACAGGCAAAGAATTGTATCATTTTCAGTATATTTATGTTTGTGCAACAAGATTTTTTTTGAAGAAAACACCTGTAAAGTGCATTTTAAACTAACCAGAGGTTTGAGAATAGGAGCCACACAAGTAGCTCACCAACACACAGGAAAAACGAACATGATCCAGGCACCATAGGCGCAGAAGCAAACTAATGGGACTGCACTATTTAGCAGCAAACTATACACTCACAGTCACGTCTTTACTGCAACAAGAGGAAGACTGACATTTTATCTCACCTCCACAGAGAAATGGAAAAAGTGAGCCTGAAGAAGCCTATAGTGCAGACACAACAGCCTATACACATCAAAGCAAGCCCCAACCAAGCTGAGCATGCCGCTGTGTGTCACTGAGGAATACTCCTCTTTTTATGTAACACACAGATGATTAAAGAGTTCAACACAGCAAGCAGACTAATGACTCCACTGGGTTTGCAGAGGAACTCAGGAGAGAAGAAGGCAGGGCCTCTGGAGAATACTTGCTGAAACAGGGATAGGTTCTAAAATATACAAATTTATTCATCACAAAGCAGCTTTTTTATGTCATCGATGTGTGCGTATGTGAGCGTGTGCAGGTGGCAGAGAGTGAATGTGAGCGAGGAAGGCGGAGGGTGAAAGAGGGAGATGAGAGAGAAAAGGAGATAGCAAGTCTGATAGCATCAGCCTTGTGTGAGTTAAAAAACATCAAGCAACCAGTAACAACCAGCATGAAAAAAAAGACCTGCAACTCTGCTGTAATGTTTCCTCCACTTTTTGCATCTTTGTTTTTACTCTGACGGTATGATGAATATTTTCTCTTTCATTAATGAGTGATCTTGCATCATTTTAATAGGTCTAAATCAACACAATTCTTTCTCTGTGAAGTTATAATTTTTCCCTTTCTCTTAGTTGATCATGCATGGTAATGGAGGCCATTGTGTGTGTGTATACAGTTTAGTCAGTTTTTTTTTTTTTTCCAGTGGATAAGCAGACCTGCATAAGTCTCTTGTGAGAAGTGACATAATGATGAATAGTTGCTGTGTCTCTGGGACAAAGTCCTAACATACGAGATTAAGAAAAAAGCAATCTGAAGGCATAAAAGGTGCAAAGTTTGTATCTATAATCAGTGCATGAGTTTAAAACTTCATCAGCAGCTGCTCTGGGGGAGCCTATGCTTCAGCAATACACAAGAAAATGGACTGTTTATAACACCAGGTACTCATTTTGCAAAGACAGTGTAAACAACTCTTAAATGACTTAAAATTACCATGTACTCTCTTTAAAAGTAGCCTAGACTTGTGATCCTGTTTACATGATGTTCATTAGATTTGGTAAAAACAAAATAATAATTTGATTAAAAATTAACTTAGATTTTACATACTTAATAGACACTATTTTAACATTCAGTATCATATGTATATATATTATTTATTATTATATTTTATGCTTTTGTGTGCCCTTTCTTACAATAGACTGTTGTGGAAAGCTACGTGTATACTAAACTTCATTGTCCCTTTCACAATGATGGACTACCAGTACTGACTCAACAACTAAACTCTCCAGAAGTTTTTGGGCCAAATACACGAGCCAGTGCTGATGCTAGGAAAAAATAAGCCAAAACTTTCCTGTAATTTTATTTCTCTAAAATAAAAACTTTTTTGAAATATTCAGCAGGAAAAAAATCTTCCATTTGAGCTCTGGTGATTTTTTATTATGAATATTCCCTATTTGTCTGAGGTCACAAAGTGGCACTAGTGCTATTAAGGCCCTTGTGTCGACTCTTAACCCTGGTCCTTTCTGTTTAGCAAGCCTGTGTTTATCTGGGTTAGTACAGTTTCCTCCTGCTCTCCAGAGATCTGTCAGTCCAGGTCACATTCAGTGCTGCCAAATTATAGCAACACATTGTTTAAAGTGGAAAAACGTAGTGTTTTGACAGCCTGCTATAAGGCTTTGGCACAGCTGAATCGGTGTCCTGGTGTCTTTCAGAGAACGCTAATGACTTTAATGTTTGAATATGGGCTCCATAGTGAAATTATGGCACTGTTTATATACATCACTGCTGTTTCATCACAGATTGATACAAATTTCATCCCCAACACAAACGAACGTAACTTAAAAGGAAACACTTTGGATTTGAAAACTGAATGCTATGTGTCCACATATGTAACTGATGACACTATGGTTTTCTGTGTGTGCCTCTATCTCTGTTTCTCATTCTTTTTCTGTACTTAATTATCCTATTAATGGTCAGGGAAGGTTGCAGCCTGTTCAAGCAAACATTGGACGAAAGGAGGCGTGTATACCGCACAGGTTGACGGATATGGCCGGGGGGTTTTTTCATTATCTCTATGCAGTCAATGCGTATTTGTCTTTTGTTATTAATGACATAGCCTTGAATAAAGATGCTTTTTCTGAACAATAACCAAGCGCCTTGAATTTTGGGGGGATTCCATTCCCTCTCTTGTTGACATAACACTGAGGCTGCTGCAATCCATTGTGCTCCAGAGGAAACATATTCCCTCCTAAGACTGAGGTGCTATTTTTACAGGTAGCCAACAGCCTGGTAGAGGGACACGGCTAAAGTTGAGCGAACCTTTACTGGAACAAGATTCAAAAACTCAAACAATTAAGAAAAATGGCGTCAACAATGTAAAGCCATCAAAAACCAACAAACATCTGATGTCGTTCTAAATGTTACATGACTAGAATTCAAACTTAGCACAAATCTTTTTTTACAAGTGTAAAATGCTTTAGAATTTAATAAATTCAAATATGATTTAGACATACAGTACATTTCCTTATAAGCATAACCAATAATTACAGTGTTATTCAAAAAGAATTTGAAACCCTTTGCATCCATCTGATTACATTTCAAGCTTTTTCAATTCAATCTGGGGATTGTTTAATTCCACTTTTATATCCACAAAAGCTTTGCTCCCCTTCTCTTCAGTTCAGGGCCTCTTTTAGAAATAGAGCATAATACCCGGAACATACATCGTTTTATAGGAAGAGCTCCTCATCCCTGGATGTGGCATTGAAATAGTAAATGCAAATCCACTAAAATGGTTACTCCTCATGAGTGCAATCCAGCAGGGATGACAACATAAACAATGGTGCAGATAGTTGTTCAAACCAGCTGCACATTGCTATTGTTAGGATTAGCATGGTAATCTCAGGGCTGGAAAAGCTCACTGCACAGACACCTGATCAGCTAGGGTGGATAAGTATGCGTTCCTTTTTCCTTTCTGACAATTATTACAAACTGCGTACCTCCACATTATGTTGGACATTTAAATTAATATGGCAAAAAGTTGAAATTGGCTGAAAAAAAAATTCAACAGAAGAATAAGCAAGACAGAAATAAACAGAGAGACAATGAAGAGGAGGACAAAGAAAAGGAGGAAGGGAAAATAAAAAAAGGAAGATAAAAGAAAGCAAATTGAGAGCTTGTGTTTGTCTGGATGGGCAGAAGGCCTGCAGAGATTGGCAGGAGTCCTGCTTCTGACAGCAGCTGCGGCCTCAGTTTTATATCTTAAGGTGGTGCCTTGACTCCGCACCAGCCTTTCTATCTCCAGCTCTCATGTTTTCAATCAGAGGGGACCATAAATTATTGTCAGCAGTAATCACAGCTGTCCACTGTGGGCCTGCTGAGGGGTCCCAGCCTGTCCTGGTGCATCAAGTCACACTGGATCATGGAGCCTCTGATATGGGCAGTGAGAAGGACCTGCGAGCAGGGTAAGGCACAACACAAAAGTTTAAATGAGGTGCTCTTTGTTTATTCTCTTGGATGAAGGGAATAGAAGGGATGGTTCACCTGAACATGACATTTCAGTTATGATATATCAGAAACTATTGAATCACAGCTATGCATTTTTTTCAGCTAAAATCTTTCCAAAAATCATGAATCTTAGTATTGGATATAAATCAAAATATAAACAATTGTACAGGACATATAGGACTTTGAACTCATGAAATATTGGACATATTGGACTTGTAACTCATCCCTACTACCCACTCAAGTAAATATGCTTGGATAAAACTTTGAGCATGTGTATATTTTTTTGTTTTAACTTCAGAGGAGTTATGATGACAAGGGGGCGAGCTGTTAACAACCGAATAATAAATTTCGGGTGAACAATTCCTTTTATTCTCTAACGTTGGAAAGCACCACAAAATGACAGACTGTACATCTGTGATCAAACATGATCATTAATTGTTGCTTTCTTTAAAAGAAAAAAAAAAAAGATGTGGTTTTATTTTGTTCTAACCCTAACTGAAAAGGGAAACTGCCTGTTAGATTTTCACTAAATGCTGGCACAGATCTCCTCCCTAAAGTTGTAAAGCAGACAAAGTGGGTTTCCCCTCTTTCTTCTGTCCGCAAAATTCATCTGGCTCCTTTGGCAATCTGCCCGGGTAATCGTGGCACGGTCTGTGTTTTTCACGACAGCGCTGTTATTTTGCTGTGAAAACTCTCAGCATGGGGTGGCACACCCACCTCTGGCAAGACACTGCTGTCAGAGCTGATCAGCAGAGAGCAGCCTTCCCTTTCAATTAGCCATGTCTGTCTAAGAACAGGGCCAGGAGCACCAGCACACAGCCACACAGGCACCCAGCGAAGGAACAGCAAGGAGAGCAGGTGGGAGGCGAGGGGAGAGCTGGAGAAGTAAGCCCCAAAACTCCAAACAGGGACTGAAATACCCTCCACTGCTGTGTGCTAAGTCCCTCTGTAACAGAAAGGGCTCTGCCATGGCACGTCACAGTAAACACAGGCAGGCTCCATGGAAACATGGCCATTTGGCAGAAAAGCATGGGATGAGATATGGCACCAATGAGGCAGATAATTCCCTGAATAACTATATCTTCCCCCTCATGTGCTATCACAGTAATGAAGAGTGAGTGTGCATGTGTGTGAAAGGAAGAGAAAAGGAGAGCAAGCGGTGAAACAGCCATGGCAAATGTTACCCATGGAGTTACTTAAGAAACAACATACAATTTACGTATATGGAACTAATCAAGACACAAATTAGACGTTGTTCGGGGAGCTTATAAACAGCATTGAAGGGGCTTGAGGAGGAGCGCTGGGAGTGAAAAGAGAATGGGTGGCAGCCGTGCCCCTAGGTTGTTTATTACTAATGCCACATCCAGGTGGGATTTGCAGAGTTGCACCCTAGCCAGCATCTTTCTCTCAGTGGAAAGAGCCTGAGGTGGAAGATGATAAACATGGGCAGCTGTAACACAAGCATAAATGTCCCCATGAACTCGGCTGGGACTTTTCAATAGAGTAACTGCTTGGAGAAATTACCGTATTGATAACCGAATAAAGTGTGCAGACATTCTGAGCATTAAGAGTTCTGCATACAGACTCAGTTCTGCAAATTTCTAACACCATTCTACTGACACAGAGCAGTTAAAATAGATCCAACCTTGCTAGTTTAGTCTGACTGCATGAAGAACTTATTACTTCAAAGGCCTGTCTCAAGTTAAAGCAGAATGGTCTCAACACCTTGAGCCTTTTCTTCCTGTTTCAGCTTTTCTTCGCTCACCGAAGCCAAGTGCTCTGAACAAAAGTAGGCAATGAAAAGTTGTAGAGAAAAGAAGAACCATGTGGTAAGCTTCTCCAGTTTTCCAAGCTTCATTTTTCTCTAATAGTTGAAGAGATGTTCTACTGTAATGAGTATCATGTGTTTAAACCGTTGTAGTGGGGCCATTGTACCTATAAAACCAGCAGCTCTGACACCAGAGGACTAGAACCTGGAAAATCCATCACTTCAAAAAAAGAACTTGTAAAACTTCAGTGTGTGTGCAGTTAAGTATATGTCAAGTATCTGATGGTATTTTTAAGTCACTTTCCATTGTAGAAGGCTAAATAATACAAATATTTTTTTGTTGTTGACAGAATTCTTTCACTACAAGGACAGGGTTGCTTGGACCTGTCAGTCTTATCACCTGATCTTCATCAGCAGATGGAAATTGGCCAGTTGTCATTAGCTTTAAAGGGCTAGTGTGTTTTTTTTTTTAGAGTGGGGTTACATGAGGTACTAACCCATGGTCAGTGTATTATAATTAATGGTGGTCTGCATTTCTCTTTTACGTCTTCTATGCTGTGTCAAAGTTGTCAGGCTCTTTTGAGAAAAACAGTAATTTTACTTCACAGAACACAAGAGTTGCTGGTCTACAGCTGCCTTGATGGGTTACTTTGTTTGTGTTATTGTGTGACTTCAGTGCTTTAACACTAACCCAAACCATAACACACTTTAAGCTGCATAAAACATCTTGGTTGAATGAGAATCTAGTGAGAGCTCTAAATGAGTAGTTTGTTCATTTTCTTCATGCACTGTAACAAATCCAGGCTAAAGCCATTAGTTTGAGTGTAAACACATTGCTACAGATGCTTGTGCATTGCTGTATTTCATGTCAGAGCTACTGCAGGAAACAAGACTGCGCATTGTTGTGTTGTGTATTGATGAGGATGTGAGATACTCGAGTGAATGTAATTATATTATCAGTGTGAATGTAATTCCATTACAATACCACAAAACAATTCTAATAAGACAGATATTGTCAGTGTCACAGCACAAAGACAGAGTCGTATTTGTTAAGCGTTATGGATGACTCTGTATGAACTTTGTTTTTAATTTAGACTGAGCTCAGTATCTCAGCACACTTTCAAGCAATGCCAATCTCCAAAATCCAGCTGCTGTCTCAGATCTCTGGTTCCATATGCATCCTCTTTAATCCATATGCAACTGAGGACATGACTCTATCTCTTTGTTCCTTTGCCATTCAGAAAATTTCAATACGACATATGGGGGGTATTTATTTCCTTCTCATTTGTCCGAACGGATGATGATGATATGGTTTAACTTTTGCAGCTGAAGCACATCAAAAAAATTAAACAGAATACAGGGCTAGCATCTTATACGTGTGTCTTGGTGTGATAACAGCAGTTTATGGACATCTTTCATCTGTGGTACATGTGAGATATCAAGGTTTTGATTGAAATTTTATAAAAATAAAGTCAAGGTTCAAAGAAAGTGAGGTAATTTTTTTTTTAATTCATGAAACATTCTATGCCATGAACACATGACATATTATATATATTTCTGTTTGAGCACTTTGGAGCTTCAACTCTACATGTCGTACTTTCAGGTAATACAGGATATTGAGAGAGGACACGTGAAAGAAAACAAGAGTTTTGAAAAGGAGGAGCTGTAGGACTTTAAGAACAGAGGGAAGGACAACATCTACTCTCACCTTTACAGCTGATGTGTGGGATGGGGGCCCCTTTGGTGAGCGTTGTTGTCAGCCGAGACAAACTGCAGCTCCTGGGAGTGCCCCAGATCTGACAGAAGCCTCCCCCTCCATCAGTCACGTCATCTGAGTCAGTGAAGGAGTCTGCGCCCTGCTCGCGGTCACACTAACCAGGAGACACAAGCTGTTCCTCTCCAGGTGCTCATTAATGCACTTGTCCTTGATACCTCCACCATACAAACAACACAAAGACAAACACATGCCTGCCGTGTTCTAATTACACTTGCGCGCACACACTCACAAGGATGTGCATCATGCATTTTACTAAGAGACTTGTAAATGTCAAACAACGGCAGACGCCCCCTTACTTCCCCCTCCTGTTGTTGCTGCGCTTGTCTGTGTTTTTCTGAAGGGGGGCTGGAGGGGGTTGCGCACACTTATGGAGACTGTTGTTGTGTAGCAGAAAGAGACAGAGCGAATAAAGTGGTGGAGATGGTTTGAGCCTTTGAAGTAGGGGACGTCGGGGACAGCTGATAAGGGAGCCAGCTCTGAAGTGGAGAGATGGGTTGAGGAAATTCATCAACCTCTGCAATTAGCATATGGGCCTAATTATCATATGAAGCCAATCCTCCATAACCAGCCTCTGCCTACAATATGACTCCCTATCCCTCTATACAATCGCCCATCTCAGTGAAAAATGGCAAGCATTGATGACCCCGGTATTGTCTTATGCCTCTCTTCTCCAAGGCCTGCCTGAATAACTACCACACCTCCAATGTTCCTTTTTCCATTATGCAGTTAAGCCAGACAGTTAATTATCCAGGAGCAGGGAGGCCGGGTCTCTTTGCTGGCTGCGATAACGATATGCTTTGCTGGGCAGAGAATGAAGAGGGCCAGCCCACAGGGAGCTGTGCTGATGTCAGGCAATCTTTCAAAAAAGGCCCAGGCAATTAGATGCACCAGTGCTACCAGGGATGACTAGTGTTATTGAGGATACTGGCTAGCTTCTCTAATGGGGGTATTTAGGGCAATTATGATAAAGATGTCAAGGCGACCTCCCCGCGACGGCTGCTTTTACAAGGGGTCCTTCTAAGTGCAAGATCACAGAGCAGAAATAAGGAGTGACTAAACATGCGGACAGTCCCGTGTGGAAGTCTTGCCACCAGCAGAACTGCACTTAAGACTCGTCTCATGTGGAAAATGCTGTCTAGAGGTGCTAAATGGGCTAATCTGCCCTCGCAGTTGACTTTTTATGGGAATTTTGAAGTCTATTATGACAGTCTCAAGAAAATAAACACTCCAGCGCTCAATTAAAGAGCAAAGCCTTGCTGATTTGTTTCCATTTAGCATCATAGATTCAGCACATCTGGCCCGCGGAGAGATTGGAGCACTGTTATTATTTAATGGACGAGGGAAGCTGACCATCTGTAAGGTTGCAGAGCCCCACAAAGGGGCCTTTCATGTGGCTATTGTTGTACACTGCTTGCATCTGAATTGTTTCCATACGCACGTTTACCTCAGTCACCACCTTCCCACTACTGGCGTTCACCACCTCACATCAAAGTTACAGCTCTAACCGAGAGCTACTGGACACCACACACACCTACAGTATAACCCGCAAGCCCAATTGCAATGTTAGCATATGCCATCCACATGGCTGGCATGACACTAAACACACACTGACTAATGTTTGAAGTAAGTTCAAAGAGGCAAAAGCAGAGGAAAAGTGCAACGTGGAAGCAGCATGTATCCTCTTTCTTCATTCAAAACAGCCAAACAGCTGGTCATGTTCTTACAAAGTGCTCAGTACATTTCCATGATTGTTTTTATACCATGTCTATGGATAATGCACCATGATATCCCTCTCTCTGTAATAACCTCTCTGGATAGATATTAACAGTCAGGAAACAGCAACCCCACTATCCAGATGGAGAAAAGCTCTTCAGTGAAGCACATTCCAAACGTAAGTGTTTCTTTCTGTTGTAGTTCATGGAACAGAGCCATCCACTATTCAGGAGAGACTGGGGAGATTAGATTTGAAGTTTAATGCAACAAACCCTCGAAGTACATGAGCCTCTCATTATAATAATGTAATGAAAGAGTGCTTCTAGAGAAAATTAAGTCGACAAGAGAAATGTAAAGCATTATAAACCAAAAATCATCTTTTTAGCCATTCTAGCGGCAATGATGGTTCAAAAGCAGATCGGTCCAGCACTTTGGCCAGAATGAAAGAACAAAACAGCTATCACATGGATTGCCATGTGCAGACATGGCATCATTCAGTAGGATCAATCTTACTGTATTCAGTGGTTCTCTGAATTTATTTCTGGTGGCACCAGCAGGTTGACTTTTGTGGTTTTAGGTATATAACTGAACAACCATTGGGTGGGTTGCAAGTATGCCCCCCTCAGGATGAAATGTAACAACTTTGACCCTTTCGTAGTGCATTCATTAGCAGATGTTGCACTGTGCATTTAGCACTAATTATGAAATTAGACAAATAAAGATGGTGATTATGATAAAAAAAAAAAGTTACAGCAGCCTGTGTTGATGGTACACATGTTAGCATACTGAAGTTAGCATTTAAGTATCCCCATTAAGTGCTGATAGCATGAATGAAGAGCCTTAATATATTATATAAACATTGCTGTCTTGATATAGATACTTTAAGATTGGTCTTTTTTTCAGTGACATTACTTCCCGCTATGTTGTGAGTGTAATACTCATTCACCATATGTGACCTGGGGCTCTGAAAGTACTTAAAATACCAAAACAGTTCATAAAACATCTGCACATTTTCCTATAAAATGAAAGGATACCATTATAAAATAGAAAATTCAGAAGCTAAACAGCACTCACTCAGCTCAAATAATAAAAACACCATAATGATCTCCTCCCATGTCCTGATACTTCCTTTTTCCTAATTCTCTTTTAATAATTTTTCCTCTCCCATTGGCTGCTTTTCATCCTTTGTCTTTACTCCTCTCGCAAAATGCTACCAAAGCATTCTAGCATCATAGGCAAATGGGTACGGGGGCCTCTCTGAAATACTAGCCAATCAATCAGGCCAGGTTTGCCCTTCTGGAGCAACAAGCCCCCATTCTACCCAGCCATCAGTCATGCCCCACCTCTGCTTGTCCTCTTGCCTATTTTCACACCATTTCTTTCACTCTACAGCTAACGCGATGACTTATTATGTTTTCCAACTTTGATTCCCCTTGATGTTTGCTTTCTAACTCTCTCGCCGCCTGTGAGTTACAATCCTGCCTGTCGACTTTCCATCACAATAGCGGGAAAATTAGCTCCAAATGTTTGGCAGAGTGTCAAAAGCAAGCAGAGGAAACCTGGAGAGAGAAGAGACTGCTTTGAATTTTGATCCAAATTTTCTGGCTATTTACCTTTATCAATAATATTTATCATGAAAAGGAATATCTGTTCTTACCTCCAGAGGAGTTTATGATTGTTGTGCAATCACTACGTTATCTTCCCTGGGTGAGGTAAAAGTTTCCATGCACTATCCTGCACAAGGTCAGTTATAAAAAAAAAAAAAAAAAAAAAAAAGGGTAGGATGTTAAAAAGCTTTCCATGACAAATTGCCACTTGCGTGAATAAAATTTATAATACCAGTATTGTGCGGAGGTGTATTGTCTTCTCCGGGGTCAAGGTTAACCCAAGTGTAATAAAAATGAAACAAAAGTCAAAGCTTTTCCCAAAAGGGTGCAACACATGCCTGTACTGTACTGTAAAAAGGTCACCTTATAGACTGCAATGTTCCACTATGCACACAGCTAAGAGGAACGTTCACAACATCAGCTAATCTTCAGCTAACAGTTTCAAAGCCTGAGTGATTACACAAGTGTGTGTTTCCATCATTTGCTGTAGATTGCTGCTGATTGGTGGGGTGAGTTTGCGAGGATCTTCTTAGCCCTCCACATTTTGTCACAGGTGTAGAGAGATGAGATTAGGGAATTTGTCTTTCCATAATAAACCTAAATTGTGAGCAAATCAGCCTGAAAATTGCTGAAAAAGGTTTGTAAATCAAAGACTTGCAGCTAGCCATTCCATTAAAAGCAAAGCATAACCACACAAATTGCAGCCGTCTGAGTCATTTAGTTCCATTAGAGAGGGGTGATTCTCTTAATGCAAATGGATAATCAAGAGCTCTGCATCAGGTCTGGACAGAGGACCAGCATGACCTGCTGTGTGTACATAAACCCCAGCTGTAGTGATGGATGGCTGGCTTTACAGAGTGTTGTTCTGTGATGTAGTGGAAGAAGGATCCCACTGTGACTCCCATCCACCGTCACGCACACGAACCTTTCAAAACACCACATGTATCATCGTGTGCAGACTCTGAAATGAGGATGTGTGACAATTGGATTTGTTTGAAAGAGAAGGTGTAATAAAAGGGTAAAAAGTTTAGTTTGTGTGTGTTTGTGTGTATGTGTGTGCGTGTGTGTGTGTGCGTGTGCGTGTGTGTGTGAGTGTAATTGCATAATCGGGAACACATAACAGCTCACTTGTCTGATTACATCAGAGACACAACAGGAGTGAAAATCAGTCACCTTTGCTGCACAAGCTCTTCTCCTCTGTTGTTTTCTACTCCATCTGTGGTTAACAAGAGGATAACAAAAAACAAAACAGAGAAAAAGAGTGAGAGCCGGGCCCACCATCCTTCCAGGAAGAACCCTGAAGGGTTTGGGGCCCTGAAAAATAAGGCTAATTTGAAGGTCATTTAAAGAGCGCCGGGCGCCGCAGCTCAGGAGGGGGGCTTCAGAACAAGTGCGTGGGGAGCGGCTCGGGTTGCGGCACTGCGAGGTAGGCGCTCTGACGCTCTCCCTGGTGCTCTTCATCAATCTCTCCCATCCACCGAGAGCCTCCGCTGACCCACATAGCAGGCAGAGGGAGGGGGTTGCCTTTCTTCCATTATTGATACCACTGCATCACACAACCTGCACTTACCTGAACCAAGTCAGCAGAGGAGCTACAAAGGTCAGAGAACCACAGGCAGACATTTAGCCTCTTATTTCCATTCAAAGTCAAAGATAAGTGAAAACCCCCTTTTCAATATTCCGTTTATTTTGGAGGCATATAATTGGTGGGGTGGGGGCTAAATGTGGTTTGGTCAAGTCTTAAACTTAATACGCAATTTTTCAGTGTTATAAATTCTAAAAACAACTATATCTTTGATATATTTGGTGAGTTGTGTACTTACATCATTACATATGTTTCCAACAATGTTCAAACTCAAAGAATGAGCTATTTTAGTCAAGCTAGGGGTGTGTTTCATTTCGCCACCTGTCTCTAACTTTTGTACTAATTAGAGAGCGAGAAAGGAAATCGGCAACCATGAATGAAAAAGTGTGAATTAAACTTTAAAGTGTTGCCTCGTTTAAGAACATTTCTGCCTGAGTCAGTCAGATAGATTTTCATCTGCAATGGTGGCTGTAATACAATGATATAAACAAATCCCATGATTCCATATTACTTTACGTCATCAAACTACATCTTTTGTTTTGGGTGAGAGACCCTAGCAGCAGAATTTATATATTGTGCATTTAAGTGTGAGGGATTTTAGCTTTAAGCTGAAGGCAAAAACTGCAAAAACCGATGTTCTCTTGGACGGAGAGGTTCTCTGCCTCTTTTTTCCTGGACAGATGCCGCACATTTAACACATGTAGTCAGAGAAGCAGGTGAAACATGTGTTTATGTAGGACTCCTTTGAGACATAAGCACAATTAACTGTGTATTGCAGTATTCTGTGGTGTGCAAGGCCAGACCACAGTGTAGTAAGGCCAAGGAGCTGCTCCATCCTCTCATCATTTTGGGGGAAGTCCTCAGCCATGCTAAAGTTGTGTGTGTGTGTGTGTCTCTGTATAAATGCTTTCATTCTGAGGGTGCAGACATACTGACAACCCCCTCTACATAATTTTGGAAATGTCTGGCAAACAGTTGCAGATCCACGTTTTAGCAGCAAGTTCGCAAGGCTGTTTGAAGAAGACAAAACTCCCCCCCATACACATATCTCCCTGTCACAGCACCACTAAACTGCAGTTATAAAGGAATGCACACACTGTCAGCACACAAAACACAGTTATTGGTTTAGTGCACTATTGTCTAAACAAAGAATGGCACTATCACCTCCAAAGCTTTCTGTAATCTTTGATTTTGACACTGAATGGAAAGAAGAGAAGCTTTAGCGGTGAAACAATAGTAGATTTGTTTTCCGCATATGCTTCAAATTAGGCCAAGGTTTGGGTAAGGATAAACACAAGTTTAAGCCATTCTAATTCTTTGCCATAGCAGAGAACAATTCACATTTGAGTACAAAACTATTGTTGAACAAAGCACTGGCATGGAAAGATGCTGCTGGATGGAAATAGAGCTTATATTATCTCACTGTGCCTATCATGTCTTTGCTGTGGACAGCTTCAGTGAGTTGAAAGGAAGGGGTGCCTGGCTTTTTTTTTTTTCTGCGTCTTAACAGACACATTACTTGCAGCCATACTGTGATTACAGTACAGGAACAGTTTCTTATTCCACGTGCAAATAACATGCTTTATCTGAAGCGTAGCAGCTGTGAAGACAACAGCATATTAGCTGTGAGTCAGAGTAGGTTAACTTTTTTAAAGCAGGAAACCACTTTTGCGTTTTAACAGCTATAGAATTTTGCCATATTCCTGCAAAATCGAGAATTTCAGGCTCTAGTGTTTTACTTTACTATAGAAAGTAGATGAAAATACAGCACATTGTTTACTGTTTATCAGTTCCTCCTCTAAATACTATTTGCTAAGAAAGGGGCTAATGTTCATTGCTGAGGGGTGGGTGTCTGTGGGTTAACTAACACAGGAAGTGGGGACAGCTGTATAAAAGTTAGGTGCTAGTTTGTGGTCTTAAGCAATAACTGTGACACACTATGAGCATTGTATGATTGATGACTCTTGCTGATTGAAATTGTAAATTAGTTCGTAGGCACTCTCTTATCTGAGAACTGAATTCATAATTTGTTTTCTTGTTATGCAAGGCTGGCACATTCCCATGTTGGCAGGTAAAGCACTTAGCTGGGTACAGTTTTACATTGAGACATAATTATATCTAGTCTCAATTGCCTTGTTAACCCAAACTAGATGTGAACAATCAAACAACAAATGATCACTTTATGGACCTGCTGTAATAGTTCCAAAGAGATAGTTAAGCAAATGTATGCTATTTTTCCAATATTGTTTTAAGAAAAAAAAACATTTCTATCAAACTTAAATGATATGAAAAAACACATTATATGGCTTTAAACTCATGATAATGTGTGGCAATTATTCCATAATGTTTAAAATGTTAACTGCATTGTGCGTTTCTATTTATTCTGATTCAGCTCAGTGATGACAATAATGCCATGTGAATGGCATTGCACGTGATCACAGTGTTCCTGCAAGAGCTGGGGAAAGTGTGGTTTGTTACCTAGCTGGTCTGCAACTGCACAATTGTGTAGCAAGTTCAGCACAAGCCAAAGTCTATGCAACTATATGCAAGACACAGGTATACTGACTAATTATGCAAATCCAGTTTTCTTTTTAATGAATAGATAAAAACCTGTTTTAATGGTATATCAAGCAGCTGTTATCCTGCCTGTGAATTCAGGGTTTTTTGCTGCTGACACCTTCCAACAGACAAGGGGTTTTTCTGTTTTCACCTAAAGCTTTGGGTTTACAAGCGAAGCTGACAAGGTTTCCATGAGCCTCTTAAACTGTGAACAGGAAGGCCAAGTGCTAATGTGCTTAGGGGCAGATCTCCATGGTCGAGTGTCTTGACAGATGAAAATGAAGCAATAGCAAGCACAGGACTCACATCTCAGGCAGCAGACTTTCTAATGCACAAAACAACTAGTGAAAAGTTCTCATTACCATCAAGCTGCATTGTTTCATAAGGGATAACACTTTTGTATATTCCAAAGTAGGCCAGGCATTTTAGGAAGAAAAGATTTTTTTTAGAATTAAATATTTGGAGACATGGTATGATTACAAGAACATGTAATGGCACCACTTCTCCTCAGTCCTCCACTGAAAAGGCCTCTTTAAAGTTATTCACCTGAGATGTATGTTGGAATTGGTCCATGGAAAATGGGGAACTTTGAAAGTCTGAGGTGTATAGGGTAAACATACATTAAAAACATGTTTTTCTTCCGCTGCAAAGTTTGTACTATGTAAAGAGTTAAACAAGGAAGCTCAGCAGCTCACATGTAAAAGGGTAACCCTACAAATCCAGTAAGCCCTCACAGATATTCAACTGTAATCTGCAACGAGCAATGCATCAGCTCAAAACCAAATGCATACAACCCTAAATGTTAACTGAGGATTCATAATTTATAGGTGTCATAGTTTTCAAGTAATACCTGGATTATGGTCTGGATTCTCTGAAGCTCTTTTCCAGAAAGAGGAGTGGAGGAGGGGTCATAACTTGGAGGAGCGCTCTTAAAGAACTGAAATGGGAGATAAAAGGCATGGCAGGTTACACTGGAGGCGGATAGACAGCAGCCAAAAATCACTCTAAAAACAACAATGGATTTTCAAGTATTCAAACAGTTATGCTCTGTTCAACTTTTATGCTTCTGCCCATCCTACATAATGTTAAAAAGTCCAGTTTAACCACCCAGCAAACCGAACGTTGTTTGAACAAATGGTGCATTATGGATCTACTACCTAATAACTCATTAATCTTTAATAATGCATTTGTTACTAGAGAACTGTACCAAAAGTTATAGATGCAACAGCAGGTCTGTAGAGAGCAAAAGTGTGCATGCTTGAGTATCTCTGCTGCTCTTTCAGTTTAATGTTTCATTGAGTGAATTAACGGTTAGGCTTCAGATAACCAAAAAACATTAATGTATGTCATATGTTATAGTGTCTGAAATTCAACTCCAAAAGCACGTCACTGAAACAGAAGAATGATTAGAAGTGTTTGAACGGAGCTTGGCCAGGGTGAAACATTTTAAGTGCTCACCCTCCACCTCTCATCGTCCAGCCCCACACGCTCTTGAATGTCTACGCATACACACAAACACACAGATGTCAGAGACATCTGAGTGACTCTGCCTCTGTCGCTGGGTGCCTGCAGTGAAAACAGCACCCCCTCTCTCCCTCCCGTCTCTCCTCACCCCCCTCTCCCCTCTCTCCCTCTTCTCTGGACGCCAGCCTGACATACCAGACCTTGTTCGTTAGCACATATTTTTACCCACCGTTACTAAATTAGGAAGCCAGAGGGAGCAAATGGAGTGTGGCTGCCAAGGCAGAAGAAGAAGGGTCTGATCAGGCCTGGGTTTTCTGAGGGCCCATGCCAACCCTACCAGCTTCATTAAGAGCCACTTGGGTTTCAGAAATAGAAGCCCAACAGGGACCAGGGCCAAACAGAGCCATGAATGGCCAGCCAAAAACTCACGGGACAAACAAACAAATAAACGGGTTGTCTCATGGTCTGCCAGAATCAACCGGCAGCAGCCATCCCAATGAGCCATAAGAAGTTATCTTAGGCAGTCTTGCACACAAAATATGCCCTGCTCCAAGTTTAAAAGTGGTGACAGTACATATACTGCCAGCCCGATACAGAATAAACTAACCTAGAAAGCTGTCTCTGGAGGCCAATTTCTCAAAGCGGCCACAGAGACGTTACTTCTGTTTATTTGGCATGGATTTTGGGCACTGATGTAAGAAAGGATATTTTCACAAGGAAATGTACATTTCCTCCTCTCACTATTAGTATATAGCATGAATGTCTAAGTACAGAATGATGTGAAACACGGGTATTCCTTATTTGTATTTCTAAAACCATGTTTTATTTTAATTCTAAGAAACCTTATAGTTTTCCATCTACATCCCCTCGTACAATTAAGATCTTAACTACTATAAAAATAATATATCCATTAAATTGATAAACATTGTAAAGCAGCACTGAAATAAATACTGAACTCTTTGCTGTAAAAGTAACTAAATAAGAGGGAGAGTGTGTTGCTTTGTAGAAAGTTTATATGTTTTCTTTGCACTATATTGGATAGATGACAGAGCCTGTGAGCAGTGTAGCTTCAGAAAACCACAAACCATTAGTAAACACTGTACAAAGACATGCTCTTTTAAAAAGGGTTTCAAAACCATAAAAGAACATCTTTTAGGTTCATTTTACCATTCCATCTGAGTGGCACCTCTCAACCTGTACACTACAGTCCATTTAGTACTCACCCATTAAAACTAATGAGCTATTAGCAGTTGACTTTGAACAACTTTAAGGGCAATGTTGCCACTCCCATACAGTATGCAAACCAATAAGGATCCAGAGAGTGTATGGTTCCAGTTTCTGTGGAAGATGATTTTGATTAACTGAAAGCACAACAGAATTTTCCTCTATTCATCATGATGCATTTGATTTAATGAGCCTTGCAGGTACCTGTCCTCATGAAATACTCGACAGGAAAAATTATGTTCTTGTTATACCATTTTTCAGATTGTTGGCATGTGCAGATAACAGAATTATGGTTACTAAGAATAAGTAACAACTTCAGAGGTCTGACAAAACATGAAACAAATGGTCTGATAAGTGCTGAAGACGCAGTTTGAATAATACTGAAAAATAAGGATGAGCCCTTGGGTTTACATGGGCCTATTGCCAGTTTAACACTTTGAAGTGAGCATGCCCTTAGGAGGGGCCAAAACCCCTGCAGTTGCTTCTTGAGAGTACAACAACCTCATAATTTTCCCTGAAGTACAGCTGAAAAACCTGCAGTAAATCTTAGACCATTACTCTTCTGTTGCTATACTGACATCTTGTGGAGAGAATGCAATACTACAATTCACATGTTCATAACAAATACTAACAGTTCTTACAATGGCAAGCATACACTCATTTTAAGCATTCTGGCTGCATTTAAATGGACCAAAATCTACACTACAAACCACAATTTAAAAACATTGTATTTCTGTTCACACGATCAAAAGGTTTCTTTTAATTCAAATACAAAAGTTACTTTTACCACTAATAGTGTAATGCTGTAAGAATATCATCTAATGCTGTCATTTTTTGCTTTGACAGAATCAAGTATTCCAACTAACATGGCTGGATCAACAAGATCATGAGCTCCTGACTCCTACATTTATTCCTTCTGTTTATATTTTAAGTGTTTGGTTTTTTTGCTAGAATACTATCTGACTCTATGTATGCTAAATCATTAACAGAAATTAAAAATATTTTTTAAGTGTGAGAGGTAACTGCAAAAATTAGGGTCCTTTCACTAGATTTTAAGCAGGGGCTCTATTCAAGACAGCAACTTAAGATCAGACAGTAGTATGGCCTTTGACAAGACTTAAATCATGTCAGTTATTGTGCTCTACTGCGGCATATTCACAGACAATTTGTATTCAAAGGTCCTGCGCACCCTGGCAGGTGTTTGCTATCTGGTTAATAAGACTCAAAGTTTCTCTGAGATGAGAGACTGACATAGTTTTTTTTTTTTTAATTATTTAACTGTGATTTTAAAAAAAGTGTAAAAATTGCAATGGTCTAATCTGTCCCGCCTTATCAAGTGAGATACAGTTAAAAGGGAATACTGAGCTGTCAGTTGTGCTGGTCTGTACAAGCACACAGTCTTGTGATAGTGTCCGATAAGGCAACATAAGTGAAAACATGTGTGGATGAAGTAAGGCCTTTAAATGAGCAGAAAACAGTTTATTCACTCTCGGTTGCCACAGTGCCCACAGATTTCTTGGCAACTACCGGGATCAGTGCCACCCAGTTACATTTTAAACAACGTTGCATCCTAAGATATGTACCTACATAAAAATGTTCGACGTGTTTACAGCTTTTGCAATTTACTGCTCGGTGTTATCTTGACAATATAATGTGTAATCAGACAATCATGCCGTAAAATACAGACTTCTAAATGGGGTTTTTTTCCAGAACAGCACGGTTCTTGAACGCACCCTACTTCCTTCTCACCGTGTTCCTTGGAATTCTCAGGAAATGTCCATATGGATTCTCCTGTTAAGTCCTATAACGACAGCCCGCAATAGTCTGTCGTTAGTAGGCTAACTTAGCTCCTGTAAGTCAGTTTTAGAGTTTAATTTAAGGCCTGAATATTATTAAGTATAGGAAAAATAAAAAATAAAAAAAAATAAACTGAAAATCTGGCAGCAGTTGTGATCGCGAGCTTCTGTAGCACGCGCGGCGTAACCACAGTAACGATACCGTCGAGAGCACAAACTGTAGATGGCGCGGTCAACGTCGCTAGCTACTTTACATCCATAGATTAATCAAACGATAATATACAATAATGTTATCTACAATGATTGTTTTAAAAAAATGGCTGATGAGCACACTATGACAAAAACACGACCCAATCCGTCCGAGTCTCCGACTGAGTAAGTGATATCTTCTTAGCAACACTTTGTTTGACCCCGTGGATCGATCAAGGCAGATTATCAATAGTAACGTCAATTTACAGCACTAAATAGAAGGGAAGAAAAAGTACTAACGCTAACTGTATTTACTCCTGTATTAACTGTCTCCTAAAAGTATCCGCGTATATGTAGTCTTCAAGTCTATGTATAACTCTGTTTAATAGTAGGAACCAGAAGGTTGCACAATGTGTATGGGTTCAAAAATACATTGACTTACCTTGTTTGACAGCAAGGGAAGCACCGACGGGGACGTGAATACATCTCCTCCCTGTGACTCTGATGTGTTAAGTCCCTCGCGAACAGGATATGCTAAGAAAAAAAATGTTATGATGCCACCTGAAGAAAAGCTGAAACACTTTGACAGCCAAGCCCAGGCCCATGAAGATAACCAAGAGGTGGGTACTGTGTAGGCTGCAGTAAGGAGTTTGTATTATAGTCACTGTTACTTTGCAAGTTTTATGCAGGCTTTGTTCTTGTTTACAAACTTGATGCATATTCATGAATTATACAAGATGTATGCACCCTACTAGGGATACAGCTAATAATTATCTCATTTATATTTACATTGTGAATTATGTAGAGGTATTAACATGCCAGTGTATGCTTGTTTTTATCAGTGTACTCCAAGTATCTTATTCAAGTTTGACTGATCCTGATTAGACATAAGATTAGGTAAGCTTTCCAGGTTAAAGTGATGTAAAAGAGAATAAAATCAATAAATTCTCAACTCTAAGAAGTTGGAACGAATACTTGCCAAATGCATGATTTTTTATGTAAATAATCAATTGACTCTCAGATTTGTATAAGATCAAGTTTTCATTATAACTAAAAAAGTTACTGAAAGTAATTTCCCATGTCTGTGCAGTTTGATGCTTGCATCCAGGACCTGGTGCGTTGTGTGGCTCTGTCAAGGCTCATATATGGGGATGGGCATCTGAAAGTAGCTCAGGCCCATGCAAGACTGGCTAAAGCATATTTGCAGTTCAAAGGTAATTAATTCACACACCTACAATTTGAAATCTCTCATTTGAAATCTTTCATGGACACAAACTTCAGCTCTTTTTGATCAGTCCATTTGCTGTTAATGTTTTGCATTGATTTAAGTTCTAGAGTAGTAATTTGTCATGTGGTGTTATTTTTATCGAATAATTGCCGTCGGGTTAATCGGGTTTTATGTTAAATTATGCTCCAGAGTTAGCGTGCTGTTTAATTTACACTCACTTGTGGCTTTATGTTCCCTCAGGCTGGGGACTGCAAGCCCAGGAGCACTCTGCCTTGGCCAGAAAGATGCTGCCTTTTTGCTCCCCCGTCTCCTCCTGCAGGGAAAAAAAGCTTGAGGTTCTCCGTTGTCTCCTGAGCTTACATCTCACACAAGGGGGTGCCTCACTGCTGACAGCCAAATATCCTTACCTTGATGTGTTTAACATTAATGTATGAAATTAATAGAAATATCAAATTGTATTAGAAGCTAAATAAGTCCTTGACTGTTTTCAACTCTTAAAGAGGCAGAGTCTTCTTTTCTGGAGGCAGAGCAAGTTGTTGAGGAGCTTCATCAAATCAGTGACATCAGCCAGGAAGATAAGATAAAGACTGAGCTGGAAATCTTCTCTGGATTATTCAGGTGATAAAAACTTTTTTTTTAACTCCTTTGTATTCTTTAGCTGCAGCAAACAATGGATATGTTGTCACTTTAGGAGAGAGGTAAATAGACAGTTGATAAGAGGCTTTAATAGAGTGTATGAGGCCAGTAACACATAGTAACAGCTGCTACTCTGTTTTTTATGGCATTGCTACTTGGTAATCAGATGATTTGCTCTATTTATTTCCTGTGACTCTATCAGTATCATGTTCAAGATGAGCCAAATAACTTGGAGCTATTCCTAATTTGGTGACAGGTCACGTATTTTCAGAGTGTAGCCAGGATGATTTGACATTTTCACCAGTTGTTGTTATTTATCAGTATTATTTGTTTTCAAACCCTTTCAGTATCAAGTACTGCACCTTTCTTTTAGGAATGCCCACAAGATGGCAGTAGATTGATGCACATTTGCATGAAAGCCTCCTTTCACATGGTTTGTGAAGAGGAAATGTTTTTTGCTGACCAAGTTATGCCGGTGAAAACACCATTATTTCATGTTCTCTCACAAAGAACAACTTGACGGTTCAGAATTTCCCCTGATGTTGTCCAGTCCTCTCAGCAACCAGCGTGGGTGTTTGGTAATGATGCTTACAGACCTGCTGGGTGGGGTTTCTGCAGGTCCACTCATCCAGTCACTGCACAAGCAGAGGGACTGATTAAAAAAAAAAAAGAAGCATTCCGCCTCCTTTTAAAAGCGTTTCTCCCTTTTCTCCATGTGCTATATGCCTTTTTTCTTTTCTTCTTCTTTAGCTTTGACTCCCCCCTTAATAAGTAAATATCACACTTAGTTATTTACATTTTGAGTGACTTTTTGAGAGATTGTAAAACCGTTTATTTCTGTTAAATTTCAGCTGCTTTGTTTATTTTTCACACAGTACCATTTCTATTTCCTGATGGTGGTATTAACAACACACTTAGCAGATCGTGGTGGAGACACCAGACTTAGACATCAAGTGTAGAAGAGACTGATAGTCTGGGAATTTTGTGGCCTGTCAACATAAAAACTAGCAGCCACTTGTCATAGTTTAAAGCACTGTGAATAAAATTAGAAACATAACTGGGAAATTAGGATTAATTTTACCTGGGCTGAGATACCTCTAATGCCTTTATGATCATTTTGATCCTGGTAGTATATGTGAAACGATATGCTGGTTTTGAATTTTTTATTTTGACTCAATAGAATAGAATAGAATAGAATACCTTTATTGTCACTATATACATGTACAATGATATTAAGAGCATCTCCATCAGTGCAAACCTATACATAGAATAAAAAGACACAAAAAAGATAATAAATAAGATAAAATAGGTTATATATACAGTATGAAATTAAAAAGATGCAGAGCATGGTCAATTTGATATTTCACATTTAAATTGTGAGAATTGCACACAGTTGATTGTCTCACTGAAAATGTTTGTATTGTATACATGAGGGTGAAATTTCTCTCCAGCTTTCATAATATTTCAAAAAGTGAGAATGTGTTTTGTTTTGTCAGACCTTAACTATACTGACTTCAAAGTTTGTCACTAGTGAGGTGTTTTTAAATTTTTCTACTGAGGGGTCAGATGTTTGTGCACTTTCCCAAACCAAAATCTTAATTTGAGACATATATCACACTATTTAGATTTGATGCGCCACAAATTCAAAAGCCAGTCGTAGGCAAGGAAATGCGAAACGTGTAGTGCAGAGCCGACATGACAGTGCAGAAAGTCACATTTTTCATTAGCACATCCACTATGCTGTGTCAAGCTATCGAGTTAGCAAACAACTTAGATAAGAGATGTTAACAAAAGTTACCATTCTAGTACGTCTGCTAGTTGCCAGTGTTTTTGTACAACAGTCCCACATGTTTGAGCTACGGTCAGAGGTTCAAACATAGAGCCTTTTGCTGAATTTTCTCCAGTGTTTTCTCTAGCTAGCCGAATGTGCAAAGCTCTCCTACTGGTTAGTTTAACACAAGCAGTAGTATTGGCAGAACGCAAGGACTGCGATTGATAGATCTAGGAGTTTTAAGTGAGGAAGAAAGAATAGATGTGCCTCTTGTCACTTCTTTTCAAGTTTTTCTGTACTTTTTATGTAGAAAAACAATGTTGAAGAAAATGCTGATCATATCAGAGCATTCACTCACAATGGGAGACATCTTGAGAGAAATTTTAAAGCATAGACCCTTTATATAGGATCCCATGTCTTAAGATGTTGTTGTGAGTTAAAAAGGTGCATCCTGCAGCATCAACAGTAAACAAATATATCAGCAGTTGAGGTGAGCTACACTCACAGGAATTTGTAAATGATTTCATCTTGGTCTTTTTCAGAGTCAGAGTTTGTTGACATGATGTGTGTAATTGAAAAAATGTGCAGACTCTGGCTGGTGTGTAAGCTTGCTAAATCTCTTTTGTTGGGTGATGACTAAGAATTTGGCATGCTTCTAAAAGCTCTGTCAGTCAACACTGTTGTGATGGAGGGGAATGTTCCCACCAAAGCCTGGAACAATAACCTAAGCTCAGCTCTCTTATAGATCCCGATCCAAACATTCTGCTCAGTATTAGATTCACACTCAAGGTGTGCACTTATGATCAGCCAGATGGGATCTGTTATTCACAGAGGCTTTATTGTTAGGCTTAAATTTGTTGTTTGTGTGTGTCTTGGCTGTGACTTCTAAGATGACTTCACTTTTTAAAACTGCTATTATAAATCTACATTTTAGATGATATGCAAACATTTTGAGATTGAATTTTCAAAATGATCTCTTGTTGAATAATAAATTCACAGAAACCCTTGTTCCAGAAGCCTTAAGATTTTCTCCATCTATTACTTAAATGTCATGCATTCTATTGATTTAAATGCACTCTCTGTTTACCATTTTTATGCAGATAGTTAACAGTGTTTGTGCTGTTATGGGAAATCAGTGGTCCTATACCTTATCATTATTGCATACTGTAGACTTGTAATTCACATACATGTTGTACTCTAAATTATACAGATAGCTTAGATGCTGTACACAGAACAGTGGTAGTTTTCTAATACTCAGTCTCTTTGGTTTCCTTCCAAACATGGAGCTCCTGTTCCAGATGAAAAATTGTCTCTATTTAGTTGGCTGAAATAAAACCAGCATGGTTTTGCTGTAAATAGCCATTATTGAGAGTCATTACCCCAGACTGAACAGACAGTTTAGTATTTTTACCCATATCTCCCTCAGGGACACATAAAAAGTCAAATCAGTCAGAATGCCATCAGTTTAAAGCATCATAGAGCTGTGCTGAAGCAAGCTTTTGTGTTTCTGTCCCTCTGTTTTCACTTTGGTTTGGCCTCACTGTAGCATTTTCCGAGGAAAGCGCAAAGCAAATTTACTTCAACTATGTTCTGGAATTATTTAAAAAAGATGGCTGTGTGGCTTGCTTGGCAACACATCTATAAATCCTTAATTATATTAATTCCTTGCCCTCTGGACTCTCGGTAGATTTCACTGGGATATGGCATGTTACCGTTCTACCAGGAAGTGCGTAAGGAAGCAGAGTGAATGAGAGGATAGAGGGGTATTGTCTCGGTTCGTCCATGCAGGCAGAATGTAAGGACTCAAGCCATGCAGGAATGTTGCTCTGCCTCGGCTATTGCTGCTGCCCTAAAAGGACCTGAAGTGCCTGCCCTGTTATTAAGAGTGCTCTGCCCCATAGACACGTGAGGGCGGAGCACTCTTTCTATCTATCATGGCATGTTTGGATAAGCTTAGATTCACAAAAAAATTCAAAGAAATTGACTCTCACTAAGTTTTTGTAACCTGCACTGCTGGTATTTAACCTCAGAGCCTTGAAAACCTAGTTTCATGTGGACCAGGGATGTGAGCAGGACTTAATACTGTCAACTTAGACTTTTAGTTTTACACAGCTCAAACATATTGTGCGTACTCATAATATTGGAAAGCATGTATAGATTGACTCGAGTGTGCTCTGTAGGTAAATGAATAGTGCAGATATCCGCAAAATATTCTTTGAACAGTGGGGATGTGGGAGGACTGATTTGTGAAAAGGGGTTTTCCGTAACGCTGTGTGACAGCAATTTAGCTGGAGATTGTGCAGCAGTGAGTGTTGTGTCCTTTGAGAAAGGCCGTCCCCTTGACTGGAGAGCTGAATTAAATTTAGAGTCCATTAGATGGTTTGAAGCTGTTAGCAGAGTAGCCTGATGGATTCAAGGTCCTTTCGGTGGTTCATGCAGCTATCGTCTAATCCTCCCTCTCCATTTTTCTGCTGTATTGCTCTGTAAAGGCCCAAGCCCAAGTTGTATGCTTTAGCAAAAAAAAATGCAAAGCTGAAGAATTCGAAAGCAACAGCACATGTACAGATTGGAGACAAATTACAAGATATCTAAGCTAGTCTACACTAAGGTTCAGCTTTTCATTGTTTTTTTTTTCAGTATGACACCTCAGAATGAGAGCTGAACACACTGCAGGAGTTTTCTGTCAGATACTGTAGTAAAAATGAAAAGGATTAGAGCAGAGCAACCTTTAGTGCCAGAGGAAATTGTAAGGGACTCGTGGAAGGATGCAACCAAAACAGTTAAAGGGGCAACATGCAGTATTTCCCTATTATAGTCTGCACAACACCAGGCTTCAGCTGCAGTCTTCATCACTCTGCTGGGCCTGGGTTTGGCTGCAGACCAAGCAGTTACTTTAGTGATGTAAAACAGGCTCATGGTAATGAAGAAAAAGGCTCATGAGTATACAGTGTGCACTAACAAGACTGTAAATGATGATTGTTATCAGATAGATTTTTATTTTAAATATTATATTATTATGGTTGTAGTGTAATGCTCAAGAAGACTTCGGCAGCACAAATGCTTTTAACACATGGATGCAGACAAACTATT
This sequence comes from Acanthurus leucopareius, assembly GCA_029814765.1. Taxonomy (NCBI): domain Eukaryota; kingdom Metazoa; phylum Chordata; class Actinopteri; order Acanthuriformes; family Acanthuridae; genus Acanthurus; species Acanthurus leucopareius. The sequence goes on along the minus strand of JAQMCX010000050.1, from coordinate 13,104,057 downwards.
TGAAAGGTTGTTCTCTAACTATTACTTTTCCCTGCTGCCTTACATAGTAGGCTGAACTATTCATGGTCTTTGTTTGTCTCTCTGTCTCTGACAGGCTATTTATTTGTATGCCCTTTCTGTTCTATAGGGTCTATAAGGGACAGAACAGACTAGAAGAGGCCTTTAGCCAGTGTGAGAAGTCTCTGCAACTGCTAAGGGACTGTGGTCAGCCTGACAGGACACTGTGCTCTGTCTATAGGGACATGGCTGTCATTGAACAGGACAAAGGTCATTTGGACCGAGCCAAAGAGCATCTCTCCAAGGCAAGGGGCACAGTATTTACACACCATTCACAACTGATATTAAACATATATGAACACATGAAAGTTCTTTAAGATGATGCCAGGGATTGTTATTAGGTACTGTTCCCCAATCTTATATTTGGTGATATTTGATATGTCTTCATTCATGTGGGTGTTTCTGCTAGGCTCATGCCATTGCTATGAATCACTTCCCAGAGGAGCTGGAGGGGGCTCAGATCTCCCACAGCCTGGCCCTCATCCTTTCTACAGCAGCAGACCCCCATCACAATGGTGAGTTTATTCCCAAACAGAGGCCAAGCCTTAGCTTTATGCACAAAGGGTTAATTTGGACTTGAATCTTCCATTGTCCCATTCTTAAAGATGGTGTTATTGAAACCAGACTTATAATAGCTTAATTGAAGACATGTCCAAGGTCAGTTGTGTCAGTATGATTCACCCATGTCAGCTATCTCAAAGTACATAGACACTTCCTGGTTATGGAGAGCATAAAGAGAAATGTAGAACATGTCGAAAAATCTAGAAAAATAATCACATTGCAGTGATTTTGCAGTATCATGTGTTTTCAGTTATTCTGTTAATTACAATCCTAATTTGAGTCAACATGCATCATTTGTGTTTTTGTTCCCCATGGTGTTAAAGACTCTGCAGGTCACTACTTCAAGCAGAGTCTAAATGCATACAAAGCCTCTGTAGGTCCGGAGGATCAAGCTTTTCTTGCTGCCCAGGATGATTTCTGTCGCTTCCTTCTCTTCAATGGCCAGCAAGAGGTTGCCAACATACTTACCAACATACACATTTGTAAGAACAGTGAGACAGTATCGCTAAGTAACACTGAAGGTTATCACAGAGATCTCTCATTTTTGCACAGTGTCATTAAACCACACCCTTTTAGGTCAGAGAGCAGCACCACGAAAGCACCCTCAGAGTTTGTGATTGTCACATGGATTCATTCAACATGCATAATGCTGTGTAGCTTTCCATCCCCGATGACAAGAGGTGATCTACCTGTTTTTCATTGTACTGTTGCAGAGATGTCTGGAGATGCAGAGAGCTTCCCTCCTGGCAAAGAGATCTACATTCGGAGACCTCAGTGCTGAGGTAGCTGACACCCTTCAGCTGATAGGAAGTCTGGAGATGACTGGGGGCAGTATGAAGCAGGCCCACAGAACCATGACTAAGGTAATCAAAAGTTACAGAACACAAACAGCACAGCTTATGTTTGTCTTGGTTACAACCTGTAAAAGAATATTAGAGATGCTGGACAGAGCAGAAGTTGCTGTGATCAACATGGCGTTGTCCCAGCCAGAGTATTTAGAAGGATTTAATAAAAGGCCAGGAGTCAGTGGGTGTGTGCATGTACACCAGTGAGGGGACTGTTGAAAATATACACACAAAGAGTTCCTGTCATGTTGAGATGAGCTATTTCCGCTGTCATCCTCCCTAAAGCTCAGTGCTATCAGAGTCGCATGCTAATATTGGAAGGGTGCAGTGTGCACAGCCGTCCTCCCTGGTGTAAAATATCACACAGATTGACTTTGTGTTTCCTCAGTTTGGATGGAGCCAGACAGATGGGCAACATGACTTTGGAGAGAGAGTGGCAGTCTGCTAACTGCTGTCAATTAAAGGGACACTGACCCCAATTAGTGTGGCATGCCATTATGTCCTTTGAAACAAAAGTGACATTCTCAAAGTCTTTCAGCTCACAGCATTGAAATATTGCAGTCTTTCAGATATTTCTTCACGTTCCTCTTGCTGTGACTGTTTTTATTTATTTCTTATGTAATGATTTTTTGTTTGACTGCATGTTTGCCCTATGAGCTCAGTGCTGCCACCTGTCAAACATACTAAAATACACACGTAAATAGGGGATTTCTTCATACTAGTAATGACATGCCTGTAAGTAAAGGAGCCCGGTTGCTATGTTGGTTTGTTTTGGCAGAGGGGGCGTCTAAGTGCCCCTCGGCACTGACAGGGTACATCTGGGCTCACTCTCTACACCACGTCAGAATAGTAACCTTTCCGAAACACACTGACACAGAGGAGATATGTTAGAACATTAGTTTCCTGTCATTGTGACACCACCTGAACTGTGAGTAATTATATTTAGTTTTCCAAAGGAAAGATTGGCTCATACAGTAGATACAGTACCTAATATCCACAAAAAAACCTATCATGGATAAACACAGACACATACACTTGACATTTTCTCCTTCCCCTGTATGCTGCTGAAAAAAAGGCCTTCCATTACATCAACCGTAGCAACAGTGAAAACATCCAAGAGGCCAGAGGGATCTGTTCCAGATTAGAGTGTTTTACTTTCCCTGAGGAAGAGGGACCTTTTCACTCCCCCTCTCTCAGTACTTTAACAAAGTTCTATTCACTTCTTGTTGTTTCTGCTGATTGCTCAAATTTTAGGCAGGGTTTGATTCTGTCTGTTGCATCAGTTTGCACACTGTCCTGTCAGAGTACATCTGTTTGTAGTTAATTTAGACTTTTTTGTTAAATTAGTCAATATGTTCTGATCTCAAAGAGCTAAGCAGTCACTGCTCATTCCTCTTACATAATTGAAACAAACTAAATGTGGAAAGAAAAAATAACTGGTCGCTCCTCAAATTTGTTGAGTTTACTACCTCAGATTCCTAGGTTGTTGGTTTGGAGCCCTTATATAATAAATCTATCAAATTCCCCTTGTTAACTTGACACTTCGAGTGGCCAGCACAGGTGTTATCTAAACCTTGGACAGCGACAGTGGTTATTTTTGGAAGTTTAGTGCATTCACGTGTTGCCAGGAAGTGATTATTCCACTCTTGAGTATTAGTTGCACCTCTCATCTTCCCCTGGCTGCTCACTCTGCTTTCATAGCTGTTTTTGTTTTTGTTTTTGTTGTTTTCTTTTTAAAGTGCCTGGAGATCCAGATTTTGTTGTACGGTCCTCAACACAAGAAGACAAAAGCCACACAAAAAGCTGTGGACATGTTGGCCCGGTAAATCTGCATGACAGTTAATTTTATGTAATAGTATAAGTGAGGTAAAGGAAATTATGAGCAAAAGGATGAAATAACAGCCAATATACAATACAGCCTATGCTTTAATAATGCAACATGTACCATATGTTTTTTCAGGGCACCAGAGGTGGCAGAGAGACAACAGAGACAAGGTAGAAGGAAAACAAAATCTCACCTCGAGTCAGTTGTTCCGTACAGTGGCAATAATTGAAAATATTTCTGAGTCATGAAATGTTCTTTTGTATTTTTGTTACTACAAAAACCTTGCTGGTTTTACCATTGAGTGCTTACATACTTGTTATTTGAAAATTAATATCTGTTAGATAACACACAATTTGCCACTGCTGAAACTAAGCTTCAGCTGCTCCAATCACACTACTGTTTGTAAGCCATTTTGTGCTGTTTTGTGCATTTTAAAAAAACAAGTTAGCTTGAAGAAATACTCACACTCAAAATACATAGCCACAATAGATTTTAATTAAGATATGAATCAATATCCATATAAATTCTGGGATCTACAATAATGCTATTTGTTCAATGGAAATCATGTCAATAAAAGCAATGAAGTTGGCTATCAATGGTGATAAGTACTTAAAATTTTGACTTATTAAACAGTTTTATACAGCACTCTTTGCTGATTTTCATGTTTTTTAATGCTAGGAAATGGCACTTGGTATTCAGATTACACTGTGTACACACAAAGTAAACTGAAAGGGATTCCTTACGAAACCACAATTTAAGTGCACTGATGTTGTTTTGTTTTTGTTTAAATTACTACAATTTTGGATGAGATTGTGTATGAAAATATGCTATATCTGGGCACTTAAATGCAGTAAGTCTTAATTGAGGTTCCATTCACATATTTTCTATAAATGAACACACTGATAAAAGCATAGCATTCACACTAATGATCATGCTAACCTGTGAAGACATTTCTCAATAGCCACAAAGTGATATTTTGCAGCTATTACAAGACACAGTGCAAAAAGTGTAACCAGACTGTAATTAAAATGGAACATTTTAGTCTCTGCAAGTAGCACACAATACAGAAAGCCCTGTTGAATAGTGAAAGCCAGTAAACAATCATCCAAAACAAGTCACGGTCATGAACACACTTTCATGTTACAGCATTGGTGAATCTTTCGAGTTAACACTGACTAACAAATGTCTACAAGTAAAATGGGTCCAGATAAGACATATTGTTTATCAAAACTGCAAGAAAGCAATCACAGAATCCTTTTAAATCATTTAAATTCTGCTGCTTTTCCCATTATTCATCTTACTATTTCCTTTGACAGCCTTTTTTTTTATTATTCTAAATAATGGTTTAGGTCAATATTTTGAATTTCTGGTTCCCCAATTACTTTTCAGATCAAAATGTTAAATATTGAGAAATATATAATATATAGGGTATTGCGAGTGCCATGTAAAGATATTAATTTTACAAACTTGTTTCACATTAAATACACTGGTCATATAACTGGGCTTTGGTAATGAAACAGGCAACATTTTTTTCTAATTAATCATAATGTGCATTCCAACATTTTTTGTGAAGTTAAATCATCTGCAAATACTTTGTTAGTTTGCTCAACCACTTCCAAATACCACATTTACTTGCACTAAACCATTATTTCAGCAACTAAAACTTTTCTTAAGTTCAATTATCATCTTCTTCTCTACTTCCACTTTACCACTCTTAGCTATAGTTTTTACTATATTCTTTACACTTCACTACTGCTTAAACTAAACTACACTGTTCTAGGATACAGTATTTACTAAAACCATTCCTTTGGTTTGCAGTGGCCAAGTCAAACCAAAGTCCCTATCTGCAAACAGTGCACAGCATCTCATAACTCTTAACTGTAACACGTTGGCTTACACTCAGCATTGACCAAGTAGATTCAACAACATGGCAGACACAGCCATGATGTGATAATAGGTCTGATGAGGTGCTGTAAACTGCAGAAAGGGATGTTTAAGCTGTACAGCACAGGTTAGTACAAAAATAGAAAAAAATTTAGAAAGAATAAACAAACCTCTCTGAAGATAAACTGCAAGCTATAAAAAGGTTAATGCATACCAGCGCAGCACTCAGTCGCTATTGACCAAGACAAACCTTTGTTACTATTGTAACTTAAGCTAGCCCATATTAGTTGGAACTTAGTATTTTAAAACTCAGTACTGCCGCAGTTAATGGCATAAAAATTTGCACTTAGCTAGTTCATTTTTAGCTGAACTAGGGGCTTACTTAGTTTTGATAGAATAGTGAGTTGCAGTTGGATACACCAAGATACACAGTAGGTCAGTAAAAGTGCACAACTGATTAGATATATAGTATTTACTGTAAAACTTTAAGCATTGTAACAGTGTCTGAAAACAGCATTAATGTCTTGTGTGGACTGTTGCATCCCAACAACCTCAATATGTGCATCTCAACAAATGACAGTGGGAAGTACTGAGTTTGAAAATAATTTTGCCTTAATCATCTGTTGGGCTTTCAAGATAAACTGTTGCAATTCTTTTCTCTTGAGAAATCTTCACTGGGGTCTTCAAGAATGGAGCTTGCAGCTCTTGCTCTGAGGCTGTCTCAGCATGGCTGCCCTGTATGTCCATCTGGAAGGTGAAGGACTTTTCTGATGACCCTCCTTCATTAGTGGAGCCTCCAAATTCCTCACTAACATCACCTTCTTTGGAGACTCTGAGGCTGTATCCTCCTCTTGCCCCACCTTGGAAGGCTTTCTCAAGCCCAAGGTTAGAGGATCTGATAGCTGCCATGATCTGCTCTTCAGATAGATCCTCTCCTGCCTCCAGCAGCCCTGAGTCTTCCAGGGTTTGAGAGACATTTAGCTCTGCAACTATTGTTGTGGTTCCATTGTCACTGGACTGTTGCACTTTTTTGACATCAACAGCCACATTCTGAGGACTTTCATTACTAACTTGTGTCAAGAAAGACAACTCTTCCTTCAGTGGACCAGACACTGAGCTTTGTAGCTTCTGTAGCGCTCCTTTCAGCTGCTCTCTGGGCTCCAAAGAGTCTTCTCTCAGGAACTCAAGCACTGACTCCTGCACTACTGGGGAGACACGAACCTCTTCTTCAATGATGCACTCAGGGAAACTCTCTTTGGCAAAGTGATCACCTGACATGGACCTGTATTCATCACTTTCCTCTACAATCACTCTTCTAGGGGGAAGACCTTCATCTTGATAATACCTCTCATCTGACAGATCATCTAAGATACCATAATGACCATAGGAGGTAATACCACCACCCTCCTCAGGTTCAGACAGATTATCATCTGGTGTAGACACAAAATACTCATGAGGTTCTTGATCATGGGAGAAATATGAAGAATCACTCTCTCTATAAACCTCTTGAACTTGTACAGATCCACCCTTGCTATGATCTGTATCCCTCATGGAGGTTTTCATGGCATCTACATCACTTCTCTGAAACTGAGCTTCATGAGGGACATTTTCCAGCTCCTCAATTTGAAAATACGTTGTGGAGGGCTCATTGAAGCTAGATCTGGACTTCTTTTCAACCTCAAGCTCCTCATCACTGAAAGTCTCCACTGGTTCCTCTATGATTTCCACATTGACAGACTTACTTCCCAGGACATCACCTCCCTGCAGGCCACTTAGCAAGTTCTTGATCATGCTTCCCGTTGCTGTGTCTTTGATGTCCTCCAGTGACACTTTCTTGACTCCTTGGCTCAGCAGTTCATCCAGTGTTGATTCCTCGGAAATATCTAGCTCTTCCTCCACCTTGGACTCCAGCACAATCTGTGTCTTAGTTGTGCCATCCTCCTGCTCAGTTTTCTCCACGTGATACTTTACCTTCGACTCTCCTGATGAGACTGGTGGTATTACTTTCTCAATGATCTCCTCTACAGACACAGAGTCTAATATCTTTTTCTCACGAGGGCTTGTCTTAGACTCAGTTTTCCCTTCATCTTTGAACTTGCCTCCATCAACATTATCTCTCTCTTTTTTATCTGACACTTGCTCGTAGCTTTCTGTTTCAGTTTTCATGCTCAGGCTCATCATGGGCGGTGACACCACTTTCACTGATTTGGTCTCAGTAGTAGAGGACTTGATGGGACTGCCTTGGCTCTTTACCTGAGAGACCTGTTTGATTTCCACTTTTTTCTCCACTCCAGCTGCTTTCTGTGCATCTGGACTGATTTGATATCCTTTCTGGTCGGTTTGTTTATCTTTGGCAGTAGTAGTGTTGGTGGTAGAAGAGGCTGAAGTGGCAGCGCGAGCTTTGGTGAATGAGATCATGTCCCTTCTGGATGCAGGACTCTGATGTTGAGCTCTGCCTGCAACCGAAATAGGAATGACTCTAGAGGGACTTATGGACCCAGAGGAAGGCACAGGAGATCTTCTCAGGCTTGAAGCTGGTGGCGTGTACCTGATATCCATTAGCTGTCTAGTGGTTAAGGTGGAAGCTCTTGGAGTATAGGGCTGAACAGGCATCCTGATATCTGAAGCAGAGAATCAGGCAGCATGGATATTTAGATTGATACTTAAAGGAACAGTTCAACATCTTGGGAGAGGTGCTTATTTGCTTTCCTGGCAAGAGGTAGAATTTAAAGATCAATGCCAGTCTGATGTCTACAAAAAGGCAAATGAGCACCTGCCAAAATATCAATCTACTTTAAAATCAGTCTCTCTATGTACTCTTGTGATTAACTAAAGGAAAGCAAATGCTATCAAATACAGTACCTATTACTCTTTCTCTTTGAAGTGGAGTTACCCTCCTTTGAGCATCTTGCACTCCCATTCTCTCACCCTCCAGAAGAGCCCTGAGCAAACAAGTGACAAGACAAAAAAACATTTGTAGACAAAAGAAAATGAGTCATTAGAAATTACTGGTTATTCTCCTGTTACAGCAAAATTATTTGTTTCCATAATAGAGGGAGAAAAACATAAATACCTCACAAGACGGTGTACCTCATTCAGCTCTGCCATGTCAACCTTCTCAAACTAAACGCAACAGGCTTACAAGAAAGTATGAACCCAGGACCTGACCATATAAGGTGGTAATCATGAAAAACTTAACAAGCCACTGTCCTGTAATAAAAAAAAAACTTGTAATAATTCTCCTGAAGAGCTAACCTTTCCCTGGTCATGCTTCAACAAACCTACCACCGATTGAGCAAACTGAAGAGTCTCAAAAAGGACAACCTCTCTTGAGAGTGCCTTCCGAAAGACTGTCCTAAAAATAACAGCTACAATGCAGGGCGGTCCACACATCCCGAGGAATCCCAAAGCAAAAGCTGACTCGTGACACATAAAACACATGCCACTGCAACATCTCTATGCAAACATTCTGTCCATTCCAAAAATTAAAAACAAACCAGATGTGTCAGTGGAAAAGCTGACACAATGAGACACAGAAGTGGAAGGTCATCTAAAGAACTTAATGTGAATTGGCTGAATAATAAAAATATTTTAGTAACCCCTTAACAACTGTTGAAGTCTGTCTGGATGTCCTTGAATATGAGGAAGGGGTTTATGATGTTAAAAAGATAACTGGGAAGGAAAATACCTAGCACAAAAATATACTACGTTTATTAACTGCTTTATAAATAACTTTGCCTTTCAGTAAAAATAGTCTGAGAGTATGAGGCTAAAGGAGATGACTAGACATACCATGCTAATACAGGATATGGAATACCAGATATAATTTGTTTTGCTCCGTAAACACTTAAAATAAACCTCAGAAAGTTTAGAAAACTCTATTAAAAGGCATATGCAGTTGTATTTGTGTTTTTTTGTGCTACCACTTTTAGTTTAGCTAACAGAGGGATGATATAAGAGAGCTTATTGCCAAGACCAGCAGGAAGTAAGCAATGGATTTTTTCTTGTGCTTATTAAAAATCTAATTGAGTTAACTTCAGGCAGTGAGAGGAGCTGGTTCGACCAGTAAGCAGTTCTTGAATGAAAACTGCTACAAAGAGAAGATTAACCTTTTGAGTATTGCTGACTAGCTGTACCGCTTAAAGTCATAATTTTTTTGGTGTACTGGCTGTATATTTTACATATATATTTACCTAAATACATACAATACAAAATACATTTCAAGAAAATCATAGTGGCACTTTTTATCACTTGATTGTTTTATTCAAGTTTGGTCAATAAAGGCAGTTTGAGAAGCTCATGACTCTGCATTAAGAAATGTATGTCTGTTGTTACCGTTTGAAAAAGCATTGGTGTAAATATTAAAAATTAATGATGGCTGACACATTTAGCTGCCTCCGTATTTCGAGTTCTGGTACTGTGCAGGCTGGCTGCCCATCACACTGTCAAGGAATCCTGGGATGGTTGAATTGCTACCATGAAAAGCCAAAAATGGGTTCTGTGAAAAAAAAACTTTCCTACTCAAAGTGAAAAAATATCTGTTTTGACTTGACACCAAAATAAATAAGCTCATTACCTGTAGGCGGCCACCTCCATGCCAAGATCCATCCTGACCTGAAGGAGGTGCTGATGCTCCCTCATCTTTTCTTCAATAGTGTCAGCCATCATGTTCCGCTCGTGTTCAAGCTGCTCGATAATCATCTGGAGGAAAAAGGGCGAAGAAAAAAAGTATTTACAATGTTTTGGTCTGTCTTTTTTCTTTCTTTCTTTTTCAATCCCTGCCTGTAATCATTTTGCTCCCATGTTAGCCACTGAGCAAGTGAGCAATCTGGGCACTCAGCTGAAACACACAGTTATATAATTCTACACATGAACACAAACAGATACAGTATGCATTTATTTGGTTATTATGGTTTAGACCAATACGAGGGAAATAATACTCATATTCAATTATTTTACCTTGTAAAACAATCAGTAAATATTTTTTTTTAATTTTGAATTACAAAGGAGCCTATAGTTTTGTTAAAAATCTGTGTTGTTTCTGTTTCAAGTCCTTACCACATATTTGTGTTGTTTTCTAATAGCAATAGACTTAACACTTCCTGTTGAAATCAAGTCTCCTCCAACTAAAACACCACCTTAATCATTTGGACCACTTATTCTGTTAAACTGTTTTTATCCATTAGGCTTTTCACATAACATCTGACATCCTAAAATAAATGTCATACTCTAAATTTCAACACAGGGTTAAACTGTGAGAATTGTGTTTTTGTTACATGATTGAAGACCTGAAGAGTATGCAGTCATTGTGAGTGACTGACCTGCTTAGGGCTCCATCTTTAGGAGACTAATAAGGATTTGTCTGACGGCTAATTGGTTTAAGTGGGTGGTGTAATCTATCAGCCATAGAAGGGGGGAGAAGAATGTCATCCAGCTACTCAAGCTGTGCAGTCTTCTTATTCCAAGATCAGATGTTGCACGCAACAGTCCAAGCTTTTCTAAGTTCAATCACCTCTTACTGTAATGTTGTTTCCAACGGGGTGGGAACAGATTGATTAATTTCAGTCATCTTTTACAAGTGTGTGCTTTAAGGACGAGCTGAAGCCAGTTAGAAAAATGTCAGTCTATACTGGGACAATATTATAATTATTTTGTTAAAAAAGGTGAAGGTTTAAGAAGCAGCCTGGTCGTTAGTAGCAGTCGGTGGCAGCCGCAGCAGCAGCAGTGCCTTTAAGAGCAGTGGGTGTGGCAGGTAGAACAGAGCGGTCCTCTCCTCTCTCCTGAGGCTTAGAGAGGATTATTCTGTGTGTTTACTCTGACATGTGTGTAACATTTGTTTTGTGTATTTTGAGACGTCTTAACGTGGAAATAAATCACTATCTGTGCCTTCATTCCAGTCTTTAAATGTGAATCCGTCCTTTCTCGGTCTAACTATAAATTTTTTAGCCTTTTTCCTCACCTGATATTCATTGTGGTCCACCTGGAATTTTTCTTGCATATGCATCAGTTGTTCTTCAAGGCGCAGCTGAATCTGGCCTTGTTTTTCAGCCTCTGCGCGTAATTTGTCCATTTCTGAGACATACAGCATCTTCTCCCTCTGCAGATCAGTCAGTCTAGCCTGATCTTCTTTAATCGACCGCTCCATCTCCTCCACCTTCTCCTGGTACATTTCAAAGGTCTCCACCCAGCCTTCGGAGAGACCGCGGGCGTACTCTTGCACCTCTTCCATGGTTGCCGCCGGAGGCCCGCGGTAAGTTTGCGTAATGATGGGCACCACCCTGGACTCCACCTGGAGTCGGAGATGGTCAACTTCTTGCCTGTGCACGTCTTCCAAGCACTTATACTCGTTCTCTAGTTGAAATAATCGCTCCTGGAGTTCATTGTTGATCTTGTGAGCGTGGTGAAGCTCCTTTCCGCAGCCTTTCAGCTCGCCACTAATGTCCCTGCACACCTCAGTCTGCTCGCTGCACAGAGACTGGACCATCTGCAACTCCCGCCATAGCTTCTCCCTCTCCATCTCAGCCTGGGACTTTTCAAACGACAGCTGCCCCACCATTCTCCTCAGATTCCGCATCTCATCCTTATACTTCGCCCCCTGTTCCGTCGTCTTCGCCTGTCTGAGTTTATTTATTTCGATAATCAGATGCGCATTTTCCTGCTCCAGTTGCTTCGTTCTGGAAAGATATTGGGCAAGTCTGCTGTTGAGTTCCTGTAGCTGCTGTTTTTCGCCCTCAAAAGTTCTCCTGAAAGGCAACATCGTGGCTTCTGGTAAGAAAAAGTGAGTTCAAAAATGTCCTGTCTCGTAGGTCTGTATTAATTTAGGCGGCAGGTTGTCTCGATGTCATCTGCCTGTGCGTCTGTACTGCACACTGTGATGTAATTTGCGACCAGTGGCCTTTGACAAGTGCAAGAGGAGGAGGAGGAGGGCGGGTCCTGCCTCACAGGATCGTCCCAAACGCGTCCGCGTCTCTGGCAGATGTTGCGCTGCATTCAGGGGCTGTTGGAAATATTAACGCTCCGGTCTCAAAGTATAACTAAAGATGTAGTAAGTAGGCCTACAACCGAGACAATGTAGTCCCATAATATAAACTTAAGATAAAGAATGATTGTCTCGTACAAACATACTTAAAATACTTAAATTTTAGCTTACGTTTCACATAAATGTTTTGTTATTATCTGTATTTTGCATGCACATTCACTCTCACATGATCACACTCGCATGTGTTTAATAAAGCATAATGATAATAATGATTGACTTTAACGCTAAGCCTTTTGACTCTTAGTAAATTTGTGTTGGAATGTAAAAGTGAATTTCGATGCTTTGGCCCACTTCCATCTTGTACTTTATCCTCCACTACACATAGGCCTAACTAAGGCTATTTCCCAGATGTTACATACGAAATTATCTTTCCGTTCCATTCAAATCTAGGCCAGTGGTAGGAATAATCAAATGGCATAATGTTAAAAACAACTTCGCCAGAACTACGATCAAAGAAGCAGTGTTTTTTGTTATTTTCTTTCTTTTTTTTCTTTTTTTTTTTTTACAAAAACAACAACGAACAAAAAAAATTCAATAAACACAATAAAAACATGTGAGCTCAATTTTATTAGACCGAATTTGTAATCGAGCAGACATTTTAAATGTCGAACTTTACACGAGCCCATTAAACATATCAAGTCTTCATGCGCTCTGTAGTGTTTACTATCCGGGTTATGGCTCCTCTTAGTGGACGAAATGTAAATTGCACAGACTAAGAAAAGCTTGTTTTCTTTTTAAGTAACTGTCCCCCGTTGCTGCCGGTGAAAACTTGTTTGTGATATGGATGGAGGCGAAATTGTGGTCGTTACAGGTAAAATAATAAATTTTTGCACATTAATACACATATTTATCGAATCGGCTTTCATTTATGAAGTTTTTATTCCTTTTTTTAAAGGCTTTGGACCTTTCAGACAGTACTTAGTGAACCCTAGCTGGAAAGCAGCTCAGGTAAAATTAAAAAAAAAAGAAAAGAAAAAAGATCGGCCATGTTAAAAAGGGTTACTGTGAGAGTGAAAACTTAAAACTTCCTCCTCAATTGCATTGGTTTTAGGGGCTGAAAATGGTCGGTTTGGGAGAGCAGACTGATGTTTACATCAAGGAGTTACCAGTGAGTTATGTAAAGACTCAAGAAATCATCGCAGAGATTTGGAAAACTCTTCGCCCAAAGGTAAAAATATAGAGTCAGGACCAGGGCTGGAGACAGAAACAAAGTGTCAGGCCAAAATACATTTTCTCTCTTTTTAAAAAAAAAAAAATTCTATGTAACTCTTCAATTATAGATCTATTAATTTTATCTAATTTCCAACACAAAGGGTCTATGCTCTCATGCAGAGACTAATCCACATTTTGAACCCGTTTTTTAGTTTCTACTACCATAACATTGTTTTATTGTCCTCAGTGTTAGCTATAGCCCTGGTTAAAGTGTAATGTGTTACAATGCACAAGTACACCCTGATTATGGTAGAGGAAAGGGAATTTCTTCCTCTACCCTTTTTGTGTGCATATGATGTGTGTGTTTCCTAGTTTAGTGTCCATCTGGGCCTGGCCAGAGGCTCCAGCGTCATCATGCTGGAGCAAACAGGGAGGAACAGTGGTTACAGGGACAAAGACATATGTGGCTTCTGTCCTGAGAGTCACTGCTGTCTGGAAGGAGGACCAGAGAGACTTGACTCGGTCATTAACATGAAGGCAGTCTTCAAACAGTTTAAACAAGCCAGGATGGATGTCATTTATTCAAGAGATGCTGGCAGGTAGACAGACGTCTGTTCTTCCAATGTGTTGGCAGACACTCAAGAGTGTGAGATAATGCTCTCCGTCCTCCTCCTCAGGTACCTTTGTGACTTTGCATATTACTGCTCGCTCTATCACGGTCAGAGGAGAGCGGCCCTCATCCATGTACCCTCATCTGGCAGCCTGAGCTCCGCTGACAGACTGGTGCCTCTGCTGCAGAGCCTCATTCAGTCCATGCTTGACCAGCTGGGGGACCCTTCACTCAGGCAGTCACAGTGAGGTAGGTCTTCTGATAACGACCTTTCACACCACATAAAGAAGCCATGTCATTAAATGATGTGGATGAGTGGCCTAAGAGGGGAATTAAATAGAACAAACGGTCATAGTTCTCATTTCTTTATTTATTCAAAATTTCAGAAAAAAAGAAAATACAAGAAATTCTCAGATACACATTTGGAGATGGCATGAAAAAATACACCATCTCAGCTATAGGTGTGAAAAAACTTTGAGGCCTCAGATACAGAGCTTGAGAAAAGACTGAGTCTGGTGAAGTTTTTTTTTTTTTCTTTTTTTTTTTGATTATTTCTTTCCCCAATCAGGTAAATAAACACAGAGAATTTGTGAAAGTATTATAACAAAACCATAGTAGTAGACCAAGGCCCCCTCAGAAGGTATAGGAATGCAAATCATAAAAACAGAGGCATGACAATGATAAACCTCAAACTTATTATTGCAGTTTGAATGCGCTGACGCATGCTCCATAAACCTGAGGTTTGCATGAAGAACATTCTGAAGAATCGAAGTGATGAAGATGACTAAGCTGAGTGTTTCTTTTAGTCTGTTACTGTATATTTACGCTGGAATCTGGCAATGCAAAAAAAGCAACTAGTGTAAAGCTGTAAACTTAGGCCTATCATCTTTTTCTAATCATGTTGTTTACTCTTTACCATGACTACCCGTAATCTACGCAACATCCCTGTCCTATATATGTCCGCTTGTTTATTTAAATGCTGTAGTTACGACAGGTTTGTGATCTAATGGTAACTAGTAATTCAACAGTAATTCACCTCACAACAGGTCAATGTAAATTTCTACAACTCCCAGAACTGAGAAACTGAATATATATCATTAATGTTTGTATAATTACATACATCCAAACAGGAAAAAAAAAATAAATGCAAAGATATGTTCAGTAACTACGCAAGCTGCTTGCTTGTCATTGGTGATTTCTGTACCAATGTGATGTTCAGCAGCAACCACCTTTGATTGTTACTCTTCTAAATCATGCACAGATAAAATGCTTCAGAAGAACCTAGATCAAGCACCCAGATTTCACATTAGAAGTTACCCAGTGGCCTGTTCATACTTCCATTTCCTGTTTATTGCTTTGTAAAAAATTTCACACAGATTTTTGAAAAATACTTTAAGCCTCTAAACTCAGATGTTCTTGCATTAAGTGAGCAGAGGTTTATTTACGAGAAGCTTTGAGATGTAAACACTCCTTTTGCCACCTTCACACTCAAAATCTATGATGACAATATTAAGAGCGACTGAGGTGATAGATTGAACCAGCAGCATCAGTGTAAGTAAGTAGCAGTACAACAGGCCAGAAAAGGCGCGTTGAGTTTACTTCCAAATGATCATAAAAGCCTAAGAATGGTCGCCCTGATGACAGCAGGATTTAACTATCACTGCAGGTGGAGATTTGGACAGGGGGAAGTGATGGCGTTCACATAAACACAAACAGTTTACATGGGAAAAAAAAACTATGAAATATTTTCTAATATTGACTGAAAATGACTAGAACTTTCTGTTTAGGACTGAAGGTAGAAACGTGTAGGAGGTGGAGTCACTGCTATCTCTATATAGGATTTTCATGTGTGTTTGGAAAGTGAAGAAATGTCTGTGTTACATTCACTGTACTGACCCATACGTGTAACCAAACGCACGTTTCGAAAGAGTGGACGACATCTGCATGTTTGGAATAAACTAAAGCTGTGAAATGTGGGGTTGTGCTGGATCTTTTCAGATAAATAGCAAATACATTTTATTTCTTGGAGATCAGTAATACATTTTTCCCTTTTTAAATATTCCCCGTAATAACTGTTTTGACTGCTATATAAGTGCATTTTAGAGGAGAGGATGAAGGTTTCTTTCTTTCTTTTGAGGATTTGAGGTTGTGACAATATGTTGGGAGTCAGTGGAGATGGAATGTCTGATGTTGATGTTGTGCCCTGGCCTCTTGTGTTATATTATACTGTACTGCACCTGCTCTAAACCTTGAAAAACTGCAATCTACTTAGTCAAATTAAAGTGATGCTTGACACAGTTATCCAGCAAATATCCGACAAATATTTTAAGTGATTCTGCAGAGATGGAAACGCGCAGTCCTTTGTTATTTCACAGGTATAAACTCTTTGTAAACCACTGGGCTGAACTTAACCTCCACACAGATATTCCATCTCCCGTGTTAGTCCGCTTTGTGAGGTTTATCAAGATCCCCATGGGGTTTTTTTATCCAGATGATGAGGTTCCTATACAAACTGATGAGAAAGAGTGAGATGTACTTGTTTTCCATACGCATACATATATTTTAAAAAGAGTGAGGTAGATATATACTTGAAGGAAAAAACAAAAGTTTTTTAAGTCCCCCAGTCATGACACCAAAGAAAATACATACAAAATATCCAACTTTATACTGAATCATGGGGCATTTATACAGTGATTTAAACTGATATCACAAAAGGAAAAATAAAAAAATAAATAAATAACACTCCTACAGAAAAAAAGAACTTCAAAGAAAAGGAAAAAAAAAAAAATTAATCACCAGGCAACATTTCCAAAAGATGAGGAGAAAATCCTTCAAAACACTTTCACTGTTCAGTCTCCATTTTAAGACCTTTTCCATTCATAACATTGAAATGTGTTCCCTTCCCTGGACTTTAACCCATCCTTTATTTGGTTTTCAGAAGCAGTGATTATGGAGACAAACAATAAGAGCTATTCTCTGTTTGAAGAAGTAACATTAGCAGAAGTGGCGTTGTATTGCGCTTGAGTGTGTTTGAGTTGTTTAAAAAAAAAAAAAAAAAAAACATGGAAAAAAAATGATGACTTTAAATGGTTGGAGCTGAGAGATGGTTGGCATAATTAAGGCAAACAAGACAACCCAATTAGCCCTATTGAGTCAAAAGGAGGCAGGAAATGGATGGGTTAAAATACCAGATCTGGTATTAAATAAATATCGCGTGTGCTGGAACTGATCCTGACTTCAAAAAGGAGGCCGGGGGGGGGGGGGGCAGGTACAGTATTTCGTAAAGGTCCATGTGGGGCTAGCTGGAAGGAAAAGGGGGGCACTACTGGACTCAATTAAACATGAAGGAGGTGGGGAGGAAAAGCGGGGGAGACGAGTAGAGGATGATCACGAGAATGTGTGGAGAAAGCAAAGCCTTTACTTTGACCTGAGATTGAGTCGCACCCAGCGGGCGATGCCAGGCGCAGTGCTAGACAACAAGTACAAAAAGGGTGCAGAAAGTACACACTCACACATTGAGCTAAGGTGTCCATTCCAAATAATAATAATAATAATAATAATAATAATAATATAGACATCCACAAACAAATACAGGAGGAAAGATTTCATAAAAATAAAAGGCAATGAGCAAAATATAGTGTTACAGAAAAACCTTTTGGGGTAACAGAAAAAATAGTTTTATATCTAAATCATCTTTTTCTCTTTTTTTTTGTTTTATTTTTACTTTTTTTAAACAGAGTTTGAAGATAATAAGAAACAGACCGTAGTGGAGACCATAAAATACCAAACCTGAAGGATTTTCTTATATATATATAACATCCAAAAGGAAAAAAGAATAAAATAGCAGCTTTTGTTCTGTACAGACATAGAGGCAAACATTTTTGAACCGTAAAAAGGTTTTAAAAAAAGTGACAAAACCAATGATGTGTATAAAAACGATCCTGCAGTCTAAAATACAACTGTAAGACCTTTATATGTGTTTGAAATGTAGAGAAACTAATGACTATTCCAAAAGAGACCTGCTGTGTTTTTAAAAGTTGTCTCTAGGCTACTAAAATCGTATCCAATGCCTTCTCATTTTCTGTCTCAGGTCTTAAACTCTTGTTTGTTCATTGTGGTGTATTTGGTGCCATGTAACTTGAACAGCAGTATCAGCGAAACCATGTTCACTTCCCACATGAAATGCACACTTCAAAGATGTCAGATAAGGTTTGAATGAATGAAAGTGGAGGCAGAGTCATAGCCCATGACTGTAAAGTTCAGCAATTTGCAGTGTGAGACTAGATGTTTTGTTTCAATTTCTTTCTTTTTTTTTTCTTATTAAAACAAAGACAGACCGAGGCTGTGGTTCAGAGTTGGCTGGCTCGAGTAACATGTGTACTTAACACAGGAGGTTTATTTATGCTTAGTTTTAAATGGACTTTGGTGGTGCAACAGAATGTTCTGGTAGTTCCACCACCAAAAGAATGTCCGCTCTAAAAAATGTAATTATGCAACGATACAGGTCAGAAAAGAATGATTTTTCACTTTAAATCAACTTTCTGATTTTACCTTTTTTTAAAAAAAAATAAGATGTCTTGAAATTTCTTTTAAAAAACCCAAACATGTCCAATTCATTATCACATCAGACAGAATATAGCTGAAAATTTGTTACAGAGGGAACTGATTACTAAATTTTTAGCAGATTTCCCGTCAATTGATCAAACATATTAATATATAAAGAAATCTTAAAATTCTTTTGATGATCAGCATTACTGGATTATGATCTGCTGCATTTTATCTACTATTCTTTTGGTGTTTTATGTACTAAGAAAAAATAAGCTACGCCACCAATTAGGATTCATCTTAGTAGATTTCGAAGTCATCTTGTTTTCATCTTTAAAAATTGCATCAACATGCTTGTGTTTACTTGACTACATGCTGTTTAGTGACTGTCACTTATTATTGTTATTGAAGAGGGAGGTTGTTTGCACAAATAATCATTTTAAGATGAATCAGTTCTGATATTGTGTTAATTGTTTGGAAAGGAACATAAGTTTTAAATGTGGTTTATTTTCTAAATAAAACAGACTCAGTCCTGCTGTCACACTGGCCTCTTTATGTGCAAATCACTTCACAGAAATTAAGTGTCGTGTTTCTCCTCAAAGTACCATGAGACTTGCTAGATTTATTCCACCCCCAGTGCAGACGCCGCATATTCTGGGAAATCTTCGACTGCAGGTGTGAATGGAGCCTGTCTCAACAGAAACACTGTATTCTGTCCTGTTATAACCTTGAACACGAATGCAGCTGCTCCGGGAGCTGTTGGTACTAAAGATAAGCCCGAAATCTGAAAAAAAAAACACCAAACAATTTTGGTTTTCATTCCTAGACAGGCTTCTCTCAACTCTGAACCACAGCCTCAAACAAGAAGGGAGACCTGTTTGAAACTGAGGGAAAAGCTTGATTTGGCAATCGTTTGGCAATCCGTTTCGACCCGCCTCTGACAGGATCTACACCCACAGAAATATCAACAGGAAAATGAAACAATGATCTCAGTCCAAACTTTCTAATTGAGGCATCCTCGCATGACATGAGCCGGTCTGCTCATGCAAACAGAGTCATTTAGATGGAAAGTCATTTAGAAATGGAGCTATATCATATTATAGAGAGAACCACGTGTTTGTATAAATACACACTCAGATATCCACAACATCCTCTCTGAAATCATCAGGAAAAAAAGTGCTCTTCTGTTGGATTTGCTGGCAGATATGCTAAAAAAATTATTTTCTTTAAGTTCATGTCTAAATCTGTAAGTCAGGATACACGCCTGTATCGTTTTCCTCCTTGAAAGACTTTTGCAACAAAGACTGAAATACAGGCTGCACAGGAAGGAGTTCCCCAGTGTCGAGTCTGAGCCACCAAACTCCAAATGCTTTAGCAGGTTTCTGTGCTATTATTCAGTTTTTCAGAGTTTATGGTTGACCTTAAAGGAGTGGAGAGACAATCTACTGGCGCACAGTAGAACAAAGTCATTTCTTACCTCATCCATCACTCCTTAAGAGATGGAGGAGAGGTTTGTGTTACCCTGTGAAAGAGAAGGAGGAGGAGGAGGAGGGGCTGGTCTGATATCAGCAGGCCGACGACTGGGGCAGTGGTAATGCCCGTTCGTTCTTTCTGCCCCCGTTCATGTGTGCATAGGGTTGCATCTCATCAAAGTTGGGCCGCAGCACTACCACAGGCCCGTTGGCCGAAACATGTCCTGAGTGCTTGTCTAAGGCTTGGCCTGGAGACGCCAAGGCTGAGGCAGCTGGGCCCGGAGAGGAAGGAGACACAGGTCCCAGTAATGGAGTACTCGGGCCTTGCATGGGGGATAACTGCTGGGTAGAGGGAGGCGGTGTGCCTCCCGTGCACCCCGACAAGGGGGTGGCAGAGGCAGCAGACGGCTGCCTGGTGGATGCAGGGTCCAGTGGAATGTTCTCCATGTTTTCTACCTCCATGTCCAGCTCCTCCGTGTCTGGCGGCTTGTTCTCTTCACTGTAGAAGAAGCTCACTTCCCTGAAGGGAGGATCCATTTCATCTTTGATGCTGCTGATGATCTCCAGGAAGGACGGACGCATCTTGGGGTTGTACTGCCAGCACATCCTCATCAGCTCAAACCTGCAATTGTCCAACAAATAAAAGGGTTGGTACAGTAGACTTTTCATTTTGTAAGTTTTATATTTTTCACTTCTCACACAGTGCCCCCATATGTTGTGCTATGAACTTAGGAATCTTTTACCAGTAAGACCATATTTGTAGAAAACTCCAACTTAATTTTGAAAAACTTAAGACTGCTGAAGTCTTACATGAGCTTTGACTGAACAAACAATAACTGTGGCTCTTGTGTCCAGTCTATGAGTGTACTTATGCCATACTCCAGTATGGACAGCCAACAACTCTGTCAGTTTACTATGGCCACAAGACCTTTTGTGTGTTTCAACAGACTTGGAAAAACAAGTGTGAAGATTTCTCTTTTCTCACCAGCAGGTGGCAGGAGACACTGAAGTTCAAGCCTAAATCAGTGCTCTCTGGCATTGGATTTCAGTTCACTAAATTGATCTTGAAAAAAAACATCTTTTCTGCCATAATAGATTACTAAATGATTACTACCCGAAATGTAAATAAAACACATGCTTTGATTTACCCTAGTCGGAGCCCTTCAGAGAATAAAAACAGACACAAAGATGACACTTTGCTGTATCTATTCAATGTACATAATCAACCACAGCTTTTATGTTTGACATTTTGTGTAATATTTCGTGTCAGTGGGAGTGAGTGTAATGTATACCTTCTGTAAGGATGTGTGAAATCCTGTACATACCTGCCTTTGTCATTGGACTGCTGATTCATTGCGTACAGGTTTGTTGTTGACAGGTGCTCTGTGAACCAACTCTTTTTAACACTGTCCTGTAAAATGCTACATTAACTAGGGTTTATTTAAATAGTAGCTACGAGACTTTTAATTGCATGTGTCGATTTAGAAACGTTTTTGATGTCAATTCAAGGGAGACATGTTAAATTTGGAATGTTTTATTTATTGCTACATTACAACAAGATCAGTAACGTAGCATGTGTTCAGCAGCACAGTAAATCACATGTAAGGTTACTGTGCCAGGCCAGCAGTCGAGCTCTGGGAATGTCAAAACAACATCATAAAAGGGAGAATTATTACAGTTTTGTGTGGTGCTACACCACACACCACAACTTCGGTTATACACAAACAAGCTAAGAATACTCTCTAAGGCCTGCTGACATAAACACCTAAGTCATCTCTCCTCCACTCTTGCTGTTCCCTCTCTTGTTTTCCTTCTTTTCCTCTCTCTCAGTGGTCTCTTTGCCTCTGCAGCTGGGTGCCAGCTCCTCTCTGCACAGAGGAATTATGGGTAGAGCTTTCCTAAGCATGCGGCTCGCTTCATACTCTGAAGCAGCAGGGGGGCAGCTCAGGCTTGTTTTTCAGCAGCAACAGCAAGTGTCCTAAAGTTGTCGTTCAAATGTCCAAACACAAGCAGCGAAGGATCTCCCATGAGGAGACACGGGACGGTTTGAGCGAGGCTGATGCGCTCCAGGGTAACCTATCTGCTGAAGACTCTTCCCCCTGCCATCTGTTGTTGTGTACAGGGCTTGTTGATGCAAATTTAGAAAACAAACACAGCCGTAAATCCTGATTCTTGTCAGCATCCTGCCAATCATGGCACGCACAGACACATGCTATTGCCATTAAGCTAAATTGACTTACATGTGATCTGTCATCAATAACCTCAGCAACAAGCCATGTCAGCTGGCATGAAGAAAAGATCCACAAGGTCAAACAACTCCTGTTTCACTTCTTAATCATGTTATTCAACCTGTTTGTTGTTGTTGTTGTTTTACTGTAAATGCTACCTTTTTTTCTTTTTACTCACTTGTTTTCCTGTACATGCACATTTGGCACGTATAATTCCATTTTTTCAGCCCAGTGGCTGTGAAAGGCTGCCTCTGTTCTGTGCCTTCTGATACTTTTTTCTGTTTTTGTTCTGTTTAGCTTGATGTCTCTGTTTAGCTGTATCTGCATCTTTATCACCTTTAGGGTATAGTGAGGACTAATGTCAACAGGAACAAAACCCCTCGCATGGGTCAACATACTGTACTTGGCCATGACAGCTTGTTTTGAGCTGTTGTCACATCGGTAAAATGAGTTACAAATTAGATGTTGGTGTCAAAATAGTACTTTCAAAATAAATTTGAAGCCCAGACACAGCCAAAATTTCAGCAGAGATGGACAGAAAGACTTTGACACACTCAGATAAAATAAGAAACAGACACACATTCGGGCCAAGTGTGAGTGCAGAGCAGCCTGAAAAACATCTCTGGTAAATGTTTAATAAACCTGATGAGGACTTTCTTGCAACAGAACTGCAAAACTTCACACATGCAACATCTTTGGTGTGATGAAACGTTGATATATGATAGTACTGTAAGTGAAACTGCACACTTGACAATAAATCACGATGTTAAATATGATTGCAGAGGTTGCCTTTCCTTTTTTCCCGTCCCGTGCGAGAGATGGACAGAATGCACTTTTGTCTATAGGAAACTCGAGACTGAAACATGGGAAATCCAATCAGTGACCCACAGCTACCCGACCATGGGAAAGACAAGTACAAGGAGAAGACATTCAAAGCTCTCCAAATATGACTCATCCCTCACTCTTTTATCCTTCCCGCTTTCACTTCTTGTATCTTTCTATTCGGTCTTTGTATGGATGTCTGGCTTCACTACACTTCAGCACTCGTCTGGAAAAACTCCATTAAGTCACTACAGCAGAGAGAGAGCGGCAGCCTGTGTTGTTCACAGACCGGGAGGCTATCCACACACACACACACACCCCCCACCACCACCCCCACCACCACCTCTGTAACACAATCCACACACTCCTGTAATCAGGACAAAACAGTCAGGCTACCATAGAAACCAGAGGTCTGTGTCTGCACAACACACGGCCCTCTTTTTTTTTTTTTTTTTCTACTCGCACTCTCTTTCTAAGGTGAGGTCAGCCATGGAGAGTGGGAGGGGGGAGAGAGCAGAATGCCTTCTTATTGAGGTCAGAGAGGGAGAGAAGTGCATACATGCGGCGGCGCTCCACGCTGATGAGCAGACTGTGCTGTTTTGTTTTTTTTTCTCTTCCCAAACAGCCGGGGTGATTCATTAATGAATTAAAAATGAATCAATGAATCTCATCTCTCTGAGTCCCTTTGCTGACGGACACACACCATCGCCCTCCTCATGCCCATTCCCAGCAAGAGGAATGAGGGGCATCTCTCACGGACGGGTCGGGGGATCCCTTCTATGGGCCGAGACAGACGAGTGAGGAGGCTTCTGGCTGCCAGCTGACCATCGGGGCCAATGTCGTCAACGGGCCACATTTAACCTGTGACGTTAATGTCAGGCCTGATCTTGGCTCTACCTTAGCATACACACCACATGATATCCTACACACTTAGAAACACAACCTAAAATAGACGAGCGGGTAAAATATTAATGGAGCAAAAGGCGTGCAAGGCGGCTGCGGTGGATAAAACAATACATCCTTTAAGGGAGTTGTACCATGAATCCCAGAGGTCTCAGAAAGGTGATATTACTGAGTCATTGATCAAAGATGCAAGGAGACTCACAGCATGTCAGGGCAGTTGTCAGGTTTGTCCAAGAGTCCTCCCTCCATGACAAAGCGCAGCACTTGTTCATTGGACATGCCCTGGTAAGGCTGTTCTGCTAAGGTGGCGATTTCCCACAGCACGACACCAAATGACCTGCAGTGATAAATGACACAACAGTGTTAGACAATTTATTTGCAATTTTGCCTCTTGTTTGATAATCATTTTGTGCCGCTTACGTTAAGTGTAACAGCAGAAAAACTTAAGGTCGCTGCAGTTGAGGCCAACAAGGGGAGCACTTTGTTTGTTAGGATCAAAAAGTCTTGATTGTAAAGAGAGAGACACACACATTGTCTCTCGTGTGTGCTTGCTTTATTAAGGCAGACCTTCATCACATAAAATTCAGTGAATTAATTCATTTAGTTGTACCTGATGGGGGTCTGAGAACTGAAGCATCATGAGTGAAATAAGCATAGGTGGTCAATTGTGAGCATAATACTTTATGTTCAATATTATCATGATTCACGTAGACTAAACCTTCCATTAATATTACATTAACATATACATAATACTACATTAATATTACATTTCAATTAATATAACATCCACCTCTGTTTAGTTGTACATACTATAAAACTTCTTGCATTACCACTTAACAGTTGCATTACATGATAATATAATGTTACCTGTAGCAAAAAAAAAAAACATATAGCAAGCCGATAGTTTTTTTAGGCAAAAAACAAGCTAAAAACACTGTTCTATTCCCGTGAAGTAATAATAATGAGTACTTTTACATCAATATTATGTCAAAAGACTGTGAAATTTGAGAGGTGACACTTGTAGCAACAAACTCCTCACCCTTATCAACTATTTTTGCAGTTACACTCAGTTCACGACTCCGTGCTGCGATACTATTTTAGTGTTGCATTTAAATCTTGTTCAGCTACTCCAAAGTGACAAATAATTTACTTATTTAGCTTTGGGATCTTTCTTTTATGAAAAAATTATTCTAAACTGATATTGAATTGAAAGTAAATATTAAATTCTATGTGTTATGATCAGCTTGTTGTAGATTTTTGCCCCCAAGTGGCCAAAACAACTGATTATTTTGCAATAATTTCTTACATTATCTGGTATATAAATAACCTGTTTACTGAAATATAGCAGTCAGACCTGGTTGTTTACGTGATGTAATACATGAAACCCGGCAGCCTGCTTATAAAGAATAATATGAGCTGTGTATCAGTGTACCAGTCAGTGAATCACAATGATTTCATTACTGCAGGACAAGCCTCACTATAGTAAACATCACCTCAGTTTAACCCCAAGCCAGCTAGCATTGAGATCACTATGAAACAATTCATGAGGAAAATGCTTAACTCGACTAACAAAGACCACAATATTTGTTCACTCCTGCTAGTCATATTTTGGCCACTGGCATGAGTTCTAAGAGTAAACTCCACAGTCTTTAAAACAGCCTTATTACAACACTGCATATAACTGGCTGAAACAGCTTGTGCTGACAGACAAAGCCACATTCAGACAGCTTTTCTCTATCGACAAAATAAAAGTCACCTACTTGTGGATTCCTAAGGAGCCCAGAAAAGGTTCGGCTTACACTAAAGTTCGTCTGTGCAACATCAAAGAGGAAGATGTAGTACACAAATGTGGAGGTGGGTTGGTGCTGGCACTGCAACCTATCATTTGAAAACATCTGGAGCAGTTTAAGCCCACTCTTAGGGACTGACCCGTGGGACATTTTGAGTTGGGAAACAAAAACTTGCAAGGGAGCTAGTAAGCACTTGTGTTTCTCTACAACAATATCGCTCCAGATAGAAAAATGCGGTAGAACTGTGAGCTGAGATTTCACCGCAAGCGAGCATAAAAAAGATGTGAGGGAAAAAAAATGATGTATCTTGTTCTATGCTCTTCTGTACAGAGAGGAATTTCCAGAGGGCCAGCTGTAAACCAACAGATTTTTGATGGTTTTGCAAGGCCTTGCTGTCATAGCATACGCAGAGAGAATAGAGGGCAGGAAATGCATGTTCACACTGTTAAGTAAAGAATGTTGTTAAGAATGTGGGCCGAGAAGTGATCTGGGTGTTTTTATAGTTCCGACTCCACAGCATGAACTGTTTAAGCGTATCCACATGCACAAAGACATGCAATATGTAGACATTTCTGGAATACTTTGCGAGCCCCCTGGATTAGGGAAGGTTTGTACATGTATAATGCAGGATTGTGAGTGTGTGTAACAGGGTGATGTGTTCTCATACCAGACATCAGACATCGTAGTGAACACGCCATCTTTCAGTGACTCTGGAGACATCCAGCGGACAGGCAGCAGGCCTTTCCCTCCTTTTCGATAATAATCCGTCTCATAAATGTCTCTTGTCATGCCAAAATCTGAAGGGTAAAAAAATTTTTTTTTAAAAAAACAGAGTTTGGGAAAGCCACTAAATATTGCTCATTCTGTGTGGAAGAGGAGGCTCCTGAGAGCTCATCTGTTCCCCCACCCTCCTCCCTGCCTCTGTCCATCTACATTAAGACTCCACTGCCTCAGGCTCTCACTGAAATCCAAACACTTATTTTTCAAGGCCGGTGGAGTGGCTTCCGCATCTGATGGCATCCTATTAACTTGACTTACCTCCAATCTTCACAGTGAAGTCCTCGGCTACCATGCAGTTCCTGGCAGCCAGATCTCTGTGGACAAATTTGTTGGCATTTAGGTACGACATGCCGTCGGCAATTTCCCCTGCCATCTGGATCATCTTTTTGAGCGGGGGCAAGACCTGGCTGGTGGAGTTCTGTAGCAGAGTGAGAAGGGAATGAGGTGAGAGGGTAAAAAAGCACAGTCCTCTTGTCATCTTTTTATGTTTTCCGCAACATAAGGCACTGGTTAGAGTTCAGCATTACAATGTGAGGAATGGATGCTGTGTGTGACTATGTGCACATGGGTGTGGGAGAAAGACAGCAAAAAAGAGAGGTAGGGCATGTGTATGTGGATGACACTTCACGCCATGACCTATTTCTGTAAGAGACTGACAGCATCTGTTACAGGGCCGAAGTGTGTTTGTGATTGTGCGTGTGTGTGAGGAAAAGCTGCTTACTTCTTTCCGCAGAGAGCGCAGGTAGCTCTTGAGATCTCCGCGGGTCATTAGCTCCATAATCACTAAGGTTGGCTGTCCCTGAGAGACCACGCCCAGCAGCCGCACCTACACCAATCACAACATGACACAGGTCAGGTGGAACAAGTCAAAAGGTGTTGACTTAAATCCAAACTGTGCATTAAATATAACAGGTCTTAAAAAAGCACTTGTTGTGAGAAAATGACTTGGTATACTCAACACAGACAGTAAACACACTAAGACAATCATTTTTGAGCGTGCCGTTGATGGACATAATTCTCCCAAAATGCACTGGGCAGAGGAAATGTGAAAGATGCTCACAGCTGGAAAAATAAACTAAACAACAGATGGTGGTGAAACAGCCCCAGGAACACATTAGAAAAAAAAAAACCTGCAACATTTTTGGAAAAATATTTGACTCTCTCTCTGTGAAGTTCAACTTTAAATGGCTTTCTAACAACACAGTTTGATTTATGTCTGATGGTGCATGTTTTGTATTATTTACTCTTTATATTGACTTCCTTATGCACTAGCTGCAAAACAACAAAGTACACAGATTAATATATAGGCTATGCACAAATTAGCTAGTAGGAAACTGCCTATATTTCATATTTCATATTTAAATTGTAAAAAAAAACGTTTATCTTCAATTTGTTTTGAAGAATGTAATAAAAAAAATCAATTGCCTTTAAATTATTCAAATTGAATTTGATAATTAAGTGTTTGGCTTTTTAGCAGACATACATGATAAAAAGGTTGTAACCGTGGATTTTTTCAAAGGGAAAATCTTTAGCAGATCCGTTTAACGTAGTTTATGAGGCTGTGAGAGGCTGTTAATCAAGCTGATGAGGGAATGTGTACAAACGCTGCCTCGGGCTGAAGCTGCCTGAGTAAAGACAATCCAACTGTACTCGACGCTTGTGGCCTGCTGACACCTTTTTCTCAGCATTCATGCATATTACTTAGAAAAGAATGATAATCCAGGGCACCATCTTTGACTGGGTTCAGTGCACCAATGTGTCGGTGTATGTTTTGATATACAGTGATGCTTTAAAAGCATTTCCTTTTGTTTAAGGCTCACTCTGCATCCCTCTTACCACATGGTGACAGTTGAACTCCTTCATCACAGAGGCTTCATTCAAAAACTCAATGCGCTCCCTCATGCTGGCCGACTCGTTGACCGTCTTTATGGCCACTCGTGTCTCGGGTTCGTCCTTGACCACTCCCTTGGCGATGCCCTCGTACACCATGCCGAAGGAGCCCTGGCCTAACTCCCTGTGCATAGTGATCTTCTCCCTGGGAACCTCCCACTCATCCGGGACGTACACTGGTGTGACACGACGGACAGCAGGTCAACACAGATTACGTTTACCAAATAAAACGAAAAACTGAGAAATTATTAATATTCTTACTCTCAGCAGCACTGAAGTATTCTGGGTTGACAGATGCATAAAGGACTCCATTCCCCAATCTATCGCTGTTCCTGTTGACATAAAGACAGCTGAGATAGTTAGCACGCAACTCTTACTGTGGATGTCATGACTACTCTACAAAAAAGGTTTAAGGTAATAATAACAGCAACTGTTGACTCTAATTAAAATTCCGGTGGTCACATGTTTCATAAGCATATTGATGAAAATGTGGTAAGAATGTTTAGAAAGATACTTGCCTCTTTTTGTTCAAAAAGAAGAGAATGGTGGTGAGGCTGGCAATGAAAAGTGTCACTATAATGGGAATTATTATGACCAAGTAGAAAGTAACACCGTCCTTTGCTGTAACACAACAGAAAAATAAAAGTGATCAACACGAACTTAAGGTGAGAACAAGTCAAGAACATACAAGATTTTTGGTGAGAGAAATGTTGGGTTACGTGTGGGTGGAGGCACGTAGAAGGACACACTCTCCGTCCAGGAGCCGTTCCCCGCCAGGGAGGTGGCACGCACACGAGCCGAGTAATTCCCTGAGCCCAGGTTAGTCAGCCGGGCTCCTCTGTGCTCGCGGTAGTGCTGTCGTGACACACACTCATGTTTTTCAGGCTGCAAGGGAAACAAAAGGAAAACAGTCAAGGTTAAGAGTCAGGGTCACGTAAAGAGTCTGAAATTGGAAAAAAAAAAAAAAAGTTCATTGGGACTATAAAATGTGTGATTTTTGAAGCACCGCTCTTAAGAAATGCTTTTCACTCACAGTCACCTCACCTGTCTGTTTAACCTTTTGACTGTGCTGCAGAATAACAAAAGTGCACAGAGTGACACTAGAAGGCTGTTTTCAGATCTGCTGAAGCAGGAAACTTTTAAAACAGCTAGCAGTGTGCTTTGTGATCCTAAATTTTTTTGAATCCTCATCATGATATTTATCAGTGACCATGGAAAAACAGGAAGCTAGGGATGCACTTATCACGGATATTAATTGACTTTGACAGTCACTAATAGCGCTCCTCCTCCATTTAGCTAGTTTAGCTGCTAGCCAGCTGAGGATGAGACTTGTTCATAGTAGGATATGTGAGATAGTTTTAAACAGATACTGGGAATAGCTGTTTCAGAAAATGTCTTAAATAGAAATAAAACTATTTGTAAGAACAAAATTAGCATGTTAATAGATTCTGGATTACTCAAAAAAAGCAGACGGATATAATTTCACAACTTTTTAGCCACTTATTAGAACTTTTTGTGAGAAAGTCATATGAGACACAAGTTTTTATTTTTTAATTTCTTAGATATTCATACATTTTTAAGTATTTTGATTGAAACGTCTAAGGGGATGGTCACTTAAATCCAGTCTAGCTCACCTCAGTCCCCAGACGAAACTTGATCTCATACATCAGGATGAGTCCGTTGGGCATGATGGGCTCTGGCCAGTGCAGCAACACACAACCCTCCATCTTGTCACTCCTCTCGTAGATCACCTTTCCTGGGATATCATCTGCTCTTACTGGGAAACACACGTACACACAGACACGGTTTTACGATTCTGTGTCTACAAAGTGCTGAAAGGTGTTACAGCATACTGAAACACTGAGAATTCAGGTCACTCTCTAACCTTCGGGTTTGGTCCTGGAGAAGACGAAGGCTCCAGCGCTGCAGCGCCCCACCTCCTCATTGCAGGCATGGAGGTCAATACGGTACACAGTGAAGGGCCTCAGGTTGGGGATTTCTAAATATTCTGCTGTGCTTTTCTCCTCTGAGAAAGGGTACTCCTTGATGGGAGGAATGCCATCTGTGCTGTTGTCCCCTGGGCCAAGAGAGGTGTTCCCCCTACCAGCACCCTCATTAAACAGTGTATTGTTAGCCACACCAAAAACATCTCTACGACGACGATCTGGGGGTCTGAAATGTAAAGGGACAAACAGATGCAGCAGCTGTTGAGAGCCTTAAGTACAAGCACAGTGAGCACTTTAATGATGATAAAACACATAAAAGAAACACAATATGTTCTGGAAATCCTGCTGCAACAGGTAAATGTAGGTTTATAACTCCCAAAAGCATTCTGGGAGGCTCAGTATCTCACTGAACCAAGTCGAGTGTGTGTTTTGTATCTTAGCATGTGTGTACACCATATGTCCAGATGCTGTAGAATACTCCCTGTGGAGCTGTATGTAAGCATGAGGTCAGACAGATCACAGCGAGGTGAACAGACAGAGACAGTTTTTTCCACATTAAGAACAAAAAAAAAAAAAACCTCTGTGGAAAACATCCCAATCAACACTGAAAAACTCTCCCAGGGAAATAAAAAAAAGGCTGAAAAATAACCAGGGAAGAAAACAAGGCTTTGGGTTTTGTAACACCAAAATTATGAACCAAACCGCTCAATCATAATGACTAATTCACAGCGGCCAAGCTGAGGGCATTGCGGTGAGAGGACACGTGGTCCCTGAGTGCAGATGATAAGCTGCAGAGCCGCCTGGTGCTGGACATCGTCTTTATTGAGGGCAAGCAGGCGGTGACAGCTGCGACTGTAGCGGCAGCAGAGGCACAGCAGACGCCACAGGGCACCTTGCCTTCACTGCTACCTGTAAAGACCCAGGACAGTCAGCTGAGTCTGACGGACAAAGAAAAGTGTCGATTGAGTTGGAAAATAAAAGCTGTATTGACAGCGGGTGACAACAGGCGATGTAAAGTATATGGAGCCTTTACAGAGCTCTTGCAAGGTGATAAATGTCTAGGGGTTATTTGGAAATGTAATGAGGAGAGCAAGAACAGGTGGCTAGAGCTTTACCACAGCATAAAAACAGCTCATGATTCAAACTGTATGCTGGGAATTAGGGCTTCAACTAATCTGACAATCTTCTCCTCAATTAATCAATTAATTGTTCAATTTATAAAATGCGAATAACGCCGATCACAAATTCCAAAAGCCCCCAAATTGGTTGGTTTGTCTGAAGAAGATTCAATTTACAATGACATAAGACAAACAGAGGCTGAAAATCCTCAATACATTAACTGGAACCTCAGAATGCTTTTGCCAAAAAAAAAAAAAAGATAAATGATGTTCAAAAAAGCCACCAGTTTTCTGTGAGTCGTCTCATTATTTCAGCTCCACTGCAAGGGGTTAAAATGCTTAACAGAGAAACCTAATTGACTGGAGCCACAGCCAGGCATGTGTTGTGTCTGAGCAGACATACACCTACAGGAGGAGCGAACAGAAAGGGACAGAGCCGTGGGAAAGACCAGTCGCACTGACATGTCAACATTCCTCTCTGACAGTTATAACTGGTGCGGTACAAACCGAGGTCCAGCACTTGATAAAAATGCCTCGGTTACTACTCACAGTATATGAAAAATATCTAAAAACCAAAGACTAGAAAATGTTGAGCTGTTCTTCAGCAAAAATGATAGAAAAATAGGATGACAGACCCCGACGTGGGAACTGGTTTAAAGACAACTCTCGTTTCTGCATGTGCGGTGTAAGTGTAAAGGGTTAAGCAGGGCAGTCTGAACACTGTGAGAAGGCTCCTCAGCTGACTGAAGCATGACCTTATAACTAGTGAGTTACTACACTCAGCGCCCTGACCTCGCCTACTAAAAAAAGATCTACCTTTTATGCAATGGAATCCAGAGAGTAAAGCTGTGACTACACATTTAGTCTGTCGCGATTAGGGCAGACGCTAACGCCCGGCCTTAACTGCATTAACACATTCTGCAGGCTCACAAAGAGGAGCCAAATATCTTTAGATCTGAAGTGGGAAGAGGTAACTTCAATTGAGTCCCTGTCGGTTTATCTTGTTTGTATTTGTCATTAGTTTCACCGGCAGATGACTCAGTAAATAATAATGCTACAGTCAGCTGATGACATGTTTTGGATTGTACCTAACCAGACAGGCTGCCATCCTCTTATTGCGCAGTCACCCTCCTCTCCTCATGTAAATCAGTCTGCCTTCACTACTTTCTGTTTGTCTCTTAGAGCTGATGGGGGCTCTTCCCTCATTCATTTGAATTCCAGATGGATTCACTGTACATTTCCTGGCAGCTGTCTCGCTTCACAAAAAAACAGAGAGAAAGAGAGAGAGAGAGAGAGAAAAAAAAAGAAAAAATCGAGTCCCGGACAAAGAGAGCGTGCGGGGGGGGGAGTTCCGAGTGGAGGGGGACAGAATGGAAAACATTTCCTCTTCTTTCTGTTTCTGTTTTCACCCGGCCTCTTTCCCCTCACCCGGGGTCTAAACCCTGAACTTTTGAGAAAACCTCCCCAGTTTTGGAGACCTTTTCCTGGAGTGGTCGGTAATAATGCTGCCTCTGTTACTGGAGAGTCTGTGCATACACAGGCTGAGCCCTTCGCTGCAGGCCCGGGACCTGCCACCCGCCTGTTTCCTAGACAGCTATAGTATAACAAATCAACACGGAGGAGAGAGGAGGAGAAGAAGGGGGGTGGGGTGGGGGTGGGGGGCAGATATGAGTTCAATCACAATGTAAAGCTATGTTTTATTATTCTTCCTCCAAAGACGTATTGATCCAATTTTACAGGAGCATTGCAAAGTGGAAAAAAATCAGAAACAGTGTTGCTGTTGAATGAATGAATTTTGGTTTAGAGTCTGAGAGGCATCGTTTTAAAGCTATGGATTTATAAGATACCTGCTGAGGGTTCTCAGTGAGGAGCAACAAGTACATCAAAGGTCTCAGAGTTTCACTTTAGTGGTTGCTGGAGATGGAGAGTTACAGCATCACTTCGCGAACGCATGGATTGTGTGTGTGACCGTCGGCATGAGAATAAAGGAGTGTGCAGAAGAACAAAGCGGGAGCTTTGAAACAGTGAAACATCCTTTGCCACGAGCAAGTTAAATGATAACACAACACAGATGTCAGACCCTATTGTGGGGAACAAAAGCCTAAGCAGCTACGAGTGTGCAGCCAAACTTGGCCATTCAGACTCCTTAATCACATCTCTCTCTCTCTTTGTTTGTGTTGCCTAAATTGCAGCCTGCTAGGTCCTAACATCCCCCATGCCACCGTTGCCACGCCAACAGAAAGCCACAAGTGTGCTAAGAAGGCTTTGTGGATCCAGCTCAGCGTGTCTCCTCAGCTGCACCACCCTGACAAAAAGGGCAGAGCCCAGCGGGGCCTGCTCAGCCCCCATCCGGTCCACCTACACCCCCGGCTCTGGTCCCGTCAGCTCCACAGAGGAGCCATTCCACCGGGGTCACCACCTCATTCCTCATTTTGACCCATCCAGGCTAAGAAGTTCAGCTCTCGGCAGAATGAAAGGAGGCACAGAGCTAGAGCTGCTTAAGGAGATCACTGTGGAGCTGATATCTTATCTCCTCTCCATCTGGGGCATACTATACCTTGGCAAGAAGATGGCGTTGTGGAGGAAGTTCTCAAAAACTTTTAAAAAGACGCGGTCATCCTTCTCCCGATCCTTCTCCTCAGACGTCTTCTGGCAGGCACAGCATGGGCCCTTCTCTGCCCCTGCCAGGTCGGACTTGGTGGGCTTGGTGCTGTCGTCCATCTCTGTGAGCTCTGTGGCCGGGATACGGATCGGGATCTTCAGCTCTGTTTCAGGAGAAAACAAGATTGTTTATGGACGGACATCATTCTGCATTACCAGAGCTGCCTCTAATATGCTTTGACACATTTCCAGCACAGAGTTTTGTTTAAATATTAAAGCAATAGTTTAACATATTGGGAAACAAACTTATTTACTTTCTTGTTGCATATTAAACAAAGATGTGAGAGCTCAAACAACAGAAAGAAGGTTTTTGTTTTGTAGAATGAGTAATGCAGACCTTTGGAGCAGTAGTTATGTTGGTAGAGCTCCCTGTCCTCAGGCTGCTGCTGCCAGCGGACCAGGTAGTAGGTCAGGTTGCCGTTGGGAAAGGCTGGAGGAGACCACTTCACCACCAGCTTTGTTGAGGAGTTAGCAAATGCACGGGCATCTTTGGGCATAGACGGCACTGTAAAAGAGCAAAAGTCATGGGATGTCAAATTCAATTTTGCACAGTAATAGTTAAGAAGGTTGAGCTACCATCACAAATCATTTACAAACAGCTTTAGAAATGATCAGCAGCTTCAGTGTTGATCCGAACAGAGAGATGGTCAAACTTACATGATGGGCGTGTTCGGATGTAGATTATATCGCTTTTTGCCCCAGTGATGTGTTTGTCCTCCACCTGCAGAGTTATGGCCTTCACAAAAATAGCATACTGGGTCCACGGCTTGAGGTGTTGAATACTGACTTTCGGGTCGATGTTTTCATCCTGAGGGAGATCCACGTCCACCATGTGCCAGCTGTTTGAGCCGCAGCCATCCTGACCGTCAAACTCTGTGATGTTCTGGAAAGGCCTGGAAAAGACATGAAACACAGCATTTACAAATAAATGACATCAATTCCTTTCAAAGTTGACTGTTTTTATAAAAGTTCAAGTCATTCTGGGTCACATTTGAAGAAGATGCCAATGGTTTTGCTTATTTTAGGCCATTATTTATAAATGTTGTGTATTCTACAATTTTTGATTGATTGCTTACCTTCAAGGCAGCTATTTGTTTTGCTTTGTACCAGTTTAACAAAAAAAAAAAAATCTGACAGGTAATCAAACCCAGAACAAGCAGAACAATAAGCTGACATGAATGTTGTGAATATGATTTGCAAATCTGGTTGTGTGTTTCTTATTAGAGGATTTCTGTGTCATCTGAAATCAGAAAGCTTCAAAGGCAAGAAATAAATCTTTGGAAAATGATTGGCAGCAGTGAAGTAATTGCTCACAGTTAGCAGTAATTAGTAAGTAATGGGGTAAAACATGCAAAACCGGACAGATATGAGCATGTTTCTTCCATTAAAAGAGCTCTAATTTAAAGAAAAATAATCTGTTTGAAACAAAGTTTTTGTATTAAAAAAAACAATCATTCTCATTTAAGTATTTTGTTATTTTTAAGGTATTATAATGTTATATGAAAGATGCTGAGTTAGTTGGTGAGTACTCACGACTCCTTGTAGTAAACTATAAAGCTGATGAGGTTGGTGTTATCTGGCGGCCGGTAGCGCTCCCACGTCAGCCTGATTGTATGACTCGATGTGATGTTGGACTTGTACTTTAATATATGACTTTCACCTGTTGTGACAAAGCAGAACCCTTAATGAGACACAGTTCCAACTGAAAAACAACACATGGCTTTTTTATTTGACCACACTCTGAATCACTGACGAAACTTGCTTTTTTTTTTTTTAAAGATCATTCGCACCAAAACTTTTAGATCAAAGTGCCACAGTGGGTGTAAAAATACTCACAGCTGGCTCTTTCACCATTGTTACGGAAATCCCCCTCCTCTGGCTTCACAGTTATGCCTGTCTTGTCCCACATCTTGTGGATCTCAGACATGCAGAGTTTAGGGTTCAGACGGAAGAAGAGACGTCCGTTCAGAATAGTCAGGTTGTGCTGACTCCAGTCCCACAGATACTGCAGATGCTGGTTGTTGACGGCGGAGAATGCGTACATGCTAATAAAGGCAAGGAGATCAAGAGGAGGTTATGACCATCTCATACAGATCAATAAAACAGTCTTTTTAAATTGCATATAAACACATGCCATGTCAGAAATGTGGTTAAGGAGTTTTAGCCACCTGGTGGCAGCGTTACGTACTAACAGAGATGGACACTGACTGAGTTCAGGTATGTTTGTCTGTGTGACAATGAGTGAGGGTCTTCACAGAGGAGGACATTACACAGAAACACTCTGAGCTCCAGCAGACCATGTAACAGCAGCAGAACACCTCCAGAGTGAAGGGAATGTCTGCCATCCTCAACAGCATTCCTCTGAGTGAAACTTAACCCTGGGAGGAACGACAACAAGAAGGGCGACGGGATTTCCCATGACCCCTTTGGCCATTACCAAAAAAGCTTTCCCTCGTATCTAAGACTGCTGCTGATATCACAGTGAAGGCGAGGCTGATGGACCTGAGACTTTCCATTCAGCTTCAAGGCCACACTCACTTATCTTCACCTGATTGAATCATTTCAAAATGGTGCTGCGATAACTGGAACATGCTCTATGTTTAGATTTATCAGTTTACATGAATTTACACATCCACCATCCGGGGCCAGTCGCTCTGACACTAATGTGACTCTAGTGATACAGTATGTTTGTGGCAACTTCCCCTCTGGGCTGCGGTTTGCTCGTGTCCTCTAATTCCCTGAGTCGCGACACACAAGCATGCACACATTCACAGGCACAATGTGCAGACAAACAGTGCAGACAAGCCATACTTTTCGATGAGTTCCTGCCCATTGATGTAACGCAGGCTCTTGAGGAAGGACAGCGAGCCAAGTGCGTGGGAGTGTCGAATCTTCACATAGCCCGTCACTCTCTGGATCAAGCCCATGAAGCGCTCCAGCTCAGACGCTATGTTATCTGGGGACAGGGAATGAACATAAACACACAGTGTACTAAAGCCACATAAAAGAAAGAAAAAAAACACACACAGGGACCTTGACTGATGCAGCGACACCCAGGCTTGCTCTTAGTGCAAATATCCTTATGAGCGCTGCATTGTATGAGCGTTAACGTAAGTGGAGATTAGATTGTGAGCCACCATGTCAACTGAGCAAATAAACAGCACTATAGCGTAATGTGATAATTGGGTTAGAGTGCAGAAAGCAGATGTAATGTTGATTTGGCGGCCCCCACGGTGCATTTCAGCAGCTTAAAGCACAAGGCTCTTCTACTTTTAGTAATTAGAATAATTAGAGGCCAGCCAGGTGCAACATAGTGGATGTTAAGTTTGTATATGTTTGTGTGATCAGTAAAGGACTGAAGCAGCATATTGCGCGACAGATTGCAGCCAAATTAAATATCCTATGCAGTGTTGGCTAGTGTTTTGAAAACAGAGGGCTACTAATGTATATTATCTGCATATGTGCAGATGAGGTTGTAGGTTTACTAAGCTACTATAAGCTTCTCAGCAAAAAATTACAGTCTATGTGGCGTTGAAAGCACTCACTTCCACGGCGGATGTTGATGTCCAAATTGCCTTCGATGATGGTGCAGTCTTTCAGAGACTGAGCAGCATCCACAGAGTCTATGACTGGCGATGAGCACGGCTTATCACACGGGCCATTGCAGGCACTGCATAACATACTGTAAGAGCAGATGCAGAGGGAGCGAGTGAATGAGAAGAAATGGGCATAAGTGAGAACAGAAGAATGAGCAAAAATCCTACATGAACTTTTCTACCTCACGCTGAAATCACTCGTCCACTCCCTAACTCCCAAGCATTCCAGCGGATTCAGGCAAATGAATTTTCTGCACGATAGAAGGTCATCTCTCACAAGAAGAGTTTAATCTTTTATGGGCCCTCAACTGAACTCGTGAGAGAGTGACTCACTGTATTGACCTCAGAGACAAAACAGCAGTGGTATGTCCAAAAAATATACAGCAGCAGAGAGTCTGCATGGAAAGTTTGGGAATAGCCGAAGCAAATCAGAGAGGAAAGTTGCACACAGAGAAGTTTTATTATTCTAGGTTGATGTCAAAGTCAGGAAATGTAAGGTGAGTCCTTTCTTAAAAGCTTTAAGAATTAACTGTGAAATCTATTAGTGGTAAATATGGAAAACAAGGCATTGTGTTGAGCACCTTTCACCATCGAAAAAGTCTAAACTTGAGTCATTAATAGTTTAACATGCTCTTGACCTCCAGCACTTTCAAGAATGAGACGTACTTTAAGAAAAAAACACTTGTAAAGGGTAAGTTCAGCCGAAGTTCAGCTCAAGGATACTTCATGCAAATAAATCTGTACGCAGAAGCATTAAGTGAATGCAAGGGGCTTTAGTTCTGTGGATACTTAAAGAGAACCACACTGCTGTTTCAAAAAAAAAGGGTCAGGGTCTGTTACTGAGACCTCTGGCTCTCTTTGTAAATTAAAGATCAGGTTATTATCTTGTTCAAACACAAAATACTAAAGAAGAAAAATTGGAGACATAATGTAAAATGAGTTTAAGTAAAATGAAAACTCCTTTAATGTTTTGTACATTCAGTGTGTCACCTGCCATGACATCCCTGAATCATCAGGACCTAAACTAGAGGTGAAGGGTGCGTCTTACCGATTGGTCTCGTTGCGTGTGAAGCCGGAGGGGCAGTCGGGCATGCACTCTCCCCCGTGAATCACAAAGTGAGTGTCACCGGCCAGGTGCACTTGTGAGCACACCTCCATGGTGATGCAGCGCCAGCCCTCAAACTTGTAAGTGTCTGGGGGACAGTCTGGCACGCAGCGGCCCTCGTGGTGGTAGTGGAGGCAGGCGGAGCAGGCCATGTCGTTGTTGGGCTCAGTACAGCTGCCCAGGCACTGACTGTGACAACACTCCCCCTTGTCTGTGCAGGCGAGCTTGCAGTGGTCGGGGCATACTGGAGGAGACAGAGGAAGATGGGGAAGAGGTCAGTTTGGGCGGATGCAAACAGTGTGCACTGCAGGAGAGGATCACAACAAAGTCAAGGATGATAAAGGTCAAATAGATATAATCATAAAGCACAGATTTCCATTTCAAGCAGATTCCAAAAATTTAATTTTTTTTTGGGTTCTGGCAGGCCTCTTATTGTAAAGATCTGACCAATGAGTGCATTCGTTTCAGAGAAGAGTAAAAGAAGGACACAACGTATTTTCGATACTAGTTACTCTTTTAGAAAGCTATCTACAGTATGAGGTAATATGCTGGATCTATTTGTAACCATCTAAGATTCTTAACAGTAAAAATGATGAAAGTGAAACAAAGCAAACTTGTTTATGTAACGTGAACATTTTTACATCTAGGTCACATGTTATCCTACAGCTGATAGATTTAGTTGCACTATAATAGTGATTTGTTAAGCTGTAGCTTAAGTTATTAACACTCCATAGTAATGTTATGTCTTCTCAATACATCAGCAGCAGAATATAGCTCTGCAGCAGGGCCAACATACAATGTTACGTTATAAGCCAGATGTCCCGCTGCCGTCTGTACTGAAATAGCCAATCATCTCGCTTATGGTCTCATTTGCTTTTGTAGGTCATATAAAGGCATCGGATCTATATTT
Source organism: Acanthurus leucopareius (assembly GCA_029814765.1). Lineage (NCBI taxonomy): Eukaryota > Metazoa > Chordata > Actinopteri > Acanthuriformes > Acanthuridae > Acanthurus > Acanthurus leucopareius. The sequence continues at coordinate 13,064,318 of JAQMCX010000050.1, read as the reverse complement.
AGACTCTTTCATGACCACTTAAGAACTTGTAGTATGTTTAAATGTCATGTAAAAAATGCAGAATAGTTTGTTTGCCAACAGGCCACATAGCAAATAGGTTAAAGAGGAGTTTAGTCAGTGTGCATACAAAGTGTGTGTTTATCTATACACTCAGTTTCCACTTTATCAGATACAGTGTTTGACTGTATTGTATTATACAGACAGGTCTGTTGTTTTGCCTCTCTTCATTGATTTAATGTGATGGACAAATAAAAGAAAAAACTTGTCAGTATAAGCAATGCAGTTTAACAGTACCTCAATGGAAGCCTTAAAAAAAGGCCATGAAGTTAAATCAACCCTCTTTAAAACAGTTTCGGCAAACAACTGAACAGTAAAGCCTCTATGAACGTTTTTGCAGGACTGATGAGGTAGGTTGCATTAACTTTAGCTAGTTTTTACCTTCTGAGGATACACATGCATGCATCTGTAAGCATTTCTGCAGCAATTTTTTGCACAAGGAAACATGCATGTTTAGGTACCAATGAAATTGTCTTTCTGTGGCAAGAGAAAGATGTGTTTTCCAAGTTGAATGCTGTGTGTGACAGGTCTGCAGTGGCAGCAAGCGAAGAGGCCAGAGCTCAATCACAGAGGAACTGAAGCAGCTTTAAAAAACTGTCTCACTTAACTTTGGTTACATCTAATATTATCACATTTAGTTTCTTATATTCTGTGACAGTAATTTGAAAAAAAATTAGCATATTATTTTAATCTCTTTGCATCAAAGTTTATCAGTGGATTATTGGGACAAAAAAACACTTCATAGTGTCTTATTTCTTTATTTGTCTTCATTCTAAAATGAAAGGAAACACAACTCTTACTCCTGCTATCACTACAGCTTCTAAAAAAAGAACTACTGTGCATCCTTTCAGGCTAACAGGAAAATGATTGTGTTTTGTGTTTCAAATTAAGTTTAAGTAACATGAATTATATAGAGGGTCCTATTCTTATTGAATTTTCAAACCAAAACACAAAACACACAACAATACGTTATCAACACACAGCTTTTTCCTGCAGCCCGGGACACACAGATAGTACACGTGACAAACTGTGCTTCCCAAAAGACTGTGTCCTTTATCTAGCGGCACTAACAAAATGATCATCAATGCATCCACATTAAACTCTGCATAATAAGTCCCTTCAAATCAAAACTTTGACTGAGAAAAGACAATAGTACTGTTTCAGATAAGAAGACGCAAGAAAATGAAATCAGTGCCTGATCTCCTCACCAACTTCATCTGACAATCTCCTCGGCTTCACACTTAAATTAACAATGACACAGATGAAAATGGCAAAATGGAAAAGTGTCTGTTTTACTGTTCAAAAGCATTTTTTACTGTAGCCTATTTATAGAGAAGCACTTCTAAAAAAGCAGATGTAGAGTGAAGAAAGCAGATGATTCCCACTGTTAACTAATCTTGAAACACTGCAGGCAGGAGTGTCCTAGTTTCAAATGAGTCCACTCCATAGAAAAAGCACCTGGCGAGTGTGTTTATGGATGACTGTAAAAAGCCTGGTGACAAGGTGTTTTTTGCTAATGATTAGTCCCTGTTTGATGAGAGTCTGTCAAGAAAAAAAGGTAACTGTAGAAAAGATGTTTGTAAAGAGTTTTGAGTAGTAAAGAGTTTTGCTAACAGCTAAGAAATCTGTATGTTTGATTGAGAAAACAGCCTTTTTTGCATAACGGAAATTTTGCAGACAGCAAAGCCCTGCCTCCCAACACCCTTCTGTTGTTTCTGTATTAAGTGTTTACTATTTATTGTTATGCTCTTTGTTATTGCTGCAAAGCAAATTTCCCCACAGGGGCAATAAAGCTGAACTGAACTACACTGAACTGAACTGAAATAAGAGGCACAGCACTCCTGGTTCCTTAGCAACCGCCTCCTGGTGCAAAGCCAGAGCTGGAAGGAAATGTGCACATACACACACACACACACACAAACACAGACACACACAATCATACACACTCAGACAAAAGTGCTCTAAAACACACATTTCACCACACTCTCTTTCATGTGTGCTATTATCATTTGCAAGACTAAAACTCTTACTTCATTTTCATAAGTGTCAATATTTCAGCCATCTTCATAACAGACAGTTTTACAGGAGCACACATGATGAAGAATGAGAACGCGCGTGTGTGTGTGTGTGTGTGTGTGTGTGTGGGTGTGTGTGTGTGTGAGAGAGACGTGCACGTGCACGTGCAAGCTAGTACATGTATATACGTGTGTGCCAAAGAGAAAGAGGAAAAGAAGCTCAACTTGTTTACTTGTTTTTAAATTAAATGTGAGTGTCATCGCCAGTTCGCTCTGTGAATCAGTCAGGAGAATGAAGCCTGTGCTGAGCTAATCTCTTGATGAATATTTTATGTTGCTTTACAAAACATCTGTGTAGGTTAGGAACGTGACGGTGCACTACAGCAATGCTGCAGAGCAAACACACACTCCCACAGTGCCAACTCCGGCTTCGCTTCACACGGGAAGGGGGATGATCATTCCCACTCCTGACAGAGTCTCAAATACCCACCATTCTTTCTCGTATTCACTCAAATCTAACAGTGCAGGAGAGGTGAAATGGACTGTTCAGAAAATTCCTCCAGGATTCATGACAAAAGAAAAAAACATAAACTCCTCAGGCTATTTCTGAATAATCTCATTCAGTAGAACCCCTGATACAGTATCTTTATTATTCAATACACTTCCATGCCTCTGTGCCTGATATGACAGACCTTGATATGTATGTGAGAGATCTTTAATGATGCCACATGAGTAAGAGTATTTAGCTATATAGCCTTCACTGTGCTATGTATAGCTCTGCGCTACCTTCGTGTTTTGCCACTCCAGGAGTCCTGGATGTGGTGCTTCGATAAATGTAACTTGTCTGGATCTGACCCAAAGATAATTGCAGAGGTCTTTTTTTTTAAAGTTCAGCATAAAAAGCCAACACACAGTTTCTCACACAGCCGCTGTGATCTGATAAGAAATATGATGCTGACATTAGTGTGGTTAAAGCAGACAGATCAGTGCTGCAAATTTGCAGAGTGGAAAAAAAAAAAGAAGAAACATCAGTGAGGCTTAATTTTCTTGGAATCCTACCAAAAGGGGGCAGCCAAGGCAAACTCTAATGAGCCTTATTGGAGGAGGTCCCTTCTTCTGCATCATTTTAACAGTCCTCAATGAAGAGAAATTCCAAACATGCATACCTTCTGCCAGAAGAAAGCGGAGGGAGGGGGAGCTGCTGCCTTAAATCCATATAAGTCGACCCGGTTTTAATGTGTGACCAAACAACCCGTGGTATCAAGGATACAATCCACTATTTATAGATGCTTCCAATGAGACCCTATTTACACGCTGCTGCTCTCTACACATAGCTATGCAGGGTATTGTGGGTTTCCACTACTTCAAAGGAAAGGAACAATCTAACAAGGGGCTTTGCTCAAGATAAGTCACCACCATCTTTCTAGTCCCTGAGTAGATGTTTAATAAGACTAAGAATAAATGAGAAGCATCAGCAGACTGGAATTTGATCCCGTTTAAGTGCATGCTGGGTCGCAATAAGCAAAGACAAGTCTGCAGAGAACAAATTTTCGAAATAAAAAGTTTGACAGTGATCTGAGGCTGCAGAGTAAAATAAGTCAAACTGCTGAGAGTAGGGTAGGGAGGTTTATGATGTTGTTCCTCTCCTACAGCAGTTACACAACCCCCCTTTCTGCTGCTCTTTCCTTGAGCAAACACAGTCAGGTCAGACACCACGGCCAACCACCAGCCTGCCCCTGCCATTCGCCAGAGCACTGCGTCGCATGAGGCAGCCACGTCCGTTTCATTAATAGTAAAAGACACAACGGTCGGCACTGAGGAGTCTCCCTCAGAGCAGCTGGTGCATCCCTACAGATGGACAAGTGCTGTGCTCTGTTTATTTTTTGTTCTAAAGGTGTCCTCCGGTCGCCGGGCTATGTAAAGAATCTGCAGAATGTTTCAGGTCGCAGAGGATTCAAAGGGGAGAATGTTAATCCCTTGTTCCGGTACAACAACACAATAATAGCTTCAGGATTGCTTCTGAAACCTGAGAAGATGGAGCTATTTGAGGAACAAACATGATCGTGGAGGTGTAATGCGAGATAAGAAAAGAAGGAAGATATAAATGAATATACAAAAACAAGTATCAGTTTGGGATGTGATTCTGCAGTTGAGCACAGGAGGTAGAAAGCATCAAATGTATTCCTCCGTCAGGCTGGCCTCTGCTTCTTAAAGTGCAGCATACAAGATAGGAGTTCAGGGTCATGTGACCCAGAGCCCTTCAACCATGCCTGACCCCTCCCCTTTCCACACAGTCTGTATTGACAAAAAAACAGCTTCAATCTGATAACAAGATGGCTAGATTTCAACACTGTCTGCCTGGAGACGGGTCTGTGTGTGTGTGTGTGTGTGTGCGTGTGTGTGTGCATGTGTGTGTGTGTGTGTGTGTGGCAGGAGGATGGGTGAGAGGGTTCAAACCTGGATTCTCAAACAAATGCACGTCTCCATTAAATTAGACCGCCGGTGATGAGAGGCAGAGGATTGCAGTGCAGCAATGCTCCTCATCTGAATGCGAGTCATGTCCCGTTTGCTAGAGAGCATGCTGTGTAAGTAGACTACTACACTGTTTACATTGGGAGGCTGATGACACGTTTAGTGCCAGCAGGCCACTGCCACCTCTGAAGATAAAGTGTGATGTAAAAAAAAATATAAGAAGTTTGGCAAACAGATAGAATTTTCCCTAATCAATCACTGGCGTCAACCATAGGATGAGCATAAAAATGATCTACTGAAAGATGAAATATTTCATTCCTCATAACATATCAAAGGGTGGTATGTTTTCCCTGTGTCACTGAAGATAAGTAGGAAGCGTGACAGACAGTTGGGAAATCATTCATTATTCACAGTGGGGCTCGAGGGGAGGGACAGCAGGGAGGAGGGTGTCGGGAAAGAGGAGGGAGGGAGTTAAACTGGGAGCTATCTGCTGGACCAATTGCATGTGGGCAGGGGCGGTCCTAATCCTGATGATTGACATGTTATTGAGTCTGGAGCAGAGATGGTAAACAAGTCCTCTCTTGAGCAGGCGTTGGGAGGGGGAATCGTAACCATAGTGATTAAGCATGGCTTTTCCACGGATTCAGGGAAACCATAACTTAAGGGGAAAACCTGAACAGAGGGAGCTTACTCAACAACACACCTAAAAAATATGTTATTATAAATTATGTCGACCTAGTCTTGGAATAATGACTGGATAACAACATGACGGGGCAATATACAAGTTTTGAAATCATGTTAAATTTTGCTGCAAGAAACACCCTTAACTGGTCATGATAATTAAGGCAATCAAGTAAAAAAGTATAAAATTAGAAAGGATAAAATGTTTTTTTTTTTTTTATTTGCCTAAATCTGATGTGTGTGTGATTTTCAAGGAGGTGTCTGTATTAGTTGCATTCCTGTTCTCCATCCACTGTATAAACAGGGACAGAACTCCATTAGGACATGATTAAATTTATCTCTGCATCACATCCATTTACCGAAATATTCACTTTACTGCACACTACAGTAATCCGGCGCTCTGCGGGGATGCGGATCCTCCCACTCTATGCAGAGTCAGAGCCGGTAAGCTCAGGTTACCGGAGCTGAGAGCAGTAGCAGACAGTAAGGTAGCTGAACAAGAGTACAGTAGCAGACGGCAGGCCTATCAGGGGCTGCTGCAGCCTGGATAACAGGCCGACCCCCCTAGCTCCATCAGGCCACATCCTCATCCGGCAACCCGATCCTCCCCGGGAGCCCCCGGTGGATCACTCCAGACACTTGTTTAAACCACATCAGTCCAGACGCCCAGAGAAAGGATGCTTCCTCCACTCACAGCCAAGGCAAACCGCATCAGAGATTCCAGTGCTGTCTTACTGCTACAAAGATAGATTCTCAAGTGCCGGGATGTACTGATCTAATCTAAACTGGTGTTTTTCACCTTTTTAGACAGAGTGTGTCTGGCCGTGCATGTTCGGCAATATCAAGCGTTCTGCTGATCAGAGGGATTTTTTTCAGAGAGGGAACACTGCACAGCGTCATGATGTGATTTTTCTCATGCAGACAGCTGGCTCAGGAGAGCTTGGTTAAATCTCTGTTCAGTCCTGTGCACAAAGGTGTGTGTGAGCCCATTCCTCCCTGTCCCAGTGTTTCTGGGTCTCTTCCACTCGCATGCCCACTAAAGACCAGCAATGTGTTTTTCACACAACTATGTGCTGGTCTGTGTGTTCAGGCATGCGTGGCATTTCCCCTCACTCGCATTCAGTCACAAAAACACACACACACACACACACACACACACACACACTCACACACACACCTTTTCCTTCTACCCTCAGGCCTCAGCTCCCTCTGCAGCTGCAGCTGCTGCTGCTGCTGCTGTTGTTGTTGTTGTTGTTGTTGTTGTTGCCCTGTTGTTTACTGCACTTACTAACAGGACACAGGTATGCAGAGCAGTCACATGTGAAAACAATTTGTGCTTTTATCACTGAAGAGGAAGGGGATGGTCTGAGAGCAATTAAAGACACGCTAAAACAGTGGAAAAAATGAGTAAGAAGAAATGTTTTAGCTGGAATTTTATCTAAACAAACAGATATAACACACATGAGTATTCTGATTACATCTGGCATGCATTAATCCAGAGTGTAGCATTAAAAATTCTGGTAAATATTCTTATTAATATCAACTGTAATATGAGAGCCAGGGATAGGCTAATATTAACCACACTACTGGGGTGTATAATCATCTTATCCTAACAGCTCTCCATTTCTGTTTGGTTGATTTTTAAACACAAAAAACACACAAAGATTTTTAACACACAAAAAATAATTGACAGCTATTCTAATATAATATAATACACAATGGTTAAAATCTAAATTCCATATAATCTAGTAAATGTAGCATTTTTCTAATATGAATATTAAATATCTGCTGCTTTCACCATCTTGTAGTTGGGGATTTAATGCTTTTCCGTGTTTTATCATGATCGAGTAAAAATCTTCAGGTTTTGAACTGTTGATAGGAGAAAACAAGCAATTGAAGTTGTTAAATTACATTTTTTACTACTTTATAAAAAAATCTTCATTAGTTCTTATTTGTTCTTAATTCAAGAAAGAATTCATAAAAATCTTTTTGTCCTAAAAGTTCATAATAAAGGAAAAAAATCCTTTAAAGAGCTTCTTTATAAGGAATCCAAATGTTTGTTTGTGACCAAAGAGGTCAAACCCCAGAACTAAGTTTGGACCCGAGCTGAACTTCTCAATCCCTGTAGGCCAGACTTCTAGTAGACCCAAAGTCCCAGAGTCCCAGTTCATCCCTCGACAGAAGCAACCCTGGAGTCACATTTGAAGCATAAAGACAGGCCTCAGCAGCAGTCTTCCTTATTGGATCAGGCAACCCTCCAACCGACTCCGAGGACTCACTCATTTTGTCTGTTCTGACTCGAAGTGTTTTAAAATAAATGCAAATGTATGGCAAGTGAACATTTCAGCTCAACTTTGAACGACACATTAAAATCAAGTATTATCACAGAGATTCCTGCTTTGGAAATCGTATTATCCAATGGATGGAAAAATGGGTGGGTTCATCACCTGCTGAATCACTGATGCTGATTTGGTCATTCGAGGGAACAAAAACATGGGGACAGTGAGTCCACTGAGCAGGGGCAAATCAATGTTCTGCCAATTTAATGTTTTTGTTGTTTCAGCCCTCTCATTAGGCTCAATAAAAACATTTACAAAAAATGATGAAGTCAGCCGCAAGCATGGAACATGACAGACTGCACAGTTCAGTGAGATGCTAAGGCAGGCATTAGCATGGGAAAAAAACGACTTGGGGGAGAACTTAAGGGATGCTTGTTTGTTTTTTTTTTCACAGATTTAGAGGTGTTTCCTCTCACTGAAAGTTGCTTCTAAAAATACCTGACTTCCCAGACCTGCTTCATTAAATACAGTGTGTTTCCTGGCTGTGCTGGCTGGCTGATTGGCAAACTGTGCTTGCTGGTTGTTTTGCTAGCTGGGTGACTGGTTGAGGTTAGTGACAGCATGTCAAGCCCTCACATCCCGTCATCCTCGTACACACTGCACCTGAATCCCTCTTGGGGGAAGTAGATGAGACGATCATTCAAGTCTAGTGCTAACTTGTATGAACTGTACATTGTACGTGCCAAACAGAAGCTTGAAAACACGACGCCAGAGAGAAACATCAACTGTATACATTTAATGAACACCGTATTGCTTCATTTGGCTCAGGTGCTAGATGTTTGCGGGCACAGTCTAACACCTGGATGTGCATCCACCTGTCCCCGGACAGGCAGCTACACAGAAAAAACACTGTTCAACCATATGAACCACTGTTGATCCACAACACATTCAAACTGATTTGTGCAGCACTTCAATAAACACCCTGTCTTTGTTCAAATGTGACTGTTTATTTGCAGCACCTGCAAAATTTTGCAAGCACCCACTAAGTACTTTGTGTAACATTTTTACTCCTTACCCAAACTTGGTTCAAGCCTATCATCATCATCAGAGCATCAGAATAGTAGCGGCTGTGGTGCCAAGGCCTATTTCTGTAGATGACCATCTGCAGCTTTGCGGCACACGGTGCCCAGACTTGATCCTGGCACGCCGTACGGCATACATTCCCCCTGCTGGCACTACGTCTGGATTCAAAATGACACATCTTCATTTCACATCGACTTCAAGGAGTCCCTAATCCTGATTAAGCATACCACATTTGCCTCAAGCTAAAAAGCTAATGGGGATGACTTCCTGTTCATCGCGAGAATTCACACAAGGTTAAAATGGAGTTCTCTGCAAAAACTCAGATGGTCATTGGCTGATTATTGAGCTGATAGTCAGCGCCCTGTTATTCCTTAACGTGCGCTTCAGTTTGGTTACATTTCATTTATGTGTGTACGGTTCGGTGGTTTTGTCTGGGTATCATATACATAGCTTGCATTGCAGTCTCTGCAATTTCCTTGTCTTTCAGATGACAGTGGCTGGTTGCTGGCACACGCAGACAGACTGCGGTTGAAGTCAGCCCGTTTCTCTGGTGCATCTCCCTCTCTTCTCCGGGACATATGCCTCAGTGTCTGCCACCTCAGTGGAGCCTGATGTTCTGCGCAGCCCTATTAGCCACTTCACATATGACATCTGGATTTAGGGTTTCCTTTTTCCTCCACTTAATTTCATTTTAACAGTGAGTTTCTTGAGGGTACACACAGTATCCATTTTGCGAGGCTGCAGCCTTTCTTTAAAAAGGACAAGCTGAGGGTTCAGCAGGGACAGTTGTGCCCTGAGTTAACATCTGTTACGACGGGACACTGAGACTATTCTCTCCAACACCAGAGCCTGCACTGACACTGTAGGATAGTTCTTTCAAGTGTAATGCTCTGATAAGATACAACAGTCCCAGATGGTGTACACAGAAAAACAACTGTGTATTGATCCAGTATCTGTTATATACAAAGCTTCATTTCACATAAAAGAAGCTTGTCAGGGGTTTACCTTTTCCTTATAAATACACAAACCTCATGCTTGTTTTGCCAATTTCTTATCTGCTCAGGGAGTTAAATGCTTCCAGCTTTCAGGTACTTATGGACAGCTGAACAACACAGAAGAATAAAAGGCACTTACTGCTGACTTTGTGTCATGTTTGCACACTGATAAGGCCAAAGAGGACCATCAAGGGAAATGTTTGGCAGCATTTAACAATGCGCTGGTTTTTCACTTGATCCTTTCATTTACAAGAGTGTCGCTGCAATAGGAGTAGATAAATCCTTTGTTCACTGTGCAATAACAACGCTTAGTGTGCGCGTATAATTTAGCATTTTAGAGCTTGCTTGTTCCATTTTAGTGTGTTCTGTTGCATGCAGGGGAAACATTTTTCTAGTTTTGTTTATGTTTCTTGTACTTCTGTTATTTTTCTACCATTTCTCCCCAGCTTTAAGTCAAGTTTCCCATCTGGGACAATAAAATATCTAAACTAAACTGAACTGAGTTGAACTGCAAACCAAAAGTAGCTACCATATTTCCTTCAACATCTGTTTTATTCCATACAATTTTATTCCATGTACTTGGAAGGAACAAAAACAGCCTGTGTGGGTTGCAATGTAAACGTAAAGGCCAATTACACTAAAAAGCCATAAGAGTGCAGTAAACAGAAACTCATAATAGTATGTACTCATTAGAAATGGAACGACAACAACACCAAATGTGGCAGCTGCACAAAGCCTGTGCAGTGGAGTGTAAAAAATGTTACTGCTTACCAGCCTCAAATCAGGGGTTGTGTCACCTTCAGTGAGTTTCACTCACAAGCTCAGCAAAGACACAGCACCTCAGTGTCAGCCCAAGTTTTGGTGGTAATCAGATTTTACCATGACGCAAGTCTCTCATTCACTTCTGCTCTCAAACACAAGCAGCACAGTCATGATATGGAGATTGTGGGAACCATGGGAGAGATAGACTGCAGTCTCCAATCTAATCTCTGACATATTTAGTTAAGGGACAGGGTTTCAGCTGCAAATAAGCTACAGTTTCAACTACAGAGAGTTGGTTCAAGAGTGAGGGAGACTTGGTGTAAAAAGGTTTAGTTATGTGGGCCTCAGGATGTGCACATGGGTCAAAGGTCAGAGGTTACCGGCCAAAGGCCACAGATGAGGCAAACTACGGATAAAGCCATGCCCGGCCTTACTGTACCAACAGCAGAAGAGGGCAGCCGATGTGGATGGAGCAGGACAGCTGACGGGCCTTAAACAGTCCCCAGCCCACACTTCCCATTGGCTGCCGGTGACATCATGGTTCTATCCCCATATTTCACCTCCTCTTTTCAGGGTGGGCGGAGAGTTCAGTTATTCCTCCTCCTCCACTCTTTCTCTACACTCAACCAGGCCGTCTCTCTCTCTCTCTCTCCATCACACACACACACACACACACACACACACACACACACACACACTCACAAAAATACTCAACTTCATTTGCCCCTTTTAGGGACCTCAGCAGCTTACATGGCCACTCTTATTCAGAAGGAGGGAAGAGAAAGGGTAGGAAGGAGCGAAGAACAGAAGAAGAACGAAAGAACTATTGCGCTCACACAAACTGCACATATGCTGTGATTTTTTTTTGTTTTTTTTTTAAAGCCTGTAAGACTCCAGCAGGCTTTTCTTAACCAACACAAGCCAAGTGAGGAGTTTTGCTTGGTGCTTCATAATAAGTTATTGTGAAAGGTTTGACATTTTCACTAGCAGACAGCTCACTAAATTACCAGCTGGGCCGCACTTGGATATGTCTCCAGTAATGAAACAAAGGATGCTCACAGGGACGGAGAGAAAGGCACACTGAGAGACGGAGACTCTAGGAAGGACATTTAGAAATAATCGCTTAATACATAAAAGATGTGCTGGAAGAAAAGAAGAAATCAGTTCAACTCTTTATCCAGTGTATTAAAACAGACATGCTGCTGAGGGATGTGATTGTTTTAGTGGGGAGGTCTAAACCGCAGGGATCTATACATGTGTCAGACAGGTGTTTCATGTCTGATGAGGGTGGAAGCAAAGGATGGAGAGAAGGTGACAAAAGTGTGTGCAAGTCAGCCAGTCAGCTGACCTTCCAATGCTCTGCCACAATCAGTCGCAGTGTTCAGTCAGGATCACATCCATCCAAGGGAGATTAGCTCTTAGTCGGATTAAGGAGGAGTCAGTGCATGTAGGAGAGTTGAAATGTCATCGTAGCGCGGCAGGAGGCTGCAGCGGGGACGGGACAGAGGGGTTTGACGGCACTGAGGCAAACAGAGAAGGATCAGATCTGCTCTGCTTGGACTCCACAAAGATCAGGCTGCTCGGGCTAACATGACAAAACTCAGCAGCTCCAAACTCCCTCCCATCTAGCCTGTCCCACTGGAAAAACAGTCTAAAAAGTTGCAGATGCACCATTAAAAAACTCCACACGTGTAAACGTGTGGTAAAAAAAAGAGCATTCAAGGAAGGACAGTGATGGTAGAGAGGACAGATGCAGGTAAAGTGACAGCATAATAGCACAAAGAACAAGTCTGTCTCCAAGCAGAGGAGGTGCTGGGCCTCCACCCTGCCAAACATAAGACTTCAAGAGGTGATTGAAACAAAATACCCACGCTTTCTCCCCAAAACAAACAATGGCCTCCATTGTGAAATACTGTGGCACACTCACAGTCAGGGGGGACATAAAGACACAATTTAAAAACAGTGGGTCACATCCCCCCCTCCTCTCTCTCTACTCTCAAGGCTACAGACAACTTTCTCCTTCAGTTGAGGCATATATGGAGGGGGGTAAGGAGCGGGCAGGCAACACTGCCACCCAATTCGGTGCCCCCTGCTCAGGAAAATATGCCTTTGTGTTCCTGTCGTTACAGACCTCACAGGACTGGAGACCAGGCTGCAGTGGTATTAGAGCACCAACAGGGGGCCTAAGCCATGGGAGAAAAGCAAGCTGCACTGCAGACATGTAACACACATCCACTGAGAATGTAAACACAAGTCTGGAGGGACATTCTTTTTTTTCACTTTGTTAGGACTCAGTAGTCTAGGATGTCTCATAAATGGTCAATGAATGATCATCAGTGTGAATAATAACAGTTTTTTTGCAGGAGGGAGGATTTAATGTTTAAAAAATTCTTCTTCTACACTTTTTTATCGACACATTTAACACGACATATGCACCACAAACAATCTTCATCCTTTCTCACAATCCAATCTTTTACCCATCATAGTATTTCAGCCCTATCATTTATCCAGCCTGGTCACATTCAGCCTGCATGTTTCCCTTCACAGATCACCTCGTGCCGGTCTGATGCTATTATTAAGAGATCACTGTGTTTCCCTGACATACACATGGGAACCTGTGGAAAGAGGACACTGCACCAACTGCATGCACCGGAAGACCTGCATCTATTGTGTATTTACTTGAGAACTACCCCATATCCATAGTTTCCCCAGATGCAGTAATTTGTTGCAGTTATTTCATAAATGTCTTGTTAACTATTATTGGTCTGAAAGCCGCCAAATAGCACATCATAAACTGTAACAAATGGAAGGCCTGAGGCTATATTTACTGTTCTTCAGTAGCACTGCAGCAGCTCTGGAGCTGCTTCAAAAAAGAAAAAAAAAAAATTCACAACGCCTGGTAACCCAGGAGACTTGTTATTGTGGTTTTTACTACACCAAACTGCCATGAAGATGATGGCACAAAGATCCCTTTGTAGCATTTAATTTCTTAGTAAATAATCTTATCTAAATTTCTGACCTGGTGTTAAAAACTGACCAAGTCCAAATTTGCTCGGAGTTACACATTATCTAGTCCGTTTTTTTAAAACAAAGAGACCACGAAAAGTGGCCATAGCGAGAGGAGGATCCACACCTGCTAGATCACTGATTTCCTCGAGCATGCACTTAGACAAACAAGAATGTGCACACACTCGCATACCTTCGAACAGCCGGCGCTGGGCCGGACAGCTACAGACAGCCAGGGGACAGATAGCTCCGGCTGGGAGAGGGAACGGGAGCACGCTGCTCAATCAATGAGCCATCAATCACACACACAGCAAGACGGAGCAAACACAGGAAACAGGAGACCATATCCTTTAGCTACCACTTAAAAGAAAGCCATCAAAGTGCTGGCTCTTGCTGCGGGCCTTTTTCCATGGCCAAATTTCTAAGCATGGCTTTGTCTTGTGGTGGTTTGATTAGAGCTACTATTACTCTGCCCTGACCCCTCTCTAAGGAGTTGTGTGTGTGTGTGTGTGTGTGTGTGTGTGTGTGTGTGTGTGTGTGTATGTGTGTGGGTGTGTGTGTCCTGTACAGCACCACAACAGCTATCCGCTATCCTAACTAGCTCACTGCTGCGGGGCCTCACTGTACTTTGCTGAGCTCTTAGACAGTACATGGTAGTGAAAAGGCTCCCAAGGAGGCAGTAAGAATTATATAGCAGCAGGTTTTTGTTGTGTGTTCGGTACCTGGAGGAAGGATTGAGAGAATGAGTATAATTCATCTGAGTAAGGATGAAAACATGATTGTTATTATTATTGAGAGCTCTGTCGGTTCTTTGGTGATACCTCATTTTACAGGTCTATAATTTCAAAACCATTTTTAATATGTTTTACAGGAATCACTCTATAATTTGCACTAATACACATTATGTTTAAATTTCAAATCAATCACTAGTATGCCCAAGAGATTCTTTAAGTCGAAGCACAAAAGTTAAGCTAAAAAGGAAATATGAAATCTTTCTATGGACAAGACTACTGTTAAACATTTATGTAGAATACATTTTCTTATAATAAATTAATGATTAAGAAAAGCTCTTTTGAGAACCTTTTTATTTAACTATAGGCGAACAAAATTGCACGGTTTTTGAAAAACTTTTTTTCCATGTCAGCTACTTTGATTATTATTTATACAGTCTATAAATTTAAACAACAGAAAAAAATGTCAATCACACTTTCTAACTTGAAATTGCTTTGACAAACAATCCAAAAACCCCAAAACATTTAATTAAAACCGTGAAAAAGCAGCTACTTCTAACATTTGAGAAGTTAGAACTAAACCATTTTTTAATTACTTAAATGGTGAACAAGGATCACAGTTTTTGATGATTAACTTTTTGTTGTCTAAACAAACAAGTTCTTGACAAATTGTTTCAGTGCATCAAAGAGTCAGTGGCGGAACCAGACGGCCCTTCTGATCCAAAAAAAAAAAACATTCCACCGCTTCTTCTCAGCCCTATTCTGCCTGCAGGAGCACATTCCTGCTACATGTAGGCAACGCCAGGCGCACCTGAAGCATGTTATTACTGCATCGTCTGTCCTCGAGGGGGGAAAAAAACACGAGTTTACAGAGCTGCCCCTAGAGCAAGTGAGCTCATCCAGCTCTCGCACTGCGTTCCCAATGTGTCTTGGACCCAGAGCACGTCCAGCGCATAAACAGAGTTTTGACTCATCTCCAGGCCAAGCTGCTACTTTTCTGCAGCCTGGGGGGGAGGGGGGTGGGGTCGGAGGGGGTGGGGGTTGGGGTTGGGGGGTTGGGGGGGTTGCAGGCAGCGTTGCAGGCAGGATCAGCAGAATTAATGTACACAGTGAGGAGTAAACTACACCAGAGGACGTCCTTGTGTCCCTGAGCTGCAGTGACAGCATGTCCTCCTGTCTGCACTGTCACTCTTTGTCAGCTCTCATTACCTGCAGCGCTACATGAACAGGCCGACTGACTGACTGACTGACTGACTGACTGACTGACTGACTGACTGACTGACTGACTGGCTAACAGCACCTGCTACTTACAACTGTTAGGATGACAGTAGGGGGCTGGGATCACCATGACGACGCAGAGGTTGCACTATCCCTGACCTTGCTCACGTAGACTGACTGGTTCTAAGTATTAGGTATTGATTATTAATTGATAATACACAAGAAGACCATTTTTGTCTTGTTTCTTGATGTGTTAAATATTTATATTTTATAGTTTATAGGGCAGAAATAAGAGAACATGCTTTGAATAGCCAGAAAACCCCAAAAAATGTAACAAAGTTATTGCCAACAAAGGAAAAAGATAAGCTATCATTCTCTCACACAGCCGCTCTCCCTGTGGCAATTCCTGTCTGCCTCGCTGTCGTCACAAAGGTCCTGTCAGTTTATTCACCAGCAGCAATAAGTTATTTGGATCGCACTGGAGCGCTAGGGGAAATACAAATGAGAGGGTGGAGCAGACCTGAACGTTCAACCCCTCTCCCTTGACACGAGACCCCCCTTGGTCGCATCATGCATCAAACGGAGCTCTACGCCCCTAACTCCCCACAGAGACCCGAGGACGGCTGTGCCAGCATTGTGTCGGCGGTTTAAGGGCAGACGCAAGTCAGCCAGCAATGGGAGCGAGGGATCGATAGATCCTGGCAGCTCGACGCCCCCATGTCATGAGCATCTATGTAATATACTGCCACAGAGGAGGAGAACACTCTGTGACCTCAGAGACAACAAAAGAAGAATGTGACTGTGTTCACTCAAATGAAAAAAGACTCGACTGACTTGGATGCAGTTTCTTAAAGTTTTTTAAAAAATGACTAAATTCTACAAAATGTTTCATCCTAAAGCAAAAAGCCAGAAATTGGAAAGAAATGATCTTTTTTGAGATTGTTTCTTTATACAATGAAACCTAACAAAGTACCTGCAAATAGAGGGAAGGTCTTGCATACTGGGGGTGAAATAAAAGCGTGAATAAATGTATATTCATCAACAACCCCTCCAAGGAAAGGAAATAACCAGGACATGAAATTGCGAGTGGAAAAAAAAGTTGTTTGTACACTACATAAATGAAACAACAGTGCAAGTAAACTCTTGTGTACTTCTTTGTTGACCCCCTAGGACTGCACTTTAAAATAACAGCAGGGTAGATTTCCTGGTGGGACAACAAGAGAGCATAAAATTTATGTTTACACACAATTCCCTCCTCATGGAAAAAAACAAATGCAACTGAAAAGTCGGAAGTCTTTCTCCACTGAAGCCGGTGAAGACTTCATAAAAGTGTTGAGGTGTGCCTGTTACTCCTCATTCTGAAAACTGATCTGCTGCGGCTGCTAAGCGAGCAGCCTCGGGCGGAAGCACAGCCCAAATTGGGCTTTTGTTCCAGACTGCACAGTGTCTCAGCAGAGGCATGAACAAAACACAAACACACAAAGCCTGTGAAGAGTGTATGTGTGTGGGCCTACCCCTGGCTCCTCCTAAGCCTGAACAGTCACTCTCACACACACACACACACACACACACACACACAACCAACTCCACCACAAGCGCCTGTGAGCCGCGTCTCACCCACCCACACACATACACAACACACAACCTGACCCGCCTCCCCTCTCGCTCTCTCTCTCCTTCACTATTCCTCTCTGTCTCTCGCTCTCTCCTTCCCACCCTCATTCATAAAATGGCCGCTTCACAACTCCAGCTGCTGGCATGGAATTTAAAGATGAGGGGTCAGGGGCAGCAACGGGCCAGGAGGGACTTGTTTGTTCTATTTTATCCCTGCCTTCCATCTCTTCATGCCCCCTTCTCTGTCTGTCTGACTGTTTTTTCATCCCACACTAGAGCAAAGATTTGTCCGCCTAATTCTCCTCTTCGCTTGTGCCAGCCTTCCTCATCCCCTGTCCCCTTCCTCCCCCACCCCCCCCCTCCTCCCCTCCATAACAAACATGATACCCTGATGGCCTGGGAGGGAAACTGAAGCTATGCTGCGTCTGGCAGTGTTAGGCAGGCGCAGAGCAGAGCAGAGCGGGGGCAGGAGCGAGCGCTGGTGGCTCCTCCTCAGAGGCCAGCGAGAGGGGAACGGGGACATTCTCAAGTTCCATCCCTGGAACACATCCTCCATGTTTCTGCACTTTTACCACATCACACACATACACACACACACACATGCAGACTATCGGGGCATGCGTTCAAAGCAACATGAGATTCATTGCTGTAAAGTTTGCTTTTTATCCCCTCTTTGTAGTCCAGAAATAGGAGGAGAGATTTTTTTGGTCTTTTTTATACCCGAACATTTTGCAAGGTGGTATTCTTGCAGAATGGACAGTGTATGTTTATGGAGCGACAAAAATGAGGCAGAGCAAATAGATTGTGTCCCTGGGCAGCTAATTTCAGCCTGCCACAGAGTTTTATAAACTGATCAATCAGACAATGAGTGCACACCAGGCTTTGGTTCAGGGGAGAGAAAACAAAGACTACAGTGCCTGAACCATTCAGACAACACCACAGGGTGCAATAATAAGTGTCACTGTGTGTGTAGCTGTATGTGTGAAAGGAGGTGTGTGCATCGAGTACGAGGTGAATGAGTGCATGGGCGCTAATGCATCTGTTCCCCCCACTACGCCACTTTGCAGCGTCTTCTGCTGTAAGCACACAAATTAAAACTCACTCAAGCAAAAGCTTCAGTCGCTCCCCCTCCATCGATCCCTCCCCTCCTCCCCTTTTCTCTCCCCCCTCACCTCTCCCGCTGCTGCTGCTGCAGCCTGAAGCAGACGAGGGGACAAGGAAGGGAGGAAGGAAGGATTGAGGGGCCGCAGCAAAGCCAAACAGACCTCTTGGTGGAATGAGTTTTAATTTGGGAGGGTGGGGCTGGACCCAGGCTTCTGTGGTGGGACATGCACATGTGCCACACAAAAAGGAGGATATGTTTAATCTATGGCATAGACATACATACAGAAAAAACAGCACAACAACAAGGGTCACCCTTGGTTTATGAGAAAACACCCAAATTTATCTTTGCTATATACAGCTCTTTATAAATGAAATATTCTTGTTTCTACATCAAATATTTACGAAACGTCCAAAGACTTAACTTAATCGGCCCTTATTATAAATAAAGCTTATAGATAAAGCCAGCGAGAAAAAGTTAACAACTGCAGTTCCTCAAATGACCACTTGGAACAAGCTCAATATGCTAGTCAATCCTCATAGACTCCCACGTTAAAACATCCAATTTAATAGCAAAAATAAACACGTCTACAGTCTGGTGCAAAACCGGTTTTGGTTTCTGTGGGAATTTTCTATAGCGCCTTTCATGACATCTGCACATAGAGTTATCGTGATAAATTTATTTTAATTATATCAAGGCATACAGTTATGCATAATTAAAGTTGTGGCCACTCTGAAAGACAGCAGCTTAAGTAGCAATGCATATCCCCCCACCCCCCACCCCCCAAGCTACACCCTTTAATCAAAAGTTGTTCACTTCTGGCTCTAAAAAAAATAGCGACAGCCATAAAGGCAAACTCATGGGAAACATTAGAGTTGCTCCATCCACTTTTTATTTTACAATCTGTGAACTATTTCATTATATTGACATATACAAATATAAATATGAGAAAAGAAAACGTATGATGTCTCTTACGTAATCTCTACGCTCATAATCAAACTCTTATTGTGCTTTGCATCTTGTGAAAGCGGCAAATTTACTTGTTTTGCTACAACCAGGATACTGCATTTCCCCTCCTCAGCCCACAGGCTTCAGCCCACGCAGGCCACCTTCAGCCCACCCACCACCCACCCTCTGCCTGCCTGTGTTTCAAACCTGGCCCCACTCCACTCAAACTTTCCACAGATGGGCATAGAGCTGTTGGATGTGTGCTGAGCATTCAGTGTCCATGCGTCAGTCACACCACAAGCCTGGGGATTGGAGGATCAGAGGTGGAGCCCAGGGACGCGGGGGTGGGGTATGTGCAGGGGGATAGCAACATCATACACCATATCTGAGCTGGCAGTGAAAAAGAGGGACAGCAGCAAACGAATGAACCAACATCCAGGCTGAGCTGCATAGTGTGGTTATGGCTGCCTGGCTATTTATATGTGTCCCTCCTTCAGAGGAGGAAGCCGCTCCTATTGGATCCAGATGTTAGAGGAAGGACAGACAGCAACCCGACTGAAAGGTGGCAGTCTGGATCCAGTGGAGGTTCTGCTGCTGCAGAGCTACTGTGCTGTCATTTAGGAGACAGATACTTAAGCCCACTGAGGAGGCAAGGACAAAGACAAGATTACCTTCAACTTTGAAACAGAAGGACACATGCTAGCGAGTGAAAAGTGAATTATAGTCAACCATCATGTTGTTCCTTGAAAATGAAAAAGAAAAAAAAATTAAGAAAAAAAAAAGGAAACCGCATGTAAACAAAGTCTTATTCACACACAACGGATGACAAATTTAGGTCAAATAACAGATCTGTGATGACTGAATCTGTTTCTGGTGCTATCTTTGGACATGAATATTTCATTGACCCGGGTCAAGCCGCGTGGGTGAGTCATGGGATGAAGTGGTTAAGGTAAAAAGCATTCTTCTGACAAGCTAAGGTTGCAGCACCATCAGAGGCTATAAGGATTAAATTATGCAGCACTCAGACAGCCAACTAACATACATAACTTAACACTGCTCTCCTCCTCCCTCTGCTTGACCATGGCACTTGACTGACAATGAGTGCTTGTGAGACAGGGCTAAATGTGTTGTGACCCCTGATGATGGATTGCCGGTAGTCGGCCCTCAGTGGGCTACAAGCCATAGATCCACTAGAGGATCCGATGACACATCTCCAATCCCCAGGCAGAGCTCCCACAGATGTAGAAGATAGGAAAGAAGGCCCCAAATGTTTTTCTCCAGAAAAGCTTTAAATCTCTAAAGACAGAGCAACTTGTCTTTCTGTCCATCAGTTTACGACTCCTTTCCTCCTCTCACTATGACTGCTTGTTGACTTTCAGTCTAAATCAGGCTCCTACAACCGCTGGACACGACGCAGCAGACAATAGAGGCTGTGGACAGCTGCTAATCTAGTCACATCTGGCTCTATCATCCCACACTTATGCCTTTTCCACAGTGAATGGATACGGATAGGGGAGAGTATTCTCAGAAATGACATACTGATCCCTTGATCCGCTGTTGCATCAGATATGTCTGGCATGAGAAAGTTGACGCAAGCGCAGACACGTGCGCACACACACACACACACATACACATACACATACATGCACAAGTCCTGTTTGTGGTTGTGGGACGTGAGGTCTGAACAGGAGCCATTGTGGACTGCACTACCAGGCAGCCAAACAGACTGGGGCCCGTTTGCCCCTCTGATATGGCTCGAGTCTGAACACCGACGTCAGCCCACAAGCAGCCCGCGTGACGTCAGCACATGTGTGCTTTGACCAGGCGCCTGAATGAGTCGGTTTCACACCGAGGGAGGAGGAGAGGATGGAAAGGAAGCAGAGCACAATCTGGATGTCAAAGCCGTTTGCGGCAGCCCAAAACAGAAATTTAGATCAGCTTTGATTAGAGCAAGCAAAATAAAACACCACTATTTCACAGAGAGCATCACTGTCAGTGTAATGGTATAATTATTTGTCTGCTCCCAAATAACTCTGAGGCATTCCTGGTGCCCACAGTAAGGCCAGTGTTCAAATAAAATAGCACTGTCTGGTTGACCAGCGGCTGCTGGCTTGTATTTAAAGAGAAGTGATACAGATGGCAAAGGAGACAGCAGTGAAAGTAAATTATTTCTCCAGTCAGAGGTACACCGGTGTCAGGTCAGATTGGATAAACAGGTTTCTCGCAGTAAAATCGGACATTTGTGTAAGTCAGTATTCTCCTCTGTTCCTGTGCTCTTTGTGCAGTACAATGTTGTTCTGTTTTCTCTGTCCCGCACAGAGTAAGAGTCACAGTCATGGCTGGTGTTGTATTACATTAGCCAATAAATGACATCCTGATGCTGAAGTAACTGAGTTGTCTGTTTGGCTCGACTAAAAGGCCTAAAAGGAATGTCTCAAAGGTAAAAAGTAGGTCTGCCCAAGAAATTAAATCACACAAGCACAGACACACAAATACTGAATCCAGAACACATTGCACTGATCCCTGAGTTGCCCCAGCACCCTCCTGGTACCCATTTTTGCTGGCTCCACCCGCCCAGGCCACCCGCCACGAGAGAAGCGGGAGAACGGTCCGGCATTCCACAAGCCTACGTGCTACACGACACAACTGCACACACACGTGGAGGGGCAGGACGAGGGAGGCCCTATCCTCACAGCACACCCCGTCACACTCAATCACAACAACACACACTCACACACAGGCTGAGACACTGCAGCGCAGCGCAAAACATGAAAAGGCAAATGCTTTCTGATTTCTTAAGAGTATCTGTTGCTATAACTTGTCACAGGAAGTTTTCAGACCAACTTTTGGACAAATAAACACGGAACTACACCTGGCATCTGGGCCACAATAGCAGCAGAATAGTTTGAAACTTAGGGCTGTTGACCAGGAGGAGTTTAGAGGGCCTAATGGGTTTAAGTCAGAGCCCAGACTGCCCACTGCTCTCCTAAGCCTGTTTGACCAGCTGTCTGTCTGCTTAAAGACAGGCTAGAGAGCACCTCACGCACACACAGCCACCCACTCGAGGGAGGGAGCACCAAATGCACTCCAACCTCCGCTCACCCCTCCCATCTGCTTCACCAACCGCCAAAATCAAATCACAACAACAACAGCTAAGGACCTGTGCTTGGCTTCCCTCAATAAAACCTCAGGGGACCAAAACAGACAGTTATACAGATCACACCGGCATGGTGCAAGTTTCTCAAAGCTAGAAAGGTTCCTGAGTCATTTATCAAATGTTTGTTATTGTTGAGATTCTGACACAGATATATTTATTTTTGGTGTCTTTTTAAACTGTTATTTTAGCTATAAAGTTTATTGTTCATTTTAATGTTACACATATTTGGTCTGTTTTGATTGTAACATCTTTGGGTCAAAGAAAGAAGTGTCTTCATTTTCATTTGTTATTCTTGTAGATTCCAAATAAATCAAAACCTAAAATCAAAAACAATATTATATTCACTAAACTTTAACAGAGTCTCAGCATATAATTTGTTTTTCTTATTTTCTCATTTTAATAAACGTTACTATTATGCAGCACTGAGGAGTGACAGTGGGTGTGAGTGCAACCTGCAGTGTATGTGTACATCATTCTGCCTTATTATGGAAACTTCTGCAGACCTTTTTCACTAAAAAATATATAAAAATGTTAACAATGTGACCTTTGCTTGGGTCTTTACCAAATTAGCTTGCTCACTTAATCTTGGAATATTAACTGCAGGCCAGGTCTCTGTACCATCACCAAGTTATAACCTTATGCTGTGACACATTTCATTTTTATAAAGATTGCATCTAATGTGAATTTAACAGAGCAACACCGAAATTGGGATTTTGATAGTATTTCAGTTTATTTTTCAGACCCTCTCAGCATTGCATTTTTTCTCCACACTCTTGTCATTTGAGGTTGACAGAGAGCAGGTTCACGCAGTGGGATCAAAGTTTGTTATACCTCTCTCATCAGGGTACTACCTGCCCCTCTGCCCTGCATCCCTCCTCAACCTACATTTCCTATGTTTCAGATAGCACTATGAGATGAATGACTACATTAATGGTCTTTGATAGCTCAGGGATCTGCCTCCTCACAGAAGGGAACAGTGGGTGTTGGACAGGGTCGTAGATGGTATGTAGATGCACTTGCTTACACGTTTAGTGAAACAACTAAGAACAGTGAAGTGTGGACCACACTTGATGGGCAATTCATCCCTTTGCTCCCACTGTCTCCTGATCTAATTAAAGCTCATAATGGAACATGGCAGCGTGCTCCGTAACCCCACTTTGTCAGATATACACATCACTGAATCTGGTCTCGTGCCCTCCCCCTCTCGACAGAGGTGAGCCCCCGTGTTCGGCAAACCACAACTCTGCCTTGGGCTCTCAGATTGCTGCAGCTGTCAGGGAAGGCCCAGAGGACTCTGGCCTGTTTCCTCAGCTCACTGACGAGACACTCCTCTCTGTCTTTCTCACTCATACTCTCTGTCGCACAAACACACATTTTTCCTCTCAACACTCTCCCTCTCTTTTCTCAATGGGGGGGGGCGTTGGTTGGTGGGGGTCGGCTGTGAAGTGGTCCCACTATGAGATACATGCAAACAGCGGGAGAGCATTGCAATGAACACCTGTGTCAAAGCAGCCACAGGTGTCCAGCCGTGATACATGGCCTTACCCGCACATCTGGGAGATCTGAGGATTCTGTGTCACCCTTAACATCAGCATGCAGACTGTGTGGGAGAGCTATGCAAGCATGATTTGCCTGTATGTGTTGTTGTGCCGCAGTGCTGTATCATTATGGCACCTTTCTCCAGAGGGTACCTCTAATCCAATTACAGATTTAAACAAGGGAAATGGTTCCAAGGCATTCATCCCACTTATCCTCGGATCACAAGGAGAACAGAAAAGCTTCTTGTCAACCCTACAGGGACTTCAATGAGTTCAACAGTCTCAATATTTGTAGAAATTTGTGGAATTCAACATACTTAATTACACCTGACCTGCAAGTAGACCTGAATACCAGTCAATTAATCAAATTAAAAACACTTCAACCTGGAGTGTGAGGCACGTGAGGCATAGAGACATCTGTGTACCCTGATTCTGACTCACGATGAAGAAAAATAGCAGAAAGGCAGGCGGCCTGGCAGTGACTGCAACAGACAGTAAGTAGCCTAATAGTAGACGCCATTGTGGCACGACATCCAAAGAACATGTTCAGATATCTCTGGGGTTAGTAAAGAATGTAGGTGACCAGGCCAAGAGCAACAACAGCCATACAGCTGGACCATTCCCACTGCACGGCTTCATATAGAAACCATCAGCAGTCCATAAAGCTCTGAGTCAAGCCCACACACACACAGTACGCCTGACGTGCTGAATTGGAACCAGTCCAAACATGGAGCACGGCGACGTCAGCGAGGAAAATGAGAAAAGACAACATTTCATATACAGGAGAGCGACTCCATTGAACCGCCTGCCATTGGACACTGTGCAGTGCCTGTGTGCCAGTCTATCACGGCCTTTTACAATACAGCTCAATCACACTACCTCGGCAGAGAAAAGTAATAGTTGTGTCGTCACTGGCTAATCACGGTTAAGAGGAATAAGAAGGGGAGGAATTTTCTAAAAATACTCTGATTTGTTGGGGTCTTAGAGGCTAAACGCTGCATTCTGGAGAAGCTGAGCTGAGTGCAAGTGACGTTTCAGCAGATCGCTTACCGTCATGCATTCTTTATTTGAGCTGCATGTGTCTTGCTTGCCTTAGGTAACCTCATGAATGCTGCCGATGAGTGCGGGGTTAAAGTTGGAATGGAACTGGGTGGTGTCTGAGTAGAACAAAAGCTGTTTTACTGCAGATTCTGATGCCAATCGGTTGCGTGGTATTAAATGCCAAACATCCACTGTTACAAAGCTGAGGTGTCCACAAAGAAAACTCATTGTGATAGCTTTGAGGACTCATCCTTACTTTCCACTTGACGGTATACTGGAGAAAAATACCCTGAGGAAAAAATAATGAGTCACTCAGTATGCCTGCTGGCTTGCATTGTTTAATCATACCAATGCAGTGAATGGGGGTTACAGGGAAAGTTTGGCAGTTGAGCCATCACAGGCCTGAACAAGCTGAGTAAAAGTGCATTGAGAAACAAAGTTTTTAGAGGACAGAGGTTATGTCCTCTTTCTGTCTGTCTGTGACATTACATAAAGGCACAGGTGCTATCCTTTTGTAACAGTGGAAATGAACTGTCCTGACAGCAAAGACAGTAGTCTTTTATGTAATCCCTGTCCAGACGGAGGCGTTTTTTTTTTCTTTTTTTTTTTAAATCATGGCTAAGCAGGCCAACAGTGCCCACAGGCTGAGAGGAGGTCTTCCAGCTCGGCAGCTGTTCGGGTGAAGATCAGGAGGAGGACGAAGCCAGGAACAAGGTGGACAAATGAGGTAGATAGTATCACTGTTGACCTGCCTGACGAATAATTTTCATCACTGATTTATAATCAAAGTAATTTGTTTACCAATTTAAAAAAAAAGATATCTGTAGAAGAACTAATTTATGATGACAAAAACTATGACGCCATCTATTGACACTTTGGCAGGGAATGAAAACAAAATAGAAATATTGTATTTGCATCAAGATAATTCTAGAGATCTACTGACACTTTCATCAGCTAACAAAAACATTTTTTTTTTTGTTAATTAAAATTTTGAAAGATTTCATGACGGATTTTGTCATTATGACTTAGTTTTTTATTCTGTTACCATCACAGTGGGAAAACCTTGTCAACAAAACCTATGATCATAATGTTTTTATCGATGAATTTGAAACTTAAGTGTTTGGGACGGGAGTCGGGTCAGCGGTAAGAAGAGTTGGTGATGGAGTGTCGACAGCCTTCTGCATAGCGTTGGTCTAGAGTTTATCAGACAAAGTGGGTGATGAGGAAACAATAGGCATTCTTCCAGTTCTCCCTTTGAGGGTCAGACAGTGAAAAGAACAACCTCTCACCCGCTGTGCCCCACAAAAGCATTTAAAGCAAAGCAGTGTCCGTGTGTTACACAAGCTCCAACTAAGGCGTATACCAGGCATTAGCAACAACAGACAATTTAATGAGGCAGACATGACATCACCAAGGGAATAATACCAACTCTGTGACAATATGTAAGACGCTTCGAGCCTGAGTCAATACCAATTGGCTCGTTTAACAATCTGCACACACTGAATGACCTCTTTGGCGTCCACCATTCCTCATTATTGTATCTCCTCTCCTTATCTCTCTCATAACCAGAGGAATCTTCAGTATGCAACAAGAATGCCAGCAGGGAGACCAGCCACAAGACTGGGCTTAAGTAAGCCCTGCTGAGGGGGTAAAATGTTACAGCACGGGAAAAGGAAAGTTCAAGTGTCTTCCTGCATAATGTGACTTCATAGAAAATGACTGGTGATGTTAATTATTTTATTGTTTTATAATACTTGCTTGACTACTTGCTTGACACAGATTGCGATTCTGCCAAGGACTATAAAATCAGTAAACACAGACACCTTAGCAGGTTAAGCCAGATAGATAGATAGATAGATAGATAGATAGATAGATAGATAGATAGATAGATAGATAGATAGATAGATTTTTATGCATGTATTTATTTATTCTTATTTATATTTATGTTTATATGTTTATATTTTATATATCCCTAGGGTCTGTGTCAGAGGGTGTGTGCCTAAGCTCTATCCTGACATCTGTGTACCTCTAATTTGCTGTAGGCCGATCCCATAGACCCCCATCTCAAGTGCATGTTTGGAACACATCCCTCAAAAGCACTGCAGAGTTCATACAAACACAACATTTATGTGTCCTGACTGTTCACAGCTGACCATGAATAGTGACCAGTCTGTGCTAAAAATGTTTCCCTGGGCAGAAAGATATAGGCCTATTGAAATCAAAGGAGATGCTTTTCTTCTTTTCAATAACATCTACAAGCTCGTGTTTATTCCCTGTCGAGACATTTCCTTACGTGGATTTAATGGAGCGACACACTTTAGAAAACTCAATTAGCAGATTTATGATCCTTCAGCCTGTGGTCACAGGCACACATGTGGCAAGAGAAGAGAGGAGCAGTTAACAGTGAGTAAATGCTGCCCAGATGAGCAATGAAAAACACTGGATCCAATAACACAGGGGCCATGCACCCATTACCTCCAAGGAATCAATTCAGACGTGATAGCAGCAATGATAACCAATACTCAGATTAAATAAAACACTACTGTGCCAATACTCTAACACAGGAATCTAATTACTTTTTCAATGTAACCTCCCATTCCATTGTCAATTTAGTAAACAATGAGGATCTTCTGGCTGGTCTTAGTGTTAATCCCAGTAGCCCCATGTCAGATGCTGAGTGTCCAATATTACCAGCAAGTGCAATGACTCTACAATCACTACATTGCCTAATAGAGTCTGTGATTTAACTGACTAAGATAAAGGGTCCCAACTAAACTAACAGACCATAAATGGCCATTTGTAAGAGGCCTTTGGAACAAAAAGGCTAATTCATTTCTGCCAAGCTTAGTTAGAACAATGACACTGGGCACCGCTGAGGGAAAGAAGCAAAACTTGAACTAACTTATGATTGTCACAGCTCACAGCAGAAACAGAGCAAAGGGATGGAGAGACGAGGAGGGGAGAAAACTGAACGTTAGAGAAACTTGAAACAATAAAGCACATGTGTTTCTGTCGTCCGACAATGATAGATGCCCTGCTCTAAGTGAAGGGGAAGACAACAGCGGCCGCAGCATTGTAATTCCACTCAGATAGTCCTCTCTGAGGATGCCCACAACAGACCTAAGATGGGGAAGGATGCCAAGCAATTAACTGCAAAACTCACTGGTTCAACAGTCACGGTCTGGAAGCGTTTTATAAGCTGGAAACTATTTCCAAAATGGTTGACGGTTCCGATGCCGACCAAAGACAAAGGCCTGCATTGTAAAGGCAGCGCGTGTATTTTTCTTTGCTGATCAAGTTTACTGCCAAGAAGCAGGGAACAGGCGACAGACCCATGAGCCTTCCCTGTTGTTTCATTAGGCCCCACCTTCCCTCCACCCCCTACTCCACCTCCTTACACACTCACACACGCACTCACACACACACACACATACAAACAGCCTTGTTCACCACAAAGGCAGACATGAAAGACCTCTTCAAGTGAGCTATGTTAGAAAAAAAAAACGCCTCACAGCAGATCACCCCCCCCAGCAGTGTCCGGTCACCAATATCCCGAATCAATCTGCGGGATGATAACCCTAATTTTGGCCACTCCGAGGATAAGTGAGAGGGTGCGAGGGTAACATGAGAACGTTAAAGTCAGTAAAACCACTAGAGATTCCTGGAACGGGTGTGTCAGTTAGTTGACAGGAAAAAAAAAAAATGAAAGGGAAGCAAAAGAAATAATGTCACAGACAAACACACTTCCCAGCACAATGCTTCTGTAGCAATTACAAACACACGACAGGGACAGATGTGCTTCTCATTCACGTCTGAGTGTCAGTTTCACACAACAGCCCTATTCCACACTTCAGCCAGTCAAACATATACACATACACACACACAAAACCCAACCAAGACATACAGTGTACATACAATAGGGAAAATACAGCCAGCTGCAGGACACATTTTTCCCATTTTCAGGCTGGTTGTTAGATTTTGTTAACAGTGATGTTTTAGTTCCCTGCTTCAGGCTGGTGGTGATTAGTTACGAGGAAATTTTACAATTTGGCCTGGTTGGAGATTAGAGCTGTGGGGGTATTTCTGGGAACATGGGGGTGACAAACTTGTTTGATCTTGACTTTGTCTGAGATGTCAGTGTGGATGTGACCTCACGACTGGGTGGGGACATGCGAACCTCCATCTTTCTCTTTAAGGCCCAATCCTTTTTCACTCCTGGCTTTTTCCCTCTCTCCCTCTCTTCCTCCAGTAGCCGGCCTCTCTGGCAGGACATGACCCGCCCAGCTTATACACACTCCATAAATCAGGAGCTACGTCTCCGTCACTGGACGTAAAAAGAAAAAAAAAATAGAAAAAAGCGTCCACGGTGCTGCCTTTCTTTGCTTTGCTCTGAGAGGCCGCTTCCTCCCACTCCACTGGAGCCAGGAGTTTGAACACATGCTTGTGTGCGGCGTTTTCTGACACCCGCAGGCACAAAGTGACATGCCGAATGTAGAGGTGTCTGTCTCCATGGCAGCACCAAAGAGCACGTTGGGCAGAGCACGTACTTACATGCCAGAAAACAGCTACCTCCTTTGATATTCGCACAGACCCCGATAAATGTAGTAGATCACTTGGCTGATATTAGTACAGTGCTGAGCTTTGTCATGAGCGGACACAGATTGAGACAGTGTTAAGTGTTGCGTTAGCGGAGGTATTAGCACAGATTCTCCACGAAATACACAAAAATTGATCTTTTTTTTTTTTTTAAATGATTAAACTCAAGCTTCATAACTCTTAATGATCATTAAAAATAGTAGTGCATTAAAGTTTTTACCTGTTAACTAAATGATATGAATACATCCAGAAGACACATATATGTTGGACTTTAGATTTATGTTCTTTTTTTTAAGTATGCACTTAAGGTCTAGCTTTGCTGCAACACAAAGCACCACACACACAAACTTTTACAAAGTGCCATGAATGTGCTTCCTTGATTGTCAAAGCTCCGTCATACTCTCCAGGTCTCCAGCCAGGACACAGAGTCTGACAGCAGCTGCTCATGGCTGATTAGCCACAATTCAATGCCCCCAACACTGGCAGTCCTGTGCTGCATTTTTAAAATATCCTAGTAAGGAGGAATCTAGCAGAATTTGGGGGTTAAATTGAGGCAGTGACTAGAAAAGCTTAGTATCAAAAGCATCCCTGGTGGTCTAAAATATCTCCCTTACTTAGACCATCCTGCCTCGTGTAGTTACACCAGCCACTTTAAGTTTTCACTTAATTAAAAGACTGGCCAGCGTACCACAAGGTGTAAAAACTTCAAGAGCATTCCAGCGTTGTGATTCTATATGGTACCTCAGCCCTCATCATGCCAAGGGGGCCAGCTGGGTTGTTTTTATGACCAGGAGGCCTCCAGAGGCACAGAATGCTAATAATACCGCGGCTGCAGAGTGTAGGCCGGTGTCCAGCATATCTTACTGTTCCTCTGTGTGCCAGTCATGCCACTGGAGCCAGAACAGTGGCTCACCATCTGACTCAGCCACACAGGACCGTCCTTTTAAGCACATGTAGAGACTGTCTGCTCCTGACATCACATGAGTCTGCCAACCAGAGTTCACATTTTCGGCCATAATCCATAATGATCCAGAGGAGTGCACCCATTGAACCCGGCTCTCTCATCACTGTACTTCGAGTTGAGTTATGGATTCTCCAGTGCTAATGCAGTGCAGACCTTCCACACCTCAGTCTGTCTTACGCTCTCTTCACTGCCGACACTCTCCCTTTTTGTTGCTCTCCTGCACATTTAAAGCTGTAGTGTATCTTAGAAGCAGGTTACAGCCAGACAAGGGTCATCTGGAGCACCCTGCCAGGTTTAGTCTATCAACTGAGAGCAAATTTGACATGTTGTCACAGACAAAATAGTGGAACTGAGACCAAAAACAGACATTTGGCTTCAGTCACTTCAGTGTACACAGTAAGTCTGACCTGGAAGAATTTTTTCACTGCCACAATTGACCAGAAAGTAGTGAGCAATGTCATGTGAGTGGTTAAGGCAGTGCATTTTCATTTTAAAATAACGCTAGTTATGTCATGGTTTATTTTATGCTGCTTAATTTTGGTGTTAACTTTGTTCCACCTCTCTGCATGACCACAGGTGAATGCCACTAAATTACCTCATCCGAAGGTGCAATGATTTATAGAAAATAGTTTGTAGTTTATGCTGAGATATCAAAATACAAATTTCATGAAATATACTTCATAAAATCCAGGAGAAAAAAATCTGCAGAGCAGGGTACAAATGTTAACAATTTAAAGCTGCAGCCGAGCGAGCGGGGGGGGGCGGGGCTGCTCCAGCCTCAGGCCCAAGATTACAATGGGGCCCACCTTGGGCCCAATCTGCCTGCCTGAACATGTATTTTTGTTAAGTTGAATATTTTAAACAATGTTTATCTATGTTTCTAATTGGTGTACTGGCTACATGCAACAAACTCATTAACCCAGACAACATGACCCGTTTGTATTACTTTAGTACAATAAGAGTCGATCCAGCTACTGATAGTTTCTTGCTGCAGTATTTCTGTTTCCCTTTCTGTTTTTATAAAAATAAAGGTTTAAGAAAAGTCCAGTTAGAGCATTAAATCAAGAGATGATGTGACATGATCATTACAGAAGTCAATGCAAATGCAGAATGCAGTATTCAAGGACTGGATTTAATTAAAAACTCCAGGCAGGAGGCCTGACTCTTAAAGCTCACCTCATTATCTATCAAGAAGGATGCTGTTATTTATAAGAACAAGGTGGTTGAAAGGTTTGTGAGGATAAAAAATCATCACTGTTGAATTCCAGGAAAATGTTCAAATATGTTGTTTTTTTAAAACGTATTGGTGTTTATGGATAATTAATACTTTGGAAATTGAACATTACAATAGACTCCATGTCAATTTTACTACATTTGGATTCAAACTGGCGGCTGATGAGTATAAAACATCATTGGCAAGTCCTTTAATATTAGTTATCTGTGATGAAGACAGAGGCCTGCCACATATGCTTGCAATTAGGTCTTGTTCAAAAGGCTTGTTTGTTGCTGCTTGTGTTGCAGACCGCTGCATCTGCTTGATTCTTGCAGCAACAGCAAGACTAAATTTATTGCTCGCTTGTAGTTTGTTGTCGTGTTTGAGTTGATTACGTGACTTGATTGTGGAGACTAAACTGTGTGGCCGTATGGGAATCCAACATTAATTCATGTCAAAATCTGTTTCAGTTTGCCTTCTATCTTTGGTTGCATGCCCTGCTAGTTTAAGTCTGCCTTTTTTTAATTTCTTGACTTCTTTTATGAGACTAAGGTTTGAGATGATTATTGGTAAAAAATCAATTATCAATTTTATCTATGACAACAAAGTTTAATTAACAGTATTTGGACAAATCACTGATTGACTGATTGATACTCTGGTTCGTGTGTGTGTGTGTGTGTGTGAGAGAGAGAGAGAGAGAGAGAGAGAGAGTGTGTGTGTGTAGTTGCTTAATATAAAAAAACATTAAATATTCAAAGGATGTTTATTGTTCCTGAGAAAATCCTTCTTTAAGCACAGACAGTATTTGCAGTTGCACAAAATGAGTTTGCATTTGCTTAAAAAAAAGAAAAGGGTGAAAGTGGGGTTTTGATTTATGTTTAAACTAATGATAAACATTTGTTACAATTGTCCCTTTGTGTGGCACAATGCAGATGGTCTTTGGGTTCGGACCACTGGCTTGCTGGCAAGCTAATCACACTCCTTAATGACTCTGATGTAAACAAAATTAGCCACTCATTTGGAAAATACCATGCAGCAGGAGAAGGGGGGGGGAAATCCTCCACATGAATAAATTTGGGTCTGAAGAAACTGTACTCTGCAGTGCGGGTGAATGACTTGCATACGCAGAGCAAAAACATTTGTGTCACAATGTTACAGCACCCTGAACAAAAGCTACTTTGTGTCTGAGCATGCTACAAGCATGCAGACACATACATACAGTACGTCCAGCACATAGTGTACATGCCATACACATGCCAAGAGCCAGTGACACACATCCCTTCCTGCCCCTGATTCATTTTCAGAATGACACACAAAGAGAGTTGGGTAATAAACGCATATCAATTTGAAAACACACGCTGTGATTATTCAGTTAAAAAAAATTGCCATGCCATAATGTTGAAAAGCTTTGTTTTGTGTCCAATCCGATTTGGATAAAGCTTTACGAACACAAAAATGTTAAAAACATGTCTGGAATGTGAATACTTTAAAGCAGTCATTCAGATTCAGATTTAGCTACTGTGTTCTTCTTATACAGGAAATTTTCCAATGCTGCAATGAAAAGAGATAAAAAAGAAAAAGATTTTACTTGACTCACAAAAAGTAAATAAAACAAAGAGTAGAAAAGGTAACAAAAGTGTTGCCCTCTGAGAAACATCAGGAAAAAAACAGAGAAGGAACTCAAGACATCAAAGTTTTGTTAATTAAAACAGAAACAAGCTTCCACTGATCCAGCATATGGGTATTAAAAAAGGAATGTAGTTTTCTTTTTTATATATTCTCATGTACAGAAAGAATAACACTTTAAAATGTGTTTAAATTTGACCTTGTGTCCTTTTTCTGTTTCACTACTGAAAACTGGTATTCTGGAGGCGCATCAATTCAGTAGCTATGAGTGCAAAAAAAGCAGAAAAACAAAAAAGTTAGCAGCCCCTCTATTACCAGCTGGGAACACAAGAGAGAATGTCAAAGAAGGATGAAGCGCCTGGGGTTTTCCTAAACAGGAGCATCGGTGTCATTACCCCACACACAGGCAGATGAAGGGAGAAGGAAAGAGAGGGGTTGGAAGATAATACCATATATTATGCAGGGAGGTAGGTGGAATGCAAAAACAAGCTTTTTACAAGCAAGTACATGTCGGGTCTGGAAAAGCACTAACAACACTACATATAGCACAGAACAGTGTCTCAGTGCTGGAAAGGGCTGAGACACAGAGCACAATGCAGGTGTTGACCAAGTGTTTTCACCAGATTCAGCTGGGGATGATGGAGTCTGACTCACTCATCGCATGCAAGTCTCAGCATTTTCAAAAACCGTCGTAGTTAAACAAAGACGTTTAACAAAACAAAAAGCCAGTGCAAGTTGGAGATCGTAGCGTGGGCCTTTCAAGGGAAGGCTACGCTGAGTGAACGAGCGTGAGCGATAAAATATGAATGAGACTGGGCGGTGTTTACATGCGAGCTGTGGGCTAGTGTCTGTCATGTTTATCAGACAGCCATTGAGGAGAGAGAGGCGATTCTTGACGCACGCTCAAGTGCAAACAAGCCCCGCAAGCCTTTTTCTCTGTAATTGATGCACTAATGGGAGTGGGTGGTGGCGGGGGCGGTGGGTGGGGTTGGACTGAAGGAGGACGAGTCAAGTCTGGGACTTCAAAAGGCCTGCTTGATGCTTATCAACAAATGCGTTCTCATCAGACACAAGAGAATGGAATGGATGAAAGGAGTGCTAATGCACGTCCACCTCCACCTCCATCGACCACGCATTCTGCTCCATCAGCAGCAGACCCCAGGAGCCAGGCTGCCATGGGTGGATGCACAGTATTGAAACAGTGGGGTTCAATGAGCTCTTGGAGTCAGTAAGTGAGTTCATCATTGAACAGCAGATCCTTTACAAAGGAAGCTCACACATGCATCCAGTAGGCCTTCATCACGGCTGAGCAGTTATTCAGTATTATAATTTATAATAATAATTGCATCTGTATTGTGATTAAATTATGATTATGATGTCATGTGATGAAAAATGCCATTAATTCCAAGAAAAGTGCCATTACAATTAATCATGTAAAACCATGTAATATGCTTAAGAATAACATTTTAAAAAATGGATTGTAGGTGGTCATTTTTTTAAAACTATTCTTTCCAAGAACAAGAATGAACTCTGATGTCCAGCTTTTGACAAACAAGGACAAGAGGTCCTAAAAGTGTTATTGGAAGAAGTCCAACAGCTACTGAGCTCGCCACTTGTGGTTTTTAGCTATGCACATAGTTTTGGTTTGATGTGTCCAGGGTTTGTTTTTTTGTTTCTCTCTCACCACAGTACAATACAATAGAGATGAATGGAATTTAGTTTGTGGTGTTTACACTGAAAAAAATAACTTTTTCTGTGGCACTCTGCATACATTTGCTATAATGTAATGTGTAAAATATTGGAAAAATCATACCGACATCATGATATTGATTTTTAACCACATCGCCCAGCCCTCACCTAAATGACAAATCTTTCCACTTATCTCATTATGGGCTGGCACTTTGTTGTCATGCAGGTGTCCTGTGGGTTTACAGGAAAGCAGTGACAAAATTGTCCTGTCACCTTACTTTGCCCTTTCTGCTACACACACACACACACACACACACACACACACACACACACACACACACAAAATAATCTTTGATGTCCTGTGAGTCTAAAGCCAATTTAGCGAGGATGAATGAGGATAGTGGCAGCTCCCAGGTGATGCGGCCTTTCCCTCCCTCCAAGCAGCGGGCGGAGATAGAGCTGCAGTGGGGAGCTCCAGAGACCTCTATATTTATCTGACACAGTAACAAGCCACTGTCTGACTGCTGCATGGTGCAGTACAGCTGTACAGTCTCTCTTCAACCGACACCCTCACCCTCCCCATCCCTTCTTGGACTCTGCACCACTGTAGCCAGTGATGAGGAAACCAGGGTTGACCCAGAAGCATGGCATCGATATGAGAGCTGTCGTGAATAAAACTGCTATGAATCTGTATCATCAGGAAAGAAGAAATAAGCAGAATTTTGTCACTGTGTACTCATCTGTGGCGCCTCACTTGCATCTATAGTTTCTTAAAGGAGGAGCCATATTTTAAAGTTACGAGCCATATTTCATCCTGGGCCACCCTGATGCTGACAAAGCACCAACTGGTGATTGCTGTGTTAGAGTGGCCCATTGAGGTGGCCAGCCAAGGAGCTGCCGGTCTGCCAAGACAGCCATGCCAAGAGGGCTGGAGAAGGCAGAGAAGCCCCAGCCACCTGTGCCCATTAGGCTGCGTGCTGACAACTGCACTAGGCCCTGGGGATCCCACCCAAACAAGCTGAGGAGAGGGAGGAAGAGGAGGCACCAGACAGGGTCAAGGTCAATCTCAGTCACTGACAGAGAGCAGACTAATGACATTAGACTAGTCAGCCTTTTCTCTGGATTGTCAACAATAAAAGTATTATGGGGGAAGATCTTTAATAAGCCGACATGATCGAAACTTTGGAGCTAATATATCTTGAACCCTTATGCTGGCCATCAGGGAACTTGAAGGAAATGTATGGAGGGGGAAGTGTGCGGTTGTTACACACATTT
The DNA here is from genome assembly GCA_029814765.1 of Acanthurus leucopareius. Lineage (NCBI taxonomy): Eukaryota > Metazoa > Chordata > Actinopteri > Acanthuriformes > Acanthuridae > Acanthurus > Acanthurus leucopareius. The sequence continues at coordinate 13,028,256 of JAQMCX010000050.1, read as the reverse complement.
TATTCAGCTGTGCGATTCATGAGATTTGCTTTGTAATTTTATGATGTCTTTTCATCTCCTCAATGCGCTCATGCACTGAAAAAGAACAGACAGCAAAACAGTGCCGGCATGCTGAGGCCTGCCTGATGTATCTTTTATAGATAGTGCAAACACAAAATCAACACACACTCGGGCAAAACACACCCATTAGATCCATGACTCATTTGGAGTTAAGCTGCTCCGGGATACAATAACTGTTCTCCAGTTATTGTACATTAACTTTTATAGTTAATATAAGATGTATCCTCGTTCAAACTTTTTGTGTACCTGCATGCTTATTTAGTAACAAAGCCACTTTGTCCCGAGTTTTAAAACAAGACACATTCCACATTGGCATGCACTTGGGAAGCAGATCTATTTCAAAAGAAACACACACATTTCAGCCATGTGTGGAGAGAAAGGTAAGGGAGTGGATCACATCTCTCTCCTCCTCACTACACACACACACAACAGGGGGAGAAAATAGAGGAGCAGTGTTACTGTGACCTCAGTGAACCTGACTAACTATTCTGGCAGAGCAGGATACTCTCCTCTCTCTGCGTTGTGCCAGCGTACATCCTCACCTCTGCAGGAGAGATTTGTCAGCAAGAGATTTCTTCTTCTTTTTTTTTATGCTGTGGAATTAACCCATGCTCTCAAAGCTTACTTGTAGGCATGGCACATTACCTCCCAGGAAGCACTGCCAAGCCAGCCCAGCAGTGAGTAAATGGCCGGTCTGGCCTGCACTATATGGAGGGATAGAGTGGAGGCAGGCATGCAGGCAGGCAGGCAGGCAGGCAGGCAAGCAGGCAGGCAGGCAGGGAGAGGCACAGCTCAGGCGCCAAGAGCAGGCACAGGCAGCAGGCGTGAGCACTCGTCTCTCTCACCTCTTTGAGAGACGTCACTAAGAGGTGGAGATAGCCCTCATCCTTCCTGCCATTTAGAGCAGAACTGAGGGGAACCTACCACAGCCGGGGGGCCCCGCAGCTCTGTGAGAGGAAGTTATAGTATTCACGCGGATTTTTATGAATGAGTGGTGAGAGCAAAGGATGACTCACAGCTTCCGAGCTGCAAAGCCAGAAGGCAGCGGGCAGCCTATCACCAGAGGCACTGTGTGGCTCAAATAGGCATCAAGCGGCATGGAAACACACTACACTACACACTGAGCTGACACTCACACAGGCGCACACACATTTGCAAACACACAGACAGATGAACACAGCGGCAAGTACATTCACAGTGGGTGCGTGCAACCTGGGCACAGGATGAGGAAAATTAGTAAAAGAGGAGGGATAGTATGTGAGAGATGGAGTATATGTGTGAATGCATGAGTACCTGTGTGTCTGGATGTGAGGATAAGTGTGTCAGTCAGACTAGCAGCATGACACACAGGTCCTATTTTGGTCAATCAAGTCTATGAGAGGAAACCTAGGAAAAGAGGCCAATCTGTCAGTGCTTTGAAAAGGAGTCCTTAGTAGGCCACAGAGGACAGGAGTCGGATAAACTCACAGCGCCAGGCATCAATGGACAATAAGCCCGGCTGTTCATACAAGGACAATAACACACTGTATAACCATGTCAACATGAATAACCTTTGCTAACTTGCAATCAAATTGAAATTATGCCGAGAAAGACACTGTTGTTGACATTCAGATTTAGCAATAACAGTTGACACGTGTCTGTGGCTTTTAGTGAGTTTCACCACACTTTGTTCAGGCAGCGAGACAAATATATTATGTTACAATTTTGTGTTTGGGAGGAACTCAAAACAATATAAAGCGTGAGGCAGAAAGAATTCCGTTCTGACCAATCACACTTGCCACTCCTGTTCCTGGCCTCTCGAAAGTCCAAAGGCAACCAATAAAACCAATTGAGCAGAAAAACTATTTGTAACCAAACAGAGTTTTTCCCCTTGCTTTAAGAGGGCTCAGGTTCTGGATCGCAGTGAGGAAGCTGTCTGTTTTTGGGTGAATGTACTTACATTAGCTGTTAACAGTTCTCAAGTATGACATTTACGAATATGACCTAGATGGGAGAAAATGTGGCAAAGGCCAGGAGGGGGAAGAAACGGAGGGAGCGAGGGAGGGTGTGAGGATGTAGATGGAATGTACTGAGCCAGAAACACACACCGACACACACATACACACACACACACACAGGAAAAAAATTACAAATTACTGAAAATACCACGCTATTAGATCTTGGATAGATGATCTTAGATGAGCATACAAAACTGAATTCTGATCTAAAATTCTTAATTAAAAATTTGCTTACATGAATAGCTTATACAGTAATAAATTAGAACACTGTAGCAGTATATGTTAAAACAACTACAATCCTCTAAAATGACTGCCATTTATGAAATGAGTGCTATCCAAAAAACACTATTACTCTACATCAAGAGATTATTTTGACATGAATACACTCCTTCATGTTAATGCTATCAGTTAAATAATCAGACTGATGCCACAATCATACCTGTACACTGGATATGAAGCTACAACCAGCAGCCGGTTAGCTTAGCTTAGCACAAAGCACAAACTGGCTCTGTTAAGGATCATTCATAAAATATGAAATTTTCTTGTTTGATTTGCTAATATGGCACTTGCATTGCTGGCTGTTTGCCAATGCACATATATCAAAATGTGATGGCAATAGTGTAGCAAATCAATAATTGATGAAAAGACAATTGATGTAGCAGTAAATGAAAGACAATGGAGGCCGTTGTGCCCTCCCTTTCTCTAACACACACACACACAAAACTCAATTTACAGCCTGTTGTTGCTTCTCTTGGCCTTGAACCACAGTTTAAAAAGACATAAGCATGTGAGAACACAAATGGAACGTAGAGCTGCCGTGAAAGGACTTTTGTCTGCTTTCTCTAATGTATTTATTTCAATGACACCGTGGAGTTGCAACACTGTGAATCAATAGTCCCCCAGTTCTCCGGGGAAATAATAGAGCCGAGGGCGAGAACACACACAGAGTCAGTGGCAGAGCCTGAGTTACAGGCAAAATGTTAAAAATGTATCTAAAAAAAATAAAACATTTAATAAAATTTCAATCATCACTTACCACCCACTAGAAGTGTGGTTGAGATTGTATCTGCAGAGACTCTGACCTCTGCCAGGTTCTTCCTTATTTTGCCATGTTTGGGATACTTCTGAGCATCAACTTTTGGGTCTGTAGCTCCCAGTCAATAACAGTGCATGGGGACAGAGGGCAGGACTCCATTAAAAAGTAGTGACTAAGCACTGAAGCACTGAAGCTCCGTGGTGACCCAGTGAACTGTAAGAAAATCTGAGCATGATACAGTAGTGGAGATGGATCTGATTATTGCATCTTTCGTCTGGTGGTTGTGGGAGGGCAGGAATGAATGAGTCTGATGGACGTGGGTGCCATCTCTTTGGCACCAACACTGTCACGCTGCCTGAGCTTTGTACAAAATGGTGAGTCATGGTGCTGAGTGTGCCCCCAGGAACGGGACTGTCAAGGCTGGAATTTGAGCCTTTTTCGGCTTTCCTGTCCCTGAGATGGCAAGACTCTGATAAGCTTCAGAGAAGCTATTAAACATTTAAAAGCGTCCTTGTATCTGCTCATGGATAAACAAAAAACTAGTGACACACGATTAGAAAAACTTGACCCACCTTGACTACAACGCCCTCCCTGACAGCTAAAAAACACATCTCATCTACATTTATATCATTATGGTCATCAGTTCTGCTCCTTCTCATTGCCAACAAATAGCCTCTGTATGGCCCGGCACATGCAAGAGTGCACATACAGCCTGTGCTGTGTATTTCCCCCTCTTTATCCCCTCACAACTGCAGTGACTAAGCCAGCAGGAATTTCTACCTTATATACTTAAAGGGGCAGACTCATTCCATAAAAACTTAACATACATGCCTCACACTAAAGTATCAATAAATCTAGCTCCCAGCCAGCGCACACGGAGCATAATTTCTGCACAGCTCATTCTCTCTGCAGCTAATCTTGACAACAACAAGCATTAGCTTTGTAGAAGCTCAAGAAATCAATTTAGAAAAACCACTAAAGGAGCAGGAGGCTTTGCATTCTCTCTTTTTTCATCGAATAATTAACAAAAAAATGTAAAAGAATGAGGAAAAAAAAGAATCAGAAATGAATGACAAAAACACGGAAATATAGAAATGGAAACAAATGTCCTGTTTTAAGAGATAAGCATTAGATTTTTCTTATTGTCAACAAATCTAATGTAAAGACCAAAAACCAACAATCTATTAATCCTGTTATTTCCTGAGCTGCCAAAGCCTGGAATAGTCAGAGTGCCATAATCCTTTTATGAGTGGAAAAAGTATTGGTGAAAAAAATTTTTTTTTTTTTAAAATAACACAATTTATTTGTGACAGCATTTTGTAAAGAATAATGAAACCAGTAAGAACCAGTGGTCCAGGGATACTGCCAGCCTTATCCTTTCAAATGTATCAAAAGATATCAAACTGTAAAAATTAAAATAAATAAATAAATAAACATTGCAGGAAGAGTCTAAAACTGTAAACAACTTTGGTATAAAATATTGACTGCCTGTGTGAATCTCCAGTTGCATCCTGTGAGAGTTACACTTTTCTCCTACTATTAAGTGAGCTTCGGTCCGAGCACTCAGACCAGAGATGTCGAGCAGGTCTCAGGCAAGAAGGGGATAAACATACTATCAAATGCAAAAAAATCTCTTGCCCCGGTGGAGAATTCTCCCAACCACCAGTGCTTCAAAATATTTTGCCCTGTAGCTTGTCTTCTGGGTTCAGTACAAGGACACACAGATCACAGGCTCTCTGTGGCATAACAGGGTCTCCTTTCGTCGAATTTCAACTTACACAACTATAGCTAAGACCCTTAAATGCAAACTGATACCACACCATTTTCATTTGAGCACATCTCAGTTTTGCTCTCTAAAAAAGCAGTCGGTTTCAGATTGTTGCTGCTTTAAATCATTAAGCGTTCACAGACAAACTTGAGTTCTGACATTTGTCAATCAATGTCAAAATGCAACATCCAGAACATGGTGTTCCTTAAAATCAGACAGCTTAAGGAGGTAGGCAAAGAGAAACTAAACCAGAGTGCCTGTGAGGCTGAGCTTACTGTAAGTTAATATTCTATCACATAAAGGAGACATGTGAGCTATGTGAGGAGTAGCGAGTATGAGAATGTGTGCCTCCCTGTGGAGCTATGAAGACTAACCTGCCCTGAGACTGAGCGTGGACACAGCAGCGTGCTTCCTGCTCGTCTGCCTAATTTTAAAGGCTTCTTGTCTATCTGGCTTTGGCTCAGACCCAGGGGCAAAATGCAGGCCTGTCTGCAGCAAACACAGAGACCTGAGGAGGCTATTGTAGCAGGCCAGACACTTTTTAGTCACGGGAACTCCCAAAACTCAAAGCAAACAGCGGGCGATGTCAAAGGATCCAGAATCTGGCCAAACAAGCCGGCTGGCTGTGACCACTGCAGTGATGAGAGAATGTCTCTGACAATTAAATAGTGGAGAGATATGACAGCCGGAGCTGTTAACAGCCCCTGATAAGCCCTGCAGAAAAGAGGGAGGTGAGAATAGAGGAGAAAACACCAGCAGACCAGCTGACATGGACAATCAGAAACGAGATCCAGGCTGACGCTAGACAACGCGGAGAAGGTTAGTGGGGAAAAAATGGACAGCAAGCATTTAAGAGAGAAAGCCAGTGGAAGGGAGGGCAGGGAGGATTTACAAGGCGGCATTGAGGGGGTTGAAGAAGGAGGAGAGAGGGATGAAAAACAAGGGGAGTGACGGGCATTTTTTTTCAACCCTTGGAGCACTGTGCTTTAGTGAGAGCTTGCCGCTCAAGCTTGTATACTTGACATTTGTCTGACATTTCCCCTCAGTGCCCCTCCTCCTGCGTACAGCTCCTCAGTCGGGGCCTCTTTACGCATCGCTGGCTGCCACTAAAATGCACCCGGAACCTCTGCTCCAATCTGAATTTCCCTACACGGTCACTCCCACTCACCTCCAACCAGCCACATTTACAGAATTAACCTGGCTTATTCTGTCCAACATCATATTTACATTTACAGCATACTCTAATCTGAAACTCCCCGAACTGTTGTGGGGAAACAGACTCTGGTAGGTGCACAAACATGTGGAAATGGGGGTTTGTTATTGCTTCACGAAGCGCTGGAAGGCCCACACACTAAAGTAGTGTGCTAAGCAGACAGCACTCCCTCCTCTTGTAGTGTAATTAAAGAGGAGACCGGGCCGTATTGACTAGAAAACCACTGAATGCCCTTGAAGGAACATCTGTACTGGAGAAAAACAAGGCAATTATGCAGAGGGGTGGAGGGAGGAGAGAGGAATCTTGAGCAGGAAGGACAGAGGTAGACGCATCAAGCTTTTAAAAAAACAAAGACAGTGTGACAAATGTTACATGTGTATGAAACCTGGAATATTAACAAACTTCAAAAACCCAATATAGCTACATTCTACCCATTCACTGCTTTAGTAACTCCTCCGTTCTCTACTGTGTAGCCTCACAGAGTCTTTATCTGCAGCCTTGAGACCTCAAGGCCCTCCAGATGAATGCATTTACCCTGACCTCGGCCTGGGCCTCAGAGAGGAGTGAGCAGGTTCAAACAATACCACCGTTCTGCCTCTGAAGCACAACATGTGAGAACAACAGACGCTTCGCCACAGAGCGAATCTACTGTGGGAAAAAACAGAAACGACTTGAAGGTCAGAGCAGGTGATAGCACAACTGACAGTGTTGCATTTTGCATATACAGCAATCTTTGGAAAGGTCTGTTTTGCTTTTGATTAAAGATTTTCCTACAGAACAAAAACTACTGTTCGTTTTAAAATTCACATCACCAACTGTATCAACTGTAATCAAGCTCTGGTATTTGAGTTCATCCAAGAAAACAAAGAGGCATAATAACAAACATCATAGCTTTTCTATAGAGACAGACGTGGTCACTAGGGAAAGACGCAAGCCTGATTTCCACTATTTGTTCTGAGGGTTGGTGGGGATGAAGGAGGGTGGTGTTTGAGACTCCCAGCTGACCATGGGAGCTGTACACAGGTCTTTAATAAAAAAGGCCGGGAAGAACTTTTTCCCACCATTATTTCACACAAATGAAAGGACAGAAAAAAAAAGGTACCTAGCAGGAGTCAGGAAGTTTTCTGGGCCAAAGAGTCTGGTTTAACATAAGCCTTTTCAGCAAGAAAAAAAAAACATTTTTCTGTGTATCTTTTGTTTACTCCGCCGAGCTACAGCACAAACGGATATACAAACTCCAGAGGCAGTCAAATACAAGAGGCTAGTGTGTTAATAGTCTATGCAAAAATAAACAAATAAGGGGAAATAGTGCACAAAACCAAAGCAACAGCACCAATATCCCCCCTTTCAACTGCACATAAACAAAATCTGTGTCGGACATCTATCAAAGCAAATCTGAAAAAGATGGAAGGCTTTAACTTTTCCTATTATATCCTGCAATCAGAGTCTAAAAGGCCTTTTAGTAATTATTTCTACATAATCACCAATAACATTAAGACAGCAAGTTCTTTCTTTTCTTTCTTCTTTGTGATCATGAAATTAAAGGACCATTAATGTATGTTATTTCCATTAATCAAACGTTAATTAAGCTCAGGTGTTTTTGTATTCAAAGATATGTTAAGAGTCTTTTGTGATTTTTTTGTACGTATCGTTTCAACTTTGAAAGAGGTTTTTATGTGTTATTTTTAAGGGCAGTATCTAAAGAAATTGAGACCTCTAATTAAAAAATAAAACATCAGTGGCCTTTTTGTAATTAAAGACAATGTATATGACCTTCAAATAATTATTTTGTGACCCCACTAGCATATATTTCTTCTAAAAAACTGCATGAAAAGTGTTTGAGGCAAGAAACACGACATTTCTAACAAGAAGCCTCGTCAAAATTTCGGGTTGGTCTGTTTGTGTCGAAGAGGCTGCGAGAGTATGTTACAAAGGCTCGAACTGGCTGCTACAGTGGTTCTGTAGAGGCATTCCAGACAGCTATCTGCTTGTCCCAATTTCTAATCAAAAAGAACAAGCTGTCCCTCACTGAAATGTGAGAGAAAAGAACAGTGACGATACGTGATGTTGCTCCAAGCTGCTGCACTCGACACAAACCAAGACAGGCGACAAATACGCATAACTGAATTAATTCAAACCTGCGGATAAGGAGGAATTTCAATTTCAATATTTGTAAATAATATGACCCCCTCCTGAACTGTTTTCAAAAATGCATGACCCCACTGCTGCACTGAAGTTAAACAAGGATGACCCTTCCCCAGATTCTTCAATATACCCCTTTTCATAAATTGCAAAAAGTCCCTAAGGCAAATATTTAACTGACATGGTCCAGACAGGTAGACCAGCTCATTTCTTGGCAGAGCAACTTTAACCTCAACTGAGTATGTCTTTCTAATACCTGGTGCTCCATATTGCAGCCATCCTTCACTCCACAAATAGCCTGATCTAAAGACAAGGTCTCTATAATGAACAGAGAGGAAATGTTTGCACTGGCCCATGGACAATCCTGCAGCCTGACGGAAATGAAGGAAAAACACTGCATAGATTCATGGGATTTGTTCGCTGTTGAAAAAACGCACAATTTAAGAATGTTTACCAGACTGGAAACCACCGACCGAGATCAAAGATGCCCCTGCATTTACCGAACTTGTATTACAAAATATTGCTCTTCCAACACTGCTGCTACTAAATTGTATTTAGCAAGCATCACAAATAAAGCATCCACTGCTTTATTCTGTCTCAACACTGTCTGCTGGGATATGAAAATATATATATGTATAAAATAAAAGACCATAGAATTCAGGTTACCTTTCTGGCACTGGTTGGAGGTCCAGCAGCGGTAGTCGTTGTTGTCATTGAACGACGTCCTCTGACAAAGAGGGTTATCCTCCATGATGCCAGGACAGACATTGTCACATTCCTTTGCCTTCTTATTCCCATTGATAATGTTGTTGAACTCAGATTCCATAATAAGAGACCAGTCCACTGAGTCCAGGTAGCAGAGCTCAGGGTTCTTTTCAATCCGCATGGCTCCACGCGTGATGTTCCTCAGGTTGTACAGGCCAATGTCCTTCAGGCTGGTCATCTCGTAGATCACCAGGGCGTAGTTGTAGAAGAGATTGCGCCCGCGAATGACACTCAGGTTAGGGAAGAGCATGCTGAGGCTGTCCAGGCCCGAGACACGAAACAGCAGCAGGTAATCGGTGATGACAGTCAGTTTTGGGAAGCTGAGGGAGCGGAAGACCTCCTGGTGGATGTTGTTGGTCTTGTCGTTGATGAGGAGGATCTGCAAGTAGCCCTCCACCACCGTACAGTTCTCCAGCAGCTTGAATTGACTGATCTCATTTCGGATGTCGATACTCGGACCACAGACTGAAAGACAGAGAGAGAGAGTACATGAAGATGCTATGTCATTCTCTCAATGACAAAAATCAAAACGCAAATAGTATAGAGATGACTATGAATTGTGCTTAATCAGAAATGAATGCAACATGTGTTTGGTGGGGGATACAAATGCTACTTATAGATTAGCATGTAGATTACTTTTGCCAAAAGATTTTAATTATAATAATCTTCTTGAAGCATGTAATCCTGTTAGTCAAGATTGTAAGGATAGTACACTGTTAGTACACATACAGAGCTGTGTGTTAGTACACATGCAGTAGCACCATGTTTCTGCTTGGACCACGTCTCCCAACATCTATCTTGGATATTAATTACTGCTTTGGATACTGAATAGTAATTACTGTTTTTGTACATTTAAGCCAACTTATAGCCTATTCTTACCTACTTAGTCTGTCTCTATTTTTTTTTTAAACAAAAAAGCAAGCAAATATTGATTTGTTTTTAGCACTTTGCTTCATGTTTGGTAGGCATAGTACACTTACTCTTCAATTTATGGTTCCTTAAAGAGGTAGTTAAGTAAAGTCCGCAATTTTTGTAATACAAAAAAAGGGCTGATTTACTAAGGCAGGCATAAAACAGCTAGATTTAATTTTTATTTTTATTTAAAAAATGAGAAAGATAATCAGCAGGGTCAGTGGGGGTGAAGTCAGCTTTAACATACAGATAACTTATGAGAACATATTTGGTTTAACATTAAGGCCCACACACTGACATGTAGATACACCTGTGTCCATCATATTGGATGCCAACCCTGCATTTCTCTGTGAAATGCTGTGTCTCTCACCTCAGATAACCCCTGTGTTTGAATTTGCCTTGTCTCTGCGCTCAGACAACAACACTTGAAACCACATTGCCCGGATCGTTCTTCAATACCACACACAAAACAAAGACATCATTTATTATTAATGACAATCAACTCTCTATCTAATCGAGCCTATCAATTACTGCACCCAAGACTTCATGGTAGATAATATTCTCATAATGTTATTGTACTCTAATGCAGTAGTTTCCTAACTTTTTTTGTGATATACAGTCACAGCTCTGTCAAATAAACTCAAGTGCCCCTTTATTAACACCAGTCATGTTCCAAATGTGTTAGTTTGAACTGATGTTGTATTTTTGTATTCTGTTATTTTACAAAGTTAATGATATAAAGGTGGACATCACCATTTTTCATGACATTGAACTGTCAATGTTTAATGTCAGATCAGTCAGGTTTTCATTTGTATAATGGGGAATGGGAATGGGAATTTAAACCACAGACACTATGACTTTTAGCTCGGACTAAACATTTGACCATTTAGCATTTACTTTTTAGCTGACTTTTAATTAATCCATTACATTTAGTTAACCATTTTAAGCATTTGTCCATTATTTCTAGCTAATTTTAACAAACAGTCCATTACTTGCTGCTGCCTATTTATTGTACTTATGCATTACTTTTAGCTAATTCCAACTTCAATCCAAAAATTTTAAATAATCTTAACCACTGGTCCAAAATTTTAATCATTTATCGATTATATTTAGCCAAAAACTGTAACCATTATTTAGGGATTCCTGTAAGCTAGCTCTTTTAAACATTTATTGATTACAGCAAATAATTTCAAGTGTTCGTCCTGTACTATCAGCCAATCCAAACGTTTATCTACATAGTTTAGCTCTTTCACCTTTATTTTTAACATTAGTCATTTCAACCATTTATCCATTAATTTAAGCTAACTGTAAAGACTTCCCTACATGGTTGCTTGCTTGCTAAACGGTGTCATGCACTCTAATTTGCAATACATTCTGTTATGGTGTTTTACCTGACTCATTGTGTTGACATAAAGTCATTTTAAATGAAATCTTCATTTCTTTTTTTTTTCTCTTTGGAATTTGTTCACAGTTTAGTCTTTAAGGAAACCTCCCAAGCCTCTGCAGAAGAACCAAAGTATGCAACATGTACAACCAACATGAGGAAAAGTTCTTATGTAAAGCCCAACCATCTAACATAAAACCCACCATAAAAAAACCTCAAAACTCTTTTATAACGTATTGCGTTAAATATTTAGATAATTACAGAAGTAGCACATACTGCCGCTACGGACACGTTTTATTTTGAACCGTCTAAAAGAAGGTTCACAGGAAATGCCTTGACATATGAGCTCCTTGGTTAAACCTTTTATGTTCTCACAGAGGCTTAGGACGCTGTCCCAGTGAGCAGCACTGTCACAGCGGCTGTTTGCTAAGACAGACAGGCATGTTTTCAACAAAAGTCCTGGATCCTTGTCAAAACACTAGCCCCGGTTAAGAGATACAGCAAAGAGCTAAACTGTTTGTAGTCCTTTAATAAACACTTGTCACCACACTGTCTTTCTAAAATGTCAAAATAATGGTAGAAATCATTCAGAAATTACACATGTGACCTCTTTTGGGCATATTTTGAACCACATGATGTGTGTGTGTGCTCTCAAAACATCCTTGTGAGTAAATTAACTCCACTTCAGTAGAGACAAAAAGAGCCATGTCTGATGTTCTTTGTTCGAACTATTCTGCCAAAAATAGAAGCCACATTGTTTATGGGGATGAATGGGCTTTATTTGCTCCTGTCAGGGTGCTTCACTTCTCTAAATTTAGAAACGCAACTATTACTCCAGTAGAAAATAGTATTTGCTTTCTCCAATCAACACCAATGCCCCTGGGCTCCACTTGTGAGCCATCGAGCTGCATGTCTTCTTTGTTTCATTGAGAATTTTCTTCCAGCTTCTCCAGCAGGCAGAGAGAGAGGGAGGAGGGGTGGAGCCACTCAAATACAAAGACTAATTTGTTTGTTAGCAAAGAGAAACTCTAGGCCCCACTTCCTGATGAGGGCATTAATAAAATCAGGGGGCGTCTGGCCAGAGAATGAAAGGGGGGGTGGAAAGAGATACTGTGACAAGGGAGAGATAAGGTTTCTGCCAAAGTGTAGCTTTATGAGGCCATCCTACTCGTGTAAAACCACCGCAAACAGAAAATACTAAATGCATTAAATGTATTTTCTAGGGCTTATAAATGCCAAATCAGATATTCCTGATTTTTTTTATCATTACCTGACACCTGTTAATGCTCAAAAAAGGCTGAATAGAAGAGAAGAAGAATAGAAAGAAAGGACTGAAGAATGAAAGAAAAAACCTCCTCTTTGTGATTCCCTTGTTCTACTCATTAGGCATGTTAAGTACTAGGAATTCCAATCATTTCCTTGGAAAAGGATTGAGTAGGATGTTGCTTCAAACTAAGCCTTCAGGCATCTCTGATTCTTGCCAGTCAATCCATTTGTTGTGGGGACAACAATGCTTAAATGAGATTTTGATAACAAACCCTTCATTCATTTTAACATAAACAGGAAGACATGGGGGAGAAAAAATTAAAGCACTGACAATAATGACCGAGGGCTGATGTGGATATTTTAGGGCATGTGTCCACAGAGTGGGATTAGCTTGCATGTGTCTGTCTCTCCCTCCTGTCTCTCTTTGCTCTTCACACTGCTGAGTAAACACACATATCTCCACTGCGTAATGGGATCCAACAGCTCATGTTTATGATTGATAAACCTTGACCTGGCCCTCCATGGAAATGTCTCCACACAAACAAATACACACACGCAACTGCGCATGAACACGCACACTCAAAAAAGTCCCTGTGTAAGTTGGTCAAATTAAGGTGAAGGTCATGATGGCTGCTTCTGCTATACATATAATCTGATTTAGATTCAGAAAACATTCCCTGTTTGAAGAAATTAAATGTCAGTTTTGTTTGACACAAACATGAGAATGACATCTGCACCTTTGGATCACATGTCATATTTTTTTAATCAAAATAATACAGACTAAACACTGTAGGAATGGACATAAATATATACTTTTACCAGTGTGTTATTAAGAAGATTTCAAGAGGTGTCATGTGAATCTAAATTAAGCAGGGCCGCAACCGTATTCAGTTTTGTTTTCTCTTCAATTGAGGTGTGTAAAAAGTGTAAAAAAAAACAATAAAAGATTGAAAACAGAGCCTGCAAATGTTAAATATATCTTCTGGAAAAATCAAGAAAAGCACTACAATAGGACCATATATCTAACATATTTATCAGTAAATTTAAGTAAATCATATTTATATTCTTTAGTGTCAAAAGTGCTCAGCCCATTTCGACAGATTACAAAGATTCTAGATTAAAATGAAAATTTTCTGTACAAAGATGGCCTCAAAAAAACATTGTTTTTATTTTAAGCAAATCTTAATAGAGTTTTTTTAGTTCCTATTCAACTGATACATGAATTAACTTATTATTATTATTATTATTATTATTATTATTATTATTATTATTATTATTATTATTATTATCATCATTATTATCATGATTATCATGATTATCATTATTATCATTATTATCATTATTATTATTATAGTGGCAGTGACGTCAAAAGGAAAAAATATACAGCTATAGATGTGTGAAATGTGAGGGAAACTTTTTTAATGTTTTGAAAATCTTGAACAAATCAAGTGCACAGCAACAAATTATCAACTACTAGTACATAGATTTCTATGCCTGAGATCAAAAGTAAAAGGAGAATTTCAAAGGAGGAAAAATGCCAACTTCTTCACAGGGTTTTCAAGTGAATATCTGAAATAAAAGACTAATAAATGTCCACACCATCAACATTCTCCATTAATTAAGTTAACTATGACTGTACAGTTTTAGCACTTGAAAGGTGACTGGTTCAGATCACTTCCACATCCACAGGCAATGACAAAGCACTTGCTTTTTTATGCATTCAATGGCATAAACAAATGTAACGCGGCAAAGAATTCCCCTTAAACAAATTAAGACACATTCATGTTTGCAACTTGTATTCATTTTGAACCGCAAAAATCAGCATCAGCATCAAAAATTTTCCACTAAAAAATCTGCTTCTAGTTGAAGCACTGAGGGAGCTGGTCACTGTGCGGTCATATCCCCTCACACCTGCCACATCAACTCGCCCTAATCCCCAGCATACTGGAAATCATCTGACCAGCGGTCTGGTGGGCCACTTCCCCTCAGTGGACCATACTTCAAACACTGTGGCTCAGATATCGCCAAAACCCCAAACAGTAACTCTACACTCTCCACCATAAGAACTCTCACACAAAGACTCCCCCTCCCCTGAGATGAGGGACGAGGGCAGGAGGTAACAGATTTTATGTTTACATGCACACTAGAACCTGATAACTATAAACAGCCACATTAAATTTATTGTCCCATTACAGTTAAATATGGTGGGCAGTGACCTGATTTTTAATTAAAGGATTTGTTTGATAAAAGGTTAATGTCTGTGCCAAAGCCAACAGGGTACTTGAAAAATATGAGAAGCAAATTTGAGGGATTTTATTAGCATTTAAAATTAAATGGTGATGAATTTATTATTCTCATTCATATTTTATGGATTTGATCCTTTTGGAGTCACCCAAAAATCATTTTTTCCCCTAAAACTGCTTGTGATTCAACTGTCTAAGTTATTATCAGGCTCACTTCATTGCTCCTCTATAAAATCCATAAACGTAAACAAAGCGAAGTCAGTAATCCATACTAAATCATATTATGTGAAGCGTGAGCTTGACATCTGTAAGCAAACTGGTCCTATGCCTTTTATGACACTTTATGACAGTTCACGTGCATGTGTTTACCCTTAATTGCAACAATGAAACAAGTAAAAGGTTTCTCACCAAGATTCTGCAAACACCTCAGAGAAGAATCACTGTCCATTCAGGATAAATCCATGTCCAGTTCTTTATGAACAGCTTTCAAATGACACGGCGAGGGCCATCTGTTAGAATGGCTAACATTTGCAATTATCTCACAAATTGTAAAATACTCCACAGACCATTAAACCAGAGCCCATGATGATGTATGTGCGGTTGGCCAAAGACTGCATATGAGCAAATCCAATGGCAAGGCCACTTGAAATAAAGTGTTTAATTAAGCATTGTAAACCTTAGCTGGCAGCCTGGAGGAGCTGTAGGACAGCATTCGACTGCACTCTCACAAACTAGCCCAGTGACACACTTTCACATCCTTACACAGGGGCACGCCACTGACTCAGGCTGTCATGCTGAGCCCTACTGCAGTACACACAGAAAGCTGCACAATACACTCACATGCACGCACAAAACACCCTCGTTCACACACCAAAGGGCTGTGAACGCTCACGACATTTTCTCGCTGGGGGTGAGACAAGGCATTCCTGCATCCAGCCGAGCCAGTAGTGGGGGAAGGGAATGCATGGTGGAGGAAGGAGAGTGGGTGTATGTAACAGTGCAACCCCAGTCACAAGATGGAGTGGGGCACCTTGGAGTAGAGTGACAGCAGTCATATCTGAGCCGCTTAAACCATCACTGCAAGGGGAGCTTTACTGCAACATGCCATACCCCAAAGGGGAAGGTGGGAGGGGGCCTGTCAAACACAATGCTTGCCGACGTTTGATTATTTAAGCCGCCATTCAAGTTTTCCGGTGCAACATGCGCCTTCATAAATAACTGAAGAAGAACACCGATGTGGCCTCATGGAACGGGACAGAGGGTGCCTGTACTGACACAACCCCTGCGCCAATGTTGCTGGTGACACATCTATTTATAACTATAATAGTAGTGGTGCCAAGTGATGAAGTTAGGCGCATTGGTCCATACAGGAGACCGCTCCATGTGAACAGCAAAAGCCAATAAAAAAACTGTTCACAAACTCTCTACTCTTCCAATCAACAAAACCAAGTCTGTTTCTCTTGCAAGTGTATTTTTGCACATTCTATTTCCAAACACCAAGTCTCTATCTCCCTCGCGCTCTCTCTCCCTTTTAGAGACTTGTTTGCTGCATACTTGGAAGCCATAGCATGGAAAGTTTACTGTGGTGGGAGTTAAAAGGGAGCTTAATTACATTTTATTGGTGTGGACAGATTATCTAAATGAACAGAGCAAAAAAAAAAAAAAAAAAGTTTTCAACCCCCCATGGAGCGCTAGAATTTCTGTGATTTTCCACTAAGTGATGACAGAAGCTTGGAATTCTGACCCTCTGAAGGCTGCTGAAGTAAACATCATCCCGAAGTGATAACCTGGTGAGAAACCCTTCCTTGTCTTGATATATACCACGGTCTTTGTCTCTGAATGACTGATGTATTATACACCACAGAGCATCAAGATCTGAGGGCAAACTTGTCTGTCAGCCCCCAGCTGCGTTCATGGGTGTCTCACTGGCTCAGGGTTGTGCAAAGAAATGCACCCCCACTTGGTGGTGCTTGAACCGCTGCTCAGTGGGACTAAAGTAAAGTTTTTTTCTTCTATTTGAATGCTAATAGAGGTCAGTCTACATGTCTCCTTCCCATGCCAAGTTGTCTGAACCATCCCACATATCCTTGCAGGAAACAGACAAATTAGTATAACGGAAGTGATGTAAAAAGGCTAAACACACACATATACACAAACAAATCATGCCATGCCACCCACGTTACCGGGACACACAATCACAACCTCTGTGCTCAGGACGGAATGGTGCACCTGGACAAGTTTACTGACCAGCAGGCAAATGATAAACATCTGGTGTGTGACTTGTTAAATGAAACATGGAGCATCTGATAGTTTTAGAGCGGAAATTGGCTAAACGTGTCATTTATTGACACAAATGAAGCCAGAGAAACAAAGGACAAGGTCACTTGTATACATAAACCACATTCTGATCTCTGTACACCCTAGGATACTTAATATAACTTAACACATTGTTTTTTCTACTCTTTGCTAAAGTAAATTTAACAAACAAAATGCAGAATTAGCTTAATTATAATCAAGTTAATATTGACCTAATGATTTTCTTGTTTGACAGGATGGCAGCTCTCTCCCAGCATGAAGTTTGCAGAGACTCCACTGAAAAAGTCTAATACTGCAAGTCATCACAAGTATTTACAGATAATGAATCCAAAGGCTGTATAAACTGACTAATGACAAAAAGAATAAAATCTCATTGACCCTCATTATTTCCCACTTTTTTTATTTTAGCACTGGCAAAAAGCAGCCTTGACTCTGGCTGCTATATACAGAACATTAGGTAAGATTACTTAAGATTAGATGAGAAAATTTGAGAAAGCTCACTGAAGCATTTATAAGCCCATTTTCAAATTTAAACCATTAAAGTAAACATTAAAATTGCAGAGAGGGTATACAATTGATACAAGTTAAGGACACAGATAATAAGAAGACTATATTACAAAAAGTGTTTAAATTTAAAACACAGGCCTATTTAACACTTGATGGAAAATGTCAACAAAAATGAAGCTTTCAAAGGTGAAAATAAGGAACCTTCACCCAGTCCTCTTTGTTTTTCAACAGTTTCATCTGTCAGTATTTTAGATTAGTGTTTTTAAAATTTTATACATTGTATTACATGAACCTAGAGTGCCATCTATCATTACCAGGGTTTTAATAAGGTAAAAGAACACGGTGTAAAGACTGGACTGGCAACACCTAAACTCAGGTGCTGCTGCTTTTTAAGGCTTGCATTAATTAACACCGCATAGCTGTAGACAGAGTGGGCCTGTGTAGTTGTGGGTTTACTGAAAACGGGGTCCGGAGACAAAATCCGATTATAAATATGTATATTTCCATCTTTTTTTGCCATTATTTATGATGGTCGACTGATGTTTATCTCGTATCGCTCTTTTTGCGAGTCTTATGACTGCATGTCCTTTTAAGAAGCGATGGTTTGTCTGATTTCGGCTGTTCATGCGCAGCGGCGCCACACCACGAAATGCAAAATGGCCACATGGTCGTAGTAACCTTCAGCTCTGGTCCCTGGATTCATCCTCTGCTCTCTGGCCGCTCAGCGTGGAGATCACGGCGACATGTGCCCTGTGTCTTTCTCTGTTTCTAAATAAACTAATATGCTGCATCAAAAGAGGCGATCTTGCGCACATTAAAGCAGATTTTGCCTAATTGCGTTCACCCACTGACGGACAGCTGTACCACATGGCCCTCAGCTAATATGTAAGTAAAAGCCACACGTCGGTGAGCTGTATGCTCATTAGGATTTCAGTAAATACAAGTCCTAATTTAAAATGCATCCTCCTATTTTTTCAGTAAATACATTCCCTGTTAGAATATTCATCCAACCAGTCTGCAAAACACTGCTTTACAAGAAGTTAAACTGCGTTACAAAAAGCACACTGTGTAGCCTTCCAAAGCCATTCCTTATTTAACCAACAAACTTAAACCAAATATAATAAAAAAAATACTTACTTTCTCCATATGTAGACCAGATGCAGATATTGAAGACAAACAGCATCAGACCCCAAAACAAGGTCGGGCTACCCATCGGTGTGTCAGATCTCATGTTCCTTAACATTATTCACCTCTCAAAAAACCGCAGCGACAAAACTGAAATAAAATAAAAAATAATAAGGTCGTATACTCCAGCTTCTTCTTCTTCAAAAAAAACAACAACCTGAATACGACAAAAAAAAAAGGAAAAACAAATGTGTCTGTAGCCCAAAAAGGCTACTCTGTGGTCGCCTGCAAATGCGTGGTGTGCCTCTCTGTCAGGATATACTCCAAAAATATAAATAAATGTGTAGAAATGATTAAAAAAAAAAACAGAGAATTCCTTTGAGGAAAAGTAAAATCTAAAATAGTCTGCTATTTTTGCCAATCGCAGGATACTTTGACGTCGGCTGGTATGGCACACAAGCCAGTGATTTTACTGGATAAATGATGGTAATCCCCATCTTCAGTCTCCATCTCTTAAAAACAGCAGTGCGCGTACAGTGCGATCAGGCCTGGTACCAACAATCCAAATATCACGCTAAATGTTACTATTAGTACCTTTCACCACCATAATAAATTAACGCCAGTGTCGATCGCAAGAATTCCTCATGTGAATGACTGTGTATGAGGGGAGGAGTGGGGCAGAAAACACGTTCAGATCCACAGGGGTGGTGGCTGGGAGGCTGAAAAATGAATGAAAACCCTTTTTTTCCCTATGCCATTCAGCCAGCTCAGGCTCTCGGTCCCCAGCAAGCAGCTCCGGTCAGCGGTGAGGAGTCGCGTTTGGAAGAAAAAAAAAAAATCCAGCTCCTCGGGTCGGACTTATCTCCGCCGTCAGTCGGGATTTGCAGCTGAAAGGAAACACCAGACTTGTGCCACGCAAGAGAATGGGTCTCCAGCTAGGCGACCTCGGCTAAGGGTGGGAGGGAGAATGGCCAAGGAGTTGCCCTTTTTTTTACGAGTGTTACTTGTTTTGCCTTTTATCCTCATAAAAAAAAAAAAGACAGAAGGAAAAACTCCCGGTGCGTGTATATCCAGAGGCTGAAATCCTACGGTTCGCCCTCGGTGAACGCAGGCTGTGTGTCTCCGCTCCTCCGTGGAATCTCTGCTGTAAACAAGAGTCGGCTTCTCTCACTCAGAAACACATAGTGCTACGGATAAGGTGGCCGGGAGCAGGGTGGAAAAACCGGAGTGGATTACGACCCGGGAATTCCCTCATCCCACTACACTCACAACAAGACGGGGGATGCTGTTTTTTTATTTTCGTGTATCTTTGGTGCCCCTGGTAGCCTGTAGGGGAAAGGCTGCTCTGGTAGCTTTATTCTAAGATATTTAACCTTCAATAATAATATGGACATCCCCTTTAAGAGAAGCAACTTAATCTGTTCCTTAAGCTTGGATGGATCCCATTTTTGGATCATAGGTGCTCCTTTTAAATCAAACTACTGCCTCCAGTTATCAGACAAGAGGCAAATTATTTTTATTTAGTGGCATTTCCACTAAATTCGTAAGGTTCACTTTAAAGAAAATAGATCATTTCTACTTCCTTTCATTTAAACACTGTGTAAAACAAATTCTTGTGACTCTTGCTGAAGCACATGCACATTTTTCCTTTCTTGTAGGACAGTTGTATGAAAATGGGACACCTGCCGCTATTTTGCATTTAAGTGTGTGCTTGGCAGTTACTTTTGTAAAATAATATCATTCTGCTTTGCAAAGTCATGTAGATTTTTCTGACATATACTCGCTTTTTCCTGTGTGAAATACTAGATAAATTTTAACATCATATCACCTAAATATTCAAATGAAACAGACTGAGAGGAGAAAGTAACACTTTGCTGTATAATAAAAGCCAAAAAAGGAACATATGGCCGTAAGGGCAAGGTGTTGTCCATGTAACAGTCACTGAAATTGTAAGATTTAGATGTAGAATGAGGCTCATGTTTTGACTTAATATTGATCAATCTTCCAGGCATCCAGTGTCAAAATGTGGTGATTACATTTTTACAATAAAAGTGAGAGTCTTACTTGATATTTTTGGCCACATACAACATTTATCCCTTCAAATTGGATCTGAAAATTGATGTGAGCAAAAAGCTTACACAAATCATAAAAATTACTACATTTACACAAAAGTGTGTTCTATGGCAATATCTGAGACTTAAACCAAACATGTAATTTCTACCACTAGAGGTCTCTCTATTAAAATAATGAAAACAAAAGAGCAGTTTGATTGTGCAGCAAAGTGGCATGAAATCATTACACTTTACACTGTTTGTTTCACTGTTAAACAGCCAACATGGCTGATGAAAATCCATATGATTGACTCAGGCAGAATTGTTCACAGGTCAGGTAATTTATTTAAATTTTGTACATGTTACATTTGATAGTTTCCATGGACTTCCTTCCTCACCCTGATTGGTGTTATCATGAAGGTTAATGACAGGCAAAATAATCAAATGCATGAAAATGACTGATTTTTCTGGGTTTGAACATTGTTAGTATACAATTCCAAAAACAGTGCCAGTGAATCCTTTGAATGAATATACTCTACAGCATATAAATAAATGTTGTAGCAAGTCAATTAGTGTTTCTGTTAAACTATTGTAAACCTTCATCGGGTTGGGTGAAAACATTTGTATCAGAGAGGTTTGGAAAAACTGTAGGATTGAACCTTAGATTAATAATCATCAGTGATGACAGATGGATTTCTTTTGTAAATATTTCCTGTGGTAAGTGATAAAGACAAGTTTTAATTCAACCTTTTATCTCGTATCTAGTGTATGTAAATGTATAATGTGTATGTTTCCGGGTCAACACAAGGCACAACACCAATGCATCTGTTTCGGGATACTTTACTGCCTTTAGTCTTCAATAAAATGAAAGATTTGACATATCACAAATCTCTTTAACCTTTGCTTAAGATCCTGAAATCAGCTTTGACATCATCTAAAATTAGGACTTTTTCAGCAGACTGTGAATCAGCACACACTGAGGGCTATATCATTTTCACCAGATGTATGTATTAACTGTTGTATGAGCTGTCGCCTCCGAACTGATTAGTATGAACTCTATGCAGGGTTTCTGTCATTGTGGTTGTTTTAATATTAAGAAGAGGAATGATCCATTTGATGAATTAAAAAGTGTTCATTGAAGGGATTTTTTTTTTGAAGATATCAGGACTTCTGAAGATTTTGGAAGTTCTGAAAAGGACGTTCAACCCTTCCCTACCATGAAGTCTATTTTGTGCACTGGAGCTGTACCATAGGTTACACTGCACACCAGCGTCACAGGCCAAAAGGAAAATCTGACATGGAGTCCCTCATTCAAGACAGGACTACCAGCACTGCCTGTAGCGCTCATTCATCCCATACATGCAGCAGTGACAACACAGTGCGAACGGGCATCACTGCTCTTTCCAAAGCCCTGTTGTGATCCTGGATGCTGATTTCTTAAACTGTCACTATTAAACATCATCAGGCATGGAGGCGCATTTCACATGAGCAGATTTTTAGGCCATTTCTCCTGAGACAATGTTAAGTCATTTAATGATCATTCCCCTCTTTTGAAATGTTTTTATAAGTAGACTACAAAATTATCTTTTTATTTTTTTACTCATTAAAATATTGTATCAAGTCTCTCTTCACTTCTTTTTTTTTTAAACTATAACTAAAAAAAGAGGAAATTAAATGGGGTTATAATTATGACACGATGAGAGGAAATATTCTGGCATTTGAATCAAATAAATTAGTGAATACTAAGAACCATTACCTTTTCCATATTTGTAAAGTGTAAAAACAATTGAAGAAGTGTCAGTGTGTCTGTTTCTGTGTCTGTTGTGCTATATCACCAGGAAATGAACCAGGAAATGGTTATATAACTACAGATGAGTCCTTTAGAAATATAATTTATTTGGTGAAAACCACAATAAATTACATAGCTTTACATAGCTTTAAATTGATTTATGTTGGGTCAAGTTTATGTTTTGGAATATACATTTAGTTTTGCTGTGTAAGTTAAAATTGTGAGGCTGTTCTAAAAAAAAGTCTTTTAAGTCTGACATTATTTAGAGTTGAAGAGAGTCGAAACTAAATAACATCTCTCCCTCCGTGAAAAAAACAGTTTCTATTTTTACATGGAAACTGCAGTTTTGTGTGATTGTTTGGAAAAGGCCATCTCATGTCATCCAGTCATGTGCTGACTATCTCAGTCCTTTCACTGTTTAGGTGTCACCCTCTGCTGCTACAAAGGTGGCAGTGCAGCTGGATTACAGTCAGAGTGTGTGTGTGTCAAATACCATTTGAACTTCAAAACAAATCACTGGGCAATCACATGGGCAAAAATGGGAGCAATTTTAATGGGTCATTCTGTAGGTGACAAATGTTGAAAAATAGCACAATTTATGTGTAGTTATTTTTATTTTAAAAAATTCTAGGAGTATGTAGCATATTTCTAGGTACCATTTTTAGTCTGTCTCTTTTGCATACAAATGCACTTTAGAAGACACAGACTACATATGTGGCAAAAGTTGGTCACAAAATACGTTTCATTTCTAATGAACAACTGCAATCACAAAACATCAAAAAACAAAATTGATTACTCTCTATCTCAATGGTCCTTAAGTTATGATCCCTT
Organism: Acanthurus leucopareius; assembly: GCA_029814765.1. Classification (NCBI taxonomy): domain Eukaryota; kingdom Metazoa; phylum Chordata; class Actinopteri; order Acanthuriformes; family Acanthuridae; genus Acanthurus; species Acanthurus leucopareius. The sequence continues at coordinate 13,004,851 of JAQMCX010000050.1, read as the reverse complement.
TAAATTTAATACCTTGGTAAACATTGGTAACATTTTTTCAACAGGCACTTCCTGTTAAACTTTTTGTTTCTGAGAGAACATTTAAATTTAGCAGCTTAAATTTTACAATAGCATTGCTTTGTCTTTGTCTTGAGGTCTTCATATGTAGCCATAATTCTGTTGTGTTAGAAAGAGATTACTATCATGTCTTAACTGCCTTCATGAATAATTAGCAAAATACTGCTGGTTAGAGTTTGGTGCATAAAGAGCATATACTTCAGTTACTTTACAAAACTTATTACGTGTAGTATACAGTAGATGTAAGAGTGTGCGTACATTGTTTGTGTGCAGAAGAGGGTTGGCAGTAATTTGCATAAAATTAAGTTTGTGTATACTTTGGTTGAAGTTTAAATAAATTTTAGCCTAAAATTTCGAAATAAGGACACTGTCCTTGTCTTCCTGAGGAACAGGTAACACCTCCCCCTCTGCCTCTTTCTTCTCTTTCAACACCCCTAGTAAATCCCAGGTTGAAGGAATCAGTTGGTGAGAGAAGCCTAGCTCCACCAGCTTGGACACTGTAACAATACACATCACAGAGCAAAGCATGGCCAGAGTCCTGAAGGGAAAGTTCTGTATGATAACTCCGTCCTCCTCCCTCCAGCCAGGGTATAGGAGGAGAGGAGGGATCCCAAGCACTTGTTCCCCGCTCAGCCCACGCAGCAGCAGTCCGACCACATAGCCAGTAATAGCACCATAGATATTAGCACAGCTGAAGTGCAGTACACAGATGAGCTGTGGGAGGATCACGCAGTAGAGGAGGTCCCCGCTTAGCATCCAGAGGGCGAAAACACTGTCATCACCAAAGGCCAGGCCCATTCCTGCCAGACCCACCAGTAACACACTAATGCGGATCACCCACTGCAGCTCTTGCTGCGAAGCCTGCAAGGAGAGAGAGAGGAAAGGAACAATTACGATGGATATGCTTTGCTTAATGCTGAACCAAACACACACCCACACACCCACCCACACACACACCTGCTTCCTCAAAGTCGTCTTGTATATGTTTTGAGTAAACATGGAAGCTGAGGACAGCAGCACAGAGTCCATGGAGGACATAACTGCTGCAGCCACAGAACCAATACCTAACACTGACAACCAGGTGGGTGTAAGGTATTGCAGGGCCAGTGGCAAGATCTTCCCTGCCTCCCCTCGTTCAAAAGGAGGGGGTAGACCATACGCTGTCTGGTTCCAGTCTTAGAGGAAAGGAGAGAAAGAGAGAGCAGGAGACGTAGAGGCAGAGAAAGAGATAGCAAGGTTTGAGAAGAAAAGAAATAATGGGAGGGGAAGAAGCTTTAAAATTATGGCGATGGAAACAATACAAATGAATAAATAAAATAAGCACAGGGGAGGGGTAAGTTAAATGCTTGCAAATAGGCTACCCACCGTACTAATTGTGATCTGCTAACAATAAACGATGATGCAAAGGCTCACACACATACAAATGATTATATCATCCCATCCCTTTTACCACGGTGGCGGGACCAACTGCTGGAATGTGTTTTCTTACTTGAATTTTATGTGTGTGCCAGATGTGAACGGCTAAGTGTTTACAATCATGTGTACCTGCAGAGGCAGCCACCGCTCCAATGACAACTGAGGGGATTCCCATAATAAAAACTGTCCCAGCAGCAGCAAAACAGGTGACCTGAGCCTGAGCAGAGGAGGCTGCAGAGAGGATTCTCTGGTATAGAGATTGGTAGGCAAGTCCCCCTAAACTCTGCAACATACACATGCATGCACAAAAAACACATGCAGACAGTTTACAAGACAGATCTTTCTCAGTACAAACAGGTAGACTAGTTATACAAGATTTATCTAATGAGATGAGTAACGGCAGTATTACATTTTGTTATGCCAGTTTGAGGGCCTCGTGTCTCATGTTGGCTTGCTACTATGACTTAATTACCACATCTATAAGGGATTGGTTCACAGTTTTTCAATTCTGTCCTCCATGTGTATTGCAGTGACATCAGAAAGGTGTTGTCATGATTTAAGGATGATTCAGCTAACTGGTAGCTTCCTCCTAGTTACAGCAAAGATGTGTTGCTGTTGGTACCGTTTACAGCAATACTAGGCTCTGTTTCCTGCCGCCGCAGTGTAAGTGTCTCATACAACCCCACATCAAAATATCCGAAATATCCTTTTAAGGTGTAAAATTAACAATGGCTAACTTTTATATAGCTGTTCCAGTTTTTACTGCACAAAGAACTATGCATTGCACATAATGCAAAGGCAGCCCATGCTAGAGAAACAATATATGTAATAGCTGCATGTATACAATGATGCAGCTTAGTTCACTAGACACTGAAAGACAAAATAAATGTTAAAATACTAACCAATAGCAGCATTTCATCAGCCCATTTTCCTGCATCCGCCAGCTCCAACTCTCCTATCCATGAGTTTACACTTGATTGGTTGAAGTGGGCTGTTTGTGAGATGTTGATAACTGCAGGACTGAGTACCAGAAAAGGAATACAGAGAAACTGAAACAGAGAAAAACAGTTGTTTGAGTAAAACTGGGGTTAAGTAATCCATGGAATTACTTACATTCATGCACATACTCTATCAAGGGCAAATCTTTATCTATCTCATTGAAGTCAAATTTTTTCTGTGACCTTGCCCTCATCCAGTTTTCTTTCTCTTTTTTCCATTACTTTCACTCATAACTGCACTCCCACTGTTTCTCACCAGGCTGACAAAGACGAAGATGAGCTGGATAATATCTGTGTATGCAACGGAGTAAAGACCTCCTAAAAATGTGTAGATGATAGAGACAGCTGCCGAGATGATGACAGAGACGGCAGACGAAAGTCCAAGAATTATGCTCATTGTTCCTCCTGGAAAACACACAGAACAATAAAATCCAGGATCATACAAAGAAATAAATGTAAGCAATAAGATTTGATGTATAGTAAGCATAAGCATAAGCATGATGTGTTACTTACCAAGAGCAGCAAGGATGCAGGCCACCCACAGAACATCACTGACCAACGCAGGAAGCAGTAGTATTACAGTAAACATGTTGCCATAGCGATGCTGAAATGGGTCCAACATGGTCACGTAGCGCTTCGACCTCATAGGTTTTGCAAAAAACAGTCCTCCTTATGAAACAGAGTATACAAAAACCAACTGTATAAGAATGAAAAAATTCTGAAAATTTAAAAATAAATCATTGTTTAAATAAGAGGTTAAACTGTTATTCAATTAGTCATCCAACAGAAACAAGTAATAAAAGCATCAGCAAATTTTGATCATTTTTTCTGCAGAGAAAACATAGATTCCATCTCAAATGTGAACACCTGTGAACACCACCTTTCTTAGTCATTTATGATAAAGTGAGTCCCTTTGGACTGTTGATCCAAAAATGAGAGAAACATTCGAAGTTGCCACCATGGTCTTTGGGAAACTTGTGATAGGTATTTTTTTTACTGCCTGCTGACGATTTTGACCGAATAGGTAATGAAGGAAATGGTAATAATACCTATGTATAAAATATTTTAAAAACTCACATTTTTCTTTCTCCAGTTAGGTGTTTATGTAAACCCTCAGAGGCAAGAGGGGAAAATTTCAGTTTAGAGGTCCCTAAGTTTAGTTTTTCTATGATGTTTTTCCTTAGTTACTTTGTTTTATCCTCTTGCTTAACTGCCACAAAATGATGAAGACGTCCATTGTGCCACACATGGTAGAAGTTTCATAGTCTTCTCTAGGCAGTTAGGTCAAGTACCATAAAATGCTACCAAGTCCATTTACAGAAGAGAAACTAAGAATTTGGGGTTTCACAGAGGTATTAACTCCAGAGTCCTGAACCAAAGTCCAGTATTTAACCCATTTTTTATCCCACCAGATCCTCCTGTGTAAATATACTTTGTAGCAAATTTTATGTCATTACTTGACATCGTAAAGTCTCCTAGAGCCCTGAGGAAAATTTTCTGTGTGTGGAGTTGTGATGCACTTCATCCTCTTGAGGCCGGAATGGATATTACAGCAAAGAACAAATATCCTGAATTTTTTTTTAAAACAAATTTAAAATTGATAGTAGGCATGTAAATATACATGTGAATGTCTGTCTGTAGGACCTGTTAGGACGACAATCTGCAAAGTGCCCACAACAACTCCAAGTAAAGATAAGATAAAGTAAAGATAAGAATAAAAAAGGCCATTAAAGTTTCAAATACTGTGCTCTCTTCAAATGCAAAGTGTACTTAAGCCTTCTGAATACTTTGTATTTTGATTTGAATTGCTCTTTTATGGTTTCTATTAGGGCTGTCAGTCGATTAAAATTTTTAATTGCGATTAATCGCATTAGTGTCCTGAGTTAACGCGCGATTAATCACGATTAATCGCAAATTAATAGCAAATTTTTTACCCTACTCTATATGTAACTCAACAAGATATTTATTGCATTTCTTATACTCTAGGAAAAATTGGAGAGGACAATAATAATTCCTTGGCCATCATGTGGTATTTAAGACTGGACGTG